>CM056726.1:118390219-119590219 GCA_029844215.1 Przewalskia tangutica | reverse complement strand
CATGTAGTGATGGAGTTTGACTGTAATGAGTTCAGTCAGCACTTTGCTCTATCCCTGAGTGAGAATGAGAAAAGTTTCAACCGTATGACATCATCAGTGACACCATTGTATTTAAAGGTTGCACACAGCACCGAAAAATTTGCTAGATGCAAATGAGGATCTTCAGACGGTAATATCCCAAACTGGACTGAACCTTGGACCATGTGCAAGATTATTGGATTGATTTCGAAATTATTGGCTTCAACAGCTGGAAGCCTGATGCAAGTCTGCACCCCTGTAATAGTAGGCATCACATAGTCCCACAAGCTCCTTTCTGCAGGGACTTGTCTTAAGACAGGCGGCAACTCATCATCCACCAAATTGTTATTTCGCTGATCTCCCATTGCTAAGGAATCAGCTGCTCTTTTCTTTTTCCTGTTCTATCTGCACAATCTTTCAATCTCAGGGTTCAGAGGAATAGAAGTGTTTGCTCCTCTCTTACTTCGCATAAATTAAGTTCCTGAGACTAAATAAAAACAGCAAACAGATCACGGCAAACATCACTAATGTAAAATAAAAGAAAAAAAACTGAAAATAAAAACCAATTAGAAATAAGAATAGATAAACCGATATTAACAGTACGCCAGTCCCCGACAACGACGCCAAAAACTTATTGCGATTTTTCTAGATGCTTACGCAAGTGTACGTATCGTCAAGTAATAAAGATCTGTAAGATCGAGTTTATCGTCCACAGAGACTGGTTTATTAAGTACCGGTTATCTATTTGGTTGACGTTCTTTTGATTTGATTTATGACTAAGACTAAAATTATAGTAAATTTCAGAAATTAAACTAAAAATGATAATATATGGGTTTTAAACAGTTATGAAGGAAATAGGGCTTCCAATCTCCTCAACTATCCACTCTTTCACGTGTTATTGCAATGCTAATGATTCTTCTTCTTATTAAGATAACAAGTTAACTAATCTGTCATTATACTCCGGTTAGGACATACAAGAGCTCAACCTAGTGCAAAAACCTTCTATATTTCTATGATAAGTTTTACCACACAGGAGGATTAAGAACAATAACCTTTAATTACTATCGGGGTACTTTCGTCCACGATTTTAACCTATGTCTAGGCAATTACAGCATATTCAAATCTCACCTTTCAGACTTTTGATTCGAAATCATATAAGTGATGACAATTAATAGCTGGTTAATTATCAAGCAATCATAACACTATTGAATAGATCTTAATATGCCGAAGAAGAAATCAATAATCAATGCATTAACTATATGAAAGAGCATCAAGAAGATTCGGTGGAAACCCTACTAAAGTAATTAGCTCCTAAACATTGTCATGTCAAGAACTAAATTACAGTCCAACATAAACTGAAATAAAGTAAAGGATAGAAAAAGAACTTGAACAAGAGTCTCCAATTGTAGTCTCCTTCTTGCCTCTCCAAAGTTGTATATTCTAATAATGACAGGGTTTAGGGTATCTATATCTGAGAAAAGCCTTACTTCGGACCCCTTTACCCTTGTCCAATTTCGACTCAACTTTTCTGAAAATACGTGTTGGCACTGCAGTTCCGTTGGCAGGCACCGCGGTGCTAATTATTCTGAAACCACTGTAGCTCACTGGACATATGGCACCGCGGTGCCTCTAGACAGGACCGCGGTGCCTTCGACGATGTTTCAGTTTCGGACTTTCGGTAATTTTTACGCCTCGGTGCTAATTTTCCTGACCGCAGTTTCATGGCACCGCGGTGCTGCTGGGCCAGGCACCGCGGTGCCTCTGTGATTTTTGTCCGAAATGTGCTAGATTTCTTCTGTACTTCTTGGCACTTCTTAGGCTTCATTACTTGGGTTGTGCTTGTGCAATTTTCATCCTCAATTAAGTTCAATTCATCCTCAAAAGTGGTATCTTCTCCTTTATGACCGTTGTGACACAAACGAAAGAAAAACACACCTAACACTTTACTAAATGCAAAATAAAAGAGTAAAATACTAACTAAAAAGGACTCAAAATAGTGTATAAAATACACTCAACATGTGCATCAGCTAGTGCCTACTCAGGTGCAGCCGATAACACACATAGGAACACAAGCCCAATCACCTGGCAACCAACACACTGCATGGTCACCGCCGAACCTTGAGGGGGAAATGTGCCACTTGACCAAGAGAGTCTGCAGTATGGGTAGATCACCATGGCTCGGATACCAGTTAGGTCTCCAGGACACTTTGGATTGATGTCTGTTATGACATATGTTTCTATGAATGACCATACAATTCAGGCAAACAATGTTGGTCAGCCGATAGTCCCTGGCTATGACTTAGCTCGGCTATCTGGTGACATTGTTTATAGTGGAATACCATTCCAGCAGTCATTGCCTGTACCCAGTTCATACCTTCAAGGAAGCATAAATTTTCTAAGAACAACTGACGTCCGAGGAGAGCAACCATAGAATATTGTTCCACCTTGTCCTCAGGCTCCGTTAATCGTTCCAGGAGCTCATATTGTAGGCTTTGGTGGCCATACTCTACAGCAGCAATGGGGCATTACCCCACCTATTAGTTATGACCAGTAGACCACTTACAATCTTCAAAACCATATCCAACAAAGTGCAGAATGGAGGCCGCCAGTACAGAACACCTACCAGCCGAATCCAGTCGAGAACCGGTAGGGGACGTCACAACTGATAAACCTAGAAATTATTGCTAATACCATGCTGAGGTACTTCAACATCTAACTGAAACATTTGGACAGACCTATTTATAAAAAGCCTTACCCCGATTGGGTAGATTGGATAGCACCTTTGCCAAGGGGTTTCAAAATACCATAGTTTGCCATCTTCTCTGGAGATGACGGCAAATCCACTATCGAGCACATCGGTAGATTCACTGCCCAATGTGGCGAGGATGGCCATAATGAGTTTCACAAGTTACATTTATTCCCTCTCTCTCTCTAACGGGAATGACCTTCACATGGTACTCCTCTTTGGCTTCTGATTCCATACAGAGCTGGGCTGACATGGAGGGTTGCTTCCATGATAGGTTCTATTGGCCCCAACATCATGTTACCATGACTGATCTAACGAATCTCAAGCAGCAGGTCGATGAATCAGCTATCGATTTTATCGAGAGGTTCAGAAAGAAGGTTGGGAAATGCATCGTACACTTCCCTTAGTCTGAGTGTGCCCACATGATAATCAACAAAATGCACCCTCAGTTAAAAGAAAAGTTGGTGGGACAATCTTGCTCTGACCTGAGCCAGTTAGCCTAAAATGCTAGCTAAATAGAGTAGTACATCTAGGAGAGAGAGCGGAGAACAACCAACCAAAATCGAGGCTCCCACTTGGTATCCATCATTAAAGCGGATGAGTCTGACTCAGAGTCAGCCGATTGCATGGCAGACGCAATAGTGGCCGAGATTGTTAGGGGTAAGGTTTACTCTTGCCTAGCCTTGGAAGCCGTAAAATTCAAGGAGATGCGGTCATCCGATGACAGGGTCAGTTACTTATTTGACATCACGAAGGTAGATCAGATCTTTGATCATCTGCTCAAAGATAAGCAGATTCGGCTGCTTGATAGTCATAGGATTCCGCCTGCCAAGGAACTCAAAGATAAGAAGTACTGCAAGTGGCATAATTCATACAGTCACTCTACTTCTAATTATGTGGTCTTCAGAAAGGTAATCCAAAAGGGCATTAAAGAGGGAACGTTCAAGCTAGCCGATAAGAGTATGACTGAAATGTCCATTGATACCGACCTTTTCATGCGGTACCAATATCTATAGTATCTTTTGCTAAGCCCGATGAGTCAAGGGACACCAAAGGGAGGCAACCGATGAGAAGGGTGTGTGTCCCAAAGAAACCTACTGAAGGGGAGAAGGCCATAAAGACCTCTGTATTCAATTGGTTAGGTAGCCTACATGACATTTGTGCTGACAGGTATCCAACTATGAGCAATTTTCATGGCCGCTCTAAATACTCGAGGGACATTAAACAAGAACTTCAGGAACAAACCATGAGGTTCAGAAAGGTCCCTATCGGCGCCAGACGTAGGCCTGGGGGGAAAGTATGGATGCCAACCAACCGACAGCCGAGCATGCCTCGAATAGATGAATAACTACTCCCTAAAACCAAACAGAGAGTGGCCGAGTTTAACATAAATGAGGGTGTTTTATCCTTATGTATCACATTGAGAAATGAGGACCAGATGAGACCCCGAAGAATGCTTAAACCAGCCATCAACACAAAAGAGAGGAACTGACCCGTCAATCAGACTCCCGGAAAGAAAGAGGCACCACCGAAAGTCGTATCCAAGACTTAGAAAAGAAGGATACAACGTGCTAAGGCCTTGTGTAAGATGCAACATACATTGTATATAATTTCCAACACCAAGGCAACCGAAATCATGAGATTCTTGAGTCTGTTGTAGCCGAAGCTATCGAGCGGGCATTCGTCTCAGTTGCTTCAGGGGCAATGTCGCCTGAAGGAGAGGTGTCGGGTTAACAAAAGCTAGATGAACAGCCTACTGACAACCCGATGGAGGAACCCCAACAAGAGAACGTGGCCCCAGATAGACCTCTAATCGAGGAAATCCCACAGATCGTGCAGAGGATTCAGTTAGAGGATCACAGCCGATCCCCAGTTGTATATAGGAAACGGAAGATATGACCTTTTCTGGTCAGCTGAATTGGATGAAAGAGGGGACTCCATCCTCGATGTATTTAGCCATGAGATGGTTGATAAGATGTGGGCATACATTGAAATGGCCAGCCTAATATCATGTGAGTTCTGGGCCATCCACTCCGCGCTGGATAACCTAGAAGGTGATGTTTGCGTAGAAGATGTAGAATGTACAATAATAGATGATACCCTGGCTAGGGACACTTTGAGCACCATATTTGGTACACCTACATAAGATATGGTTTAACACCTCAAACCCATTTATGTCAAGGCTTACATTAATGGCAAAATCATTATGTTGGGTGTTTGGCGACAGTGGGGTTATGCTGAATGCGATGCCGCTGCTTACTTTGAAGGATCTTAACAAAACAAAGGAGGATCTCATCCCAACTAACATGAAAATGACTAGTTTTATGGGAGAAGCCTCTGATGCATTGGGGATTCTAGTAGCAGAAATCATTGTAGGCCCTGAGACGGTCAGGTCTGCCTTCTTTGTAATAGATGACAAGCCGTCTTACACCATTCAGTTGGACCAGGACTGGATTCACACCAGCTGATGCCTTCCTTCTACCATGCATCAAAAGCTCATCTTTTGGGAAAGAGACAAGATAGAAATCGTCCCAACGGATGATAACCCATTCCAAATAGGGGTTCAGAACGTAGAGGTTGTCCTCTATTCACCCTATGTGACTCCCATAGCCGTCACAGAGCAGTACGAAGAAGGATCTTGGGAATCCTATAATATTACCTCGCGAAGGTTTAAAATAAAACTATTAGCCGAACCATGACTTACCTTAGATGATTTAAATAGTTGAGGAAACCCAAATAATACGTGACATATGGCATCGGCTGACCGCCATAAGTTCTGAAGCAAGGAGAGCCGAGGCATCGCAGACGGAGAACCACGACAGAAAGCCAGATCTGGCGGCCAACAACCTTTTGAGCTGCCGATAGGAATTTTATGCCTAGCTTTGTTTGTCTTTGTTCTGCACTTGTACAAAACTCGAGTGTTATTTAATACCTCGTGTTGTGTATATTTTGTGCAAAGTTTGAATAAACTCATTTTACAAAGACAAGTCTTAAATGAAATGGGCAATTAGAAACTCCAAAACTACAACTACGGGGATGACATCCTATCGGCTAAATCTTGGCCAAGATGCAGTGTTGTCCTCAGGAGTCAATATCATTAAGGACGGCCAAAGTAAATTTTCTATGTTTGGAAGAATATCAGCAGGCCATTCTAATGGAGTTGGGTCAGTTAGATAAAAATTGACTGACAATCATAAAAAGAGTCAAAGCCGGTAAACGTAGAATGGCCAACGCATACGACAAACATATAGAGCCTAAAGAAGTTTGCCTAAGGAGACTTAGCTTGAAAAATCATCCCGTCGATTGGAATGAAAGATCGTAAAATTGGCAAATGATCGTCAAACTAGGAAAGGACCCTTCGTAGTGAACCCACGAGTTGCCGACAATACGGATCCAGTAATAAATATGCATGGAAAAGAAAGGTAAATGATAGACATTTTGAAGAAATACTACCCATCAATTTTGGGGCATGCATAAGTAATCAACAGTCACAGACCGGCTGCCTGGTCGCAAAAGAGGTTAATTTCCCTTCGATTTGGGGAATGTACAAGCAAACAACAGCCATAAACCGGATGCCTGGTCACAATAACAGAACCCTTCGATTTGGGGTCGATACAACTAAGAAGCCTAATTTGTCAGCCTTGAACCAATCGAAGACTGCACTACATCATCAGCTACTGAAGTCCCAGGATTAGCCGAATCAATGGTTGCTTGGCCTTCCAGAATTGCTGCAGTCTTCTCTTTATTACCAGTCGCACCAATGGCCACTACCTCAACTATCCCTAATTCTTCGGGGATTCCCACTCATACCCCCTGTGCGATCTCAGTCACACCAATTGATTGGGCCTCGATAAGAACCTGCATATCAGCTGCTAGAGTATCTTCTGGTTGTTGTTCTGATCGGGCCGATGCATCTTGTAAGGCTATAGAAAGGCCACCTAGCACTTGGATGGTAGGATCAACTGGCAAAGAAGTAGTCATAGCCGAAGAATGATGCGTTTTGGACACCACTTCGGAAGGATTAGCAGTTAATGATGGCTTTACATAATCCAGCTGGGTCAGCCGTTCATTACCTATCTTTAGATTCGATTCCCAAACAACATGTTGACTACCAAGCTTTCCTATATCGATATCCAGATGGCGGCCTTGCCGAAACAAAGAGGAGCGGGAGGAATTATGGGTTTTAATAGTTGAGTCCAGGGCACTTATATCAGGGGTTATAGTTCTTATCTCTGCCTGGATCTTCTCTAATTTTGCTTGTAATTGGGATCGTCTCCCCTGCAAATCACGCCTTCGATCGACGCTTCGTTGCCTCTCCTCATTTACCTGTGCAAAAGTAGCCTGAATATGTTCCTTTTATTGTCGAAGAGATCCCAAGCGTTGCAGAGCTGCAACTGCTTTATCACGGCTATCTTTGGCCAAGGCTATGTCATTATAGGCGGCCGCCAGAGCTGGAGAGTCCCTCGCTTCCTTCGATAATCAGAACAAATAGGTCCTCAATGTATAAAGTTCCTCCTTTCTAGTGGGGATGCACTTGGCTAGAAACTCTTCAACTCGCTCTTCATGAACATCAACCAGCGAAGAGAGTGAAGGTACGATGTCGGCTGAGCCAAAATACTGCAAAAGTACGTCCTCAAGTATGACTTCGACTGACGATTCTAAGTTATCACTTGGTCTGGCTTCAGCCGAGGCATCTTCCCTAGCAGTCTGCTGCACATAAAGAATAGTTTCAGAAGAGAGGCAAGAGTCTAGAGACAGTTGATAACAAAGACTGGAAGAAAAGGATATACCTCTATGGTTACGTCAACCTCTTCGGTTGCCTCTGTAACACCCCATTTTAACCGTTGTAAAAAACGGGAGTACTACGTATGGTTGATTCCTAAATGTATTTAAAGGAGTCACCACCTAATTATTATAGTGAATTAGGACACTAAAAATGTAGCATAAAATACTACGAATGATCTTCCTTTTTAAAGGTCTGTGAAACTATATGAAATTCTAAGTAAGGGTTCTTTATTATCCTAAAGGGAAGGGGTGAGACATCCTATAGGATCCGCTAACTTGCGGTTGTCCGGTCAAACTTAGGCTTAATATTATTGTGCTAACATGCAATCTACAATTCTAAAGGTGTTCTAATTATTAAACCAACCAAGAGATATTTAAACTAGACATGCAGATATTTAAAATAGATATATATTTAACAAGATAGTAATAAAAGCAAATAATAATATAAAGATGGAATGAAGAGAATTTAGCGGTATTTCGCTTTTATTTTTCTGTACAGGTTTAAACTTTGGGATGTGCCTCCAGGTACCTGCAAAAGACGCTTAGTAAAAGAAATAGTAAATAATAATAATAAAAAAAAATTATCAAATAAACACAACGTATGTATATATATATGTAAAAGATGTTTTTTTTTTATAGTGTGGGCTCATCTAGTGTTATGTCAAGGATACTAAGACATGAGAAGCCAACATCGCTTCGGCTGCGGTCGACTCGCCCCGCCGATGAACGATACTATGCATTCTCGTCTAATCTTTTCACTTTCCTCCTCGCCCACATATTCCGTCTCGCTTACCATGGAGGCCTCCAGATCGACGGATAAATCCTTCTTCGGCCAGTGTAGTATCATGTTCAAAATCAATAAAATACCAAGTGTAGTATCTTGTTCAAATCAGTAATCAAAAGTGTAGTATCTTGTTCAAAATCAGTTTAATAAAAATAATTTAGAAGGCAAAATTGTAAAATCAGTCCAGAGAACAACATGATAGTAGAAACAACCAACAACAGCAGCAGCCAACAATATCATCGAAAATAGTAGAAACAGGACAGTTCGCTGGAACAGTGGAAACAGTCCACCGGAATTTTCAAAACGTCGTCGGAGTTTCGGAACATCGCCAGATACCAACAAAACGAAACCAACACAGTCGCCGGAGTTTTTAGAACTCCGGCGAGATATCCAAAAAATCAGCCCACTAACTAAACCAACAAACAGATTCCGAAAATAAAGCCAACCGAGGTCGCCGGAGTTTTTTTACAGTTCCGGCGAGATACAAAAACAAAACGCAAAAAATCTGTCCAGCCGAAAACAAACACAGATAACCAACAAAATAACATCATCATATATAACCGAAACGCCCAAAGAATAATCCGACAGAAAACAATGAACATATGACCGTGAAAATGAAACCAAACGTCGCCGGAGTTCTCCGCCAGTCGCCGGTGGTCAGCTCCGACGAGGCAAAAATCTAACGGGGTGTAAGTGGTGACGCAGTGGTTGATGGTGTGGTTCATCGTCGGTGGTTAAGTGGGGGTTCCGACGAGAAGGTTCTCGCCGGTCATCACCTCCGGCGAGACAGGGCGTGGGCTGATGGTGTTCGACGGGAACGAGAGAGGGTAGAGGTGCGGCTGCAGGTGTTTAAAGGGGGTTCGCCGGAGCTTGGAGCTCCGGCGATGGCAGCGGACAGAGGGTTGAGGGTGAGACCTAAAAAAATGAAAAAGGGGAGTATAATGGAAGGGATGCGCGGCTGATATTGTTCTGTGGGGCTGCCCCCCTCCTTTTTAAAGGAGGGGGTAATGTATATTATATAAGGGTAGGATTAGGGTTTAGTTTTTAAGTTTGGTTTTGGGGGGAAAATAAATGGGTGTTTGAAATTTAAAAATGGGCGGTTGGGCTTATGGAATGGTGGAGTGGATTGATCCGGATTGTGCCTCGGACTGGACTGTTTTGACAAAAATGCAAAACGGGTTAATTATTTAAAAGAAAAATTATTTTAAAAGATGCAAGATTATTAAAATGCAAATGCCGATGCAATAATAATAAAAATACGATATTTAACAAATGTTTAATGTCTAATTAAAATTAAAGCGGGATATCAATTAATTATTTAAAGGGAGGCAAATATTATTAAAATAAACGACGGTGTAGTAATAATAAAAACATAATATTAACAAAGTCATAATGATTAATTTAAAAATAAATAGATAAAAATGCAAAAAATGATGATTAAAATGTGGTGTTCTAAAACACGTAAAATTGCAATAAATATATGAAAAACGGGTCAAAATTGACTGTCAACAACCTCAATAGGAGAAACTCTAATATCAAGTCTAGTTGATGGAGAATCCTGCGGGTGTTCAGAAGTACGAGACAAATAGGACATCCCTCCGTCACGGAGAGAGGCATCATGTACTTTTCGCCGCCTACTGCGCCTTATTAATAGTGGCTCCTGAAAGACAAAACCAAGAAACATGAATAATGAAAGATAGCCGATACAGAGGTAGTCGAGGCAGATAAGGGATATACCTCATCATTCTCCTCTTCAGAAATAGGGACTTCAGCTCCGCGAGATCTTTCTTCCCTACGCTCACAAATAACAACCCCTTCACCTAGCCTGGGTTGCTTTAAAATGGATTGCCTAGGTGACATAGATCCCTTAGTAGGAGTGGTCTCCAAATCAACAAACCCTGAGGGGAATGAAGTTAATGAAAGATACATAAAAAATGTTAGCCTGAAATGTATAAGAGATTCTAGCCAACATATATGTAGAAAAACAATTCACCTTTTCTTTTTGATTGTCGTAGCCTGACGGAAGACCAAGAGGCAGTAGGTCTAGCCGAATTAATGGAAACCAGCCGATCACAGTAGATTTCCAAAGAGGATTAGAAGAATTTTTCTTTAGCTATCTTTCACCATTCAACAGAAGCAACAGTAGTGTTGGCCCTTGAGAACGGCTTCCAGACGAAAAAGGGCGAGCTTATTAAGATTGTGAGCGACTATCTCCTCTATCTGCTTGTCATTTAGAGAGCAACGGTGGGTCAAATGAGCAACACTATGGTGAGGCCATGGTATGTGCTGAGTCAGGCCAAATTGTCGTGCCACAAAGTTGGGTCGATAGGGCTCCGTGGTCAACTTGTTATGCTTAGAGTTGTGCTTCAAGCCTCCCAAAAGATCCCTAGCCGTAAGGATACGCCCACACACTCGATTCATGACCTTCCGCTGAGTGAATGAAAGACTGTCATCGACTATTTAATTAACCCAATTAGGAGTGGCCCATTTTTCAATGACCGGTTGCCAATTTATGAAATGGTCTCGAGACAGACCATGAAGGGTGGAGACTGCAGTGAAAACATCTTAGGGCAAAAGAGGTGTTCCCCGAAGAGCGTCGTCTAACACCAACAGGTCTAATGGAGAACGACTGCAATCAAAATCGCCGGGGATTAAATCTGGAAAATACAAAGTGATCCACAACTGAAGGAACCATAGAGGACCGACTAAAGTATCCAGATTTCGAGAGTCCCTTAACCTAGCTTGAGCATCGCCCAAAGACATGTACAAGTAATCCAGGGAGAGGGATGCCCAACTGACATCTTCCCCTGAAATGGACAAAGCCACATAAATCTCCAACTCCTTGACAATTGCACAAGTGCCCGTACAAACAAAGTAATGGCTAAATCAATAGAGCAGAAAAGCATGATGCTCAGCATCATCGACCGGAAGAGGCGGACTTTGGCGGTTAGTGGTCATAAAAGAACCATAGCTGGAAGAATTTTTTGAAACAACAATCCCCAAGTCAGGAAGTTTGATTTCACTCAGGGTAGACACTTCAGCTCCCAATATCGGAAGTCCTAGTATCGCCTTTACATCGAGAAGGGTGGGAGTCATCATCCCCTAGGGAAAAATAAAAGCATTGACAGTAGTCAACCAATAACTAAGAAATGCATATATGAGGCCAATATTACAGGAGATATCACACCCAATAGTACAATGGCGACGTAAAGACCCATATGTTTCCACTCAGTTTCTTTGGACGACCTGACCCAGTCCACCCAAGCAGAATAGTTGGCGACCTTGGTCGGCCAGGTGCGTAGGTTAGTCGGACAACAGTCGACAGTGAATCGGTCGCAGATGAGGGGAAGGTCATAGGTCACCGGGCTAAGATATTGGGATAAAAGAACGTCACCTTGTTTTAGCTTACCATATGGAGCCAGAACCAACTGTTCATCAACAAGGACCAAGGCATCGGTTAGTTCCTTATCGGCTAGAGTGGTCCCATATATCTTATGAGAAGAGGAAGAATAAGCTATGGCATCTGAGTAAGAAAATGGTAGAGATTAGGAAGGGAAGAAATCGGAGATGACTGTAAGATCAAGTGAAAAATTCTCAGAAAAATGTCTCTTCTTAAGTAGATCTCGATGCGCTGCAAAAATTAGGGCTATCTCTTTGAATGCATGGTTAGAAAACATTGGGACCGATTCGTGGTAATAAAGATACATCGGTTGAAGGAGAAACCCAATTCAGAAGAAATCATCATTGCATGCACTGGAGACGAGACGATTGAAGTGACATACACGACTGTCAGGCTGAAACGATGACTACTTTTGGATACATCAACTCAACAGTCACACTCGAGTTAATGTAGGGGGAAATTGATAACACTGAAAAATAATTTAAGTGTTTAGCCGAATTCAGTGACAGTTGAACTGTTCCAGAGCCGAATTTACTCCTAGATCTCGACTATAAGAACTTTATCGGTTGCTAAGGCATCTTGGCCGAGTTATTAGTTAGAGGTACGACTGAGACCCACTCAGACGCAGATACCTCAACGACCAAGTCAAAAGGCTTTCCGGACCCCTAGAAGCGGTAACGACCAACAACATCTAAAAGAAAGGGTCATTATCCGAGCAAGAGGAGTAGAGAGAGAGAAAATCAGCACCACCTCCCCCATAGTCAGCCATTGAACTTAGTGGGTTACTTGATGGCTAACATGAGGGGGGGTCACATTGTACAAATTTTTCCTTCTTTTTTGTACTATAAATAGGAATATTCTTTGTATATACAGACACAATCAATCAATCAAACAACTCAATTTTCATCTATCTTTATCCTTTACTTTACTTTATCCTTTACTTTATTATACTCAATTGCATTCATGTTTCTTACCTCTTAGTTTACTAATACCACCGTCCTAATTCTTTCTGGAGTAGTTGAGAAACTCATTGCTGGAAATTAGAGTTTCATTTGCAGCCCAAATCGCTTAAGTTAATGAATCAATTTGTCTTCCGATACGATCAACTGATAAAACGGCAGAGAACAAAATTCGGGGCGAGAACATATGTCATGTATAAGACCTGAAATTCTAAGATTACTTTTGGTATATGTTTAAAGTCTCATGATCGGTGTATTTTATATACACTTTTTGAGTCATTTTTAGTTAGTATTTTACTCATTTCATTTATGTTTAGTACAGTATTAGGGTCGTTTTCCTTTCTTTTGTGTCACAGCGGTCAAAAATGGAGAAATGACGAAAAGGAGATGAAATGAGCATAAAAGAGATGAAATTGCACACAAAAAGGGCCAAGAAATGAAGTCTAAGAAGTTCCGGGAATTATAGAGAAAATCAGACGAAGTCCGGACGAGAAAAAGACGATTTAAACGAAAATGTCATCACGGCCGGGCAGCAGAGCCGCGACGCCCAAAGTGCTGAAAGTCCCGAGAGTTCTTGAATTCAGCGCACGTGGCAGCAGAGCCACCGACGCTGAATTGTGAAGTGCTGGGCCGAATTTGACATGTTTCAGAATCCTAAAGGGATAACTTTTCCTACCTAAAGGGAAACCTTTTCCTACCTAAAAACCCTTACCTAAAAGGATTCTAATAACTTTTCCTACCTACACAAATCCTTAACCCTTCACCTAAAGGATTCTTTGGCTATAAATACTCTACATCATTAGAAGAATTATTCATTCTCCATTCTACCATTCACCATTCTACATCCATCCTTCCACCAATCCACCTTGTAAATATTCCACAACACAACCCTTGGATGCTTGGCTTGGAGACTCATTCTTAGTAATTTTCTTTTCTTTTCTTTTACTTTATTTCAGTTTTTATGAAGAACATGAGATTAGTTCTTGTCATATTTATGGCTAGGAACTAATTCTCTTATAGGGCTTTCTATGTTGAATTGCTTGAAACTTATGCTATAATTTAATGCATGCTTATGGTTGTTTTTCTTATTGAGAGATCTATCCAATAATCGAAATGAATTCTTGGTAATTAATTGACAACTAATTATCACTATATGATTTCTAATCGATTACGAAAAGGGGATTGTGAATATCTTGTAAGTTGGGTAGACAGGCTTGAATTGGGGATGAAAATACCTCAATTAGTTTTGTAGCGTTGATGAGGCTTAACAACCCTAATTTTGCGCATTGCGTGACGGCCAACTAGGTTTTTGTTCTTAATCCTCCCATAGAGTTACCCTTATCGAAAGTTAGGTAAGGAACGACATCTGGGTTGAGTGTTTATATAACTAACGGAGTATAAAACGATTTAAAACCCGCTTTCTCCAAAAGAAGAATACCATAAGTAATGCATTAATGAGTAGCATAAGCGGATAGTGAGGATGCGTAAGCCCTATTCTCATCATCACCAAGTAAATCTTTATAGTTAAAATAGCTTTCATAATTCTTAGTTATAAACAACAAATCAATCATTAATCCACCAAATAGATACTAGAAAATAGATAATTGGTACTTGAACACTAATCCTATAGGACGATATTCGGTCTTATCTAAGACTATACTACTTGATACGATAACGCACTTGCGTTTAAAGTGTGTGCATCTTTCGCGCATCAAGTTTTGGCGCCGTTGGGATTAGGCAATAGTTCAATATCAAATTATCTATTTTTAATTTCTAATTTGGTTTTAATTTTTTTATTTTTACGTTTTTCGTTATTAAAAAAAAAAAAAAAAAATCGAGGTGCCGTGATTCGTTGTTGGTTTTGGTTTATCTCAAGGATCCTTAAGACATGGATTTCTACTGTCAATATGATCGAGCTCCAACCATAGAGGAAGAGAGGGAGGAATTACGAGAAACTCTACTCGGGCTCACGAGGTCCCAAACTCGGTTCATGGACGAAATGAGGTTGGTATAAAGAAGTTGGAAACGCAAATAGCAGAACTCGCGATCATATTCAACAAATAACAAAGAAATTGAGGAGCACGAATCACAACCAATTATTGAGGAATGCGCAAGACGGTTGGTGTAGAGGAGAAGAGTGCAGAGATCCAATTATTCACCTTCGATTCCTTGGAAAATCTTTTTCTGTACCTATTGCGGAAGAAACACCACGGTGTCAAAGTTGACTCCCAAACAGAAGTCAAAACCATCAAGGGCACCCCTAGAGTTGAAAGATGTAGGGAATCTCACCGATCCCTACATTAGAAGAACCTAAAAGACAAGCACGTCTTGTATACTGGGGATAATCGTATATTTGAGGCGTGTTTGAAGCAATTGTTGTAGTTGAGGTGAGACCTGCAACAATAACTCTACGGATTGCAAGCAGTTCGCAGAAGGACCCAATGGGCACTCGGAAAGGTTAATTGCGTCCGGCTAAAAGACGTTAAAGACAACATTGTTGGGAGGCAACCCAATATTTTTAATTATGTTATTTTAATTTCTCTTTATTTTATGTTATTTTGCTTAGAAACGATCTCACGGTCTTGGGTTCTTGTTTTGTGTTGTTGGATGACAGTGTGGTCAAAGCTAAAACCGAGGAAAAAAGAGCAAAAAAAAAAAAAAAAACGATCGTCATGCATGGCTAAAATCGGCGCGCAGAATGTAAGAAGGGCCACAAGATTAGCAGCGCCGCGGCTGAATCTCGAGGCTGGCGCCGAACTCAGAGAGCCATATTTCCGTGCAAATTCCAGAATTTTTCCTCCTAGACCTCCATTATGACCGCTGTGTTGTGTCAGTAAGTTGTCCTTTTTCTTTTATTTTCTTTGAGTCTTGCACACATTGGGGACAATGTGTGATTTAAGTTTGGGGGTGTTTTATTTGTGTCTTGTTATGTTTCAATTAAGTCTTTTTTTTTTCTTTTTTTTTCTTTTTTTTTAATTTTTTTTTTTTTCTTTCTTTTTTCATAATTGTCTGTCAAAGATCATAATTGCTGTAGTTGCTAGAAACACCTAGTGAAGTAATGTGGAATAATGTAACGGAATTGAAGCAACTATCTAAACACCTAAGTTAGATATGCCAAAAACTCACAGAATCTGTCTATTTGGAGTTTCTTGCTTGAGTTATGCATGCTAAATACTTATGTGTTATGAGTGCTTGCTATTTGAGGCGAAATAGTTAGGATATGCATGTTAGGGAGATGACTCAGGCATTTCTTTGATAGCCAATTCTTACCATTCTTTTCTATCCCGTACTTTAAAAATATCCCTAGTCAGCCCCATTGAGCCTAAATTTGAAACTTCTTCTTTGACACCCTATATTCCCACAAATTGTGCCATAAGTAAAAATGTGAAGTAGTGGAATCAATTGTGTTAAAAAAGAGACAAAAAGAGTGAATGAGCTTGTTGCACCCCAATAAAAAAAAGTAATAAGAAAGAGGCAAAAGCCTAAGTTTGGGGGTGCTTGTTATTATAATACTCTTCATTCTCCCAAAACAAAAGAGGGAAAAAGATAGAATTGAAGTGAAGAAAAGAACAAAATGAAAAGGGAAATACTGAAAAGCTAAAGAGTTTATGGTACACAAAAATGAGCCTAAATGCCTATTTTTACCAACCCCTACCTAAGCCTACATTACAACCCTTAAAGTCCTGAAGATCTCTTTTATGCATATCCAGGATTAGTGGAGAATAGCAAGTAAGCATGTCATAGGATTTTTGAATTTATATGCATGATTTAGTATATTGACTTCCATTAAAGCATGATAAATATGAGTTTGCGAAATATCTAGCTCAATGTGTTTAGTGTGCTGAAAAATTTCATGCTACATGTTCCTGCATATTATTCTGCTAACCTTCATGTTTTTCTAGATAACACTAAATGCAGCAAAAGTGATCAATGTCAGTGAGTCTTTTATTTTTCGTTTCTTGAGTCTTTTATTTCTTTCTTTCTATCTTTGCTCGAGGGCGAGCAAAGGTTAAGTTTGGGGGTATTTGATCGGTGTATTTTATATACACTTTTTGAGTCATTTTTAGTTAGTATTTTACTCATTTCATTTATGTTTAGTACAGTATTAGGGTCGTTTTCCTTTCTTTTGTGTCACAGCGGTCAAAAATGGAGAAATGACGAAAAGGAGATGAAATGAGCATAAAAGAGATGAAATTGCACACAAAAGGGCCAAGAAATGAAGTCTAAGAAGTTCCGGGAATTATAGAGAAAATCGCGAAGTCGGACGAAAAAGACGACGAAGCGAAAAATGTCACCGCGCCACGGCAGCAGAGCGCGCTACCAAAGTGCCGAAAGTCCCGAGAGTTCTTGAATTTAGCGCGCCACGGGTAAGCAGAGCCGCGGCCGACGCTGAATTGTAAATCTTGGGCCGAATTTGACATGTTTCAGAATCCTAAAGGGATAACTTTTCCTACCTAAAGGGAAACCTTTTCCTACCTAAAACCCTTACCTAAAAGGATTCTAATAACTTTTCCTACCTACACAAATCCTTAACCCTTCACCTAAAGGATTCTTTGACTATAAATACTCTACCTCATTAGAAGAATTATTCATTCTCCATTCTACCATGCACCATTCTACATCCATCCGTCCACCAATCCACCTTGTAAATATTCCACAACACAACCCTTGGATGCTTGGCTGAGACTCATTCTTAGTAATTTTCTTTTCTTTTCTTTTACTTTATTTCAGCTTTTATGAAGAATACGAGATTAGTTCTTGTCATATTTATGGCTAGGAACTAATTCTCTTATAGGCTTTCTATGTTGAATTGCTTGAAACTTATGCTATAATTTAATGACGCTTATGGTTGTTTTTCTTATTGAGAGATCTATCCAATAATCGAAATGAATTCTTGGTAATTAATTGACAACTAATTATCACTATATGATTTCTAATCGATTACGAAAAGGGGATTGTGAATATCTTTGTAAGTTGGGTAGGCAGGCTTGAATTGGGGATGAAAATACCTCAATTAGTTTTGTAAGCGTTGATGAGAGGCTTAACAACCCTAATTTTGCGCATTGTGCGTGACGGCCAACTAGGTTTTGTTCTTAATCCTCCTATAGAGTTACCCTTATCGTGAAAGTTAGGTAAGGAACGATCATGGGGTTGAGTGTTTATATAACCCTAACGGGAGTATAAAACGATTTCGTAAACCTGCTTTCTCCAAAAGAAGAATACCATAAGTAATGCATTAATGAGTAGCATAAGCGGATAGTGAGGATGCATAGAAGCCCTATTCTCATCATCACTGAAGTAAATCTTTATAGTTAAAATAGCTTTCATAATTCTTAGTTATAAACAACAAATCAATCATTAATCCACCAAATAGATACTAGAAAATAGATAATTGGTACTTGAACCCTAATCCTAGAGGACGATATTCGGTCTTATCTAAGACTATACTACTTGATACGATAACGTGCACTTGCGTTTAAAGTGTGTGCATCTTTTCGCGCATCATCTCACTATCTTCTTTATGTGCAATCAAACACTACCACATAATATACTTTTTCCATTTCAATTTGCTTGTCTTAATTTGACTGAGTACAAAGTTTAAGAAAATAAAGAAGATTTTTGAATTTTGTGGTCTTCAACTAAAGATATTTATAAAGTACCAAAATGTCCTTTAATTTTGAGCTCTTAAACATGCTACGAGGGATGTTGGAATTAAAAGTTGCCAAATTAGGAAAAAACATAATTTTAAAACAAACTAAATATAAAAGTAAGAAAAAAAATAGGAGTAAGTACAACAAACGAAATAGTAATATCTAAGCCACTAACCATATAAATATATTAGGATTTATAAATTTCCTTTTTTGTTCCTAAACTACAATTCTTTTTCCTCAAGGTAGTTTCAACTAAGAATGTATCACATTTTTCTTATTTTCTTACCCTCTGTCCGTATTGGGATAGATTAAATCCCAATTCTATTCGAGGTCTTATGATAGGGGCAATGTATCATATTGTTATTACATATTCTTTGATATTAAATTGGATAAATAATCTTTTCATGTGAGGAGGGCTCGTGAGGTGCAAAGACGAGGACGACAAAATACTGATGGAGGACACACATATTCGAAGGAGGTGACAGTCTTATTTCCACAACTCTTGAACGAAAAAAGCGATAAAAACATTATGCAGGGAGATTTAGAGAAATCTGGTAGGTACCGAGATTTTGGATATTGTGGAAGTATTAAGGCTGGGGAGGTTAAGGGTATTGTTCGCAGGATGCGCAAGGGATGAGAGACCAGGCCTGATGAGATCCAGTTGAATTTTGAAAGTGCGCATGCATGGCAGGTTTGGAGTGGCTAACTGAGTTGTTTAACGTCATTTTTAAGATGGTGGGAATGTCCGAAGAATGGAGGGAGAGTACAATAATCCATTTGTATAAGAATAGAGATGATATCCAGAGTTGCAACAACTATATGAGTATCAAAATGCTAAGCCACACTATGAAAGTTTATGAAATGATCGTGGAGATGATGGTGACAAGAGGCGTGTATATTTCCGAGAACCAGTTTAGATTCATGTCGGGGCATTGACTACAGAAGTCATTCATCTTATTAGAAGGTTGGTGGAGCAGTACAGAGAGATGAAGAGAGACTTAAATATGGGTTTCATCGACCTCGAGAAGGCATACGACAAAGTCCCTAGGGAGGTTCTATGGAGATGTTCAGAGGTTAGATGTGTACATGTGGCATACACTAGGGTGATCAATGATATGTATGATGGAGCCAAGATCAGGGTACAGACAATAGGAGGAGACTTGGAGCACTACCCAGTGATGATGGGGCTGCACCAGTGATCCGCTCTTAGACCTTTCTTATTTTCCTTGGTAATGGATGGACTGACGTGATAAATTCAAGGGGAGGTGTCATGGTGTATATTATTCGCAGATGACATAGTCCTGATTGATGAGATTCGTAACAGAGTGAACGCTA
Source organism: Przewalskia tangutica (assembly GCA_029844215.1). Classification (NCBI taxonomy): domain Eukaryota; kingdom Viridiplantae; phylum Streptophyta; class Magnoliopsida; order Solanales; family Solanaceae; genus Przewalskia; species Przewalskia tangutica. The sequence continues at coordinate 119,570,541 of CM056726.1, read as the reverse complement.
ATCTGGACATTTGGAGACAGACTCTGGAGTCTAAAGAGTTCAGGTTGAGTAGGATCAAGACATAATACTTAAAGTGCAAGTTTAGTAATGTGAGCGACCTTAAGACAGGCGTGGATGTGAGGCTTGGAACTCAGGTCATTCCAAATAAAGGAAACTTCAAGTATCTCGAATCTATTATCTCAGGGAATGAAGAGATTGACGACGATGTCACACATCGTATTGGAGTAGAGTGGATGAAATGGAGGCTCGCATCTAGAGTCTTGTGCGATAAAAAAGTGCCACCAAAATTTAAAGGCAAGTTCTATCGAATGGTAGTTATATCGACTATGTTGTATGGGGCAGTGTGTTGGCCTGTCAAGACTTCACAAAAGATGAAAGTTGTGGAGATGAGGATGTTAAGATGGATGTGTGGGCATACAAGGAGGGATAAAATTAGAAATGAGAATTTTCGAGACAGAGTGCGAGTGGTCTCGGTGGAGGATAAGATGTGGGAAGCGAGATTGAGATAGTTCGGGCACGTGCAGAGGAGAGACACAAATGCCCCAGTGCGGAGATGTGAGAGGTTGGCTATGGACGGGTTCATGAGGGGTAGAGGTAGGCCGAAGAAGTATTGGGGAGAGGTGATTAGACGGGATATGGCGCAGATGTAACTCACTGAGGACATGACCTTAGATAGGGGGTTATGGAGGACACATATTAGGGTAGTAGGTAGTCCAGCGTAGTCCTATCTACACTTATAAACTGGTAGTTGTAGCGTTATTATTGTAGGTCCACTTAGCCAATCATACTAGTAGGCGCAAAACTACTTTATAGTCCCCTGCCATTTGATCTATGCTGCTATGGGTTCTCTAGTGTACTTTGTTTGTCTTATTTACCTGCATTAGTTATTGCTTGTTTTCAGAATGTGCATTCATGGCTTATTCACTTTGTTTTTGTGTTTTATCTTGAGTCGAGGGTCTCTCGGAAACAATCGCTCTATCTACCAAAATAGAGATAAGGTATGCGTACACTCTACCCTCCCCATATCCCATGTTGTGGGATTTCACTGGATATGTTGTTATTGTTGTAATCTTTTCAGATTCTAACTGTAATGTCTTTGAAAATTGATATAAACATGGATATCAACTTTCACGACAGTGCTAAAATCGTATGAGTTACTCCGCATGTACCAAATACTAGTCATTTTGACGAATTAAAATTTGTTTCTAAATATTTGGCATTTTAAAAATTAAAATCATATGTTTTATTTGTTTTTTTCTTAAAATTCACTCTTACTGTCTTAACTAATGGAATATTAAGTGAGCACATTTTAAAAAAGTGATTAACGATACTTCAGAAAAATATATTTTAAAAAGTACACAAAAGCTTTGAAAGACCAATGATATGAACATGAGGTAGCTAAACTAGTATTTAGAGGGAGCATTAATGTTGCTTATTGTTCCGACAAGCAGAGTATTGGCTTCAAATAGTAGTTTAAATATACAAAAATATATACACTGATGTGTATTTATACATATATTATATATATAGTATATGCATATTATACGTATAGTATATGGATATTATATGTATAATAGAGTATAGATTTACAAAATCTATATATTTATTGGCTATTTTATAAACTAGACCACTTAGGGCCCGTTTGGTACATCTTATTAAAAAGGGCTTATAGAAGTAGAGCTTTTAGGAGTAAAGATTTTATGAAAAAATTGTTAGGTGTTTGATTGTCAATAAAAAAAATGTTTTTGTATAAAAAACAAAAAAGTAGAAAGTCAAAATAAAATCTACTCAAGAAGCCTAAATTTTGAACTTCTTCCAAAAGTGCTTTTGGAATCCAAAAACACTTATTAATTTGTCAATCAAACACTTCATTTAAAGGCCAAAAGTACTTTTGATTTTCCGAGAATTGGGCCATAGAGCAACCTTCATGCGTTTGTGGATAAATCAGAATTTAAGGACAGGCCTGCAATCCTATGTCTATCCTTATGATTATTCATGAAATTCCTCTTGGGCTGGGCGAATACGTGTCTGAAATCATAATTTGCAAGTCATTGGATTTGTTATTGTGTCATTTTACTTTGGGTTATTTGCATTTTTTCCCTATTTGTAATGGTCTTTAATTTTTGTCCCTCAGATGAAATTTATGTCTTCCGGGACATAAGTTCTTTAAGGAATCTGACATAAGTTATTGTGAAAGAACTGGATAAATGTATAAAGGCGCCATGATCATAATTAGGAGGTTGTTAGTTTGTTATGATTGTTAGTTGAAGTTAGTTACATATTGTTATGTTAGTTAGAAAGTTGTTAGAGTTTGTGGTTATTAGTTGGTAAAAATTGTTAGGAAATTTAATGACAAGGATCAAATATGCATTAGTATATATAATAGCCAGAAGGAGATATTTATAATAACAATTCATAACAATGTTCTCCCAAACACAATCATCTTCTCTGCATTCCTCTCTCTCACACAATACAATCACTTTTCTTTCCTCTTTCTCCTCTCTATTCTCACATAGGGTCATGTAGAGAGTGTTGGTGAATATGCATGTTCATCACACTGTGTATAGCTAAATCTAGCATTGTATCAAAGCTGGTTGATTGATGCGGACCAAGAGAAAGCTTTGACAATTGCAGTGAAGCTTCGAGAAAGTCGTAGTTGATCGAGATATATAATTCGACAAATATGTTCGATTGAGGTGTATTTGGTTGATTGGAGTTGTGATTGTTCGAATTCGAAAGGAGTTGCAGTTGATTGGAATTTGAATTTGTGTGTTTAAAGGCACAATCAGTTTAATAACAATCAGAGACATGCAATTGAAGATTCAAATAATTATTGATCGAATTGGATAATACATGAATAAATCGAATACATGCAATATCGTATATAGTTGGAGAACTCAACAATAATATGGAGACTTGTGGAGAAGGTGTGTCGAATACAACAAAAGTAACAAATATTGATCATAATCATCATCTTTACTTATTCCCGTCAGATGCACTAGGTTGACAGTTGGTATTGTGTTAAATGGAATGGATAATTATACTTTATGGAGCAGGGCAATGAAGTTAGCATTGCTTGGTAAGAATAAAATGTGATTTATTGATGGAACAGTTAGAAGAGAATCATTTCATGGAAACCTTGCAAATCTGTGGGATAGGTGCAATGCGATTGTTGTTTCCTGGTTGATGGGAAATTTAAGCAAAAAATTGCTTACTGGTATGTTGTGTAATTCTGATTCCTATGCAATATGGGAAGATTTGAGAGATAGATTCGATAAAATCAATAGCTCAAGTACTTTTCAGTTACATAAGGAGATTTTCACTATGATATATGGTACAATGTCAGTATCCATGTACTACTCCAAGCTCAAGAACCCATGTGATGAGTATGATTCGATCATGTCACCACCTAATTGTTGTCCAAAGTTGAAGGAATTCATATATCATTTACAATACTAAAGAATGCTACAATTTCTGATGGGGCTGAATGATGGATATAGTCAAGTTAGAAGTCAGGTGATTATGATGTAGCAAATACCTAACTTGAATCAAGTGTATGCAAATGTCAATCAAGAGGAGAGCCAAATGGTAGTTGCAGGATCAACTAGAATGATACATGATACAATGGAGTCAGTGGTTATGCTCACAACTAGGAGTGGAAGTATAAAGCATAAGAAATCATATAATCCCAATGTAGTATGTGATTTTTGTCATGCTAGAGGGCACTTAAAGATATATTGTTTTAAATTTATGAAGTGTGAGTTTTTCCATAGGACTGATCATCTACAAGATAATTGCTATAAACTGAATGGATATCCAGAACACTTCAAGGGAAAAACAAAAAGAGCGAATGCAGTAACTAGAGGAAATTCAGCATTTGAGAACATTGGACAAGGAGGACAAGGTGATGATATGTCACATTATCAACATAATGGAAGACAATCTCATATGGCAATGCATTACCAGCATAGTACAAGGCAATCTCACATGGGAATCAACCAGTTCACACCAAGTCAACATCAACAGTTGCTTAACATACTCAATAACAAAACTGAAACTGGAGAGTCTAGTGCAAGTGCAAACATGACATGTAAATTTAATACTAATGAGGCACTGTTAAAGTAGATTCTAGACTCAAGTGCAACTAATCACATGGTTAGTAATCAGGGATACTTATTTAATAAACATCTGATAGAAAATGCAGGCAAAGTACAATTGCCTACAGGGGAATCAACTAATATTACACATGTTGGTGATTGTAACTTAGGAGGAGGTGATGTTCTTAAAAATGTCTTATGTGTGCCAAATTTTAAGTTTAACCTCATGTCTGTCTCAAAGGTGACAAAAAAACTGAATTGCAGTGTTTCATTCTTTGCATATTACTGTGTATTTCAGAATCTCTCATCTGGGAAGGTGAGGGGGATTGGTAATGAAGAGGAAGAATTATATGTATGAAATTTGGATACACAGAGTAAGGAAAGAATGTTGAACAATTGTCTAGCAACTACTCAACAAGTTGATGCAAATACTTGGCACCAAACACTATGTCACGTACCCAAGGCTGTCATGAAGAGAATTCCAAATTTTTCTTGTTCTTTTTTTACCTTGAATAATTGTGAAGTATGCCCCATGGCTAGACAAAGTAGAGTTCCCTTTCCTATTTGTTCAAGTAGAACATCAGGACCTTTTCAGATGTAATATATAAATGTATGAGGACCATATAAGGTTGAAACATATAATGAAATGAGATATTTTTTTACTATTGTAGATGACTATTCTATATGGACTTGGATTTTCTTAGTGTGACTTAAAACAGATGTGAGTACATTGCTCAAGATTTCTTTTTGTTGAGATTAATACTCAGTTTGAAGTGAGAAATCAGAAAAATAAAATTTGATAATGGAACTGAGTTATTTAATCATCACTGTAAAGAACTGTTTCAACAACATGGTGTGATACATGAAAGTTTTTATCCTTATACACCACACACACCAGAATGAGGTAGTGGAAAGAAAGCATAAACACTTATTGAAAACTGACAGAGCCATTAAAATACAGACTAGTATAGAGATGTAGTTTTCAGGGAAATAATCTTTCCATTCAGAGATAATGGTGAGGATGTGGATGTCCTTATTCAATCATATGATCATTTCTGTTGTGATGATCTGGTTCATTCCCAACATGCTGAAAACTCACATAATTGTTCTAGCAGTTCACATAATGATACAGTAATAAGTGATGCACAACCAACTGATGGTGAACATGATGATATTTCAAGGTGTCAGGATAGTCAAGTACACATGTATGATGCTAGGAGATCTACCAGAACTGGTAGACCTCCCATTTAACATAAAGACTATGTCACTCAACAGGGATCCACTAGTTGTTTGTACACCATATCATATGGAATGGATTATGGAGGGGTATCATCCTGATTTCAGAATTTTTTTGGACATATATCTGTGGATGTTGAACCACATAACTATGCAGAAACAGTTAAAAATAAAAGATGGGTTGAGGCTAAGAAGACTAAGATTCAAGCATTGGAGGAAAACAAGACATGAGAGCTTGTAAACCTTCCAGAAGGCAAAAATGTCATTGAATGCACATGGGTATAAAAAATCAAGTATAAAGCAACAGGTGAAGTTAAGAGATTTAAGGTCAGACTGGTGGCAAAAGGGTACAATCAAAAGGAACGCTTAGACTATCATGAAACTTTTTTCTCCAATAGATAGAATGACTATTGTAAAAACGGTGGTAGCTGTTGCAACTTCTAAGCACTGTGTCATCTATCAAATGGATGTCTACAATGCATTTCTATAAGGAGATTTATATGATGAGGTTTTTATGCATATGCCAGAAGGTTTTCACATCACAAAAGGACAAAACAAAATGTGCAGATTGCTCAAGTTACTGTATGGTTTAAAACAGGCATCAAGGCAGTGACATATAAAGCTGACTTTAGCTTTACTTTCCTATGGATTCCATCAAAGTCATCTGGATTATTTATTATTTACTAAGCAACAAGTTGACAAGATTGTAGTGGTTCTAGTATATGTTGATGATTTGCTGATTACTGGTAATGATCAGACACTCATTCAATCTACTAAGCAGGCATTACAGGCTAGTTTTAAGATTAAGGATTTGGGGGAGCTCAAATATTTTCTTGGTATAGAGTTTGCAAGGAGTTCTCAGGGGATCATCATGCATCAAAAGAAATATGCCATGGAACTCATTTTTTACTTAGGTTTGTCAGGTGCTAAACCTGTGCGTTCTCATATGGAACTGAATCAGAAACATACCACTATTGAGTTTGATAATCTTGTTGCATCTCAGTCTTTATCACAAGGCACAAAAGTTCAGTCTGCACCCTCACAAGATCCTCCATTACCAGACCCCAGCATGTATAGAAGATTGATTAGAATGTTGCTACATCTTACCAATACTAGACCTGATATTGCCTTTGCTGTGCAACATCTGAGTTAGTTCATGCAGCAACCCAAGACTTCACATTTAGAGCTGGAATGAGACTAGTTAGGTATATTAAAATGCTCCAGGTTCAAGCATTTTCCTTAGTAGTTCCAGTGCATCACAAGTACATGTTTTTTATGATGCTGACTGGGGTTCTTGTTTAAACAGTAGAAGATCTGTTACTGGGTATTTGGTATTGTTTGGACAGTCTCCTGTTTCATGAAAGCCTAAGAAACAAAACACCATTTCCTGAAGTTTAGCTGAGGCAGAATATAGGTCACTTGCTGCTTCAGTGGCTGAGATTTTATGGATCACTGGTTTATTTCAAGAATTGGGTATCTCTGTTCAGAAACTTATTTCTATGTTCTCTGACATCAAGTCTGTTGTTCAGATTGCGGCTAACCCATTCTTTCATGAGCATACCAAACATATTGATATTGATTGTCACTTCATACGAGAGAAAATCAGGGGAGGTCTTGTGCACACCATCTACTGAGCAGCCAATAGATTTACTCACTAAGGTCCTCACTATTTCTCAGCATACCTATCTAATGTCCAAGATAGGGATGAAGAATGTCTTCATATCCCCTAGCTTGCGGGTGTGTGTGAAAGAATTGGATAAATGTACAAAGGCGCCATAATCATAATTAGGAGGTTGTTAGTTTGTTATGATTGTTAGTTGAAGTTAGTTACATATTGTTATATTAGTTAGGAAGTTGTTAAGAGTTTGTTAAGGTGGTTAATAGTTAATAAAAATTGTTAGGAAAGTTAATGACAAGGGTCAACTATGTACTTGTATATATGATAGCCAGAAGGAGATATTTGTAATAACAATATTCTCCCAAACACAATCCTCTTCTCTGCATTCCTCTCTTTCTCACAATACGTTCACTTTTCTTTCTTCTTTCTCCTCTCTCTTCTCACATAGGGTCATGTAGAGAGTGTTGGTGAATATGCATGTTCATCACACCGTGTATAGCTAAATCTAACAGCGTGTCGGATTTCATAAAGAACTTATGCCCCAAAAGGCATAAGTTACATTTGAGGGGCAAAAATTAAAGACCAGTCCATTTGAAGGGAACCGTGCAATTTTTTTGGGGGATAATTATAGACTCCTCACTCCTGGGATTTCAACATGTAACACTTGCTTTTCTTGTGCTTTCAATATGTTAATTTTCTCTTTTATATCTAATGTGAAGTCATGTATAATTTCCCATATTTCTTCATTTTGGGATGATAAAACTACCATTTTTCTATTTAGATACCTTATATAATGCACCATTTAATCCAAAAAAAAGGTGTGTATATGTCTCCCTACAAAGAAAGTTCTGATACATTTAATTAAACACAGTGCTCCTTCAAGAATCTGAAGACTTCTTGTTTATCAAATATTGTACAAAGAAGGTTTTCTTTCAACATGTTGATGTGACATGCTTGATATAGTACTAACAATTAGATTAAATTTAATTACGGATTCTCACCTTTATTAATAATGGTGATAATACAATACTCGAGGCAAAATTATGTTGGGTTTTTAAGATGTGCGAATATAAAATGAATAGTTGCGACTTTTATGATAAGTCATAATGACACATGTTTACATTATCCTTTGTTTGCTATAAATATTTGGTCATTCCCTCATAATTTTACTTGAAATTTTGATTGTTTCTTCTTTCTTTCTCTACTTCAAATAAATTTTGTATGATTTGCTTCCACCTTTTGCGTTCGCCGTTCACCGAAATTTGAGGTACCGTTACCTTGGTGAGTCAATTCGTTTTATCCTGAGAAGATATATTCCATAACCTCGAGTATATTAAGGGGAATAATTTCCTTAAGAAATTAAACACTGTGAACTCAACGAGCTTGAATTATTCCTCTTATATTTATTTTTCATATTCTACTCAAGCATGTTATCAAATACAGATTACTATCAAATTATTAGCAAGTTTCTCTGACGTTTGGTACGATCTTTGCGGATTTTTACCAAAAAAATACCACTTTGCACTCTAAACGTTAATGGAGAAGAGAATACAAGTAAATGGCCTGTTAAGAAATTTAAAAATGCAAGGTAAGATTTTCTTAATTAAGGTACTCCATCGATTTCCCCATGTCACTTTCAGCATCAAGAATTAAAGTGCTAACATCCACTTGTTAAAATTAAGTATTAATATAATGTAACACACTTACAAATTGTCTTGTATGTTCACTTGAAGTTATAAAGATGTGAGGTCTATACGTGATTAATGTATAAGTTATTATATCCATGTTTGTGATATTATGCTAAATTATTAAAATCTGTAATTTATATTATCAATTTACCTCAACCTGATTCAATTACTAACTTGGGCATACACTATTAAAAAGACTCTATTTTACCACTAAATTTCTCACTGAAAAATATTCAGTGGCTATTTCTCATTGAATGTCGACGGAAAAAAATCTAAATAATAGTGTTTTCACACGAAAAAATTAGAAAGTTTCCCAGCATTTCAATGAGAACCTATTTTCCACCATATGTTCTTTCCAGTGAGCTGGTTCAGTGGAATGAAGAGGAAAAATCATATTTTATAGTACAAATTTCTCACTGAATGTCGGTGGGAAAAACCTTTGTTTCTAGTGATAATATTTGTTTCCTTGACTAATAAATTAGAAGACTTATTTGAGATTTAAGAAGAAATGCATAATCTCAAATTCTAAGTAGGAAACACAAATAAGGTGTAATTTCTTTGCTTTAGAGTGGTAGTGTAGGTTTTCATATTACTTGTAATCCACACAAAAGCCCAATGCCCAAAGTAAAAAAATTAATACTTTGTAAATTGTAATTTAAACTTAACATATGAAATATCATATATGAGTATAAATAAATACACACACGTATGTATGTGTGTCTATCTATATATATATATATATATATATATATATATATATATCAAAAACCAAAATACATCTGATAAAGTAAAAGAAATAGGACCTAATTAATAAACCACACTATTGACTATTCTAAGGTTCTAGCTGCTTTCCAGTATCAATGTATCATCCAATTTGGAAACAAGTCATATTCACAAGGAAGGGTACATTTTGATTCCTCACCTGTAATTAACTTAATTCTGGACCAATAATGGGTGTCCTATTTTCATTAATTTACACAACTTTGCCTGCCACATACATCAACGTTGTCGTACGCTTCCACTAATTTATTCATCTTACATTATTGTTTACCTGCTGAAATAAATCAAGATTCATATCCTCGTATGTAGTGTCCCCGAGTTTTTGGAATGGAAATGATACATTTCGCAATTTATTAGACAACGTTAAAATTATGATGTTTTCAAAAGACTGGATTAACACTATCTACTGCAAAGACCTATACTAATTAGTAGGTCTCCATTCAACAATTTAGGGTTTCAACTTTCAAACTCATGTGTTTTTCTTTCGATGCAACTTTTAACTAGTGGATAGGATTAAACATGAAGAAGTAGGAAGGGAGAGGGGAGGGGACCATTTGATTTTGATTCATAATTGATTAAAGGAAAGTGTTTTTAATAAAGGCAAATATATACTCCTATAACAAAATATGACCTAACTTTGTACCACCAATACAAATTTGCATCCCATTCTGTCTCCACACTAATACTAAATACTTTTATATATCATAGAATCTTGAGCGAAATCACGCTGTATTATAATTTTTTAATTACAAATTAGTGTAATACATGTGAACTTGTGCTTATAACAAAGAGGCAAATAATATGCAGAATAAAAAGAAAACGTGTCTGTGTTTGAGAGGATCGAGTTAATTTAGGTTTCCCAAAATGGTTGATAACATCGACATATTAGGGTCAATTAACCTAGATAGAGAGTGCACTAACTCAAGTGAAGGAGGGATTAAGGAGCAAGATAGGTTGTTGCCAATAGCTAATGTGGGGCGAATTATGAAGCAAATTCTTCCTCAAAACGCCAAGATATCGAAAGAGGCCAAAGAAACAATGCAAGAATGTGTATCTGAGCTCATTAGCTTTGTTACCGCAGAAGCATCGGACAAGTGTCACAAGGAGAAGCGCAAGACATTGAATGGAAATGATATTTGTTGGGCGATGGGAAGTTTAGGATTTGATGATTCTGCTGAGCCTTTGAAGAAGTATTTGCATAGGTACAGAGAGTTAGAAGGAGAAAAATCTAACCAAAATAAGGTTGCTGCTGGTAACAATAGTACTGAAGAAAGGGGGAGTGATGATCGGTTTTCTCTCACGAAGATTTTATATGGTCCCTAAAAGAGCAACGATGACTCTCTCGAAATGGAACTGGAAGAGCAAGACGGGCTAGGGCGGGCACATTAACATGATATTCAATTTGTGATATGTCAAAAATATATAGACAATAATTTTCTAGCTTGGTACTTGATACATAAGCTTCGATTTTCATATTCTTTTTAGGCTTGTTTTAATTTTAAAGAAAAAATCATGCTTTTCTTACTAGTGAAACTGCTAGTATTTGGAGATCATTGTATCTTCTAAACAATTGCTTAGGTTTGTGTTTTATGGTTTTGACCAATTAATCTTCTTATTCATGTATGCTCACATTTGGTTAGATTGTCAAGGTTCTTGATTCAGGGCTAATTTTGCCGTTATCTCCTTAATTCAACTAAACTTGAACTAATAACTACTAATTAACTTCTTAATTTCAAAGTGAGAGCATGCTAAAGCTCATATATCATTCCAACTTTTAAAATACGTTTGTGAGGTATGTAAGGGTGGCCAGTGGGCCGGGTCGGCCCGATCCCGACCCGCCCCGACCTCGCTAAAAAAAATCGGAACGGGACTCGAACTCGGGACGGTACCTAGGCTCGTTCCGCCCCCGGCCCGCACCCGCCATCCCGCCCCGGTCCCGCCCGACCCCCTTTTGCACAATATAACCCTTGCACAACCGATCATTTTACATTTTGGTCGTTGTGCAACGGACATTTTTTGCCTCCCCCCTCCCCCTTAATATTTATTTTTAACCTCTAAGTTAATATATTTACACTTTAACCCAATTTTCCAACTATAAATACCTCATTTTTTTTCATCTTTCTCACAAATCTTTCTACAATCTCTCTAATTTCTCAATCTATCTATCTACAAGTCTACATTGTCTACTAAATATTAAATTTTATTTATTCATTTGTATAACTATATCAAAGTTCAAAAATTAGGAGTGAAGTTGGCAACTAGCTTGAGGATCATCCATCGAGCAAAGTTTTAATTTTCAACCTCGATTACAAGTCGACGTTACGTCGGTGTTTGATACCTTCGTTCCTTCTTTAAATTATTATTGTTACTTTATTTTAATTATCGCACTTAATTTCATTATCTTTAATTATTTATTAGCATTATTAAAATGGAAGGATTAAGAGGTATGTTTAAGGGTAATGATGCTTCTTCTAGTAGGGGTAACAAGAGCAGGAGTACTTCTTCTAGTCATCATATTCCTAGACAAGATGATTTGATTGATTACACACATATAGATGAAATTAAATTTTGTAACGATATACCATTAGAAGATGAGATATATTCTGCAACTCAGCCAGACTTTAATTTAGAAGATAATCTAGATGACTCACCCACTAATCTAGATGACACATTGTTAGCGATTTTTCGAATGCTCACGCAAGTGCACGTATCGTTACAAGTAATATAGTCTGATAATACCGAATATCGTCCTCAAAGACTGGTTATCAAGTACCGATTATCTAAGCTTTAGTTTCTATGTGGTGAACGTTAATATGTTTGTATTTTTATCTAATAACTAAGACTAAGTAATTGCAGAAAATAAACTAATTATGATAACACTTTGGTTTAAATCGGTTATGAAGGAATTAGGGCTTCCAAAATCCTCGACTATCCTCTCTATTCAATTCTTAATGCAACTAAAATGACTTCTTCTTCTACGTTAAGATAGCAGTTAACTAAACTGTCTTATATTCCGGTTAAGACATATAATCACTCAACCCCAGTGCAGAACCCTTCTATATTTCTATGATAGGATTTACCACATAGGAGGATTAAGAACAGTAACTTATAATGCTACACAAGTATCGGGGTACTTTCGTCCGCGATTTTAACATATGTCTAGTCAATTATAGCATATCCAAATCTCTCCTCTTGGTTTTTGATTCGAAATCATATAGGTTATGATAACTAGTGATCAATTAATTATCAAACATTCATACCAAATATTGACTAAATCTTAATCAAGCGAAGAAGAAATCAAACTACTGCATTAATTCATGAATAACAGTTTCAAGCGATTCATAAGGAAAGCCCTAATAAATTGTTTAGCTCCTAGTCATAGTCACGCTAAGAACTAACACAAAATCCATACATAAACTGAATTAAAAACAAAGAAAAGAGAAAAGAAAATAACTTGAAAAGCCTCCAAAGTTGTCTTCCCTCCTTTTCTAGCCTCCAAAGTAGAATTGTGGAATATGTACAAGATGATCGAATAATGAGCAGAGTTTTATACTTGAGAAAACTTGCGCTTCGAACCCTTTTAACCCTCTGATATATAAATACTAAATTTATATTCTGAAAATTAGGTCCATATGACAAAATTTCTTAATATGGATATCAATTAAAAAAAATCAGAACTTTTACAAAAATCAGGTGGCGCAGGTCTAGGGTTTACTAAAGCCCATTTTTAGGTGACTCGGAACTTTTACTAAAGCCCATTTTTAAAAAAAATTAAAGCACAAGTCTAGGGTTTTGGAAGTACATTTCCTTCGCCCCATTTCTTTCGCCGCCGGAATTCGTGGAGTACATTTCTCTTTTCTTTTCCTTATGGGTGCGCCATGCAGCGGCCATCCGAAACCAGGTAATTATTTGTCTACAAGTATAAGATTTTAGGTACTTTCCTCCATTCACTTTTACTAATGCACTCTACTCAAAATAAATTTTTATTATTTATTTTAATATACATCCGCCTAGGGCAAAATCGGGACGGCCTGGGGGCGGCTCGATTTTTAGAACACTGGGTATAACTGATAAAATAATGACTGTTACGTTAGATAATGCTTCTTGTAATAATTATGATGTAAGACTTTTAAAAGATCTTTAACTCCATCTTTTTTAAATCATTTTCATATAAAATGTGCGTGTCATATTTATAACTTAGTTGTAAATGATGGTCTATCACTTTTTGAGACATTCTTAATAAAATACAATTTGCTATAAACTTTATTTTTAAAAGTAATAGAATACAACGAAAAAAAGTATATAAAAAAATTATCACGATTGTGGATTACCTTATAGAAAATTTCCGAAGAAGTAGCGACTATGTGGAATTCTTTATATGAACAACAACTTGTTACTTATGATTATAGAAGACCTATAACTTTATTTTTAACGCCCATAATCGAAATCCAACTGATAGGGTTGTAGATAGCGATTGAGATTTTTTTTTAGAACTTATTGTATTTTTAGAGAATATTTTTCAAGCTACTAAAGAATTTTCCGGTATTTATTATCCTGCTATTTCAATAATGTTATTTTATATAGCTCTAATATTTTTGTTACTTACTGAATATATGAAAAACCCATCTTATAAGACACCTATTAAAAACATGTTTATCAAATTAAAAAAATATTTTATTCTTATTTCCACTATTTATATTATTAGTGTTGTATTAAATCCGACTATTAAAATAAACGTTGTAAAACACTTATTGAAACTATTTATGATTGTATAGCAGTACTTCCACCTCCGACTCCAAATAATCAAAATGAACAACCAACTTACGAACCAACTAAAGAAGAAGTTTTATCTAGCATACACATGATCAGTGTATTTTATATACACTTTTTGAGTCGTTTTAGTGAGTCTTTTGTCCCTTTTTGTACAAATACGTGTCGTCTTAGGATAGATTTTCTTTCTTTTGAGTCAAATTGGTTAAGATGGCTATTTGGCGGAAAAGGAGCGAAAAGAGGGCAAAAGTGGAGGTTCCAGAGCTTAAAGGCGAAAGTGGCGAACAGTGCAGGCGCGGGCGGCGCCTCGGCCAGCGAGGCAGCGCCCGGCCCCCAATGACCTGAGGCTTGCAGAATTCCAAGCGCGCGCCTCGAACAGCGAGTGCAGCGCGCGCTAATCATCGAAACTTCGAGAACTTAGGTATGGCTGATGCGAACGCTGGCGCCGTCGGGAAAAATCAGTCTTTAGCGATTTTATGGGCGAACTGAAGGAAAACCTTAAGGGCGGTTTTGAAGCTATAAAAAGAGAATCCTAGGCAGTTTTTAAGTGTTCCCTTTCTTGCACAAACACAAGACTTCTTGGAGTTGAAGATTGGAGACCATTACTTAGTAATTTCTTTTCTTTCCTTACTTTACTTTTAGTTTATGTTGGATATTGAATTAGTTCTTGTCATGTCAATGGCTAGGAACTAATTCTAATATAGGGCTTTCCATGTCAATTCACTTGAACCTTATTTTGTGAGTTAATGCATGTTTATGGTTGTTCTTCTTATTGTTGAGATTTATTCCAATAATGTTTTGAATGCTTGGTAATTACTTGATCATTAATTATCATTATTTATATGATTTCTAATCAAACTTCGAAAGGAGGAGGTTGTGACTATGTTGTAGTTGGGTAATCATAAGTCGGATTGGGGATGAAAATACATCAATTACTTGTGTAGCGTTAACGGGGGTTTAAATACCTAGCTTACTTGCGTAAACGTTAACATGGTTTTTGTTCTTAATCCTCCTATAGAGTCATCCTTATCACCGAAAGGTAGAAAGGAGCGCTACTGGGGTTGAGTGTTTATATAGCCTTAACGGGAGTATAAAACAGATTAGTAAACCTGCTATCTCCAAAAGAAGAAGAACCATAATTTATTGCATTAATAAGTAATATAAGCGGATAGTTGAGGCGACTTGGAAGCCCTATTTCCATCACTACTGAAGTAAACACATAGTTAATTAGTCTTTATAATTGTTAGTTATAATCAACAAACTCAAATATCGGTCACCAAATAGATAACAAAGAATAGAAGTTGGTACTTGAACACTAATCCCTGAGGACGATAACTCGGTCTTCAAGACTATATTACTTGAGTCGACAACGTGCACTTGCGTTAAAGTGTGTGCATTAAATCGCGCATCAAGTTTTTGGCGCCGTTGCCGGGGATTAGGCATAGTTCAATATCAATTTTATCTATTTTTAATTTCTAATTTGTTTTTTTTATTTTTTTTTTATTTTGTGAGAACCGATTCTGTGATCTGTTTATGCATTTTGATACATTTGAAATCAGTTTATGCGAAGGAGAAGAGGAGCAGACACTCTTGTTCCCTTCAATCCAAAGATTGAGAAAACCTGCAAACAGAACAGAAGGAACCAACGGATTTCAGCTGTAAAAGAGATGGAAGGCACACAAAACAATAACGATATGAATGAGGGATTAGGCGATCATCAGCCTAATCAAAGAATGCCTCGGAGAATACCTATGGATGTCGAGGAGAGAGTTCAAGTCCAGGCAGAAAGAAGCAGGAGACTACGTCTTTGAGGGTGAGCGAACGCAGACATGTATTAGGCTTCCAGCAATAGGAGCAAATAACTTTGAGATCAAACCGGCAATTCTAAGCATGGTGCAGAACACGGTGCAGTTTGGAGGGTTGCCATCAGAGGATCCACACATGCACATAGCTAATTTCTTGGAGCTATGTGCAACATTCGAATAACTTGGCGTTCACGATGGCGTCGTCAGTTGAGCTCTTTCCCTTCTCACCGAGGGCCGAGCAAAGTATGGTTGAATTCCTACCCGGTGATTCGATTTTTACATGGCAAGAGGCACATAAATTTTGGCAAAATTCTTCCCATACGCAAAGCGTGAAATTGAGGGGAGCTGAATAATTTCTACCAAGCAGATGGAGAGTCATTATACGAAGCTTGGGAGAGATTCAAGTTATGGAACTTGGTCCACATCTTCTATAACGAGCTGAGCGGAACAACCAGAACAATTATTGATGCAGCAGCAGGTGGGACCTTTATGAGGAAAACAGCCCACGAAGCTCACGACTTATTAGAAGATATGGCCACGACAACCGTATCACGGAAGATAGACCCGATGAGTGGTAGGAGAACGGTGGGAGTTCATGAGATAGATGTCATCACGCCTGAATGCCCAAGTTGCCTGTTGACCAGCGGTGCAACAACATCTGATATCTGTAAATGCAGTGCAGATGCCAAAGAGCTGTGAAATATGTGGTGGTCCACATACATTCGATAGATGTCCTTCAGCTGATCCTAATAATATGTCAATCGAGCAAGCAGAGTGTCAAGCCGTGGGTAACTATCAGAGGCCCCAGAATAACCCATACTCCAACACATACAATCCGGTGGAGAATCACCCAAATTTTTCATGGAGAGAGACCGAGGCGTGAGAATCGATATAGAGGCGATAGCAAAACCAGAAGACCAAAATCAGCGGCCATTTACTCGGGCCGCGTCTCAACAATTTAATGCATCATTCGGCCCGAAAAGCGACGGTGAGAGCGGCTTTGTTGACACTCACCAACTCGGACCAGTTCATGGCGAGACTAGATCTTCGTTCAGAACTTGGAAACACAAGTGGTCAACTAGCAAAGAAATCGAACAACGAGCCACAGTGTACACGCGAAGCAACAGAGATGAATCAGAGAACAATGTCAGCGATGCAGTGAGAAGTGGTAAGCAGTTGGGCGGCATTCACCTCGGCGGTAGTTGAAAAAGAGGCGAGAAATAGAAAGAGAAGGTGGTTGAAGCTTGCCCGATGGTAGAGAAAACTCGGAGAAGGAGTATCTTGAGAAGATCCGTTCCCACAGATTGCAATGAAGGCAATTGATAAACAATTCTCCAAATTTTTGGAGGCGTTGAAAGCTACATATCAACATACCCTTTATAGAGGCATTGGAGCAAATGCCTCTTATTTTAAATTCATGAAGGAGATTTTGGGAAGAAGAAGAAACTAGCGAGTATGAGATGGTGGCGGCGAGGAGTGCGATGTCATCTGCGAAGAAGTTGCCACAACTAAAAGACCGAGGAGCTTTACATGAAAATGCCTTTACGATTGGCAATGTGACATGCAGCGGGGCCGCTGCGATTTAGGGGCAAGTATAAATTTGATGCCTTTATCGGTGTTTAAACGGTTGGAGTTAGGTGAGGCAAAACCAACCACGGTGAGCCTGCAACTAGCCGATAGAACAATGGTGCACCCAAGGGGGAAGATTGAGGACGTGCTTGTTAAAGTAGAAAAATTCTTTTTTCCTGCGGACTTCCTCATTCTCCACATGGAAGAGGATGCAGAGATCCCCATCATATTGGGGAGACCATTCCTGGCGACAGGGAGAACCCTGATCGATGTAGAAAAATGAGAGCTGACGTTGAGGGTGGAGAAGGAAGAAATGGTGTTTAAAGTATTTAAACACATTATTGAGCCACCAATCATGAGCAGGTGCTTTGCAATCAGCACCATCAAAACCCCCTGTGAGCCAGTGCAAGCCAAACCAAGGGAAATAAGCCCATGGCAGTGCGTGATGCGAACCTCATGAAAACAGGTATGTGTTCCTGAACCTTCCCTTGAAAATAATTTTAAGAAGAGAAACAGAAGAAGAAAAAGAAAAATGTGGAGAAAATGGATTGGTTGTGGGGTTAATCTACCCCACACTTCTTGAGTTAAGGAACTTGCGTCCGGCTAAAAGACGTTAAAGACAGCGCTACTTGGGAGGCAACCCAAAGTATTTTAAATTATTTATTTTAATGTAGTTAGTTTTACTAAGAACAGTCTCACGGAGGTAGTGCTATGTGTTGTGATGACAGGTGCAAGGCCAAGAACTTGGAGGGCGAAAACTGAAGAGAAGCCAAGGATTTTCAAAAAATCGCCAGAGCGCCTTGTGGCTCAGGGAAGCGGGCGCGCAAAAGATCAGAAGAAGCCCAGAAGTTTGAGCGTCGCGGCGCCTATTTGCAGGGTCGCGACGCCACAACGGAAAAATCTAAATTTTTGGACAACGCCCTATTCCTGCGGCCCTTTCTCCAAATCAAAAATCCTGAGCCCTCCCCTCCAACGGGATTCAATGCACCATCACCGCCGCCGCCACCATTTTAAACCAAGTCTGTATGTGTCTTGTTTCTTTTATTGTCTTTGAGTCTGCACACATTGAGGACAATGTGTGATTTAAGTTTGGGGGGTGTCTTATTTATGTCTTATTGTTATAGTATGTTTGAGTCTTTTTTATTGTTTTTGTGTATTTTTGAGTCATAATTTTTTTTTTCTTTTAAGTCATAATTGTCTGTCAATGATCATGCATGCTGTAGTTACTAGGAACACCTAGTGAAGTAAGGTGGAATAATGTAATGGAATTAAAAGCAACTATCTAAACACTTAGGTTAAATATGCCAAAAACTCATGAAATCTGTCTATTTGGTGTTTCTTGCTTGAATTGTGCATGATAAATGATTAAAACCTATGTGTTATGATTGCTTGCTATTTGAGGCGAAATAGTTAGGATATGCATGTTAGGGAGATGACTCAGGCGTTTCTTTGTTAGTCAATTCTTACCACTCCTTTCTATCCCTGACATTAAAAATATCCCTAGTCAGCCCCATTGAGCCTAAAAATTAAACTTTTTCTTTGACACCCTATATTTCCATACATGTTCCATAAGTAAACATGTGAAATAGTTGGAATAGAATGTGTTAAAAAAGAGACAAAAAGAGCAAACAAATTGATGCACCCCAATAAAAAAGTTATAAGAAATAGGCAAAAGCCTAAGTTTGGGGGTGCTTGTTATTATAATACACTTCACGCTCTCAAAACACAAGAGGAGAAAGATAGATTTGAAGTGAAGGAAAGAATCAAAAGAAAAGGGAAACATTGAAAAGCTAAAGAGCTTATGGTACACAAAAATGAGCCTAAATGCCTATTTTTACCTACCCGTGCCTAAGCCTACATTACAACCCTTAAAAGTCCTGAAGATCTCTTAGATGCATATCCATGATTAGTGGAGAATAGCAAGTAAAAATGTCATAGAATTTTTGAAATTAACATGCATGATTCAGTATTTTGACTTCCATTAAGCATGATAAAAATGAGTTTGCGAAATATCTAGCTTAATGTGTTTAGAGTGCTAAAATTCCATGATATATGTTTCTGCATATTATTCTTCTAACCTTCATGTTTTTCTAAGTAACACCAATGCAGCAAAGTTATCAATGTCATTGAGTCTTTCTATTTTCTTTTTCCTTGAGTCTTTAATTCTTTCTTTTGATCTTTGCTCGAGGGCGAGCAAAGGTTAAGTTTTGGGGTATTTGATCAGTGTATTTTATATACACTTTTTGAGTCGTTTTTAGTGAGTCTTTTGTCCCTTTTTGTACAAATATGTGTCGTCTTAGGATAGATTTTCTTTCTTTTGAGTCAAATTGGTTAAAATGGCTATTTGGCGGAAAAGGAGCGAAAAGAGGGCAAAAGTGGAGGTTCCAGAGCTTAAAAGACGAGAAAGTGGGGCACCAGGCACGAACACGGGCCAGCGCCGCTGCGCCTCCAGCCAGCAGGGTCAGCGCCCCGGCGCCCAATGACCAGAGGCTTGCAGAAGTTCAAGCGCCGCGGCCTCGAACAACGAGTGCTGTGGCATGGCTAATCATCGAAAGCTTCGCGAGAACTTCCGGCGCCGCGGCTGATGCCGCAGCGGCGCCGTCTGGGAAAAATCAGTCTTTAGCGATTTTATGGGTCGAACTGAAGGAAAACCTTAAGGGCGGTTTGAAGCTATAAAAGAGAACCACAGGCGGTTTTAAGTGTTCCCTTTCTTGCACAAACACAAGACTTCTTGGAGTTGAAGATTGGAGACCATTACTTAGTAATTTCTTTTCTTTCCTTACTTTACTTTTAGTTTATGTTGGATATTGAATTAGTTCTTGTCATGTCAATGGCTAGGAACTAATTCTAATATAGGGCTTTCCATGTCAATTCACTTGAACCTTATTTTGTGAGTTAATGCATGTTTATGGTTGTTCTTCTTATTGTTGAGATTTATTCCAATAATGTTTTGAATGCTTGGTAATTACTTGATCATTAATTATCATTATTTATATGATTTTTAATCAAACTTCGATAGGAGGAGGTTGTGACTATGCTGTAGTTGGGTAATCATAAGTCGGATTGGGGATGAAAATACCTCAATTACTTGTGTAGCGTTAACGGGGTTTAAATACCTAGCTTACTTGCGTAAACGTTAACAGAGTTTTTGTTCTTAATCCTCCTATAGAGTCATACTTAACACCGAAAGGTAGAAAGGAGCGCTACTGGGGTTGAGTGTTTATATAGCCTTAACGGGAGTATAAAACTTATTAGTAAACATGCTATCTCCAAAAGAAGAAGAACCATAATTTATTGCATTAATAAGTAATATAAGCGGATAGTTGAGGCGACTTGGAAGCCATATTTCCATCACTACTGAAGTAAACACATAGTTAATTAGTCTTTATAATTGTTAGTTATAATCAACAAACTCAAATATCGGTCACCAAATAGATAACAAAGAATAGAAGTTGGTACTTGAACACTAATCCCTGAGTACGATAACTCGGTCTTCAAGACTATATTACTTGAGTCGACAACGTGCACTTGCGTTAAAGTGTGTGCATTAAATCGCGCATCAACACACTAAATGCAAAGATGTATATACGCATTACCAACAAGAAAGTGCTAGCAATCAAGCGACTTCTATACCATCTTCTTCTTCTTCTTCTTCAGTACAACCTTATAAAAGACATGATGTTTCTGCGGCTAGTATTTAATATTTAATAGTACCACTACTAATCAAGTTAGCGAGTTTGATGTTTTTGTTTTGCAGGGTATTATACCGTACGAATCAATTGTCAATGAAGAAGGACGTGAAGACTTGCTGAAATATTAGAGGAACAATGAGAATACATTTTCAACACTATCTAAGATGACCCGAGATGTGTTGAACATTCAAGCATCATCAACATCATTTGAAAGCGCTTTTTTTATCGAAAGATTTCAAATAGGAGAACACAAACATTTATTAGTCGGAGACAGCTTAGAGATTATAGTTTTATTTAGAGATTGGATACGAGTGGAGCTTAGAAGGTGCGGTCAATCGGAGATCAATGAAGAAGATGACTACAACTACAACGAAATCTTATCTGATAGACATAAGTTCTCTCTAACCAAATCATCGATACAAAATTGCTTGGAATTTGTAACTGCATGTTGAGGGGGAGCATGACTACAATCTTACTGATTTATAGATTGTTAGGGCAATATCTAGAATCAGTATCCTAGGCATTTTTAGGTTTTGTATGAAGTTTTGTGAAGAAAGACAAAAAGGGTGAGATTGTTGATGTTTCCTGTAGTGTTGTGACAACACAAGTAATCAGTCAGGACAACATCGCTTATGAACATAAGGATGTTTCCTACAGTGTTATGACAATATCACAGACAATATCACTATAAATGATTTTGCCTATTCTTCCGGCCTAAATAATGATTGTTATTGTGAGGTAAAAATGACCTAGGCAATCTAACCAAGAAGCCATATTTAAAAAGTGAGAGACAAAGAAGTCAAGCTTGGAAGTAAAGCAACGTGAAGACCAAGTCAATATGGTTGAGGATTTCAGGAGGCTGAATCGGTCCAAGCTGCTACCTACTTTCTCTCAACTTCCGCAACCAACCAGTAAGAATTTCAAGGGAGTTTCACACTATAAATAGATGAGAAACTTCAGTGTATCGGTATCCAGATCACAACGAAAATAATCACCAAGAGAGCTCTAGGAAATTCACTTCAGAAACTGGATCAAACACCACTGCCTAAAGTTGTATAACAACATCTTGTTCAACATTACTCTTGCTGCCCATATTCTAGATTGAACTTATTGTTGAAGCAATTGTAATGGAGATGTTGTATGTTTCTTCATAGATATTTTGTCTTTAGGCTGAAGTCATCTGCGACTTCGTTTTTGTAATTTCTTTTTATTTTATTTCTACAAATTGTAAAAAGAAATTCAATTGTGATTGTATATAATATATACATTACTTCAGTCATTGGCCATCAAGGGCTATATTAACATATACCCTTGAAAATATAAACCTTTTGTCTTTTACTTTTTCGATGCATTTACTCTTTAAGGTTTATTAATGTTTTTATCTAGTGTTGCCTCGAATGTTGTCACAACATTGAAGGCAACATAAAGAAATTTGTTTTACTATTCAACTTTCGAATTTTTATTTATATTACGTTTACTTGCTTATATGTAGCCTCGGACCTAACAAGTGGTATCTAAGTCAACACTTAACACAATAAGTGTTTGGTTCTATATCTAAAGGATATGGACTCAACCATTCAAAATGTTGGTAGACTTCCGATTCTTGATAGAACAAATTATGCCTATTGGAAGATCCGGCTACGTTCGCACATTAAATCCATTGATGTTCGAGCATGGAGATCTATCACCAAATGATATGTTGTTCCTAAGTATCTAGTGGACGAGGATGATGATATACTTACCAAACCCGAATCCGAATGGACCGAGGAAGAAATCAATAATGCAAGCTTTAACGAAAAAGCCTTGAATGCCATTTTCGGATGGGTAGATCTGTACATGTTCAAACTCATTCAGAATTATACATCATCTAAGGACGCTTGGGAGACCCTACAAAATCATTGTGAGGGTACCTCGAGTGTACGACGAACAAAGCTACGCATGCTTTTGAGCCAATATGAGCGTTTAAGGATGGAAGAATCTGAACATATAAAGTATTATTTTGAAAAGTTAATTGACATTGTAAATCAGTGTCAAGTGCTTAGTTTTCCTTTGACCAACACACAACTTGTCGACAAAGCCCTCAGATCTCTTTCTAAAAGATTTAATACAAAGATTTGTGCTATTGAAGAGGCCCATAATATTACCATAATGGATCTACATACCTTGATGAGCATCTTTAAAACTTATGAGATGAACATCAAGAGCCAAAGGGATTTGTATAGATACAAGACGATGGCACCCCAAGGACAAACCTTTGAAACAAACATTGAAGACTAGGATGAAAGCCTTGATGAACTAGTTGATGGTGCAACTGTTGCCTTACTCACTCGATGATTTATTTCGATGATGAGGAAGATCAACAATGATCTAAGTAAAGCTAAATATAAGCAGCACTAAAACCCACTCTTCAATAAACAGCCAATAAGATCACCTTAAGAAAAAAAAGTGATAATCCACTGAGAAAAACAAACTTAGACAATACCAATTTTAATCTCAAACAACTCGAGGGAGTGTAATGGCATGCATGCTCGGGTTGGGGACATTATGCTAATGAGTGTGCAAACACCCTTAGAAAAGTTGGTAAAAGTATGTGGGTATCTCTCAGTGATTATGAAAATTTAGAAGAGGAAGGAGATCGAGAAGAAGAATCACTGGCGATGCTGTCAGCAATGTTCGAACATTCACTGTCCGACAATGAAGATGTTATTGACAATGTTGTTACAACATCTGTGACAACATTGGATACAACATCTAAAATCTCAGCAACATCGAAAAGGTATGTGTATTTTGACTATTCTGATGTTAATTGTTTTAGTGCTTTAATTTCTTCATGTGAAGTTGTAAACCTGGATCTAGTTGACTCTAAAGATGAAGTGATAAAAATATTACAAGATCTTTGTAAAGCCTTGATCACAGAATCTGAGCAACTAGATTCAAAAGAAAAATCTTTGGCTCTTCATAATAACAATCTTAAAGGCACTATTAACCGATTAGAGGTAGCTCTTACCAAGAAGGACCTAGAACTTGGTAAGATTCGTGCAAGATTGAATTTAGCTGAGACCACCTTCCAAAGGCTCAACACGGAAACCTCTAAGTTGGATGAAATTCTAAACTTCAGCAAATCGACACAGGCTGGAATTGAGTATCAGTCACCGCATAAACCAAACTCCTGTAAGATCCATAGTAAATATGAGATGAAAGTTTATTAGAGAAACAAACAATGCTGATAATAACTCATACTATACAAAGGATAGGTTGGTTAGGTCATCTAATGCCCTGTTGCTACAAACTTCAAAACACTGTGCTCAGATCGCTGTCTAAGATGTCGTCACCAATATTGTCCAACATTGCTAACAACATTCAAAGCAATCAGCTTGAGAACAGAAAAAAGAAGAGTGTTGAAAAAGTGTGGGTACCTAAGCTAAACCTACGTTGTAATGTGTACATAAATGCTCTACGTACTAACATTATAGGATCTTTGTATTTCGATAGTGGTTGTTCACGACACATGACAGGTACCAAAATCTTACTGAAGGATTATGATGCATTCAACGGAGGATACGTGACCTTTGGTGGGGGAAGCAAGAGTAGGATAATTGGTAGATGGACTCTCAATATTCCTGACGTACCAGCCTTGAAGAATGTTCTTCATGTAGAAGGTTTAGTGGCTAACCTACTTAGCATAAGCCAACTATGTGACGACGATCTCGAGGTAAAATTCAACAAGCGTGAATGTAAAGTTACAGATTCTGCCAATAAATATGTTATGTCAGGTACCCGAACTGGAGACAATTGTTATTTCATCGGTGGAGATGAATCCTGCAATTCTGCGAGGGTAAGCGACACAATATTGTGGCATCAGAAGTTAGGACATGTCAACTATCGTAACTTGGAGAAATTAATCTCTTATGAAGTTGTTAGAGGCATTCCCAAGATGAACCCAAAGGATAATACAATGTGCGAAGATTGTTTAATAAGTAAGCAGACTCGTGTTCCCCATAATGTTGTCCAACACGACGGACAACACTCAGGTACGTCTCATTGCTTTCAATTAGTACATATGGATCTAATGGGCCCTATCGAAGTAGACAACCTAGGGGGTATGCGATATTCCTTTGTAATAGTAGATGATTTTTCTAGATATACATGGATTTATTTTCTAAAAGAAAAATCACAAACTTTTGACATGTTTAAAGTAATATACTCTAGGGTTAGGAACATGTTTTGTTCTCCCATTTTTTGGATTAGATCTGACCATGTAAAGGAATTTGAGAATCAATTTTTTGCTAAATTTTGTGAAAAGAAAGGTATATTCCATGAATTCTCAACACCTAAAACCCCTCAACAAAATGGGATAGCAGAGAGGAAGAACAGAACATTGCAAGAGTACTCTTTCTGTGAACGACCTAATCAAGAGTCATTTTTCTTGCATTTTTTACCAGACTAATTTTGTGTCTCTTTGTTCTTTATTTTTTTTACCTAGATCAGTTCTAATTCCCTAGTATTGAATGTTATCTATTTCCATGTGAAAAATGATCAAGTAGTAGATGGTTTTGCATTAACTCGTGAGATTTTAAATTGCTTTACTCCATTAATTAGATTAATTGATGAGATTAAGTTTAAGCAACAATTTGTGAAAGAAATTGCATGCATATTTCTAAATTTCTAAACAGTAGATACTGAAATATTGTATTAATCTACCTCGGCGATTGTTGCGGGTCGATCCAGACTGCTACGAGTCCTCGGGTCGGCGATGTTGGCTACCGAAGTTGGAGGCCAGTCGTCGGCAGAGGGCCCGATAGTGGTGGTAAGGGTGGTGTATGCAATGTTGGCCTGAGTGATGTTGCACTTGATTTTCTGGGTTTCCTCAAGAATTAACTTCGAACGAGCTTCATAAAATAGTGGTAACGGCGTGCATTGCTGAAGGATGGTGACAACGACGTCATAAGATTCGTTCAAGCATGCAATAAGTTGTATAACCAGTCGTTGATTAGTGAAGAGTGCGCCAACGTTGGAGAGTTGGTCAGCAAGCATCTTGAGTTATTAACAATAGGCACACACGTTTGGGAAATCATCCTGATGAATGTCCTTGAACTGATTTTCAAGGTATAACGCTTATTGAGTTTTATTATCGTGAAAAATACTTTTCAAATGTTCCCACGTTTGGCAGACAGTGGCATTGGTCTCAATGATGATGTGCAAGTGCAACAGATCATAGAGATCGTGTCGTATATCCACTGGAGGACGGATTCGTCCAAACGAGACCAGAGTGCATCATCAGAAGTCGAAGTCGAGTGTAGATCTGTGGACTTCAGTGTAGGAGAGATGATGTGGTCGATAACTTCGTAAACACGACAATGGATCTAAAAAAGCTCCGTCCACGAGGATTATTGACTATTTTCCACTACAAGAAAAATAAGCTACGGTGATAGTTCACATGTG
This sequence comes from Przewalskia tangutica, assembly GCA_029844215.1. Taxonomy (NCBI): domain Eukaryota; kingdom Viridiplantae; phylum Streptophyta; class Magnoliopsida; order Solanales; family Solanaceae; genus Przewalskia; species Przewalskia tangutica. The sequence continues at coordinate 119,543,844 of CM056726.1, read as the reverse complement.
ACAGAAATGCAAGTGCACATCTTTTTACTAAATTTATGATTTTTCTTGACATTCATGTGACAAGTTTTTTAAGTGTCATATAATTATAACATTTGTGTGACGATTTTTTTAAGTGTCATTTATTTATGACGTTTGTGTGACGAGTTTTTTAAGTGTCATTTATTTATGATTATGTGTGACGGTTTTGTAAAATGTCACATAAATAAGTGACTTGTGTTTTAAATTGACCAAAAATGACGCGTGTGACTGATTAAAACGACACCATTTTTATTATTTATTTAGCATTTTTTTAATTCAAATTAAGACTTGCGCGATTTTTATTTATTTTTAAAATTTGTTTTTAATAATACAAACTAAACGTTGTCGTTTTAACATTATAAAAAATATAAGATCAAAAACTCTGTAAAAATACTAAGTGTCTTAACACTCACACAATTAGAATTCTATTCATATTTTTTACTATCATAACATTTTTACTACCATCATAATTTTAATCCTAAATTCAAAGCACAAATCAAATGTAAAACTTTGACAGAAGACTTACATTTTGAAATAATCAGCCAAGCAGTTGATTCTTGATATTTTGTGTAGTCCGAGGGTGCACACGCAAATATCCCTCGATTTGTAAGTTCTGAAAACTGTGATGTAATTGCTAAGTCAGGAATGGTAGGAATTCTGACAGAGCTTTAGAAGAGATTTACCTTTCTTAGGTTTGGAGTTTCTCGAATGGAGGTAAGCCCTATATTTATAATTGCAAACATATGCTTTAGGGTTTCTGTGGGCCAGGCCCAGCAAAACCCCGGACTGACTAAAATTCGGACCGCCCGAAATCGGCTAGGCACCGAGGCCCAAAGTAAATGGCAGCGCGGTGCCTGTGTGTGTTTTCGGAACTGCGGTCCTAAATAAAGGCACCGCGGTCCTGTCTCTATTTTCAGTATTTTCCCATTTCTAATGTACCGGTCATCAACCGAACATATAGGTAATCTCATTCTAATTATATCCTTCAATCGACAGAACATTTGACTTAGTGTTACCCTTCAGGCCTTTACATATCGTCACTAATTACATTAGGATCTTCACGGAACTCCTAGACTGCGCCGGAAGACGAACTCATTATGTAAAGTTTAGCTACATAAAATATGTGAACTGAACCTATATGTGGGAAAGATAAAATTCTTTCATTCATGACACACTCAATCAAGATTAGGATTTGTCAAGTGTCTATCCAAATGGCTTGATTATTGTAACTCATCTATATTAGTTGACAACAGGACCATATCACAGACATGGTCATTGCATTGGCCAATGACTTAGTCAACCTAATACCATATGAGTACATGAGTGTTCACTCGAATATATATTCAAGGAACGAATCCTAATCTTGGATCACATACCATCTTTAATCTACTTCGTAATGCACCCAAAACAAGCCGCGTCTCAACCTATAAAGAATTTGAGCTTAGGACAGGATCAAAGTACATTACTCCGTAAACAAGATGATATTGACCTCAAGTTTAATGACTTTTATCTTCCACACGCCGATGACATTATAGACTAATAACAAAATAGTACATCAGCAGGGCATACAAATACTTCAACAAGTATTCATGTGTCCATCACAAGTTGTCATAACTCGTAGCAAGTAAGACATACTACATCTCCTAATGATATGATGCAGACCACATGTCGACATATCGCATATCCTGTGGTACTTTCTTGGTACATGTTTGTTTCTGTTTGTTGATCTTGGTTCCTTTGCCTGTGCAATGGCACCCGTGTTGTCACAATAAATGGTTATTGGACAACTAGCACTCGGAACAACCCCTAGTTCCTTCAGGAACTCAGAAATCGCGACAGCTTCTTTAGCGACTTCGATCGACAATGTACTCGCTTGATGTCAGTATGCGATGTGCTTTGTTTGGAATTCTTCCAGCTCACTGCTCCTCCGTTGAAAATGAACGTGTAACCAGAATGAGATTTGAAATCATCAACATCTGTCTGGAAACTAGCATCGGTATAACCAGTGGCAACCAGCTCATCAACTCCACCATAGACTAAGAAGGAATTTTTAGTACGCCTGAGGTACTTGATAATACTCTTGACTACTTTCCAGTGTTCCTCACCAGGATTCTGCTGGAACTTTCAAGTCATACCAAGTGCAAAGGCCACATCTGGCCTAGTACAGGTCATGACATACATGATCGATCCTATAGCCGAAGCATATGGGATCCTCTTCATACGCTCAAGTTCAATAACATTAGAAGGGAAGCCCTTCTTTGATAACTTGATGCCTTGACCCATCGGAAGACCGTCTTTCTTGGAATTCTCCATTGAAAAACGTCTAAGCACTTTGTCTATGTAGACTGACTGTGACAGCCCCAACAATCTATTAGGTCTATCTCTATAGATCGTAATTTCCAGAATGTAGCAGGCTTCACCTAAATCCTTCATCATGAAGGTCTTGGACAATCAATTCTTAATTGACTGCATAAGGGTCATATTGTCTCCCATTATCAATATGTAATCAACATATATAATAATGAAGACAATACCCTCATCCTTGCGTTTGAAATAAACCCAAAGATCTTTTTTGCTTCTGACAAAATTAAAAGATTTGATAGCATTGCCAAAACAAATGTTCCAACTCCTAGAGGCTTGCTTATGCCCATAAATGGACTTTTGTAGCTTGCACACATCATTTTGTCTGGACTCACATGAAAAACCCTTGGGTTGTTTCATATATACTTCCTCAATTAGATTACCATTGAGGAACGTTGTTTTGACGTACATATGCCAAATGTCATAATCATAATGTGCAGCTATCGCAAGCAAAATCCGAATAGACTTTATCTTAGCCACCGGTGAAAAGGTTTCATCATAATCCATGCCAGGACGCTGAGTAAAACCTTTAGCTACTAGTCTAGCTTTATAAGTCTGAACCTTGCCAGATGCATCAATCTTCTTCTTGAAGACTCATTTGCATCCTATAGGTTTAACCTCATTTGGCAAATCAACTAAGTTCCACACTTGATTGATATACATAGATTCTTGTGCGCTGGTCGATCCGTCGACATTAGAGCTTTCAGGAATATCATTTTGATGTCTTTCCTGAATGGGAGGAAATGCAACTGGTGCACTTGTTCCCAAGGTCTGTGCCGGAAGATCTTGCATTTCTGCATTACTCCCACTGGCCGAAGGGGGCACCCTAAATACCCAATCTTCGCCTAAAGCTCCCACTGAATTTTTGCCTTCATTATCGGGCAAGGATTCAACCTATTTGTTACCTTGTTCTTGAATTTTTTTAAGTTCTATCTCCGTGCAACTCTCATCCTTGTAGACATATTCGTCTTCAAGGAAAGTTGCATTCCTAGAAACAAATATCTTATGTTCTCCAGGAAGATAGAAGTAGTATCTCATAGTTTCCTTTGGATACCCAACAAAGTAACATTTCTCACTTTTAGATTCTAACTTATCAGTGATTAACTTCTTGACATATGCAGGACACCCCTAGGGCCTCATGTGTCTAAGTGATGGCTTCTTGCCACACCATACCTCATATGGTGTTTTTTTGACTGGTTTAGATGAAACTCTGTTTAGAACATATATTGAGGTCAAAATAGCGTATCCCCAAAGGTATGTAGGAAGAGCTGAAAAGCTCATCATGGAACGAACCATGTCAAGCAGTGTTCGGTTTCTCCTCTCGGCCACACCATTCATCTGTGGTGTTCCAGGAGTTGTCCATTCGGAATGAACTCCATGTTACACCCCGTAATTTCAGGGCATATAAGTGGGAAAAATGTGTGCTGTGAATTTCAGGCACAACACCGCGGTGCCAAAGAATAGGACCGCAGTGCTGAAACTTCAGAGTGTTGTAGGAATTCCGGAGCCGCGGTGCCATTCTGCAGTACCGCGGTGCCGATGCGGGAATTTTCAAGTCAAGATATTTTGTGAAGGGAAAGACAAGTGGACAAGTGGACAAGTGGACAAGTGGGGTTTATGGGTCCCCCTCCACTTGTGCTACATACACCCATTATATACAAGTGTAACAAGACTTAGTCTCACAAAATATCTTCATCTTTCAAACCCTTATCTCTCCCTTCTCCTTCAAGTTTTCGAAATCCCATAGCCAAGTGAAGAACTAGATCAACTCATTTCCAAAGATTAAGCTCCTTAACTAAGTTCTAAGCCAAGGTTAATACTCCAAATTATGGGTCACGGGTTTGGCCAAGAAAACAGTCTTGAAACCCTAAGCTTGTTTATGAACTTGTTGGAAGAAAAATATGAAAGAAAGATGGTTACAAGCTTGTAGAGGATACATGTGTGTTGTTGTAACGTGAAGAACACAGTGCAGTGGTGCCGTGTGCTAGGGACTGTTTTGGGCTAAAGTTAAGGTAAGAATTATTCTTCCTCTTAATGAATAATGGAAGTAAAATGATGTTGTAGTTAATGGATGAACTTGTGTTAAGTGAAATGGATAATAAGAAGTGCATGAGATAGTTTTGGCATGTTAGCCGATTTTGGACTGTTTTTAGTATATTGAATTTGTTGGTTATTGTTGTTGTTATCGTCACTTATTGCATGTTAAAATGAAGGAATCTTGTTATTGAAAGTTGACATGGTTTATATGAAGTGTTGGAATATGAATTGGATTATAAGGAATTATAAAAAGGGTTTTGGTGTGGTTGTTGACCGAGATTTCATGAAACTGTTGGATATTGTTGTGCTGTTATAGGAGCTGTTTTATGCATGTTTAATGTGGTAAATTGCTAACGTATGTTAGAAAGGAATAAGGGTATAAAAAGGTGTAGAAAGACTTCACATTTTACCCTCGTTGTTGTTGGAATATGGACTGTTTTTATATGGATTAAGAGGTCGGATTAACATGTGAAGTAGGTGTGTCAATCACCTTGGTTGCTATTTGAGTTATGTTCTTAAGTGGTACTTGGTTATTGATGTTATTGGCCTTGTTTATAAGTTGTGGAAGTATGTATAAATAGGGGAAGTGCTGCCTAATTTTTATATGAAAGAGAACCATCTTGTGGTATATGACTTACACTAGTATCATGAAGTTGATAGACATGTTATTGTTATTATAGGTTGAAGTACTAATTGAGGCGTATTCTACTTATCGTGTTGGTATAGCCGATAAGGTATGTGAAACTATTCTTTCTTCTTCTGGCATGATTTATATGAAATAAGTGTACGGCGGACGTACATAGTTCTAAGGAATTCAAATTCCTAAATGATGATTTGAAAGGATACATGAGATATAATGCCTTGATTTTCTAAATGATGATTTAAAGTGATACATGATATGATAGTGCCTTGGTTTTTCTAAAATGAAAGTTATTCTATTTATTCCATTGAGAGTCAAAAATGATTTTACCGCATCCCAGAAAGGGCCGGAAAGTATATGATTTTATTGAGAGTCAAATGATGATTTAAATTACACATGGTTGCTCAGGATAACTATTCGTGCAAGTGTTATTATTCCATTTCACCGAGTCTCATAATGGGTCGGGTACGGTATATGATACATGGATATGATTCATTCACCGAGTCCCATAATGGGCCGGATACGGTATATGATACATGGATATGATTCATTCACCGAGTCTCATAATGGGTCGGGTATGGTATATGATACACGGATATGGTTTATTCACCGAGTCTCATAATGGGCCGGGTACGGTATAGGATACACGAATATGATTCTTTCACCGAGTCCCAAAATAGGTCGGGTACGGTATATGATCTCATGGACATGTATCCATGATGCGGGTATAGATACTTATGACATATATGATTCCATGGGCATGTATCCATGATGCGAGTATAGATATTCACGACAGTATATGATTCCATGGACATGTATTCATGATACGGGTACAGATACTCACGACAGTATATGATTCTATGGACATGTATCCATGATGCGGGTATAGATACATATGACATATATGATTCCATGGGCATGTATCCATGATGCGAGTATAGATACTCACGACAGTATATGATTCCATGGACATGTTTCCATGATGCAGGTACAGATACTTATGACAATATACGATTATATGGACAGACATTCATGATTTTGAAATGACTCTCACTTTTAAAAAGGTACTGTTGACTCTCTATTTTTAAAAAGGTACAGTTGACTCTCTATTTTTAAAAGGTACAGTTGACTCCTATTTTATATGGCACAGTTGGATTTGGTATTAGATTTTCATACTTGTCTCTGTCATCTTTTGGCCAGTTATGATCTCATTTATAGTACTTTATGTTTACATACTTAGTACATTATTGTACTCTTCTCCGGGGGGTTGCGTTCATGCCCGCAGGTATATGTACTCAGTTTGGTGATCCGCGAGCCTGGGATCTTTGCTCAGCTTTTGGGATAGCTCCATTGTTCCGGGGCTTATCATTTTGGTACAGATCTTGATTATAGGCTTATGTATATTCAAGGGTACGGCGGGACCTTGTCCCGTCACATTTCATTATCAAACTCTTAGAGGTCTGTAGACATGTGTGGGTGGTAAATGTGTATTTGGACATATGTACAGTTGTAATTCGTTTGGATATTTCTATATGCAGTGGCGGCCTTGTCGGCTTGCCTGTTTTATAATACCAGTTTGCTATTATAGTTCAGGGGACATGATCCATTTGTTAAGTGATTATGAGTTTTTCTTAAGCTTTCGCTGGTTATATGTGATATGTGGGTATAAGGGTGTCCAGGTAGGGCACCAGTCGCGGCCCATCGGTTCGGGTCGTGACACTCCATGAAGCTTTAAGTAGTCAAGAAATTCTGTACTTAAGTATTCACCCCCATGATCAGATCGGAGAGTCTTGATACTCTTTGAGAGCTGTTTCTCAACTTCACACTTAAACTCCTTAAACTTCTCAAAAGCCTCGGATTTGTGTCTCATAAGATACACATATCCAAAGCTTGATAAGTCGTCTGTAAAAGTGATGAAGTACGATAAAACTTCTCTAGATTGAGTTGGAAATGGTCCACATACGTCCGTATGTACCAACTCAAGCACCTCATTGGCACGGATCCTCTTTCCAGAAAGAGGTTTAATGGTCATCTTACCTTTCAAACAGGATTCACAGTTACCATAAGATTGTAAGTCAAATGGTTCGAGGTAATTTAATTTCCTCAACCGTTCTATCCTCGTTTGAATGATATGACTAAGTCTGCAATGCCACAAATAGGTAGAATTTCTTTCATTTAACTTAGCTCTTTTATTTTGTACATTAAAAATTTCCCTATGGCAATTTAATGTATACAATCCATTCACAAGAGGCGTAATTCCATACACAACATTATCTAAAGTCAAAATCATATTTCCATTAGACGTGTTTGAGGAAAAACTCTCTGAATCAAGTACAGGAATGAAAATAATGTTCCTTGTCAAAGAAGGAACAAAAAAACAATTGTTTAACAACAAAATTCTGCCAGAAGGTAAATCTATCCTATAAGTTCTCACGCGCTCAACAGCAACTCGTGCTCCATTTCTGACGCGTAGGGCCACCTCGCGAGGCCCGACCTTCCTGCTATCAGTTAGCCCCTGCACATTTGTACAAATGTGTGAGCCACAAGCGGTATCAAGTACCCAGGAATGAGAATCATTTATAGATAGATTAATTTCAATTACAAACATACCTTGCACATTAGCACCTGGTGCCATTCCTCCGCCTGGAGCAGTGAAATCCTTTCTCCAATGCCCCTTCCTGTTGCAATTCATGCAAACATCCGATGCCGGTAGTTTCTTCTTCTTCTTCTTCGCCCCTCCCTTGGGCTTCATTGTTGCTGCCAGAGCAACATCTTTGCCATTCCCCTTCTGTTATCCCTTACCTTTTGGTTTGGGGCGACTATAGGAGCCAACCATCAGAATAAGCTTGGTCTTTGAGGTCGAAGATTTCAAAGTTTTCAACATATTATGTAACTCCGGCAACTTCGCTTTAGTTCCATTCATATTATAATTGGCAATTAAACTCTCAAACGATATAGGAAGTGAGTGCAGGATGAGGGTGGTGGAGACTCTGTCATGAAACTTTATGTCAATGACGGTCAACCTCTCAATCAACTCAATCATCATCAACACATAAGGTGAAACTTGGCCCCATTCATTTAGCCTACACTTGAAGAGTTCTATGAGCATGTCATACTCCATTGTCTGACTCTACCAATCATAAAGACTCTTCAAATGGGCTAACATTTCATTGGGCCCCATAGTTTCATGTTGTCTTTGCAATGGTTGTGACATAGAAGACAATATAAGACATTGAGTTGAGGTGACATCCTTATAATGTTTCTGGTAAGAAGTCTTGTCGAAGGTTGCATATTCTGCAGAGTCCTCCGCCGGAGCGGTGGGGAACACTTTGTCCAATGTATACTCAATTTCTTCTTGTCTTCAGGACAATTCTGACATTTCTGAGCCAGTCTATGAAGTTGGGTCCAGTAAGTTTGTTGGATTCCATAAGAATTTTCAACGAAATGTTTGACATTTCTGAAGATCTGAAGATTATAGATAGAACAGGAAAATGCAATCAAAATTCATTCTCCTAAATTATACACATTCATAATTTTCTAATTTTAACATGGCCTTTTGTTTTAATTAGCTCCCACTATTTTGCATACTTCTACGACCCCAAGGTAGAATACAGACCTAAATGAATATAAATGTCATAATGGGCCAAGATCCAAACATATGCTATATCCGCGTTTGCTTTGACTGATAACTTCAATAGCACACTTTGGTAGGTCTTCAACCAATTGTAAAGAAACTCTACAACTTTTGGTTTGATTAAATATCTTTTAGTTTAATCTTACGTCTTTAGACTAGTCCGACACTTTGACGCCAAGATTCATCTAAACAAGTCAACCCCATTACACTACTGCGTTTAAATGTCTGAGTAAATTTAGCCTTTGCAAGTAAACACTTTGGTGTAAATACCTACAAAAGTTTATTATCTACTTTCATTTTAACACATCTATGAAAGGGCTTTGGTCCTCTTAGACTCAGAGCAAATGCTTTGGCATAAATACTTGTATCGCCGAAAAGGACTTAGCACCCTAACAATTATAATGGACGGCGCGTTATAATTTATACTTATATTTAATGTTTGGGAAACATTTTCAGTTTTCGAGAATTCATTCAAGATCAACAATCAAGTCATACATCATATGACATCCTATCATGCAGTTTCTAAACACAATTAGATGGGAAACCTTCAAACCCAACAGGCATGATAATGATGGTATTAATCACATACTGGGCGCCGTCTACCCAGACAGTTATAGCGATCATTTTGAATTTAAACAATTACTGGGCGCCGCCTACCCAGACAATAATTGCGGACGTTGTGCTAATAATTTAAATGCATCATATTCAATCACTTAGCACATTTGTATATTATTCAATAATATACTATTAATGATAATCATTGGTCTATTTGTCTAAACTCTACAATATATGTCAATGTCAAACAGTTCCTAAACATTTTCTGATTTCAAAATTCTGATTTTCAGGAATTCTGCAAACTTTTAATATTTACAGTTTAATCCTTTAAGAATTTAAAAGTTCAATTCTGAACTCCTATAAATTCAGAAAATACAATTCTAAACCTCAGAAAATATTTTTCAAGTTTCTGGGACCTGTTTGCAATTTCCAGAACCTAAAATCAATTTTCAGAAAACTTTCTTTAATTATAGATTTGCCCGAAAGGACAAAATCTATCTAATTTTAAAACTTATTTTAGAAACTGAAATTTCTAAAACTTCAGATTTAGAATCTGAAACTTTCAAACTTCTGTTTCTGATTTTTGAATTTTTTTATCAGTCTTCGGCACCACGGTGCCTTCAAGGCAGTAAGTCTCTGGTTTTTGCAAAATCAATTTGCACCGCGGTTCCGTAATTACCGTCACAGGCACCGCGGTGCCTCGAAGGCAAAATGTCTGAAAAATTAATTTTAAGCTTCTGGTTGAACAGCATCGCGACTCCCATGAACAGGATCGTGGTGCCTCTGGTTTCATCTGCGCAGCACCGCGGTGCTCCATCATGGAACCGCGATGCCTTATCCCTAGAAACACAAAATAGAAATTTTTGAACCTCTAAAACTGGTTTAGGGCCAGATATTTCAGATATATCACTTGTATTACCATCACCATTAAAACAACATGTTCACGGCCATCAAATCTAATTTTCTTCTCGTTCTTCGTTTCAATGCACCATGCTTTAAGCCGGATAACACATTTCAACTTGGAAGAGTTATTTATTGGATTGACTTGTTCGAATACATAATTGCATTAACAAATCTGGTTACAAGGACCATGTGTTCTAAAGGTTTAGAATTTTAAAGCTCTTAACAACATAAAATATAGATCTAAACAAATCTTAACCCATATTATCATTAATATTCACTACATATCATACGAAACAGCCCAAGCTTTGATACCACTGTAGGAGTTTACGTCGGGTTCGTACACGCAGCGGAATTTAAAAATTTATGTTTCAAACCAGACATAGGCAGTCGAACTGCAGTATGATATGTAATGTAAATACAAAGCAGAAAACAAATGTAAAACTTCGACAGAAGACTTATATTTTAAAATAATCAGCCAAACAGTTGATTCTTGATGCTTTGTGTAGTCCGAGGGTGCACACGCAAACGTCCCTCGATTTGTAAGTTTTGGAAACTGTGATGTAATTGCTAAGTCAGGAATGCTAGAAATTCTGACAGAGCTTTAGAAGAGATTTACCTCTCTTAGGTTTGGTGTTTCTGGAATGGAAGGTAAGCCCTTTATTTATAATTGCAAACAGAGGCTTTAGGGTTTTTGTGGGCCAGTCCCAGCAAAACCCCGGACTGACTAAAATTCGGACCGCCCGAAATCGGCTAGGCACCGCGGCCCAAAGTAAGTGGCACCGCGGTGCCTGTGCGTGTTTTTGGAACTGTGGTCCTAAATTAAAGGCACCGCGGTCCTGTCCCTATTTTCAGCCTTTTCCCATTTCTAATGTCTCGGTCATCAACCGAACATATAGATAATCTCCTTCTAATTACATCATTCAATCGACGGTACATTTGACTTAGTGTTACCCTTCAGGTCTTTACATATTGTCACTAATTACATTAGAATCTTCACGGAACTCCTAGACTGCACCGAAAGACGAACCCAATATGTAAAGTTTAGCTACACAAAATATGTGAACTGAACCTATATGTGGAAAAGATAAAATCATTTCATTCATGACACACTCAATCAAGCTTAGAATATGTCAAGTGTCTATTCAAATGGCTTAATTATTATAACTCATCTATATTAGTTGACAACATGACCATATCACATACATATCCATTGCATTGGCCAATGACTTAGTCAACCTAATACCATATGAGTACCTGAGTGTTCACTCGAATATATATTCAAGGAATGAATCCTAATCTTGGCTCACATACCACCTTTAATCTACTTCGTAATGCACCCAAAACAAGCTGCGTCTCAACCTATAAGGCATTTGAGCTTAGGACAGGATCAAAGTACATTACTCCGTAAATAAGATGATATTGACCTCAAGTCTAAGGACTTTTATCTCCCACACGTCGATGATATTATAGACATATAACAAAACAGTACATCAGCAGGGCATACCAATACTTCAACAAGTATCCAAGTGTCCATCACGAGTTGCCATAACTCGTAGCAAGTGAGACATACTACATCTCCTAAGGATATAATGCAGACCACATGTCGACGTATCACATATCATCGATATCCCAATTTCGATGATCATTAGTCTAGGTTATTTAAGAGTTACGTTATAACATTAATTCTCACATCATTAATAAACACGTAACCTCTAGGGATGCATTTATAGAATATTATAAACAATCAACTAATAATTCAACAAATGCAAATTGTCATAATATTAATTATCATTAATATAAATACGAATGTGTATAAAGTACATTGTGTCCTAATACAGATTATCTCTAGGACATACATATACTTTCAGCGAAAGTATTGAATGATAAGTACGAATGTTGTTTGTACTAACTTTCAATTTATGTATGTATTATTATATGAGTTTGTGATGATAAAAAGGAATTTTTATAATTGCAATAAAGATTAAATTAAAATTTACTCTTTTTATTGTCATGTGAATACAACAACAACATATTCAGTGAAATCTCACAATGTGGGGTCTGAGGAGGGTAGAATGTACACAGACCTCACCTCCACCTTGGTAGGTAAAGCGGTTTTTCCGAGAGACCCTCGCTCATGTGAATAATACTAAAAATAAAGTGAAACTCAAATGAAGTAGAAAAATAATACTGTCTAAAAAAGCATTTAAACAATTTTCGCTTGGTCGAATATAGGAAAAATAATGGGGAAAAAACACTCCAATCTCCACGTTTGGATACTCTTGGCCTCAAAGCCTTAAGACTAGGTCCAACTCAGTGTTCTCGTTATCATCATAAAATATAGGTTGAGTAGGAATATCTAGTTGGTCTATAAAAGGTCTTGTGAGTTCAGAAGAAATTCCATTCAAATTTATGATAGTTGAATCTGAAATCTGGACATAATTTCTTCTTGTTGACAGAGGCATTTGTGCCTCACTGTTTGCATGCATGCGCTGTCCACCATCGTTACCTCTTCTGAATGTTATAATTATCTCTAGTCGTAGTTGTATTGGGTGAGATAGAACATGATTTATGAATTCAGTGTTGATGATTTGGCTACAACGAGGGCATTGAAGTGGCGTAGGGTGAGAGCTCGACATTCTAAAGAAGGAAAAAAAAAACAAGAAATCAATGTCAAACACAAAAATATTTGATATCAACCAGAGTCTGAAAATTTATTTAAAAGCAAATTTAGTTTACGTATGACTTATTCAACACTAGGAGGATGACAATGATTTATGCACATTAATACTATAAATTTCACCAAGAATTTATAGGCGCCACTCACCTCACTTATGGATTATACACATGATATTATATGGTAAGTTTTTTTAAAAATTAACCGTTGACACTAGGGGCCACACATGATATTCTATGGTAAGTTCTTATAAAATTATACCGTTGACACTAAGAGTGACAACTTTGCAAATAAATTTGAAAGTCGTTGACATTTTTTTTCTATTTGAAGAGTTTTGGTTTCTTTTTTACAATTTATATTTCATTGTTGCATTATATTGCACACCATATAGCATTTATTTCTCAATATTGCAAATATAATAATATTTGTATAACTATGTTGTTTGGGATTAATTTATTCAGACCTCGTCTAATATATCGGATACTCAAATCTTTTACTAGTACAAATATTAGGTAAATCAACCCAATAAATTTTAATCAAACAAAAAGAATTCACGCAGTGTCAGCCTTCGTTGAGATAAAGACAATGGCATTCTCATATGATTTTAGATTTAAACCATGCAAAATTGTCATTTCAACATTAGTCTTTTTTATCATCTCTCTGAGTATTTTAGAAGTATTTCAATATGCAAGTTGGACATAAATGATAGCAACTTTACCATCATTATGATACAGCCTAAATATTGTTAATATTTGAAAGAAATAATCTCTTAATTATTCTCATTAATGAATGGAGTATATATACAAGTTACATATAAGAAAATTATTTTTCTATTATACATCTAAAACCCTATTCTATTTGGAGATTAACTATACAATTATGGTAATAGTACAAGTCTAATTATACTACAATATACATTTCTAATATACACAATATTGAGTTGTCTGATACAAGCCAGGCCACTGCCCGTGATGGGCTGTTCTGATATAAGGCCCAGTTACGCCTGGCCGCTAATGTCTAATATACATAAGTATACATGTGTATACTTATGTATATTTAACACACTCCCGTAGTCATAGCGGACGATCTTCGTACGCTGAGACTGTCTCTAAAATCTTCAAAAAGGACCGAGGGAAGACCCTTTGTAATGATGTCTGCAATTTAATATCTGGAAGAGACATGACAGACGTGTACTTGTCCACGAGCTACCTTCTCTCGAACAAAATGAATGTCCATCTCAATTTGTTTAGTGCGATGGTGCTGAACCGGATTCTCAAAAAGGTAGATGGCACTAAAATATCACAATAAGCCAATGTAGCTTTCTCAATAGGATAATGAAGTTCTAATAGAATATTACGTAACCAACATGAATCGGAGACCACATTGGCTACCCCTCGATACTTGGCCTCTACACTAGAATGGGACAACGTTGATTGACGTTTTGCAGACCATGAGACCAAGTTATTACCAAGAAACATACAATAGCCAGATGTAGACCGTCTGGTGTCAGGACAGTCACCCCAATCAACATCTGTATATGAAACAAGTGTAGACATCGACGAAAGATATAAATGAAAGCCATAATCAAGTGTTCCTTGGATGTACCTAATAATGCGTTTGAGCGCATTCATGTGCTCAATCCTGGGATCATGCATATACAAACACACCTGATGTACGACATATGTAATATACGGTCGCGTGAACGTAAGATACTGAAGGGCCCCTGCAAGACTACGATAGCGGGTCAGATCCTCATATGGGGAGTCATCCGCAGCACCCAACTTGGGTTTAGTATCAACTGTAGTGGAAGTGGACTTACATGATGACATCCCAGTCCTCTCAATGATCTCAGTTGCATGCTACATCTGTGATAAGAACAATCCACATGCATGACGAGTAACAACAATCCTAAAAAATAACTCAAGGGTCCCAAGTCTTTTATAGCAAACTCAAAATTGAGCATTTTCAAGATAGATTGACGTAATGCATCAGATGAAATAGTCAAGATAATAACATCCACATATAAGAGTATATAAGCCAATGATGAACCACGACGATATAAGAATAATGAATTATCAAACCTGCTATGAGAGAACCCAATAGTCGACACAAAGTCTGCAAACCTCTTATACCATGCCCGTGGAGACTGCTTAAGCTCATATAAGGACTTCTTTAATAAACAGACATGATGAGGATATTTGGGATCCCTAAATTTCAAAGGCTGATGCATATATACTGTTTACTTGGGATCGCCATGTAATAAAGTATTTTTCACGTCTAGCTGATGAATAGGCCATGCTTTTGAAAGAGTCAAGTTGAGCACAATGCGAATGGTAGCCGGTTTGACCACCGGGCTAAATGTCTCACCACAATCTACTCCAATCTGCTGAGTCTTACCATCACCTACAAGACGAGCCTTATGCCTCGCAAATGAACCGTCAGATCTATCCTTATGAGCAAAAATCTACATTGACCGAATAATATTAACACCTGATTGACGAGGCACCAATTCTCACATTTTATTATCAATAAGAGCATTATATTCATCGATCATAGCAATTTTTCAATTCGGGTCATTTAAAGCAACACATGATTACGGGGTAAAGGTGATTTAAGAATATTAGAATTTAAATTAAAGTGTCTTTTTGATTTAAAAATATCACGTTGATTACGAGTGACTAGTCTGACTCGGGGGAGAATTGGGATAATTTTGTGAAGGATCGGGACATGTGACGGGTGGCGTGACGGTGGGACTGCTAGCCCAACACGATACGAGGCATTTTCGATTCTTGGACGATATCGATATTGGTGAGCAAGCGCCGATTCGATATTGGCGAGTTAATGGGAAAAGAACAGCATGCGATGGCGGTGGGGCGGCGGGCAATGGGCGTGGTGGATTTAGTGCGGGACATGTCTGAAAATGATGAATAATATACGAGGATATATCATTATCTAAAAAATTATACGAACTAGGCACGACAGTACTCACTTTATGGAAGTTGGGATTCATCAAACAAAACATGGCGACTAATGATGATTTTATTAGACGGTAAATCACAACATTTATAACCACGATGATTTAATGGATAACCCAAAAACACACAAGGGGTAGAACGAGTCTGAAGTTTGTTAATTGTGGTGGACGAAAAAAGTGGATAACACAAGCACCCAAAGACCCTAAGATGTGAATACGAATGAGTTTTATTTTATAAAATTTGAAGAGGAGATGAATATGTCAAACCTTTGGAAGAAAGAATGTTAAGAATATTTGTAGTCATTTGTAGAGAATGATGCCAAAAAAACGGGGTGCGGAAGCATGCATTAATAAAGTGCGGATAATATTATTAATGGTACGAATTTTACGTTCGGCTTTCTCATTTTGTGAAGACGTATGAGGACAAGAAAAATGAAAATTGATCCCATTTTTAGCACACAACTCCCGAAACTCTCCATTATCATATTCTTTGTCATTATCACATTGAATATTTTTTATTTTCCGTTCAAATTGAGTTCTAATGAATACTCTAAATTTTAAGAAGATGTAAAAAACTTGAGATTTTTTCGCTATTGGAAAAGTCCATAAAAATTTAGAATAATCATCCAAAAATAGAACATAATACCGATGACCCATAGAACTAAGAATAGGAGACGTCCATAAATCGCTATGAATAATATCAAATAACATCTAAGTGTGAGAACTTAAGAATTTTTCTAAAGAACGAGATTGACAATTCGGAGTACTAAACGTACCCTTACAAGAAATAAGATTATTTTATGTAATACATACAAAATAAACGATCCCGGATGACCTAGATGAGCATGTCAAAAAAGAATGAGCAAGAGCTGCAAAAGTTGAAGGCATGGCTTGACTCGAAAAAACTAAGACTTTGGGTGATTGGATAAAGATCTCTCCTACTATCACACCTCATGAGAGGGTTTCCCGTCTGGAAATCCTTCACAGAAAACCCAAAAGGATCAAAATTAACTGAAACTCAATTATCAGTTGTGAATTTATGGACAAACACCAAATTTTAATCAATTTTAGGGCATGAGTTGTATTTTTCAAGACAAGGGGTGGATGGGGAGAGACAAAGTTTTATGACCATAACCACAAATTGGAATAGAATTATCATTACCAACAATTATACCACGATTACTGCTTAAATTGGGATAAGACGAGAGAGTACCTTGGTCGGATGTCATGTGGGTAGTGGCGCCGGTGTCCATGTACCAATTCGGGTTCGGTTGAGTTAATCCAAGTGTGTGCATTGCGGCTTCGATGTCGGTGTGAGTCGGGGCCGATGCTTGGTGGGCCTTGTTACACCTCGTGATTTAGGGACATTAATTGAGAACATAATTTAGAGAATAAGATGCGGATATTGGATACAAAGTGTACTTATATATGCTAATAAAGAAATTAGTATACAAAAGGATGTGATTCCGGAAATGTTTTGGCTACAACGAGTGTGACGTTGGAAACTTATTATGATAGTTGTATATTCTCGTATTGGACTAGTGTCGTATTATATATAAGTTATGACAACGAGGATACGAGGTCTTATGGAATTTTCAAGATTGAAAAGAAGTGTGACATAAGGTTGATTAATTATGGGAACATGGACTAAGTATGCAATAAAAAAAATCAGCACACTAACACACCTTAAGACTTATCATCTTCCAAACCTTAATTCAAAAATACCTCTCTTACTTCTCTCCTCCTTCTCTCTAACCAGCCTATACACCCCCTATTCCATAGCCAAAAATTGAAGCTTTCATCTTCTTCTTCCTAGATTAAGTCTTCTACAAATTATAAGCCAAGGTAGACACCAAAACAGTGGGTCACGACATCATCAACTGGACCGAAAATTGCTCCTTGAAATTCCAGTTTTGAAGATGAATTTTTGGAAGAAAAACGTGTAAGAATGATGGATTAAACTAGTAGATTACATGCATGTCACTTTGAGTTGAAGAAATTGTGAAAATAATGAAGCAAATTTGAGCAGTTGGACCGTGCAAATAGGGATTATTTTGGGCTAAATATTAAAGTAAGAATTCTTCTTTTTATGGAGTATTTGAAAGATTAAATGAGGTTGTAGTTAAGAGATAAACTCATGGTAAAGAAGAATTTGAAATAAGAAATACGCATGTGCTTATTTTGGGTGTTGTAGCCGATTTTGGGGACTGTTTTGAAGAACATTGAGTTCAGTTCTTGTTGTTGTTATGGTTATTATCGATACTAATTGCATGTTAAAAATGGAGGAATCTTGATACTTTAAGTTGTAATTATTATATGGAAGTGTTGGAACATAAAATGGATGATAAGGAATTAAAAGAATGGCTAGAAATTGTTGGACATTGGTGTGATGTATTAGGGCTGTTATTGTCGAGTTGTATGCTGGAAATTTCAGTTATGAACCTACAATTATGTTGTTATAATTGTGGATATATGTCCTAAAGGAATTAAGCTATAGAAACGTGTAGAAAAGCTTCTCATTCCACTCTCGTTGTTGCTAGACGTATGGACTATTTTAAAGGTTGTTTTAACGTGGTTAAAGGAGTTAGATTAACATAAGAATTAGGTGTATAAATCACCTTGGTTATTGTATTCCATAAATGTAAAGAGAAAGAATGTATTATGGTAGCGTATATGGAGTATATGGGACTGATTTGGTTATATCCTTAAGTTGTGACTTGTTATTAGTGTTGTTGGCTTTGTTTGTAAGTTGTGGATATGCATATAAATAGGGGAAGTGATGCCCGATTTTTTATAGAAAAAAGAGAGTCGTCATTCGATATAAAGTATGCTAGTAATCATAGAATTGACGGACGTATTACCATTATTATAGGTTGAAGTACTAGACGAGACGTATTCTAATATTGAGTTAGTTAGTTCGACTAAAAGGTATGTGAAACTATCTTTTCTTTCTTTTGGCATGATTTATATAAATGAGTGTACGGCGGACGTACATAATTCTATTGAATCCTAATTCTTAATGATACATGATATGATAGTGCCTTGATTTTCTAAAGTAATAATTATTCTAATTATTCTATTGAGTCTCAAATGATGATTTAATTTGTATATGGTTGCTCCTGATATTTTATTCATGCATAGCGTTATTACATCATTTCACCGAGTCTCGGGCCGGGTATGTATATAAATATGATGATTTCACCGAGTCCCAGAATGGGCCGGGTACGATATAAGTGGACAGGCATCCACGGTTTGTGGACAGGTATCCACAGTTTATGGATAGGTATTCATATATATGACTTCATCCACCGAGTCCCATAATGGACCGGGTACGACATATGATATGATTTAACCGAGACCCTCACTATGGGGTCGGGTACGGTGATGCGCGGTAAGATGCACACACTTTAAACGCAAGTGCACGTTATCGTGACAAGTAGTATAGTCTTGATAAGACCGAATATCGTCCTCAAGGATTAGGGTTCAAGTACCAACTATCTATTTTTTGGTATCTATTTGGTAGATTGATATTTTGATTTGTTGTTTATAACTAAGAATTATAAAAGTTATTTAACTATAAGGGTTTACTTCAGTTGTGATGAGAATAGGGCTTCCACGTCTCCTCACTATCCGCTTATGTTACTTATTAATGCAATAACTTATGGTCTTTTTCTTTTGGAGAAAGCAGGTTCACTAAATCGTTTCATACTCCCGTTAGGGTTATATAAACACTCAACCCCAGTATTGCACCTTACCTACCTTTCGGTGATAAGGATAACTCTATAGGAGGATTAAGAACAAGAACCTAGTTAACCGTCACGCCGATCGCGCAAAATTAGGGTTGTTAAGCCTCTCATTAACGCTACATAAATAATTGAGGTATTTTCATCCCCAATCCAAGAATGTCTATCCAACTTACAGCATATTCACAATCCCCCCTTTCGGAATCTGATTAGAAATCATATAGTGATAATTAGTTGTCAATTAATTACCAAGAATTCAACTCAAATATTGGATAGATCTCACAATAAGAAAAATAACCATAAGCATGCATTAACTCATAACAAAAGTTTCTAGAGATTTAACATGGAAAGCCACATAGAGGAATTAGTTCCTAGCCATTGACATGTGAGAACTAATCCCATGTTCATCATACAAAAGCGAAATAAAGTAAAGAAAAGGAAAAGAAATTACTAGACTATGGTCTCGATCTCTAAGCAAGAAGCCTTGTGTTGTGCAAGAAAGGAACCTTAAAATTGTCTAGGGTTCTCCTTTTATAAATGAAAACCGCCTCCTCTTTTCCTTGAGCTGGCCTGAATTTCGTCCAAAAACCTAATTTTCAGCGTCGCTGCGCCCTGATCAGCGCGCATGGCCCGGAAGTTCTGCAATCCGTCGGGTGTTTTGGCGCGCGGCCGATATCTGTTGCGAGGCGGCCACTGCAGCTCTGTAACTACCGGATGTTTAGCGCGCCGCCTGCATCTGGCTGCGAGCGCCGTGCGCTGGGTCTTCTGACCTCTACGAATAGTGGCGTCGCGGCCACGCTTTGCGCAGGAGCGCGCGATGCAGATTTCACCTCGTTCGCCACTTTCTCTGTTTTGGCTCTGGCATCCTCTTTTGCCCTTTTTAGCTCCTTTTCCGCCATTTGGCCATTTTAACCATTTTGACTCAATAGAAAGGAAAAATATCCTGTCTGACACTTATATGTGCAAAGCGGGACAAAAGACTAACTAAAAGCGACTCAAAGGTGTATATAAAATACAACGATCAAATACCCTCAAACTTAACATTTGCTCGCCTCGAGCAAAGATAGAAATAAATAAAATAAAAGACTCAAAGAAAGCGAAAATAAAAGACTCACTTTGTCATTGATTACTTTTCTTTGCATTAGTGTTAACTAGAAAAACATGAAGGTTAGCAAAATAATATGCAGGAACATATAGCATGACATTTCAGCACATTAAGCTAGATATTTCGCAAACTCCTATTCATCATGCTTTAATGGAAGTCACTATACTAAATCATGCATATAAATTCAAGAATTCTTATGGCATGCTTACCTGCTATTCTCCACTAATTCTGGATATGCATAAAAGAGATCTTCAGGACTTTTAAGGGTTGTAATGTAGGCTTAGGTATAGGTAGGTAAAAATAGGCAATTTAGGCTCATTTAGTGTACCATAAGCTCTTGACTTTTGGTATTTCCCTTTTTCTTTTGTTCTTTTCTTCATTTCGATTCTATCTTTCCCCTCTTTTGTTTTGGGAGAGTGAAGTATATAATAATGACAAGCACCCCCAAACTTAGGCTATTGCCTATTTCTTATTACTTTTGTATTGGGGTGCTACAGACTTATTCACTCTTTTTGTCTCTTTTTTAACACAATGTATTCCACTATTTCATATTTTCACTTATGGTACAATTTGTGGGAATATAGGGTGTCAAAAAAGAAGTTTCAAATTTAGGCTCAATGGGGCTGACTAGGGATATTTTTAAAGTACGGGATAGAAAAGAATGGTAAGAATTGGCTATCAAAGAAATGCCTGAGTCATTTCCCTAACATGCATATCCTAACTATTTCGCCTCAAATAGCAAGCAATCATAACACATAAGCATTTATCATTTAGCATGCATAATTCAAGCAAGAAACTCCAATAGGCAGTTACGTGAGTTTTTGGCATATCTAACCTAAGTGTTTAGATATTTGCTTAAATTCCGTTACATTATTCCACCTTACTTCACTAGGTGTTTCTAGCAACTACAGCAATTATGATCTTTGACGGGCAATTATGACTCAAAAAGAAAAAAAAAATTGGTGACTCAAAATAAACATAAAACAATCAAAAAGACTTAAGTAAAACCTAACATGACACAAAGAAAATAAAACACCCCCAAACTTAAATCACACATTGTCCCCAATGTGTGCAAGACTCAAAGAAAAATAAAAGAAATAGGACTTACAGACTTTGGCTAAAATGGTGGTGGTGGCGGTGGATAATGCATCGACCATTGGTTGAACAAGGAACTCAACTCGTTGATTTGTTGCCTTGTTTCTTGATGTCCTTGTACTACTGTGTCCAAGGTTTGCATCATCCTTATCTGATTTTGAAACAATTGCTCCATCATGGGCGTTGGAGGTTCTGCTCCTGTGGTTGGCCGGTGGCTAGGTCCTGCCTCATATTGAGCCCCTATTCCAGGCTCATCTTCGTCCATGGAGGCCTCTGCTGCTGCTGCTGCTGCTGGTTGTACTCTTCGTCTGGCCTTTGGGGGCTTGGAGTGCAGGAAAGAGTGCTATCCCAGGGACACCGCGATTGGTTTCTCATGAGTGTCGGTGGGTAGTCTTGGGACCGCACTCGTGTGGCGAGGCGGTAATAAGTGAACCGTGTCCCAATCCACTGTTGTCACCAACTGCTGATTTCTTCAATGCTCTGCTATTTCTTTCCCACATCAATCGCCATTCCTCATAATTCCATATATCGGTTTAATCTTATCCTCCGGCACTCTGGTGAAGTGCGTGGATGGAATCGTCTGGTATTGTGAAATATAGCCAACCTTTGGCTACTTTGTTGAATTGCTTTGTTGATTACTCTTGATCCATTTCTTCCAATATCAAAAACGACCTCATGGTAGCTCGCGGTTATGCAAGCGGCATTCGTCGATGTGGTCGGTCTTAGACCATGTTCTAAAGTGATTCCAATCACTTCTTTCTTCAACATCAACCGTCTTGATTGTGCATTTACATTCTCTGTATCGCATACATAAGCTCCCTAACAAAGCATCATCTTTCCACCTTCTCGGAAAGTTGGCATAAAATTCACGCACCGTTGTTGTTGTGTTCATTGGTGCTATCTTCTCGGTTCTGAATCTCCTCCACCCTTAACTCAATCATAGCGGATGGGCTCATAAACATCTTCCTCCCATATGACTCCCTCGGTAGTCCATTCCCTTTGGTATTATGGAGTGCAGTATCAAGCTTTTTGTATCTTTAGAAGGCCGTAGCTCACAAACCTAGTATTATCGTAATGTGGGGTTGGGGTGGATGTGGAGCCTCTTCTCTTCTGGTGGCCATGGTTTAAAATAGTTTCTGAGCTTTCAATTTAGTGGCACAATGTTTCTTACACAATCAATGACTAGCGTGAACACCCCAAACTTCAACTTTTCTACCCAATACCCACACTCTTTTCTACTCTTTTCTCCAAACTTCACAATCAACTTTTCAGTGCCCACTTCAACTACAATACTCCTTCAAACTACTACCTCGCGTGACTTGATGAAAGGATTGAAACAGAAAAAAAATTACCTTTTACGAGAAGATTCGCTGCTCTTGTTTCAATTGGTGGTTTGAGGCTATGGAATGGAGCTTTGTTATTTGAGATAACTAAGGGTTTTGAGGAATTTAAGAGTTTTTTATTGTGGTTGGGTTGGATTTATGGAGGATTTGTGGGCAAATTTTCGGATTTTCGTGGGTTTTGGAAAGGAATGGTTAGGTTTTTGAAATTGGATTTGGGGAAAATCTGATTTCTGGGCGTTTTAAGTTTTAGATTCCCGCGCGCGCCACGCTTTTAGCGCGCGGCTGATCTTATCGCTCGCCCGGGACTTTCTGCGGCGGCCATTCTGGTAGCGCGCGGCTAAACTTGGCAAATTTTGAAATTCTACGCGCGGCCTGCTCACGCAGGCGCATGGCCTGCTATCTGTTGATTCTTTTGGCGCGCGACCTGCTCTGCGCGCGGCCTGCGTTTTCGGAAATCACGGCCAGTTCGACTTTTAGTCTTCGGTTTGTTTGCACTGTACATCGATAACACAAACACAAGACCCCAGGCGTGAGGTTCTTAGAAAAAAAAAACTAAAGCGAGAAATTAAAATAACATAATTAAAAACATTGGGTTGCCTCCCAAGTAGCATTTGTCTTTAACGTCTTTTAGCGGACGCAAGTTCCTTAGCCTTAATAACCACAGGGTGAATTAAGCCCCAACCAATCCATTTCCTCCACATTTGGCGTTTTCTTTTCTTTTCTTCTTAGCATTATCGGTAAGGGTGAGTTCGGGAATACTTACCTCCTTTAGTGGCATTTGACCAAACCATGCACCTTTCTTGGGCTCATCGCTCTTTGGTTGACTTGTATTGGCTCACGTGGGGTTTGATGGTGCTGATTGCAAAGCACCCACTCATTGTTGGTGGCTCGATAGCGTGTTTAAAAACTTTAAACACCATTTCTTCATTCTCCACCCTTAATGTTAACTCTCCTCTTTCAACATCAATCAACGCTCTCCCCGTTGCTAGGAATGGCCTCCCCAATATGATGGGGATTTCCGCGTCTTCTTCCATATCAAGAATGAGGAAGTCTGCAGGAAAGAAGAATTTTCCTACTTTCACAATCACGTCCTCGATCTTGCCTCTTGGATGAACCAGCATCTGTCGGCGGTTGCGGGCTTCTTGTGGTTGGTTTGGCCTCATGACTCGATCTTTTAAATACTGATAAGGGCATGAGATTTATACTTGCCCCTAAATCACATAGAGCTCTGTTGCAAGTTACCCTACCCACTGTGCAAGGTAGTGTAAAGCTCTCTGGATCTTTTAGCTTTGGTGGAAACTTTTTCTGCAAGATAGCACTACACTCTTCTGTTAGTGCTACTATTTCGTACTCTGCCAGCTTTTTCTTCTTCCCCAAGATCTCCTTCATAAACTTGAAATATGAGGGCATCTGCTCTAATGCTTCTATGAAAGGTATGTTGATATGCAGCTTCCTGAATGTCTCCAAAAATTTGGAGAATTGTTTATCAACCGCCTTTCGATGTAGTCTCTGGGGGAAAGGGATCTTCTCTGTATACTCCTTCTCCGGAGTTTTCTCTACTACAGGGTTGGGCTCAATCACCTTCTCTTTTTCTAACTCTGCCTTCTCAACTCTGTTTGCGGTGGATCTTTGCTCCATTTCTTGACTTCACCGATTGCCTTTGTTTGGCATTGCTCCCTTGGATTTACCTCTGTGTTGCTTGGCAATGTCCCCTGTGGCCTGCTGTTTACCTGCTTTGCTAGCTGCCACTTGAGTTTCAAGTTCTGAATGAGGATCTAGCCACATCGTGAGCGGCTCTGGCGTTGGCAAGTGTTGTCACATCTGCTTTCAGCTCGTCTGGCTTTTCTTCCTGAACCGGTGCATTGGTTGAAATTTGTGGGGCTTGAATGAAGAGTGCTGATTACAGTTCTGCTTGGTTACGATGCGGCCCCTGTATTGGATTCTGCCCACAGTATTGGTTCTGTTGCCCTTGGTATTGGTTCTGCTGGTTACGGTCTTTGGATTCTGCTGCAGTCTCCTCCATGAGAAATTTGGGTGGTTCCTCCACCCTGGATTATAAGTGTTGGAGTAGGGGTTGTTATGTTGCCTCTGATAATTATCTATGGTCTGACACTCTGCCTGCTCCATTGGTATATTGTTGGGATCAGCTGAAGGACACCTATCAAATGTATGTGGGCCACCACATATCTACGACTCTAGGCATCTGCACGCATTCTGACGATTTGTATGTTCTTTATTGTTTCGCTAAAAGGGCACTTGGGCATTCAAGCGTGAATCGCATCTATTTCGTGGACTCCCATTGTTCTTCTCCCACATGTCGACCTCTCTACGTGACATGGTTGTTGGTGGCCATATCTTCTAATAGCTCATGGCGTCGTGGGATGTTTTCCTCATGAATGCTCCGCTTTCTTTGCTGCATCTATAATGGTTACGGTTGTCTTTGCTCGGCCGTTGTAGAAGATGTGGACCAAGTTCCACAACTCAATGCAATGGTATGGGCACTTTCTCTGTAGATCTTTGAACCTTTCCCAAGCTTCGTATAAGGACTCTCCATCCGCTTGGTAGAAGTTGTTCAACTCCTCTCGGTTTCTTTGCTTTACGGGAAAGAACTTGGCTAGGAATTTACGTGTCATTTCTTGCCATGTAAAAATTGAATCGTGGCGGGAATTCAACCATACTTTTGCTCTATCCACTGAGTGAGAAGGAAAGAGCCTCAATGACGACATCATCGATAACACCGTTATATCGAAAGTTGCACATAGCTCAAGAAATTAGCTATGTGCATATGTGGATCCTCAGATGGCGATCCTCCAAATTGCACTTGTGTCTTTATACCGTACTCAGAATCGTCGGTTTTATCTCGAAGTTGTTGGCTCTGTGCGGGGAGCCTAATGCATGTTGTGCTCCATTCACTCTTGGCGGACATAGTCCCCAAACTTCTTTACGGCTGGATTTGGACTCTCTCCTCCACGTCTATTGGCACTTGCCGAGGCATTCTGGGTTATGTTGATTTTCACCTAACCGCCTCTCGTGTTATTGTTTTGAGCACCGTCCATTTCTATCAAAGTTGCAATCCATGATTCTTTACATTTGCGGAGTTTTCTCAATCTCTGGATTGAAGGGAACAAGAGTGTCTGCTCTTCTTCTCCTTCGCATAAACTGATTTCCTGGAATAGATCAAAAACAAACAACCAATCACGGTACCTCGAATTTTCCAAAAATAATGAAAAAACGTAAAAATTTAAAAAACGTAAAAATTTAAAAAACGTAAAAATTTAAAAATTAAAAACCAAATTAGAAATTAAAAATAGAAAAATTTGATATTGAACTATGCCTAATCCCCGGCAACGGCGCCAAAAACTTGATGCGCGGTAAGATGCACACACTTTAAACGCAAGTGCACGTTATCGTGACAAGTAGTATAGTCTTGATAAGACCGAATATCGTCCTCAAGGATTAGGGTTCAAGTACCAACTATCTATTTTTTGGTATCTATTTGGTAGATTGATATTTTGATTTGTTGTTTATAACTAAGAATTATAAAAGCTATTTAACTATAAGGGTTTACTTGGTTGTGATGAGAATAGGGCTTACGTCTCGCCACTATCCGCTTATGTTACTTATTAATGCAATAACTTATGGTCTTTTCTTTTGGAGAAAGCGGGTTCACTAAATCGTTTCATACTCCGTTAGGTTATATAAACACTCAACCCAGATGTTGCACCTTACCTACCTTTCGGTGATAAGGATAACTCTATAGGAGGATTAAGAACAAGAACCTAGTTAACCGTCACGCACAATGCGCAAAATTAGGGTTGTTAAGCCTCTCATTAACGCTACATAAATAATTGAGGTATTTTCATCCCCGATCGAGAATGTCTATCCAACTTACAAGATATTCACAATCCCCTTTCGAATCGATTAGAAATCATATAGTGATAATTAGTTGTCAATTAATTACCAAGAATTCAACTCAAATATTGGATAGATCTCACAATAAGAAAAATAACCATAAGCATGCATTAACTCATAACAAAAGTTTCTAGAGATTTAACATGGAAAGCCCTATAGAGGAATTAGTTCCTAGCCATTGACATGACAAGAACTAATCCCATGTTCATCATACAAAATCTGAAATAAAGTAAAGAAAAGGAAAAGAAATTACTAGACTATCGTCTCCAAGCTCTAAGCAACAAGCCTTGTGTTGTGCAAGAAAGGGAACCCTTAAAAGCGCCTAGGGTTCTCCTTTTATAAGTGAAAACCGCCTCCTCTTTTCCTTGAGCTGGCCCAATTTCGTCCAAAAACCTAATTTTCAGCGTCGGCCGCGCCTGTGACCCAGCGCGCGGCCGGAAGTTCTGCAATCCGTCGGGTGTTTTGGCGCCGCGGCTCTGATATCTGCTGTCTGAGGGCGCCGCAGCGCTGCAACTCCTGTAGCTTCTCGGATGTTTAGGCGTCGCGCCCTGCATCTGCTGTCGGCCAGCCGTGCTGGGTCTTGCAGCCTCTCTTAATAGTGGCGCCAGCACATTTGCAGGAGGGCGCTGGCGCTGTGCAATTTCACCCTCGTTCGCCACTTTCTCTGTTTTCAGCTCTGGCATCTCCTCTTTTACCCTTTTTTAGCTCCTTTTCCGCCATTTGGCCATTTTAACCACTTTGACTCAATAGAAAGGAAAACTATCCTAATACAACACTTATATGTGCAAAACGGGACAAAAGACTAACTAAAACTGACTCAAAAGGTGTATATAAAATACACCGATCATACGGTATGTATACGTACATGATGATTCTATGGACAAGCATCCATGATTTTGATATGATTCTCATTTATGAGGCACAATGATTCTCATTTTATAAGGCACAGTGATTCTCATTTTATAAGACACAGTTGATTCTCATTTCATAAGGCACAGTTGTATTGATATTTGGATTATTATATTTGTCTCCTAATATTTCTTGGCCAGTTATGATCTTATTTACAGTACTTCATGTTTTACATACTCAATACATTATTTCGTACTGACCCCATTTCCTCAGGGGGCTGCGTTTCATGCTTGCAGGTACAGGTGCTCAGTTTGGTGATCCTCCGGTCTAGGATTCCTGTTCAGCTGTTGGAGAGCTTCATTGATTCGGAGCTTAGTCATTTTGGAACAAAACCTTATTTTCGAACTTATGCATATTTATGGGCACGACGGGGTCATGTCTCATCATATTTCATTACCGTATTCTTAGAGGTCTGTAGACAGTTGTGGGTGGTAGATGTGTTTTGTATATGTGTACGGTTGTGAGCCGTTTGGATATCTTTATGTACATTGGCGGCCTCGTCGGCTTGCTTATTTTGTTATATGGTTTAGCTGTGACTCCTCAGGAGACAGGTTTAGTATCGATGTTTACATTATCCTTGGTATCCGTGTGATTAGATGTGACAGGTAGGTATAAGGGTTCCCAGGTAGGGCACCGGATTGCTGTCCGTCGGGTCGGGTTGTGACATTTAGTGGTATCAGAGTAGTTAGTCATCGGAATATCTACAGACCGTGTCTAGTAGAGTCTTGTGTATGGGTATGTTGTGCACCATACTTATACGCAGGAGGCTGCCGCACATTTAGGATTGGTTTCTATTCTTTCATCTCCTAGATCGTGCAATAGAGCTATGTTACTAGGATGATCCTTCTCTGACGAATTATTGTGTTTACAGCTATGCCTCCGAAGAAGGCGACATCGGCTCAGAAGGGCAAATCGATGGCGAGAGATACTAGTCGGACCAGGGTTACGAGTCCGTGCAGTCTATGCACGAGGCGTACCCAATCAGCGACTCGATGCCGTCGCCTCGAGGCTCGGTTGAGCGCATCATCACTAGCTCACGAGGCCCGATATCTAAGCCTCGGATCCTCATCGAGGCGGAAGGCGAGCCGTGAGAGATCTGATCTGATTGTTGACCAGTTAGTGGCGAGCGGACTCGTGAAGCGAGGGCTTGGAGTTGACCACAGATCTGAAAGTTTGAGGATTCGTGATTTCTTGAGTTGTAATCCTCCAGAGTTTTTTGGGTCAAAGCCCGAGGATGACCCGCAGGAGTTTATCCGACAGATGCAGCGTACATTGAGGGTGATCAAGGCTTCGGAGACTGAGTCTGTTGAGTTGGCTTCATATCGGATGCGGGATGTAGCGATTAATTGGTATGAGTCTTGAGAGTTATCTAGAGGCGAGGGTGCTCCTCCGGCGGTATGGTATGAGTTTACAGAGGCTTTCCTTGACCACTTTCTGCCTCTAGAGATGAGATGAGCTAGAGTTGATAGATTCCTACACTTGAGGCAGAATGGTAGAAGCGTTCAGGAGTATAGTCTGGAGTTTGACTCGTTGGCCCGATATGCGCCTACTATTGTAGTTGATATGGCGGACAGAGTGCATCGCTTTGTGATGGGGCTGGACTGCTACTTGATCGATGGTTGTATGGCCGTGGCTCTTCAGCCAGGTATGGATATTGACCGAGTACAGGCCTATGCACAGGGGGTAGAAGACCGAAACATGGAACGTCAGCCGAACAGGGATCACGACAGAGGCCAGCATAAGAGGGCTAGGTCGATTGGGTATTCGGGTGAGTCTCGAGGCGGGCAGCCTCAACAGCATGTCAGATATTCTTCCCAGCCAGCATAGAGTGCGCCTCCACAGTCTACAGGTAGGAGATTTAACCGCATGGGGTATTCAAGAGCTGGTCAGAGCTCCAGAGCTGTAGGTTCGCAGGCAAACAGGGGTTCGAGTCAGACAAGGCCATATTTGCCTCGGTGTTCTCGGTGTGGTAGGTCCTATTTTGGGGAATGTCGTTTTGCTACGGGTGTTTGTTATTCTTGCGGCCGTCAAGGTGATATGATGATAGAGTGTCCATATAGAGGTGGTATGGCTCAGCCACTGGGTCGGTTGCTAGTTCATCATCTTCTATAGTTATGCGCCCTCATGGCAGGGTGTTCAGATGCTAGCAGGTCGTGGTAGAGGTCGTGGTGGAGTTCCCAGTTCTAGCGATCCCTCGCACCGCATATATGCTTTGGCTAGTAGGCATGATCAGGAGGCGTCGCCAGATGTGGTTACATGTATATTATCGATCTTTTTTACGAGACGTATATGCATTGATATATCCAGGTTCCACTTTATCATATATATCCCCATTTTTTGCTAGTAGTATTGGAATAGAACCTGAGTGGATAGAACCATTTGAGGTAGCTACACCGGTAGGAGATTCGGTCATAGCTAAGCTGGTGTATAGAAATTGTTCGGTGATGGTATATAGTTGTCGTACCATAGCAGACTTGGTAGAGTTAGACATGACGGAGTTTGATGTTATTATGGGTATGGATTGGTTCGCTTCTTGTTATGCTAACGTTGATTGTAGAGAGAAGATGGTTCAATTTCAGTTTCCAGACAAACCAGTTATAGAATTGAGAGGAAATACAGCATCGCCAAGGGGTAAGTTTATTTCATACCTCAATGCAAGGAAGATGGTCATAAATGGTTGTATTTATCATGTAGTTCGGGTGCGTGATACGGAAGCAGATGTACCGACTCTTCAGTCAAATCTGGTAGTTAGTGAATTTCCAGATGTATTCCCAGATGATCTTCCAGGTCTTCCTCCAGAATGGGAGATAGAGTTCACTATTGATGTACTGTCAGGTACCCAGCCTATATTTATTCCTCCTTATAGAATGGCACCTGCAGAGCTGAAGGAGTTAAAGGAGCAGCTGAGGGACTTGTTGGGAAAAGGCTTCATTAGGCCTAGTACATCACCTTGGGGAGCGCCGGTATTATTTGTGAGAAAGAAAGATGGATCGATGCGGATGTGTATTGATTATAGGCAGCTGAATAAGATGACCATAAAGAACATGTATCCCCTCCCCAGGATTGATGATTTATTTGACTAGTTGCAGGGTGCTAAGTGTTTTTCCAAGATAGACTTGCGGTCAGGTTATCATCAGGTGCGGGTAAGGGAAGCAGATATTCCAAAGAGAGCATTCAGAACCCGATATGGACATTATGAGTTTAGAGGGATGTCTTTTGGGCTGACCAATGCTCCAGCAGTAGTTATGGATCTGATGAATCGGATATTCAAGCCATTCTTGGATATGTTTGTCATTGTATTCATTGATGATATTCTGGTTTAATCACATTCAGAATAGGAGCATGCAGACCATTTGCGGACAGTACTTAGGGTACTCCAGCACGGTGAGCAAGATGCTTAACTATAGGTTTTTTAACTGATTGTATATAACTTTTTCAAATATATAAAAAAAAATTGTCTGAAATATTTGCTATTTTTATTTTCTTGGAGATGAACCTATAATATTTTATTTTTATTTAAGTTTTATAAATAAGTGGATTTCAATTAATATAATATTTTATATTTTTTGAAAGCATATATACTAATTATAAATTGTTTTCATTTTTACAAAGTAGTTATTCAACACGATTATTTTTTCAAAAATAATAATTACATGCATCATGCATCTATTTAACCTCTCATGTTTAATTATATCTAAGCAGTCCCATTCAGTAAAATATTTAACTTTTAGCTATAAGCAACATAAAAATATCAAAATAGTTCTAAAGAAATTGATATAACAAAGAAAACCTTATAACATACTTGAAGTTTGACCGGTTATATTGTTTTATTTTTATAGCTTGAAATATTAGGTGAAATTTTTTATTATATTATTAAAGCATGATAGATATTAATTTGAACGAGAATTTTGGAGTATCAATTTTTTTTGCCTAGGTAATGAATTTTATAATTTATATATGGGCTAATGGGTTTTATGTCTAAAATTGATTTGGTTTACTTTATTGGAAATAAGGACATAGTTTGATGACCTTATTGTCCAAAAAAAATTCAAAAATTACTTTAGTGGAACTTTGATCAAGTTCAATGACTATTTGAGGAATTGACTTAAGAATAAATATACTTAGTTATATAATGGCCAATAAAATAGTTCCATGTGTGCAAATTTATCATTTTAATATTCTTTATCTTCTTCTCACGCACGTTAGAAAAGTGAATGCACCTCCTCTGCCATGTCACCTTCTAGGGTAATAATAATATCACATCGAACAAGGTTAGAGTGATAAGAGATCGTCACATTAGTTGAAATGTGAACTCAACATTTCGGATATAGTTGGAATGCAATTTATGTATTTTGCCTATAGCTAATCATTGATTCTGAAGTAATCTATTTTTGGTTGACGTGATAGCAAACAATATTAAGATCACTGAAATGTATGTTTTCTTATTTTCTAGAGCTTAATAATATCTAAAATGAAATCACTTGCCTTGTACTAATGTTATTGAATTATGTCAATCGTCTTTCAAAAGATTTAATTTATTAATTTGAGATGAGACAGTTTTTATTTATTGATTTGCAACAATTGCATTTTTAAAGCCTACCATGTATGTGACACCTTCACCGTAGTTCTAACTTCTAACTTCTTTGTAGTAGCATATATAGGTAAATTCTTTGATTGTAGGAAAAAGTTTCGCTTTTGGTTTCCAATCCTGATCGTATGCTTTTATGATCACTATTTTGAATACAAGAATAGTCTACATCGATCAAATAAGGAACTTACACATCGAGTAAAGTGCGAAAGAAACCCCACAAATACGGTGGGCAGAGCAAGCAGTTAACACTCGCAGCTGACTGCATTTGCACTTTTGTCTACTCAAAACAACTCATCTATCAATAATCTCAAGCTAAAAGGTCGCATGCAAATTTCTGTGAATATAAACCATAAAATATTCAAAACTACAAAAAACTGCGCTTAAATAAATCACTGATTCATGACTTGCCGATATAGGCACAGGATTCAATGGGCAGCAGACGACATTTTCCCCATGAAGCAATCAGGAAACAGGGTGCACATATTACAGTACGGATAGAACAAAATCACGGAATAACATCTGAGAGATTCTCAATCGTTCGAACACATAAAAGGGTCCACATAATTTAACCCACGAGTATACTTTATTAATCACTATTTAAGATGTTCATAGCTCAAAATTTTCCATATAGCAACCAAGTTGAGCAGCTCAGGAAGGAATAATATGGCAATGCCTTGTTCAACAAGGAAAAAATAAGATAAAATTTGCAATGGATTAACAACTTAATCCCGTTACTTGAGGTGGTCAAATAGCTTCGCCGCAACCTGTGGAAACAGTTTCGTGAAAAGATTAGAAAACATACAAATAAAATACAACCAGAAAACGCTAAAAAAGGCAAAAAACAGAGAGTATAGAAGAAACAAGAGGCAGCACATGGACCATTGTCAGGCCCCTATTAAGCTGCTTAGCACACCATCAAAACCCCTAGCCAAAATGCTAAACAGACCGGTAAGGGAGCTTACACATTTGTCAATGCAGTGCCAATAATCAAAATACTGCCCAGTGCAATGCTTGTGCCCTGATTCATCACCTTCTATCCTTACAGTACATGCCTGTAGGATGCAGATTCCAAATTAGAGCTACAAAGTGAGAAAACCACTATAAATTTTGAAGTAAGACATTCACAAAAATTCAGCCAACTGAGGAAAGCTGGCCTTCTTCAGACCTCATTATAATCTACCCCCATCCCAAACTCCCCAAAGGAAGAGAAAAAGGGGAAGAAGGGGGTTATAACAAACAGAAGGAAGATTGAAGCTATGGATTTATAGGGCAGCGAAAACAACCAAAATATTGAAAGCTATAAATTATCGTGACCGCAACAAATGACAATGCAAATCATCTGTCCCATTTAGTAAACATTAATGTGACATTCGCCCAAAAGAATTGTCACATCAGATAAATAAAGCAGATAAACAGTCAACCATAATAGAACAGTGAGAACAATGTGCACCCGACAAACAACAAAACCTAACTAGGCAAAGTCCCTTGTTGCCTTTAAGGTTATTTTTGGCTTAGATTCGCCTCCTTTTCACCTATTGGACCTCAATTGCCCTTACGGTTAAAATTCCTCTCCTTTTAACAGAATTATGATATTGCATATGTGTGGCTTTAATTAAATAGGCGGCATTGATATATTGGTCCACGTTGATATTAGACACAACTCATAAATAACCTGACCCATCCGAATTCATTTTTTCTGCACCAGTTTTGAACCAAAAATCGCAGATTCAACTGAAGACGTTATTTTTTTAATCCATTTAGTCGCAAAACGTGAAGCAGCGAAGGAACTAGGTACGACTAAACCCAAAGTTTGTGGAAAGTTTTCGAAGTTTGTTCATTTATTGAGGCTGAGAAACCATTATTAAACCAATTTATATCAATAATTGTTGGAATTCAATTTGTGCCAGAAAACTTTGGACTGCTATTGTTGAACGATCATTGAAGCTTGAGTTGAATTTTAAACCCATGGGTGTTTTGAAAATGGAATTTGACCTATTTTTAATTTCATAACATCATTTCTACAAGGAACCCGACAAGGAGTTCAAATTATAACCATCAACTTTTGCTGAACTGTTGAGTTGCCATATAGACTAGTTATAACTCATTTTCATTTGAAGTCTGTTGGTTGCTGAATTTGATGGTTTCTAGTCTGGTGAAGTTGACACCACCATTGCTGAACACAAATGGTTTCTAGTTGTTTGGACTTTGGGTTAACCCGAATAGTCGGGTTATTTATGGTTGGGGCCACATGGACAAATAAATCAATGTCACATGTTTAATTAAAGCCCCACATATGCCATCTCATAATTCCGTTAAGAATAGGGACGTTTTTAACCCGAAAATTAAGTTAAGGTCAATTGGTCCAATAGGGGAGAGGGCAAATTCAAGTCTTTTCAATATGTTGGGGGCATTTTTTACCATTTTCTGTAAGAAAAAATATATTTACGTGTGTTTGGATTTAGTTTTGGAAGAAATGATTTTAAGGGGGAAAAGTGAAGACTAATTATAAAAATTGGGGCCGAAAGAGTTATAATAAGTTTTCTGTTTTCCACTAAAAAACCTAAAGGTAGTTAATAAAACAGGCCCACTTCTGACAGTAAGCCCAAAGCTGTCCAAATTGAAGTTTGCTATGGAACCTTGAATTGTTGTCAAAAAACAGATTGCATTGGGAAGAAACATACAACTGTATTCCATTTAAAGGCACTTATCACACTAGAATGACTCATTCTCAAACAAACAGAAGAGTCAACTATATACCCGTCTACGAAACAGTACACGATAATGCTAAAAATTATAAAAATTAGCCTCGCACTAACAGTAAAAATGTTATAAGCTCATCCTCACAACTAGTTTAATCAGTAGAACACACCAAAAAAAGGAGATAGCAACAGTTCCACTATTTATATAGGAACAATAATAAAACCTTTGAGATAATTGAAAGGATGTTTCAATGTGATGGGAATCACCTGATACTCCTTTAGTTGCCTTACACACTTAGGCTTGCATTGTACTTCCAGTGTTGCCTTTGGGTCAACAACTTCCTCGTCCGACCTGAACAAAGAAAACAATCAGCAATATATCTTCTAAGAGATGACAATATTATCAAAAGCTCACACTTACAAGAACAAATCCTACAGGTAAATTTTTTTCATGCAGGATATTTTTTTGTGTGCTAAAAAATCCTGCATGTAAATCATAATACACACAAAGACTTAAAGAGGGAAGCATACTTCAAAACTTTCTTACGCATATAAAATTACAGATACAACTAGAGAAGTGGTATTAGGGCTCGTTTGGTACGTCGTACTGGACTGTACTAATTTAATTGGATTGGACTGTACTGTATTGGACTGTATTAATATATAATTGACGGTATTAGAGTATTAATATATAATGGATTGTATTTTTTTATTTTATTTTTATTTTTAGTACAGTACAGTTGTACAGGGGTCTCCACCTGTTAGATGGGTCTCAAAAATGGTAGTTGGACGGTACTACAGTCCAGTGCGACTGAAAACGCCTACCAAACGCTATATTATTTTTTTGTCCAGTACAGTCCAGCTTAATACAGTATCAAACGTGCACTTAGAGAATTGTTAATTAATCAAATTTGCATTTAAGCTTTTTTCACATATCTTATCAAACAAATAGTTCTGAGTTGTCACTTGTCATTAATTACAATAGTCTAACTCCTAGTTTGTAACATGAATTTAATATTTGTAAATCATTTAGATGAGTATCGTCTGAGAATAATATCAGATGCTTCTTACATAAATTAGTTACTCCCTCCGGATCAAAAAGTGTCCACTTACAAATCAAAAAAGAATTAACCTTACTTTTTCATATTCATATGCTCCCTTATTAAGTGTTAGGTGACCAAATCTCAATACCTGTTTAATTAGGAGCATTTTAGACTTATCTATTTTTGCCTAGAAATTAGTAATTTCTCAAAGGGTGTGCAAATGACTAAGTGAACACTCTTTTTTATCATAGAAAAGCAGGAAAATGTCTCTCCGCCTATTAGTCTGCAAGGAATACAAGCATACAAACGCGACCAACAGACTATTCACAAACATCTCATTGTGGCTTTCTCGAAAAAATTATATTAGTATTTTTTGACAGCTAGCAACATCAACAAACACACTGCACGAATAGGGAAGAATAGGTGATATCAACAGAAATACTTGTACAACAACAATAACAACATACCCAGTGAAATCACACAACGTGGGGTCTGGGGAGGGTAGAGTGTACGCAGATCTTACCTCTACCCTGGTAGGTAGAGCGGCTGTTTCCGAGAGACACTCGGCTCAAGATAGAGCACATACTAGTGCATTTAAAAAAACTCAAAGAGACTTTGAGACAAAGCACCACCAGAAGATTTATTGGAATTTTCAACATGGAGTGTACATTAGAAAATGTTGCTGCTCACTAGAAAACAATCTATAATACTATCCACCACGAGCTAATAAATGGCTAGGGGAATCGTAAACCAATCTAATAGAGTCGAATAATATGCAGTTGTGTCCAAAATATTAGAACTTAGACATAAAAGCATTTTTTGGCTGATGTTTTATAAAAGGTGGTTACCAACAGTATATCTAGGGATGCCTTTGGGGGCCAAGAGAAAGTCAATAGGAATATGGAACGGGGTCCCGGAGAAAATTGAAAGAGACTAACAAGATGGAAGTGTCAATATCTTTCAATGGGTGGTAGACTTATTATGATCAATTCAATTCTTGATGCTCTACCTACATATATATGTCATTATTTCCATTCCATGGGAATGTTTTGAGTAGATAGATGTTGAAGGAATTTCTTGTGGGAAGGAAACAGTGACAAAAAGAAGTATCACCAGGCTAAATGGAGATCTATCATAGTCAGCAAAAAGGAAGGGGGGTTAGGCATCAAAAATTTAAAATCCCAGAATCGCAGTTTGATGTTGAAATGGCAATGGAGATTTTCTAGTGACGAAGAATCTTTATGGAAAGAGGTGATCAAAGAAAAGTATGACATAGAAGGTAACTGGACAACTAAGACTGGACGGTCCTTATGGGGCGTCAATCATGAGCCTGTGGCCTAAACTCATGAACAATGTAAGCTTTAAAGTTGGAAATGGCATGAAGATATCTTTTGGGAGGATAAATGGCTAGGTCAAGGAGCTCTGAAACAACTCTTTCCAGATCTGCATATTTTATCTCAGCAGCAACATGCAACAATTGGGGAGGTATGGAGCAAACAAGGATGGAATTTGATTTTTAGAAGATGCTTGAATGATTGGGGAATTGATAGGCTGACAGAGTTATTCAAAACTCTAGAGCTATTCACAGGAATCACAACTTCTGAAGATAGCATCAAGTGGAAAGGAAATAATCAACGAAAACTCTCAGTCATATCAGCCTACAAAGAATTCAACCTTTTCAACAAACAGATTGGGTGTTGGCCTTGGAAGATGATAGGGAAAGTCAAAATTCCCTATAAAGTATCTTGTTTTACTTGGCTACTAGCTAGAGGTAAAGCACACACACTGGACAATCTTTGTAAGAGAAGTCATCAACTATGTTCCAGTTGTTTTCTATGTGGTGAGGAACCTGAGACAATTAATCATCTGTTCTTGCACTGCAAACTAACTGAACAAGTATGGAGGATGTTGCTCAATTATAGGGGGATTCTCTGGACCATGCCAAGTAAGATAGTTGATGTGCTAGCATGCTGGAACAGAGAAGGCAGTAACGCAATTCAGAAAATGAGATGGAAGATTATTCCAGCTTGCATTTGGTGGACAATTTGGGAAGAGATAAACCAAAGATGTTTTGAAGACAAACCCAACCATTTCCAGAAGATTAAAATGAAGTGTTTAGGGTTTTTCTACTTTTAGTGTAAAGGAATAGGTTTAGAAGATGACGAATCAATCTCTGATGTATTAGAATCTTTGTGAGATGACACAGGATCAGATGCTTACACTTTTGTATTCTGTAAATTGATGTGTTAAATCGGTAATTACTTGCACATTAGAAAACTAACAGCGAATCAGTATAATCAAACTATTGGTTTTGCTATTATATAAACGACTGGAAAAATCACAAAATAATATTATATTATAGGATTTCCATCAACTTCACTTCTCTCAACATATAGTTCCAGTTAACAACCTACCTCAAGTTGGTTCAGTCAAACACTTTGCTCTTCGGCAAAATAATTAATTAAAAATGACAAACCTGTTAACTTTTTAACTATCCAGATCAAAATTTTCTATAAGTTTATATTGGAATCTCAAATTTTTAACAACCTACAGCCACTTTTTATAATTGAAAGAAACAAATTAAGAATAACACCCAAACTTATGGTACGAAAAACGCCAGTATCTATAGTAAGATTCAATAAGTTACTCATAAACACTGATCCTATAAGTAGCTTACTATTAGATTAAATTGATTGTACAAACGAAATGAGACACATAAATCACATCAAAAGTAAACCTAAAATTATATCACTAATGTAAAAAATAATAGTTTCATTATCAATAGATCAACAGTACTCACATGGCAAAGAGATATTGTAGACGAAGATTTCGCTTCTGCAAATTCACCTGCAAATGCAACTTTTATACTAATTAATACAAAATTAACCAATGAAAACACCAATAATTCTCCATATGTACGAAATAAACCAAATATTATTGGGGATAATAAAACCTAAATATGCAGATCGGAAGAAAAGGTAATCAAATGGGGAGCAATGGGTAAACCTGACTCCTCTAGAATGAGCGAAGACGAGACACTACATAAAGACTTTTCCTATTGGGCTATATGATAGTTGCTATTCTCGCTTGGGGAAGGGATGCAGCGTAACCTGCTGGGTTTATGGCCCAACTGCACATTTCATTATCTAAATTTTCACTTTGTTGGTAAGTTTTTTTGACGTTATAATTTGCTCACTATTTTTCTTTTTCCTATCCCTTATGTAATAATTCTTGAGTCGAGGTCTCCGTAAATAGTCGTTTTATCTATTAAGGTGAAGATGAGGACTATGCACACGTAAGCGCACGTATCGTTCACAAGTAATATAGTTCGGTAAGACTGAATATCGTCCTCAGAGACTGGTTATCAAGTACCGATTATCTAAGATATGGTTTCTATTTGGTGAACGTTAATTGATTTGTATTTTTATCTAATAACTAAGACTACGTAATTGCAGAAAATAAAGTAATTATGATAATACTTTGATGTAAATCAGTTATGAATGAATTAGGGCTTCCAAAATCTTCGACTATCCACTCTATTCAATCCTTAATGCAACTAGACTGACTTTTTTTCTACGTTAAGATAGCGGCTAACTACTGTCTTATATTTCGGTTAGGACATATAATCACTCAACCCCAGTGTAGAATTCTTCTATATTTCTATGATAGGATTTACCACATAAGAGGATTAAGAACAATAACTTATAATGCTACACAAGTATCGGGGTACTGTCGTCCGCGATTTTAACGTATGTCTAGTCAATTACAGCATATCCAAATTTCTCCTCTCGATTTTTGATTCAAAATCATATAGGTTATGATAACTAGTGATCAATTAATTATCAAACATTCATATCAATTATTGACTAAATCTTAATCAAGCGAAGAAGAAATCAAACTACTGCATTAATTCATGAATAACAGTTTCAAGCGATTCATAAGAAAAGCCCTAATAAAGTGTTTAGCTTCGAGTCATAGTCACGCTAACAATTAACACAAAATCCATACATAAACTGAATTAAAAACAAAGAAAAGAAAAAAAAAACTTAAAAAGCATCCAAAGTTGTCTTGCCTCCTTTTCTAGCCTCCAAAGTAGAATTGTGGAATATGTACAAGATGCCTCAGAGTAGAATGAATAACATGACCTAGGGTATAGTATTTTATACTTATAAACTATATTCACTTGGACCCTTATACCCATGTCGATTTATTTCGAATCAGTAAAATTTAGGTAGACCGCATGATCTGGAAGTCCTATGTAATCGAACTCGCGGATCTTTTGGCACCGTGGTGCTGCATAATGGCAACACGATGCCGAAAGTACTGCAGCAAATATTTTTCGAAACCTTGTCCTTTTCTCGTCCGGACTTCGTCTGATTTCTTCTATACTTCCCGAGACTTATTAGGCTTCATTTCTTGGCTCTTTTAGTGTGCAATTCCATCTCAAATAAGCTCATTTCATCTTCCTTTTGACGTTTCTCCATTTATGACCGTTGTGACTCAAAAGAAAGAAAAACAACCACAATATTATACGAGACACAAATGAAATGAGTAAAATACTAACTAAAAATGACTCAAAAAGTGTATACAAAATACACCTAACAAATATCCCCAAACTTAAACTTTACTCGCCCTCGAGTAAAATACAAAACAAAAAAATGAAAACGAAAATAAAAACCTTTACTCGCCCTCGAGTAAAGATCAAAACAAAAACAAAATTAAAAAAACAAAACTTAATGAAATGAATCAAGTAGCTATAACCATGGTGCCTCAATATCATGGATGAAAGTTAGGATAATATGTTAGAACATATATAGCATGAATAATTAGCAATCTAGAAATTCAAGTTAGATATTTCGCAAAAATTCACTTAGATCATGGTCAATGGAAATACAAACACCTAACCTATGTATGTCAATTTCATTCCATCTTTTTCAAAATGTTATAGACCTGTTTACTTGTTATTCTCCACTAATCATAGACACACACATTTAAATATCATCAGGACTTTTAAGGGTTGTAATGTAGGCTTAGGTTGGGGTAGATAAAAGTAGGCATTTAGGCTCAATTACGTATCATAAACATTTTTCATTCAACTCCTTTCCTTCTTTTGGTTTTTTTAGTTTCATACTCACTTTCTCTCTTCTTTCTTTTGAGAGAATGAGACACATTATTAATAACAAGCACCCCAAACTTAGACTTTTGCATGTTTTTCATTGGGGTGCATCAAATTTTCATTCTTTTTTTCAACACTTTTTATTTCAAGAATCTTCAATTATCACTTATGACACAAACATGAAATCATAGGGTGTCAAACAAAGATAATATTTTAGGATCAACGGGGCTGACTAAGGATACAATTTATGTTAGGGTAGGTAATGAATGGTCAGAAGGACTATCAAAGAAATGTCTGAATCATCTCCCTAAACATGTACATATTAACTATTTCATCTCAAATAACAAGAAAACAGATTTTCTAGACATTTTCAACATTTCTTTCCATAATCGACACACATAGGATAAGCACAAATATCTCAAATAATTAGATGTCATGAATTTTTGGCATATCTAACTTAAGCACACAAATTGTCGCTTTTAATTCCATTACATTATCCCATTTTATCCACTCAATATCTTTAGCAACTACAACATACATGATCCATAAAAAAAATTATGACTCAAAACCACACAAAGACAAATCAAAAGACTCAAACACAATAAAACAAAATAAGACACACAAAATAAGACACCCCTCAAACTTAATCGACACATCGTCCCCAATGTGTGAAGACTAAAAGTAGGTACAACTTACTGACACAACACATCGGTCATAAAGGAGGTCTGGGATGAGATTCTTGAGTTTGCACAAGCGGGCTCTCTGAACTTCTGAATTTCAGCATTTTGACACTTAGTTTTCATTCCACCTGACATCAAAATATAAGACAAAACCCAAGACCGTGAGACTGTTCAAGATAAAATAAAACAAACTAAAACAATAATTGAAATAACATAATTAAAAATATTGGGTTGCCTCCCAACAAGCGTTGTCTTTAACGTCTTTTAGCCGGACGCAATTACCCTTTACTAGTGCCCATTGGATCCTTACAGAAGCTTGCAATCCATGCGATTATTTTTGTCGGCCTCACTTCACCTACACCATTTCTATAGAACACAGAAAAGGGTAGTACTTTTATGTTTGCCCCCAAATTGCCCAATACTTGCTTGCATTCAAAATTCC
Organism: Przewalskia tangutica; assembly: GCA_029844215.1. Taxonomy (NCBI): domain Eukaryota; kingdom Viridiplantae; phylum Streptophyta; class Magnoliopsida; order Solanales; family Solanaceae; genus Przewalskia; species Przewalskia tangutica. The sequence goes on along the minus strand of CM056726.1, from coordinate 119,501,370 downwards.
CTAAAGTGCATGGAATAATGAAACTCCATGGATCTCTAGACTTTTGGGGGTTCCCTTGAGGGTATGAACTTTCTGGTTGAGGGTCAGCAAAGACATCTGGTGGTGTTTCTTCTGCAATGAGTACAGAAAAAGAAACTCCAAGGAATCCAAAAAAGTGAAAAAATGGATTCTAGTAACCTCTTCTTTCTCTATACCAACCATCTTTCTCAATTCCTCAACAACTTGGTGTGGTTCAGATTCTTCATTCTGCTTATCACCCGCCACAACTGTGTCGCTAGGCAGATTTTCTTGCGGTACATTGATCACCATATCCATCAGCTGCCCTATTTGTGTCTCCAAATTTTTGACGGACACCCTGGTCTCAGCCATAAACTGAGTCTGACACTTGGTGAGCTTGAGTATGGCTGCCTGCAACTCATTTCTATCTTCCTGTGGAACCTATGGGTTAGGCCGTTGTTGATGATTCCACTGCCCCTGATAGTAGTAGTAATCCATGTTTTTTTTTACAAAATAAAAAAAACAACAAAAAGTGATAAAAAGATGCTCGCAGAACAAGTTAGAAACTTGTTCCTCGAGCAACCAAATTAGAAATAAAATAACATAATCAAATATATACAAACCAAATTAGAAATAATATTAGATAATTTGATATTGAAAGTACGCCAGTCTCCGGCAACGGCGCCAAAAACTTATTAGCGATATTTCGAATACTCACGCAAGCGCACACATCACTCACAAGTAATATAGTCTGGTAAGACCGAATATCGTCCTCAGAGACTGGTTATCAAGTACCGATTATCTAAGCTATGGTTTCTATTTGGTGAACGTTAATTGATTTGTATTTTTATCTAATAACTAAGGCTAAGTAATTGCAGAAAATAAACTAACTATGATAATACTTTGGTGCAAATCAGTTATGAAGGAATTAGAGCTTCCAAAATCTTCGACTATCCACTTTATTCAATCCTTAATGCAACTAGAATGACTTCTTCTTCTACGTTAAGATAGCGGCTAACTAGACTGTCTTATATTCCGGTTAGGACATATAATCACTCAACCCCAGTGCAGAACCCTTTTATATTTCTATGATAGGATTTACCACATAGGAGGATTAAGAACAGTAACCTATAATGCTACACAAGTATAGGAGTACTGTCGTCCACGATTTTAACCTATGTCTAGTCAATTACATCATATCCAAATCTCTCCTCTCGGGTTTTGATTCGAAATCATATAAGTTATGATAACTAGTGAACAATTAATTATCAAACATTCATACCAAATATTGACTAAATCTTAATCAAGCGAAGAAGAAATCAGACTACTGCATTAATTCATGAATAACAGTTTCAAGCGATTCGTAATCCTGATAAAGTGTTTAACTCCTAGCCATAGTCACGCTAAGAACTAACACAAAATCCATACATAAATTGAATTAAAAACAAAGAAAAGAGAAAAGAAAATAACTTGAAAAGCCTCCAAAGTTGTATTGCCTCCTTTTCTAGCCTCCAAAGTAGAATTGTCGAATATGTACAAGATGCCTCAGAGTAGAATGAATAATATGACCTAGGGTATAGGGTTTTATACTTATAAACTATATTGCCTTGGACCCTTATACCCCTATCCAATTTCGACTCGGATCTGCAAAATTAGTGTAAGACCTTGTGATCCTGAGAGAAAGACAGCGGTCTTTGGAAGCCTATGCCAACTGAACTTCGCGGATCTTTTGTACGCGGTCACAGAAATCTGCGACAAATATTTTCCGAAACCTTGTCCTTTTCTCGTCCGGACTTCGTCTGATTTCTTCTATACTTTCCGGGACTTCTTAGGCTTCATTTTTTGGCCATTTTAGTGTGCAATTCCATCTCAAATACTATGACGTTTCTCAATTTATGACCGCTGTGACTCAAAAGAAAAAAAAAACTATACAAAACACAAATGAAATGAGTAAAATACTAATTAAAAATGACTCAAAAAGTGTATAAATAAAACACCTAACATATACATTATACCCTCTCCAAACCTCATATTGTGGGATTTCACTGGGTAGGTTGTTGTTGTATCCCTTATGTAATAAATAATTTTTTTTTAAAAAATAATAATTAATAAAGACATGTATCTACTATACATAGGCCATATCGATGGCTTGTGAAAATTACAATATATAGTGAGATTTGAATTTAGTAGAAAATACACCCAGAAACGCATATATTCTTATTTAATTAACATGTTGTTTATTTAGGAATATGTTATTAACGTATTATGGTGTAAGAATTGTAATATGATTAATAATAATCATTTTGTGGTTATTCATTTTAAGATTTGAACATATGATGTCTAATCTAATATATTTTTATTATGCCAAGTTAGATAAATATTATTTCAATAATACTTGTGGTACTAAGAATTTATTCAATCGAATATTAGTAAATTGTTATGTCATGTGGACTAATTAGATTTATAATCTTCTAATTATATAAATAAAAACTTAAAAATCTTATTCTTAGGAATAAAAGTTAGAATTTCTTAACTCAAGAAATAATATCCAAAATCCGAATTCTGCACCAGGTTAGTGCTTGAAGGCGAAGGTATCCTCGTTGGGTGGTGTGGGAGAGGCAGTCAGTTGAAATCTCGAAATAACGTCGGCCTGCTTTCTCTTGGGGGCGCATCACTGAGCATCGAATGTGGTTTAAGCGGTGGCGTGGTTTGCGGTATTGCGTCGATCGGGTTTACCACTGTCTTTCGAAGCAATACAATGCGGGATCCTTCGTCAAAAAAAAAAAAATAATAATAATAATATCCAAAAAATTAATACACCATTATTTTTAAAATTTCACAATTCTTATATCCAAACCCTCTTAGAGTAACAATTTATAACTATATATAAATTAAGCCGAAAGCCACAGAAAAAGTAAAGGCGTGGTGCGAATGGATAAACTGTGTCGAGTGGCCACTGCAACTCACAATTTCAATTTCTGCCTCTTCTCTTCATCTTCGAAATTCTCAATTACTAGAAAAGCATGGCTAAATTATCCAAAAAGAAATCGTCTTTCACTTATCTTTTGTTCTTCTCCGCCTTCATCGTCTTCGGCCCAAGTTAGTGAGCCCAATCCTACTGCTGAGTCTTGTGTCAATGTGGGCCTTCAACTCTTCTCTAAAGGACGGGTATTTTCCCACTACTTTCTCAGTTTCATTGCTGCACCAATTCTTTTATTTTTATTTTTGTTGTTGTAGACATCAAATTAGTGCTTCATTTCATTCTATACATTTTTCTTATTAAGTATTTCTTTATTTCTAAGACCCCGTGTCCAGTCAAAACACGTCATATCAATTGGGACGGAACGGCTACCTTTATTACAGTTTAACAGCATATTTGGCCTAGCTTCCAAAGTTGCTTATTATGAAAAGTGTTTTTATCAGTAGTATTTTCGGAAAAAGTACTTTAGCAGATTAGTTGTTTGTGTTTGATTAATCAATTGAAAAATTATTATCGTCAATATTAGCATAGCAATTTGTGTTTAGCTAAAGTAAAGTGCTTATGTGGAAAAAGCAGTTTGGCCAAAATTTCAAAAATACTTATTTGGAAAAAGTTATGTTTTTCGAAAAATAATTTCAGCTACCGCACAAAAACACTTATTCTTTGATCAAGCATCTCAATTCTCTAAAATAAGCCCTTTTGGCCGACGCAGAAGCTTGGCCAAATAGGCTATAAAATCTAAATTCATGCAATTCAATTTGATAATGGAGGTTTTGATTTTGAGTTTTACTGTCCCCATTACTTGATCATCTGCAGTCCTATTATTCCCTTGTATATTTTATCCTGAAGTGCTCTCCAAGCATCCTCAATTAGTGTAACATTTTTCTTTTACTCGAGCAAGTTTACTAGTTTGTCAATGTACTTTCAAAATTTTTTCATTCCGAGTAAATCTTATGGTAACATTTGTACTTGTATAGAACTGAGTTAACATTTAACACTCTCCCTCATGATGCTTTGTTGGAAAATGGTCGAGTGTGGATTTTCTTTTTCCTTTGCAAGATCACTTATTGAATGTTGTTAATTTACCGTCACCATTGCTTGAATTACTGTTAACTAGCTTCGAACACTCTTAATAGGACCGCAGATGATCAATTTGTTTTCTTTAGCTTTGCAAAAAAAAATGTCACAAGTAAATAACAAAAAAATCAAGTAATCATCCTTCTCATTTGATATGACAAGTTTGGCATTTGGAGTCGAGAATTAGTAATTATCTGGTTGATGTCAATGTCAACTAACTCAAGTTTTGACAGTGACTTGAAAAATTGAAAGGTACATTCAGATTTTATCTGCAACAACAACTAGAGTTCAAAATACTTATTACCATACTTTTATAATAATGATGATAAGATTGTAAGTTTTGTCATGGAACGGCAAAATGTTTCACATAAATTGAGATTGATGTACTAGGAAGTACTACAGTTGGAAAACAAACTGCAGTAAGCTTTGATGTCTCTTCCTCGAAAGAATTTACTGGTGTTCTGACTCAGTTTACTGTGGCATCCACATTTAGCATGGTTGTTTATGCTGCAAAGTGTACCATGTTCTGTTTCATATTATGTAATCAAGAACACACGTGCACCATGAGATTAAGAACTGTCATTTCTGTTATTTGGGCTAGTAAAATAGTCACACCATTTTCTGTATCTTTATGGCTTTGCTGCAAAGAGTTCTCTGCTTTCATCTTTTATTTCATTTTAAACTACATCAAGCACACTCTTTCTAAACATGCCCAAGGAGAGTGCTTTTCTGTGCATGATAGATAAGTACCATTACCTTGCATGTGACATTACATTCATTGTGTCACAGAGGTATATCTATTCTTTTACATAGCAAAGGATTGATGACCAAAGATTTGCCTACTCAATGAGTCTTTCTATTCATAATCTTGTACACATCAGCAGCTTGTAACACTAAGTTATAGTTTCTTGTGTATCTCTATTTGATCCTCCATAGCAAGCTCAAGGATAGCATCTAGTAGGTTGAATCGCCGTTATTACTGGAAAAAGCTATCAATTTGTTAATGTCTTGTCAATTATTTGATCGAATTTTCTTTTTCCTTTTAATTAACAATTTTCCTTTCTGCAAATTTACTAATTTTAAGACCTGTTCAGTTGGTTTTTCTTGTTATTTCCCACTTAATTATGTTTTCAATGTTCTGTGTTTGGGTTCGTGTAACAGACTTCCTGCACGTTAGTTACAGACCCCTGTGGTTTGGATTTCAATGTGCAATATGAGCAACATCTACCATACGGTTCATTAAATTTGAACTTTTCAGGTGAAAGATGCTCTTGTGCTGTTCGACACAGCACTTACTTTAAATCCTAATCCTGTGGAGGCTCAAGCTGCATTTTATAACAAAGCATGCTGCCATGCCTACAGGTATATTTCTCCTTTGCCTCTTTCCTGGTTGAATTGATTAAACTGGATAAATAGTAATTTGTTTGAAACCATGTAGAGGAAAAACATATTTGTGACTTTCTTCTCTAGTAAACTGCAAGTAAAGCAATCTAAAGTTTCTTTTCAGTTTTAGCTTTGTGAACTGCACGTAAAGGAAAAGTTTCTTAATCACAGTTCTTAGCTCAATTGTTTCATTGGAAGGATCACTAAGAACAATGTTGAATCTTCAATGAGCGTCGCAAAGGAGCTTCACTTATTTAATCTTCTTCACTCACTTATTATTTCTACATATATTTATTTATTTTCTTTTTTTTACTTAAGGGGGGAAGGAAAGAAAGCTGCTGAATGTTTACGCACTGCTTTGAAAGAGTATAACCTAAAGTTTGGCACTATCCTTAATGATCCGGATCTGGCTTCCTTCAGAGCTTTGCCTGAATTTAAGGAACTACAAGAAGAGGTTTGTTTCCCATTGATGGATACGGTTCTTTAGTCCTCATCATGTATGAATTATAGCCTGTTTGGCAAGCTTTTAAAAAATTAGCTTATTTTGAAAAGTGCTTTTTTCAGAAGTGCTTCTAAAAAAAATGTTTTTTCGTGAGAAGCAATTTGTGTTTGGCTAATCAATTAGAAACACACTTTTGAACAACAATTAGTGTTTGGCCAAGTTTCAGAAAGTGCTTTTAAGTGTATCTTCTCAAAAGTGCTTTTCAAAAAAGTACTTTTGAGGAGAAGCTACTTTTTTTCAGCTTCTTCTGCTTCTACTCAAAAGCACATTTTCTTCTCCTAAAAGCTTGGCTGAACACCTCAACTTTGGGAAAATGTACTTTTTAAAGAATAAAAACACTTTTGGCTTGAGAGAAGCTTGGCCAAACAGGCTATAGTTTTAGCTCCTTACCACATTGATTATGTTACAGTATCTTCAGAACTTAGGAAAGGCTCTAGCTTTGCTTCATTGTTTCTGAATCTCATAGTCTTCTATTACCTCACAGGCTAGATTAGGAGGGGAAGACATAGGGTACAGTTTCCGTAGAGACCTTAAGCTCATCAGTGAGGTACAAGCACCATTTAGGGGGGTCAGAAGATTCTTCTATGTGGCATTCATCGTTGCTGCTGGAATTTCTACATTTTTCACTATACCTAGGTTAGTCCGTGCAATTCAAGGTGGAGATGGTGCTCCTGATATTGGGGCGACTGCAGGAAATGCTGCTATAAATGTTGCTGGTAAATAACGACTACCTTAATACCTTTGCAATGAATCATTTAGTTCACTTCTGAATTTGCTTTTATTTAACGCTTCTTAGTGAAAAGAACTGTTTCTAAAAAATGATTAAGCTCTTGAACCAGCACTCTGCAGGTATTGTTGTTTTTGTGACTTTGTTGTTTTGGGACAACAAAAAAGAGGAGGAACAGCTTGCACAAATATTGCGTGATGAAACACTATCAAGGCTGCCTTTGCGCCTTTCAACTAATAGGATCGTTGAACTCGTCCAGCTAAGAGACACCGTGAGGCCTGTTAGTGAGACAACTTTCCCTTTACTCTTCCTGTTTTCAATTTCCAGAAGTTGGAAGAAGTTGAGTGGAAAACATCAGGGGTCCTTCAATTTTTAACTTAAAGAATGAGAAATACTGTATAACACTATAACTTTTACTGGGGTCACATCTCTAGTTTACCTCCCTTGTTACACCAAGAAGAAACTATTTCCATCACATTTACAATTTCGGAAGGATGACGAAGACAGAAAAGTTAGTTCCATGTTTTGCTAGGTTTGCAACGGATGTCTTTGTTTCATGAGCAAAAAAGATATCCCTTTACGCATTTGTTCTCTCTCTCTCACTTTCTTCTTTTTTCTTTTCTGAAATTCCTGACTCGGATATTCTGTCTCCTCTTATTTGGAGTTTGACCAGTTGCTTGTTGTTAGGTTATTTTAGCTGGAAAAAAGGAGACAGTCTCTCTGGCTATGAGAAATGCTGAGAAATTCCGCACTGAGCTTCTTAAACGTGGAGTCCTTCTAGTTCCTGTTATTTGGGGTGAAGGTAGGGAAACAAAAATAGAGAAGAAAGGTTTTGGTCTTTCGCAAAAAGCAGTCACTTCCCTACCATCCATAGGGGTAAGATTGAATATTTTTTATATCACTTAATGATCATTTTAAACAACATGATCATGATTCTGCTTACTATTTGCTCAAAGTCCAAAAGAAATATTTTACATGGTACTGATTATTGAAAGTCGTTTCTTGTTGCTAAAAAAGCACAAGACAATAATCTTAATGGTGCATGTATCTCGTTCAGGTTTTCTTATTTTTCTCCCATTGCTACTGTAGGAAGATTTTGACCAAAGAACTCAGTCAGTAATTGCAAAATCAAAATTGAAGTCAGAGATCCGGTTCAAGGCAGAGGTCGTTTCACCTGCAGAGTGGGAAAGGTATCAACCTGTTCCTAATACACTTGAAACTACTCATCACATTGTCTTCATGGGCGTTTATGTTTGTGCCATCTATATCTTAAGGACATCCTCCCGCACTCAGTTTGATGGCTGAACTTTTTTTCCTTGTGCCGATTGTTGCTCCCAAACGCACACGCAAGTATACGTGGTCGCACAAGTAATATAGTGATTTTAGAAATCGGATGTTGAACCCACAGAGACTTGTGATTAGCCGTCAACTAAATTAAACTAAGGGTGCGTTTGGTTCGGGGTAATAGAATCAGGGTAAAGGGGATTCCATTTCCTTTGAAGTTGTTGTTTGACATATTTTTTCATTTTTTTTACCCTCTTTTCTTTTTCCATTCTCTTACCTTGATTCCCCACCCCCCTAGGTATTTCCATTCTCTTTCCCCAATTCATTACCCGGACCCCGGACCCCCGACCCAATTTCCATTCCGTTTCTGAAACAGACCCAAACATGTAGGGACAATCGGGGTAATTCCTTTCCTTTCCATTCCGTTTACCCTGCGCGAACCAAACGCACCCTAATTCTAAATATATAAACAAGAGATGAAATTCGAGGGTACTTATAATTATAAAATATCTAAAAACAAAAGAAAATAAATAATAAAGTTTAACTAAGAAAGAGCGGGTTTTTATGTTATCGATGATATGAATATTCCAGGATTGTGGTTGGTTCACCAATCCTATTGAGCTATCAAACTATTTCTCCTTAATCCGAATTATTAACGATTGCTAATTAACCGAATTATTAATCTCATAGTATTCTCTCGAACCACTACTCGCCGATTCAAAACAGTTCGCCGCCTATATTCCTATGGAATTGACCTGTTAAGAACGCAATTCGTCCACGGTATTTAATTGAACGCGGTGTCTAGGTATATTCCTATCCTAGTCACAAATTCTGGCCCAATTGTAGGGATAATTGGATCACGCTCTTTTTATCCCTTCTCTAATGTAACATCTTTCCCAAACATGTATATTAGATAGTCGATAGAATCTAACTGTTGGTCAAACAATCAAGCAATTATGCACAAAATTAAAGAATCAATCAAAATCAATAACTCGTATTAAGATAGAAATAATCGTCAAACGTCAATATTCATGGTTTGCCACAACCCTAGAACGCGAAGTTTAGCTCCACATAGACATGAAGGAAAAACAACAATTCATACAAAGAAACATAGAAACTAGAAGTAAGGAAAAAAAAGGTAAAACCAAATAACTCCGGTCTCCACGGCGGCTCCAAGCTCTCTCTAGGTCAAAAGTTCTGAACTCAGGGTCACAAGTTATCCCAAAAGCTCCCCCTCTCAAAAATGTTCTAGGCTTCTATTTATAATGTTGGAAAATAACCCTCTAAGATGTCCAAAACCGATTAGGACTTGCAAAAAAATTTCCCGCTGGCAACTTCACTCGCTGAGCGAGTGTTATGGCGAGTCCATGACGTGCTATGGCACTGGCTTGGCGAGACATGTGGGTCGTTCCATCCTTGGAAAATTTTAGCAATTGTTGCATCTTGGACATCCTTACTCGCTGAGCGAGTGGCATGGCTTGAGTGCGTCTCGCCATGGTACTCGCTTGGCGAGTACTCCTTGCATTTTTGTACTTGGACAAATTGTTGAAACCTTGCATTTTGAACAATGTTACTCGCTGGGCGAGTGGCATGGCTTGACGGTGTCTAGCTATGGCACTAGCTTGGCAAGTTCCTCTGCTCATTTTGTCCTTAGCCAAATTTTCTCATGCAATTCTTCGTAAAGTACCTATCATGCAACAAACACACCCGTATTAGTTTGCAATGCAAGATTAATCGTTAGTTAGGTGTATTTAGCTTAATTCGTTCTCTAAACACAGTAGGTAAAATACGGCGGTTAGGCGTATAAATACACCTAACATCACCCATACTGGAAGACCCGTTGCTTATTGAAATGTGTATTTTAACCTCAATCTGTTTCAGGTGGATAAGGGATCAACAGAAGTCTGAAGGTGTTACTCCTGGTGAAGATGTCTACATTATACTTCGTCTAGATGGTCGTGTTCGACGATCGGGAAAGGTCAGTGCTTTAAAAAATTTGTGCTGCAATTCTTTTCTTTGCTCCATTAATCATGACACAATGATGTTCTTGTATGCATATGTAAATGTAATTAGCATATAAATTGCCCAAGACATGACATAGATGACTGTAAATTAAGACGCCTTTGTGGTGGCATGCAAATATTCATGTTTCTGCTGCTTTATATTTTACTTTTTTTATGGGCTAATTCTTTGTGGGATTTTAATATTGACCAACTCTGCAGGGGATGCCTGACTGGACTCAAATTCTGAAAGAACTGCCTCCAATGGAAGCAATATTAAGCAAGCTAGAAAGATAATCAAAGTTTCTCTTACTGTGCGCTAAAAGCTTTTCACTATCTGGTGTAATTTTGGTCAGTCTCCTTTCTTGAAATATACAAGGCACTAATTGATGCCTGTCGAGCTCTTGTCCGTGTTAAGTTCCATTATTTTACGAACATATACTGTACTATAAATACCCTTCGCTGGAAAACTAAATCGCATATAGGTCAAAGATGATCACTCACTCACACACATGTATATTAAATCTTGAACGCTGATGAATATTTTTAGCAAAATTTCTAGTTTCGCGACTGCATAAAAGCGCATCCGTCTATGCTTGTTGAAGGCTTAATTTTTGTTTCCTTGTTGTGTGTTGGGACAATCAACTGAACAAAGAAGAACAAGAATATCATTTCTAAGGAGTTGGGCAAGTAATTTCTGCTATGGTAGTTGACTTCTTTGAGAAATATTATTATTTTCTTGAAAGCGTTCAAACCGAGTTTTGGTTCATAATTTGTTAATGGATCGATCTGTTTTTAATATTAACTAGTAAGTCTTTTTTTTAATCAAAACGAGAAAACACAAATAATTTAAGCTGGAATGGTTCCAACAAGAAGATATTCTAAACCTACTTCAATAAAAAATAATAACTCTGCCGGTAAGACTTCTGCATCAAACTAATTTATTATTCTGGTCCTCCCCAATTTTGCGTCCCTCCTTTGCCTGCACAGTCACTCTGCTTGATGCATATTTCAAACTTATCTACTCAAAATTTGAGCAATTTCTATTGCTATGAAAATTTACAGTCTACTTGATAAAATAATTTTTTTCTTAGCTTTCCATCTGGTGTTCATTTACCCGCATTGGAGCCTGATTAATCTGGATTCGCACCGCGAAGACCCGTTCGGGAGAAACATCCCCTACCAAAAAAAGAAATTCATACCTAGGGCTTAAAACCGAAACATTTGGTTAAGTGAGAACAGTCTCATCCGCAGTATTGCATCATTTGGTGGTACTTATAAAATCATTGACACAATATTCTAGTTAAAACCTCGAGGGTAATTTTCTATGTGGATTTACTATTGTACAAGGCACCTAGACATATTTGCTTTTAAGTATTCCCTCTGTGGCTCTGTCCTATAAGAGGAACCGCAGGGTTCGTAGTACAAGAATTAATGTACTATCTGATTGTTGGGTGTAATTTATGGTATCAATTTCGTAGTTTTTTGGTTAAAATAATATTTTACATATTTTAAACCTACATAAAAAGTGTTAGTACCAATCTAGTATCTTCGATTAAACACAACAATTATAAAATAACTATTGAATTGAAATTGAAATCAACAAGGAAAATATGCAGTAAATGGAAAAACCAAATACTAACTTGATTAGATAGAGACCTGCGTTGCAGTGTCCTAAGACAGAAATTCGTCTCCACTTGTGCTAAAGTTCCTGGACGTCTATCTAGAGGATATAACTATCTGGTGCAATTTCTTGCACAAAAACTTGACCCTGACGAATTTACTTTATGTTGTTTTCTATAAATATATTTTGGAAGAAGAAGAAGACGAAGCTATGAGATCTTATGATTCATATATTGATTGGTTCATAACATTAATTCATCTCTATTCAACCAAGAATTCATCTATATTCAACCAAGTGATGAACATCCTTTATATAGCAGTAACATATGAACAAATATAAATATTCATACCAAAGGTTGTGACTGTTTTGAACAGTCACATCTTTTTGATTCATTTAAAAAATTATGTCTGTTAGGTCCAGCGCCGAGGGTGAAGCCGTGGCGCTGCCTCTTAACGCCGCGACCCTCTATCTTAAAACAAATTTCTGGAGTTACGACCTCAATGGCGCCGCGACGCTAAGCACGGTAATTTTTACCTGCTCTCGGGACATTTGGCGCCGCGGCGCTTGGCCAATATATTTGAAAATATTTTTGATCACTTATTTTATTCTTCTTTCTTGTACAAGTTTCAACAATACCCCACATTTTCTATTCAAACTTCTAACAATACCCCACATTTGGATAGAAAATAAGATAAGAAGGAACTTATCGTTATTTCGGAAAAACCAGATATGACATGCATCAGAAAATGTGTCTTTTGGACTTGAACCGCTCGTAGTGAATACTTATCGAATCTACTTTGTGAAATAGTGAACGTAACTATTCACATCTTTGTAGTAAATCGATACAATAAGTATCACACACATCATGCCAACATATTTCAATTCTTACGGTTGTGTTCATTTCAGTCATGAACAACTCATTCTTCGTAAGATTTTGTAGAGAACGTAGACATAACAATTATCATAGATGCGACCCACATCAAGCTCATATAGGTAATATCAAACAAGAATAGTCTGTACTATCCCACCATAATGGCTTGTAGTATTATTAAGAATAAAATTCATCCCTTAATCATCAACGGATTAACACACATTGGTTCACCATAGGAATGAACATACGTGTGTGTTCTATGCTCATTGAGTCTTCCCCAACTAGTTATCCTATTGAACCTAGACCATGGGATCTCCAATGTTGCTAGGTTAGGTTTCCGTCAAGTAATGACTCATTGTATTGACTTTAAACTCATTCCACTCGATGTAAATACGACTTGCTCTCTATTAAGGTCTTTTGTCAAAGGATCCGCTATATTGTCCTTTGATTTTACATAGTCAATGGATATAATTCCATTATTTAGCAAGCTACGTATAGTATTATGACGTCGTCTTATATGCCTCGATTTGTCATTGTATATTTGGTTCGTTGCCCTCGTAAGAGCAGTCATACTATCACAATGTATGCAAATGGCTGTAACATGCTTTGTCCACAAAGGAATACCTTCTAGGAAGTTTTTGAGTCATTCTGCCTCTTCGACAACTTTGTCCAAGGCTACAAACTCTGCTTCCATAGTCGATCCTGTATTCACAGTTTGCTTTGATAATTTTCAAGACACCGACGCTCCACCAAGTGTAAATACATAACCACTTGTGTACTTACTTTCCGAATGGTTGGAAATCCAATTAGCATCACAATATCTTTCTAAGACATGGGGATATTTTGTATAATGCAACTCATAGTTTATTGTATGCTTGAGATATCGGAGTGCCCTAATTAGTGCAAAACAAGGATCCTTTCCTGGATTATGTGAGTATCGACTAAGTCGACTCACGGTATATGCTAAGTCTAGTCGTGTACAATTCATTATGTACATCAAGCTTCCAAGAACTTGTGTATATTCCCATTGAGACACACTTTCACTTTGATTCTTCTTAAGGTGACTAGCGGGATCAAATGGTGTAACAACCGGTCGGTCGTCATAATGTCCAAACTTTCTAAGAACCTTCTAAACATAATGGGATTGAGTTAGTATGTAACCATCAGAATTATTTTGAATTCTAATACCAAGAATGACATATGCTATTTTCATATCTTTCATATCAAAAGCGGCATGCAACATCTTCTTAGTTTGATTAATTACATCCTTGCTTGTTCCCATAATTAGCATATCATCAACATATAAGCATATAATGACACAAGCATTCTTACATTCTTTAACGTAGACACATTTGTCGCACTTATTTATTTGAAATCCACAGGATAACAGTATTACCAAAATTTTCATGCCATTGTTTTGGAGCTTGTTTAAGTCCGTATAAAGACTTAATTAATTTACAAACCTTCTTTTCTTGACCTTTAACAACAAGTCCTTCGGGTTGTTTCATGTAAATTTCTTCATCTAATTCACCATTCAAGAATGCGGTTTTCACATCCATTTGGTGTATTTCCAAATTGTGAATAACCGCTATAACAATTATGTTCTTATGGAAGTAATTCTAGTTACAGGTGAGTAAGAATCAAAGAAGTCTACACCTTCTTTTTGTCGAAACCCTTTAGCTACTATACGAGCTTTGTATTTTTCTATAGTACCATCAGACCTTAATTTCCGTTTGAAAATCTATTTATGGCCTATTGGTTTTTGTCTCGGAGGGAGATCAACCAATTTTCATGTATTGTTTTACACAATGGATTCTACCTCACTTTGGATAGCCTCTTTCCAATAAGATGCTTCGAATGATTCCATAGCAGCCCTATATGTTTGAGGTTCTCCTTCAACGGAAAAGGTCAAAAAGTCCGGTCCAAAAACTTTGGCAATTTTCCCACGTTTACTTCTTGGTTCAGAATTTTCTTCTTGAACAGATGAAGTCTTACTTTTATCATTTTGTGTGTTTTGGTTTGACTCATCTTGAGGCAGCGTCCTCTTCTTATGATTAGGATCACTTTTATCCTTTTCCTTGCCTTTGTAAGGAAAATTGTCCTCAAAGAATTCTGCTTCAGCAGATTCCATAATTGTGTTGTTGTGAATGCCTTCAACATCGGAATGATAAACAAAAAACTTATATACTGCACTATTATTGGCAGGACCAATATATATGCAATCCACCATTTTTTGTCCAAGTTTAGTTCTCTTGGGTAAGAGAACTTGAACTTTCGCTAGGCTACCCCACACTTTCATCATTTTAAAAGTACGCAATCGACCTTTCCATAATTCATAAGGAGATTGATCACTTTTCTTATGAAGATTTTTATTTAATATCATATTTGCAGTAAGTAATGCTTCTCCCCATAGGCTTAGAGGTGGTCCCGAACTAACCAACATTGAATTTATCATATTCTTCAATGTTCTATTCTATTCTTGCGTTCGACAACTCCATTTTGTTTTGGAGTATATGGTTTTCACGCCCTGAACCGACGGGCCCGCGACTGGTGCCCTACCCGGACACCCTTATACCCATACATCACATATCACTAGCGGAAGCTTAAGAAAAACTCATTATAATAAAACAGGCAATCCGACAAGGCCGCCACTTTACATAGAATTGTCCAAACGGACTACAACTGTACATATGCCCAAATACACATTAACCACCCACACCTGTCTACAAACCTCTAAGAGTATCACAACAACTATGACGGGACAAGGCCCCGCCGTACCCCTGAATATACATAAGCCATAATGGAAGACCTGTACCAAAATGACAAGCTCCAGAACAGTGGAGCTATCTCAAAAGCTGGGCAGGGATCCTAAAGTCGCGGATCCACAAACTGAGTACCTATACCTGCGGCCATAAACGCAGCCCCCCGAAGGGGGTCAGTACAACACGATATCAAGTATGTAAACATAAAGTACAGTAAATAAGATCATAACTGTACAAAAGATGACAGGGACAAGTATGAAAATCGAATACCAGATCCAACCGTGCCATATAAAATAGAGCCAACTGTATCTTTTTAAAAGTGAGAGCCAACCGTGCCTTTTTTAAAATGAGAGTTGTTGACACCCAATTTTGTCCCATCTTTACTGAACATTTCATTTAGATCGTCCTTTTATCTCCAATTAATTTTACTATGCTTCTCAGTCTTGAAAATCGTCGAAAAATAAGTAGTTTTAATATTCTTCACTAATTATCGCATAATTTTACAATATCGAGTATTACATTTTTATAATTAAAATATAAGCAAAACAATTTTAATATCTCGTCGTCAGTATTGATGATCGATTTTCTCTTTAATATGTTCTTCAATTACTAAATTAATCATTTTTTATGAATATTATATTCAAAATTAAATACATATATTAAATCTTTTATCGTATTTTATGCGTGTGCATTTTTTAAATTAATTAAGTTGAAGGAAGCATATTTTAATTAATTGGGAGATTTGGACTAATTATCTATTAATCTCCCAACAATAAAACACCTAATTCTCTACCCAATTTCTCCTTAATTTCCATTGACTCAACTCCCATTCATTTTTCGTCCGGCCACCCTCCTTTTCCTAATCAACCGCTAGCCCAAATCCGCGATTCGCGCTGACCCATTTCTTGATGCACACTAACTAAAACGTCCCTTTCCAAATCAAAACCGAACCTCCATTTTCGCCCACTTCAAACCAAACGGATCCCCAACCGACGAACCCTACGACGACCAAAGATCGCCATCGCCGAATTCCCTTTACCCACGGATAATCGCCGCCACACCCAGACCATCAGTCCAGCGCGCTTTACCCATCACCGACACCCCATACCGAACCATCACCATCACCCATCACCCGAAAATCCTCGAAAAAGTCGCTCCTTTACCGAAAATCTGCATCATCGGACATCTCACATCACCTCTCCGTACTTTTCAATCCTCTGAGCCGCGAATTTGTTTTGTCCATCGAATCGAGCCTCTCTGCCGGATTCGATGGATAAAACATGATTCAGTTCGTTTAAGTTTGGACCCAAAGTATTGAACCCATACCTCTGTCCCAGCGACTCTCTCGAGTTTTCCCCTTTTCTTTTCAATTTGAATTTCAAATTGAAACCCCTCAATTGGTGGCTATAAATACAGCCCTCGAGTTTGTGTTTAAGGGTCCTTTTTTTTAACACAAGATCAAATTTTGAGCCTCAAATACCCAAAACAAAATCTAGGATTACTATTTAAATTGTTCAAAACCGAACATAAATTTTGGTTTTTCTCATTCTCAGTCTGAATTAAAAGGGCACAAAATCTTTTGACTTTCATTTTTATCGCATAATAAAAAACAAAACATCTCCGAGCGGATTTGACGAGTCGAGACGACGCCTCGGTTCGCTACCCGAAGAAGGTATATTCAATTTACTCTCAATTCTGGTCTATTTTGCGTTCTATGTGTTTTTCTGTGATTCCTGTCTATTTTTTAGTGTTGGTTAATTATGTGTTAATTAATGTGACATTATTATATCGGTTAATATTTAGAAATTATGGTTCATTCTGATTAGTCAATAGAGTTCTAAAAATATGATTTGTGGCTTATTTATGTGTGTTAATATTATAGGATTAAGATACGTAATGAAGACTAAGAATGTTGAACAAGCTATTGTCTAGAATAGAGAAGCTGCAAGTGTTTAAAGGATCATTTAGAGTCTGTTTAGTTGGGTGTTTGTCTGTATTTGTGTTTTAGATGAGGCTGATATTGTAGTTTGTAAGTTTGTTGGAATTTAATAATATGTTAAAATGACCTAAACTAACATGTGCAATGAGAATTGGAACATGATGTGTGCTTTCAGTTCTTTACTTGTCATAGCTAGGTTGTTTTCTTCAATTAATGTTCAATGTTGTTTACTTAAGAATGTATTGGTCCAATTTATAAACTTAAGGGTCTGTGTATTTGTTTTTGTTACCCAGTATGGCTGTGAATTTATATTCTAGTATTGGAGGATAGTGTGGTTTAATCTGCTTAAGTCATAATGCCTGCTAATGTTGTGTTAAACCGCCAGTCTAGTATCTGTGTCATTCTGTACTTGTATAGGTGTCGATATTGCTTCTAAAACCATGAAATAGCAGTATGTGATGCTTCTTAAAGCTAATATGATCCTTGTGAATCCCATACATATCAGCCCTGTATATTTTCTTTAGATCTGCATTTTTTAATATTCTAGCTTATTCTTTCTACCATCTCTATGCTTTATTTTGCTTCTGTTATTTTTTGGGACGACGTGGGTTCAATTATACTGTTTTAGAATAGGTAGATACATCCAACCATACTTGTTGCCTTCACCTGACACCTCTTCCCTATTTTTAGATATAAATCAAATTATGGTCTATTTTTCCCTACTTAAAATCTTTAACTTTTACTGCTTATGTTTTTAAACTTCATTATTAATCGTGTTACCTACTTTAATTTTTGATGAATCCTGACCTTAATAGTAGATGGTCCTTCCATGAATTATTTATTTATTTTTGTCATGTTCTGATACTAATCCTTTTCTTTTCCTTATTTACATGAAATGCATCGGGAGCAACGAAGAGTCTTGTTATGAGACTCATCATGGCTATCATCAAGTGAAGACCCGCGTCCAATACGTTGCATCTTCCTGTTTCGGAAATCTCAAAACAAAATAGGGCGGGATGACATCGTCACTCGCTTTAGTCATTTTAATTCTTTAAATTCCGTCATCTTTATTTGTCGTCTTGTTATCTTATTATGTAACCCTGCATAATTATTGAAATGCTTAGAATAGTTAGACCTAGATTAACAATAAAAAGGGGGTGGTTCTAAAATTGGAAACCCAACGCTAGATTATTTTAGGCTCGTTATACATGTCTAAGCTTTCAAAACAATTTGGTCACCCTTTATTTGTATGATTAATCATAGGAAAAATAAGGTTTTACTTTTACCTAATTTGCTAAAAAATAAACTTTCACAAAAAAATCGTCTCTTGGTATTATAAAGAAAAAATATTTTCTCATTACTTTCAATTGCCAAAATATAAGTATTTTACAAATAAAATAAATGCATATTTTTACCCATATATGTATTTTTTATAAACAAGTCTTACAACTCTTTTATGTTGTCAAGAATGCATCTTTTGTTATTAAAAACTTGCAACGTCTTTTATTTAACATTTATAAAAGTATGCATTTCTTAGCGCAAATATTAAACCTAAGTTTGAACGGATAACCGCAAGTTAGCGGATCTTAGAGGGTGCCTAACCCCTTCCCTTTAGGATAATAAAGAACCCTTACCTAGAATCTCACATAGTTTCGCAGACCTTTAAAATGGAGATCATTCGTAGTATTTTATGCTACACTTTTAGTGTCCTAATTCACTATAATAATTAGGTGGCGACTCCTTTAAATAGCATTTAGGAATCCAACCATGTAGCAGTAATCCCGTTTTCGACTCCGGTTGAAATAGGGTGTCACAGCATGGCGACTCTGCTGGGGATATTTAGGTTCTTAACCATAACAAACATAGGTTAATTACTGTGCTTTATTTTTCTTATCTGCTTAAAAATGCTTCTTCTGTGTTTTACATTCATTTGCTTTTATGTTTTGTCTAAATTATTCTACTTTACATATAAATATTTGCATATTGTATTAACTGCTATTTGTTACCGCTTTCCTTAAACTGACATTCCGCTCATATTTCTTCCACTCTGGAAAATTCACACAATCACACACATACGCGAGGTGCGCAGTGCATCGAAAATTCTTTCTACAAAACCCAAATTTAGGAGAATTGGTGATATACGTGGAGTGTCCTGTCTAACCTGGCCGCATAGCCTTCTCACTGAGTTGTCCGCCGGAACTCGCCTAGTAAAGCCAAATCTTAGCAACTCAGATAGAGCTATCCCACCCTTTATTTTAGTGGCACGTGCATTTATCTTAGGTGGGTTGATCCCTGGTATCGACGCCACAATTAGGAAAACACCAAACTTGTCGACGGGTTTCTCAACCCAACGACCAACCAGCATATTATGTGTAGCGTGGCAATGATAGACAAATTCAAGCCTAATCAAGACATGCTGAAATTGGGAAAAGTGCACCGTCATTTGGTCGCCATTTCCAACAAAGGCATTACAGTTGGACGGTTTGGACAAATCCATCATGACCTCGCATATGTGACGTTTAGGCCTACCTCTGGCATAAAGAGGTCCCAAACATATTAGAGCACACGCTTGATTTGCAATTTGCTTATTATTATTGCTTGCAATTCTTTGCATATTATACTAACTTGGTTTGCTTCATTTGTTAAAGGATTATTTTTGCCTAGCTTATCCCCAAAAGGTTGATTCGCGTTGACTGGTAGAAGCACAATCATAAATGACTAATCCAGAGGCACCGGAACGAAACAACTTAGGACTCATCCCCGTTCCTGTAGAGGATGCAGAGGCGTTAGAAAGGAGAAACAACAATGATCAACACCTCGCCAAACTATTGCAGCAAATGGAAATCATGCAAGCCGAAATAGAGAGGCTCCGAAATATCACAAACCTGTTTTGGAACTACGTGTGACCTGATTCCTACGGCGGGATACGTAGGCGGTCATTTCGGTCTCGGTCCCACCTTTTAGAAAAATACTAATTTTTCATCTATTAAGAATCTCCTTATTTTGTCACACTTATGAACTACGTCATGACCTGATTCCCTCATGAGGATACGTAGGCGGCCTAAATCGGCTTCGGTCACACCATTAGGAAACTTTCCCTTTGTTTTGAAAACAACGAGAATACACTTAACATACAGGCAACTCCATTGAGACTCACTTTAAGGCCAAACGCCCTTTTGCATATTCAAAACTGGGACAAGGTAGAAACTGTGCGGGTTATGAGTCCGCACAAAGCGCACGTCCGAGCATCAAGAGTCAAAACTACGGTCAATGCGAATCAACCGCCTCAAACTCACAAATTTTCTTTGAGCGCAGTTCTTCATAGCAGCGTAAGCAGGCATATACATCATCACCAAATCCCACAACAAAGTTTAGCACATCAGCTCGGGCCTAGAGTCAAATTGCAATCCATGCAGTGCACAAACGCACAACAAAAGACATCATGACAATCCATACGGCATTCGCAACACCCCACATATCATACAGGGATGACATCCCAATTCACATAATTGCATTTCTCATATATTTATCATCTTGTTTTAACAGTTATACACTAACTTTTTCTCAAGCTTAGCTTGCAGGAGCATTTATTATACAGGAGCAACAAAGAACACGCCCGCATAACGACGTTACAAGACAAAGACGTTCAAAACGACGCCACGTCCGAAAACGACGCCACGTCCGAAGTCCGAAAACGACGCCAAGTCCGAAAACGACGCTAAGTCGAAAACGACACCACGCCCAAACGACGCCGAGTCCAAAACGACTCAGTCCAAATGACTCACGTCCGAAAACGACGCCACGCCCAAAAACGACGCTAAGTCAAAACGACGCCACGCCCAAAACGACGCCACGCCCAAAACGACGCCACGCCCAAAACGACGCCACGCCCAAGTCCAAAACGACGCCAAGTCCAAAACGACGCCACGTCAAAACGACGCCGCTCAAAACGACGCCACGCCCAAAACGACGCTAAGTCCAAAACGACCACGCCCAAAACGACATCGAGTCCAAACGACTCATGTCCGAAACGACGCTAAGTCAAAACGACGCCAAGTCCAAAACGACGCCACCCAAAACGCATACCACGCCCAAAACGACGCTGAAGTTCAAACGACTCAGTCCAAACGATTTACGTCCAAAACGACGCCACGCCCAAAACGACGCCATCCAAAACGACTCACGCCCAAACGACGCCACGTCCGAAAACGACGCCCAATCCGAAAACGACTCCACGTCCGAAAACGACGCCACGTCCGAAAACGACGCTAAGTCCGAAAACGACGCCCAGTCCGAAAACGACGCCCAGTCCGAAAACGACGCCGAGTCCGAAAACGACTCCGAGTCCGAAAACGACTCCACGTCCGAAAACGACGCCACGTCCGAAAACGACGCCACATCCGAAAACGACGCCACGTCCGAAAACGACGCCAAGCTCGAAAACGACGCCACGTCTGAAACGACGCCAAGTCTGAAACAACACCACGTCCGAAAATGACGCCACGTCCGAAAACGACGTCATGAGCATATCACATCTACGCAAGGACAATTAATCTACTCTCAAAAATTGCATTTCTTATTCATGTTTTATTACTCTATCTTAGCAGTTATGCACTAACTCTTTCTTGAGCTTTAGTCTACAGGGGCAGTTGCAGCAAGGACAACATATCCGCATTCACAGTCGCAACGCGTCTGTGCAAGGGAGAAATCACAACATTTGCAGCAGGCATCGCATTTTCGTAGGATAGCATTTTCTACTCGCACAGTTACATTGCTTATAAATTCATGCGTTATCATTTGCCTTATGAGCTATGCACTAACCGCTTGTTTAAGTCTTAGCATACAGAACAGAGCACAACGTGGAACTACCTCTTCTACGAACCAAGCAATTTGTACCTCGAACGTCGATCCGCTCTCCCCAAGCATCTTGCAACACCAATGACCCCAGTGTCATCATAATTCGACACTGGGACAAATTTTAAATCTGCTTCCGCTTTGGTTTTAATTTTCTAGTGTCACAAAACCCAGTGTCATCATAATTCGACACTGGGACAAATTTTGAATCTACGTCTGTCCGCCTTAAATTTTTCAGCATCACCATGGTAGCCCAGCGTCGTCATAACTCGACACTGGGACAAAAATTTTGAATTTTGCGTCAGTCTCGTCTTAATCGCCCAACATTTTTAATTCTAAGGATCGAGACTAAATTGGCTTTAAGTCAACGTCTTTGTCCGAAGATTCTTCCATCATCTCCATACAAAGAGGGACAAGCTGTTGACACCCAATTTTGTCCCATCTTTACTGAACATTTCATTTAGATCGTCCTTTTATCTCCAATTAATTTTACTATGCTTCTCAGTCTTGAAAATCGTCGAAAAATAAGTAGTTTTAATATTCTTCACTAATTATCGCATAATTTTACAATATCGAGTATTACATTTTTATAATTAAAATATAAGCAAAACAATTTTAATATCTCGTCGTCAGTATTGATGATCGATTTTCTCTTTAATATGTTCTTCAATTACTAAATTAATCATTTTTTATGAATATTATATTCAAAATTAAATACATATATTAAATCTTTTATCGTATTTTATGCGTGTGCATTTTTTAAATTAATTAAGTTGAAGGAAGCATATTTTAATTAATTGGGAGATTTGGACTAATTATCTATTAATCTCCCAACAATAAAACACCTAATTCTCTACCCAATTTCTCCTTAATTTCCAGCAGCCCAACTCCCCATTCATTTTTCGTCCAGCCCACCCTCCTTTTCCTAATCAACCGCCAAGCCCAAATCCCGCGACCCGCGCCCAACCCCCCATTTCTTCAGTACCCCTAACTAAAACGTCCCTTTCCAGAAATCAAAACCAGAACCTCCATTTTCGTCCACTTCAAACCAAACCAGATCCCCAACCGACGAATCCCATGACGACCAGCAGTCCGCCATCGTCGAATTCCCTTTACCCGCCGGATAATCGCCGCCACACCCAACAGACCATCAGTCCAGCGCCTTTACCCATCACTGACACCCCCATACCTTGAACCATCACCCATCACCCATCACCTGCAAAATCCTCGAAAAGTCGCTCCCTTTACCCCGAAAATCTGCATCATCAGACATCTCACATCACCTCTCCCGTACTTTTCTGAATCCTCTGAGCCGCGAATTTGTTTTGTCCACTGAATCGAGCCCTCCTCTATCGGATTCAGTGGATAAAACATTGATTCAGGTTCGTTTAAGTTTGGACCCAAAGTATTGAACCCATACCTCTGTCCCAACAGCTCTAATCTCAGAGTTTTCCCCTTTTCTTTTCAATTTGAATTTCAAATTGAAACCCCTCAATTGGTGGCTATAAATACAGCCCTCGAGTTTGTGTTTAAGGGTCCTTTTTTTTTTTAACACAAGATCAAATTTTGAGCCTCAAATACCCAAAACAAAATCTAGGATTACTATTTAAATTGTTCGAAAACCAGAACATAAATTTTGGTTTTTCTCATTCTCAGTCTGAATTAAAAGGGCACAAAATCTTTTGACTTTCATTTTTATCGCATAATAAAAAACAAAACATCTCCGAGCGGATTTGACGAGTCGAGACGACGCCTCGGTTCGCTACCCGAAGAAGGTATATTCAATTTACTCTCAATTCTGGTCTATTTTGCATTCTATGTGTTTTTCTGTGATTCCTGTCTATTTTTTAGTGTTGGTTAATTATGTGTTAATTAATGTGACATTATTATATCGGTTAATATTTAGAAATTATGGTTCATTCTGATTAGTCAATAGAGTTCTAAAAATATGATTTGTGGCTTATTTATGTGTGTTAATATTATAGGATTAAGATACGTAATGAAGACTAAGAATGTTGAACAAGCTATTGTCTAGAATAGAGAAGCTGCAAGTGTTTAAAGGATCATTTAGAGTCTGTTTAGTTGGGTGTTTGTCTGTATTTGTGTTTTAGATGAGGCTGATATTGTAGTTTGTAAGTTTGTTGGAATTTAATAATATGTTAAAATGACCTAAACTAACATGTGCAATGAGAATTGGAACATGATGTGTGCTTTCAGTTCTTTACTTGTCATAGCTAGGTTGTTTTCTTCAATTAATGTTCAATGTTGTTTACTTAAGAATGTATTGGTCCAATTTATAAACTTAAGGGTCTGTGTATTTGTTTTTGTTACCCAGTATGGCTGTGAATTTATATTCTAGTATTGGAGGATAGTGTGGTTTAATCTGCTTAAGTCATAATGCCTGCTAATGTTGTGTTAAACCGCCAGTCTAGTATCTGTGTCATTCTGTACTTGTATAGGTGTCGATATTGCTTCTAAAACCATGAAATAGCAGTATGTGATGCTTCTTAAAGCTAATATGATCCTTGTGAATCCCATACATATCAGCCCTGTATATTTTCTTTAGATCTGCATTTTTTAATATTCTAGCTTATTCTTTCTACCATCTCTATGCTTTATTTTGCTTCTGTTATTTTTTGGGACGACGTGGGTTCAATTATACTGTTTTAGAATAGGTAGATACATCCAACCATACTTGCTGCCTTCACCTGACACCTCTTCCCTATTTTTAGATATAAATCAAATTATGGTCTATTTTTCCCTACTTAAAATCTTTAACTTTTACTGCTTATGTTTTTAAACTTCATTATTAATCGTGTTACCTACTTTATTTTTTGATGAATCCTGACCTTAATAGTAGATGGTCCTTCCATGAATTATTTATTTATTTTTGTCATGTTCTGATACTAATCCTTTTCTTTTCCTTATTTACATGAAATGCATCGGGAGCAACGAAGAGTCTTGTTATGAGACTCATCATGGCTATCATCCAGTGAAGACCCGCGTCCAATACGTTGCATCTTCCTATTTCGGAAATCTCAAAACAAAATAGGGCGGGATGACATCGTCACTCGCTTTAGTCATTTTAATTCTTTAAATTCCGTCATCTTTATTTGTCGTCTTGTTATCTTATTATGTAACCCTGCATAATTATTGAAATGCTTAGAATAGTTAGACCTAGATTAACAATAAAAAGGGGGTGGTTCTAAAATTGGAAACCCAACGCTAGATTATTTTAGGCTCGTTATACATGTCTAAGCTTTCAAAACAATTTGGTCACCCTTTATTTGTATGATTAATCATAGGAAAAAATAAGGTTTTACTTTTACCTAATTTGCTAAAAAATAAACTTTCACAAAAAAATCGTCTCTTGGTATTATAAAGAAAAAATATTTTCTCATTACTTTCAATTGCCAAAATATAAGTATTTTACAAATAAAATAAATGCATATTTTTACCCATATATGTATTTTTTATAAACAAGTCTTACAACTCTTTTATGTTGTCAAGAATGCATCTTTTGTTATTAAAAACTTGCAACGTCTTTTATTTAACATTTATAAAAGTATGCATTTCTTAGCGCAAATATTAAACCTAAGTTTGAACGGATAACCGCAAGTTAGCGGATCTTAGAGGGTGCCTAACCCATTCCCTTTAGGATAATAAAGAACCCTTACCTAGAATCTCACATAGTTTCGCAGACCTTTAAAATAGAGATCATTCGTAGTATTTTATGCTACACTTTTAGTGTCCTAATTCACTATAATAATTAGGTGGCGACTCCTTTAAATAGCATTTAGGAATCCAACCATGTAGCAGTAATCCCGTTTTCGACTCCGGTTGAAATAGGGTGTCACAAGAGTCACCGTATCTATTTACATATAACGTATCCGGCTCTTTAGTGAGGGACTCGGTGCAATTATCATAATCATGAATACATGTCCATGTAACGTATCTCATAACGTATCTCGACCCTTTAGTGAGGGACTCGAGGGAATCATAATACATATATAAAATCAACTGTATCTTTTAAAACTGTAAGAGCGTTATGTCAAAATCAGAGACATCTGCTCATAGAATCATTATGCATATCCTATTCATGGGAATCGAACCCGCATGGGTATTTATACTCGCATGAGTATCTCGTACTCACATCACGGAGGTCGGTCCATGGAATCATGTACATGTACTATTCGTGGGAATCGAACCTGCATGAGTATCTCGTACTCGCATCATGGATATTGCCCGTGGAGTCATAATACATGGGAATCGAAACCGCATGGGTCTTTATACCCGCATGAGTATATCGTACTCGCATCATGGATACATTTCCATGGAATCATAATACATGGGAATCGAACCCGCATGGGTCTTTATACCCGCATGAGTATCTCGTACTCGCATCATGGATACATGTCCATGGAATCATAATACATGGGAATCGAACCCGCATGGGTCTTTATACCCGCATGAGTATCTCGTACTCGCATCATGGATACATGTCCATGGAATCATAATACATGGGAATCGAACCCGCATGAGTCTTTATACCTGCATGAGTATCTCGTACTCGCATCATGGATACATATCCATGGAATCATAATACATGGGAATCGAACCCGCATGAGTCTTTATACCCGCATGAGTATCTTGTACTCGCATCATGGATATTGTCCATGGAATCAAATATAACATTGCCGGCCCAATCGTGGGACTCGACGAAGTGATGAAATAACACTTGCACGAATAGCTATCATGAGCAACCATATGCAATTTAAATCACCACTTTGACTCTCCATATAATCTCTTTAAAATGAACCTTTATTTTAGAAAAACCAAGGCACTCTCATATCATGTACCCCTTTGAAATCATCATTTGGAAAATCAAGGCACTTATCATATCATGTAATATTAGGGACTTGAACCCAAAAGTACTATGTACGTTCACCGTACATTCATTTTATAAAAAAAATCATGCTAGAAGAAAAAATTATAGTTTCACATACCGCTTGTCATTTGTACCACTTGATAATCTAAATTCGTCTCGCTCCTCTGGCTAACATTATGGAAACATCTGAATGGTAATAACCGATCCGAATTTGCCTAATTAATCCTTATATGGGCCGTGAGTGATTTATTCATAATGATCTTATCTAATCAGCTGTGAACTAGCAAATGTAAAATAAACTGGTTATATCTTAGTTTCTATGCAGATGGATGATATTCTACTCATTTCAATAATATAATTTGATTGTCGATACCTTTTTCATTTAACGCCGCAATGGCTTATTTTAACACGTTTACCAAAATCAGTCTCAACGCTTAATACTTATTAGTGTTGTAACTTAGCAAGGTCAACTAGACACCAATGCTTACTAAAAACTCTTACCAACATCTCTCATAAGACTTGGTAAGGATTTAGGAATAGTTTAGACATGCTTTCAGCATAGAATCAATAACATGAATACTCTTTAACTTCTAAGAGTAGAATAACTTTTGAAACAATACCACAGTTATGGTTCATACGTAGAACATTCCACAAGAAAGAAGGAAGAAGTTCACATACCTTATTTACGACTAACCAACATGATAAGTAGAATACGCCACAAGTAGGACTTCAACCTATAATGACAATAACACTTCTATCAACTTCATGCTTACTAGTGTAGGTTAATATCAAGTAATGGTTCTCCTTTCCTATAAAATTTTTGGGCAGCACTTCCCCTATTTATACGTACTTTTCCACCTTTCAAGAAGGCCAATTTCATCAATAACTAAAGCACCAATTAAGGGCACAACCAACAGTTAACCAAGGTGATTCACACACCTACTTCTTATGTAAATTCGGCCTCTTAAAACATATAAAACAGTCCACTAAAAGCAGTCCATACTTCATCAACAATGCGGGTAGAATGTGAAGTCTTTCTACACCCTTATTCCTTTAGGATATGCATTAGCAATTACCACATTTAAATATGCATAATGGTAGCTAAATTTCCAACATATAACACGTATAAAACAGCACAACAACGTCTCACAGTTTTATGCATTTTTCGGCCAACACTACAACCAAAGCCCTTTTTATAACTACTTATAATCCAATTCATATTCTAACACTTATATACAAACTATATCAACTTGTAATTATACGATTTATTCATTTTAACATGCAATAGGTGAAGATAACAACAACAATAACCAACGAAACCAAAGTAACGAAAAATTGTCCAATTCGGCCAACTTAGCCAAAACTGTTCATTCACTTCTTATCCTCCATTCTTATTAACACAAGTTCATCTATTAATTATAACAACATGTAATATCCAATTACTTCAAGAGGAAGAAGAATCTTACCTTAAATTTCGCCCAAAACATTCCACTAGTTCTCGGCCACCACCTTCACTTTTACACCACTTCTTCAAGTTCCAATCACACACATGTATCCTCTACAAGCTTGTAACCATCTTCCTTTCTTGTTTCACTTCCAAAAAGTTCATAAACAAGCTTAGGGTTTCAAGACACTTTCTTGGCCAAAAACCGTGACCAACAACTTGCAAGGTTAACTTGGCTTAGCACTTGGTTAAGGAACTTAATCTTGTAAAATAAGTTGATGTTGTTCTTCACTTTTTCTAGGGATTTTTGAGAACTTCAAGGAGAGAAAGAGATATGAGGGTTTGAAGATGAAGATATTATGTGAGCTAAGGTCTTGCAAGACTTGTATTAAAATAGGTGTACAAGCCAAGTGGATAGGGGACCCATGGAGACCTATTTGTCCACTTGTCATCTCTTCACATAAAATATCTACCACACTTAGCCATTTTTCTCCAAATTTTCGATGGCCTCAACTACAATATACCAAGACTTAATTAATTCAACATTAAGTCCATAATTCTATTGAAAAGAATTCAATCACTAGTATTAATTCTCGTCGTCACATTTGTTGTATCCAAAATTATTCCGTATAGAAAATGTAAAAATCTTTTCCTTCCAACATTCAAATCTTATTTTCATAATCATGTTCTCACTTAGCAGCCATGGAATTACGGGGTGTAACAATGGTGCAGTGTTTTGATGAACTATACCATGAGTAGAACAAAATTAGTTAAAGTCATTAGATTGATATTCACCACTTTTATCAGACCTTAGAATTTTAATTCTTTTCTCAAGTTGGTTCTCCACTTCAACTTTATATGTTTTAAACATGTTCAAAATCTCGTCTTTGGTATGTATTAAGTATACATAACAATATTTACTGCAATCATCTATGAATGATATGTAATACTTCTTTCCTCCACGAGATGGGGTTGCTTGGTAATCACACAAATCATTATGAATTAAACTAAACACTTCTTTCACTACAGATTTATGAGGATGACTTGCATATTTTGATTCTATGCACACTCCACACTTAGTCATTTTGTTCATAGAACATTTTGAGAACATGCCCAAATTTACCATTCTTTGTAAAAAGCGATAATTAACATGACATAATCTTGAATGCCATAAGGAAGTGGAATCAACCATGTACATAGAAGCAGTGCTAGTGCATGTATTTTTATTAATAATATCATCATTCATAGTAGGTACAACAGATAGTTTGAAGAGCCTCTTATTGAGGTAACCCTTCCCTACATACACCTCACCTTTGTTGAGTATAAATTTGTCCGATTCAAACACAATCTTAAAGCCCTTGTTACTAAGAACATGACCAGAGATTAAATTCTTACAAATTTCAGGCACATGCAACACATTAGTGAGCACAAGATCATTTCCGTAAGTGAGTTTCAGAATCACCTTTCCTTTTCCTTCAACTTTCACAGAAACAACATTCCCCACGAACAAAGATCCTCCATCCTTGATGGGTTGGTAGGATGTAAACATGTCCTTTACAGAACAGACATGCATAGAAGCACCCGTATTCATCCACCAGTCGGTTGAATTGGCAACCAGATTTGCTTGAGCAGCAACAACACCAATGAATTAGTTTCTAGTCTCGGCACGGTTGGGTTGGTTGTAATTACCCGAACCTCCAGCACCACCTCCTTGGTTCTTGCGAAGGCGACAATCATTTGCTCTATGCCCAAGTTTACCACACACCCAACAGACTCTCATTTGTGGTTTCTTGAATGCTTTGGACCATTGTGGGGCGAGGGAATTCTTCCTGGCAGCAAAAAATGGCTTGGCAGCAACAATCTTGCCTTTGCCCTTCTGAAATTTGTCCTTAGATGGACTGCCTTCAACCATGTTAGCATTAGGCTCCAAGGAAATAGCATCAGCCTTTTCATTCTTCCGGTTATCCTCTTTAACTCGAAGTTTTAGAACTAATTGCTCAAAGTTCATATCCTCGGTTAGATGCTTAAGATAAACCTTGAAATCCTTCCAAGAAGAAGATAATTTTCAATAATAGAACCAACAAGGAAATTCGGGTTAAGACTCATACCTTCAACATCTAACTCATGAACAATGACTTGGAGTTCCTCCACTTGCTTGACAACAGGCTTGTCATCGCTCATCTTGAAGTTCAAGAACTTGCCAATGACGAACTTCTCAGTCTTGTACTTGTTTTTCAATGACTTCCACAACTCCCTTGTCGTTTTGAACGTGGAGTAGATATCATAGAGAGAGTCATCCAAGGCACTGAGAATATAGTTCCTGCAAAGAAACTCTTGACGCTCCCAAGTCTCAATAGCCTTCAGATTTTCAGCCTTCTCTGCCTCAGTAGGAGCATCATCCCCTTCTCCTTCTGGCAGTGTCATATGAGCCTCATCAGTCAGAACGTCCGCCACATGAAGAGTTGTCAAATAGAACATCTTTTGTTGCCAGCGTTTGAAATCTGAACCCTTGAATTTCTCAGGTTTCTCAACATGGTTTTTCACCATCGAAGATCCAGATTGATCCATTTTTTCGAATTTCAGGAAAATGAATTTTCTGAAAATTTCTGTTTTAGATTGTTAGTATCAATCCAGTATCTTCGATTAAACACAATAATTATAAAATAACTATTGAATTGAAATTGAAATCAACAAGGAAAATATGCAGTAAATGGAAAAACCAAATACTAACTTGATTAGTTAGAGGCTTGTGTTGCAGTGTCCTAAGACAGAAATTCATCCTCACTTGTGCAGAAGTTATTGGACGTCTATCTAGAGGATACAACTATCTGGTGCAAGTTCTTGCACAAGAACTTGACCCTGGTGAATTTACTTTATGTTGTTTTCCAGAAATATATTTTGTAAGAAGAAGCTATGAGATCTTATGATTCAAATATTGATTGGTTCATAAGATTAATTCATCTCTATTCAACTAAGTGATCAACATCCTTTATATAACAGTAACATATGAACAAATATAACTATTCATACCAAAGGTTGTATTTTGAGCAATACATCTTTTTATTCATTTCAAAATTACTCATTAGGCCCGGTAGCGCGCCCTTCACCCTCGGCGCACTTAACCCCTGCCACGCTCTTAACGTCGCGGCCCTCTCCCTTAAAATAAATTTCTGGAGTTACAGCCTCAATGGCGCCGCGACGCTAAGCACAATAATTTTTACCTGCTCTCGGGACATTTGACGCCGCGACCCTCTCCCCAGGCGCCGCGATGCTTGACCAATATTTTTGAAAATATTTTTGATCACTTATTTATTCTTCTTTCTTGTACAAATTCCAACAAAAAGTACCACACTGTTTAAAACATGTTTAGAGTCAGTCTAAGAAAACAATTTATAAACAATATAGTGTCATGTAATGCGGCTTAGTTAAAATTAATAGGAAAACTTTGAGCTCCATTATATTTTTGGTTTAATGTTACTCTCGTTGTCAGAAAAATGTCTCATAATTTACCTTTATTTTTTATGGAGCTCCAACATGAGGATATCCTTTAAACCATAATTAAAAATTGAGGGGTCAATTTAGACATTTGTTTCTTCAAATATTTTAGACATATGGAGTCTATTCATTTTTCGTTGGAGCTTCGTTAATGATAAAGAACAACAACGAGATAAATTGCTAATGAGAAAGATATGAAAAAGACCAAACCACTCTCTAGGAAAATAACATTAGATGACAAGAAGATACGAGTAGCCTATTAGGGCACGTTTGATACGCTGTATTACGCTGAACTGCACTGGACAAAAAAATAATACATCATTTGGTGGGCGTTTTCAGTTGGACTGGACAGTATAATTTCTAAAAATAGTACACTCCACCTGTCATTTTTGAGATCTAGATATGTCTCCCCTGGACTGTACTAAAAAAAATACAGTCCATTATATATTAATACTCTAATATCGTTCATTATATATTAATACAGTTCAGTCCATTACAATATAATATAATTCATGCAAAATTATACAGTTCAGTACGACGTACCAAACGAGCCCTTATAATATAGTAATATAGAGAGTTTGACATCATTTTCTTTGGTAGGTTTTGAATGGTTCATCTGTTTGAGGATATGACTAAACTTTCCAACAGCAATGACTAAAGCGTTTGAACTGGTAAAAAGGAAAGCCATTAGGAAAGAAGGTTCTTTTGAATATATATATATACCAATGTATCATTATCATATTCTTACGTCAATTGAAATATTATTTCTTCTCCAACCACAACCCTTGATTTGGCTTGCTCCGAATATCATTATTATGATTGGGTCTAAGATTAGGACAACTAAACTGTTGTACTAAATCAACATGACCATACTTCTAATAAACACAACTTTCCTCGAAATATCTTTTTCTTATTTTTTTAAAATTATAACATATAACTTTGAGTACAAAAAATATTTACTCACACACGACGTTTACATTAAATTGTATGAACTTTTTCATGATTAAAGATAAATTAAAGATTTCTATCTTATGTATGGTCGTGCCTAAGGACATATCGTTTGAAGTGGTGAAGTCAGCTTTGTTGTGGTGGTTCCTTCCGATATGGTTGGTTGTTTGAAAAGGAGGCTCGACCTACAGGAAGAGGGCGACTGAAAAGGAGGCTCGACGCATAGTTATTATTGTTGTGTGATAAATATGTACTTATATAGGAGACATGTAACCTGCATTCATTTGTTCTTATTAGTGAATATTAGAAAATATTCCCCATATATTTTATAACTATTAGTGTTGTATAATTATGGTAGATATAGGATTCCTATTGTATTAAGATTTCACATTGTACACACTATATATATTTATTTAATGAGAAAGACTCCCCAACAAAGATTAATACACTTTTACATGGTATCAAGAGTCGAACCCTAAAACACCAAAACCCACTATTCTTTTCCTTTTCGGCCGGCCCCCCCACACCCCCCCTCGGATTCTCGTCCGACCGGCGGCAACCAAATTTTCTTTTCTTCGTTCCAGAAAATAATTTCCCCTTCCTTCACCCAAATTAATCCACTATATTGACTCCTCCCACAACTCCCATGGCGGCCTCAACCTCCTCTGTCGTCATCACTACTCCCCCACGTCATCCCCCTCCACATCATTCCATCCGGCTTTCATCGTGACCAACATCAAGAACTTCATTCATGTGGTTCTTGATCAAGAAGATGATCGATTCTCTTCGTGGGTTGAAATTTTCCGTATTCATACATGTTCCTACAACGTATTTGATCACATTGACGACTTTTTCCCTCGCCATGTCGAGGTTGATGATCCGACATGTCACCGTCTTGACGTCATAGTCAAACAGTTGATTTATGGCACCATATCTAAGGACATTCTTAATACAATAATGTAAACTGGCGCCTCGGCTCGTGGGTTATGGATACGATTAGATGAAATTTTTCAGGATAATAAGCACACTTGTGTCGTATACTTGGAGGAACAATTCAATAATACACATCTTGAAAAATTCTCTAACATGGCAGAATATTGTAAACAATTGAAACTGATTGCGACCAATTGTCCAATGTAAGGACGCTTGTCTCCGATACAAAGATGGTCCTCCAACTAGTTGCAGATTTACCAAAAGGTGAATACAATACTCTAGCCACGATGATACAACAGACCGTTCCATTACCCAGATTTAATAAGAACCGCTCACAATTATTATTGAAAGAAACCCGACGTGTTAAACAATAATAACACAGTCAGAAAGTGTTAGTAGTTGAAAATCCCGCAACAAACAACAACGCCGCCAACCAGGGGCGGTAGAGACCGCGACAAGGGCAGAGGTGGCTGAGGCCGCGAGAAATGAGGTAAAACTGAGCAGAATTCTAGCCAATCTGGCCAGTGGGCCAGCCCAAGTCACTAGATATACCCAGCAACTTGGGTCTCGCCATACGTCTAGTTGCAGCAGTCACCAGCCCAGTTCCAACAAGGCATTCTGGGCTCGGGACCAGACCTATGCATGCCATTGCCGACGGCCCAGCAGGCTCACCTGGTCTTAGCCCAGCAGAATTCAATTGGGTATGGTCTGGCCCCCACCGATTTGGGCCAGGCTTTCAGCACTTTAACTGTACAACAGCCCGACGAAAATTGATACATGGATACTGGGGCCACATCTCATCTCACCCGCTCCTCAGGTAATCTTTCCAAGTTGTTTCGTTTAAAGTATCCTCAATTTATTACGGTTGGTAATGGTCATCGCATTCCGATTCAAGGTTATGGTACAACCTACATCCAACCACCTCACCTGTCTTTTTCCCTAAATAATGTCCTCTATGCTCCCAACATCATTAAAATTTTAATATATGTTAGAAAATTTACTCATAACAATTTTGTGTCTGTTGAGTTTGACCCCTTTGGTTTTTCTGTGAAGGATCTACGTACTGGGACACCTCTTATGAGATGCAATGGTACATGCATTTCTCATCATCTTCCACTACCAGTCCCCGCTCACACATTTCCCTCGCTACTATCTCTCCATCAACATGGAACAATAGA
The DNA here is from genome assembly GCA_029844215.1 of Przewalskia tangutica. Classification (NCBI taxonomy): domain Eukaryota; kingdom Viridiplantae; phylum Streptophyta; class Magnoliopsida; order Solanales; family Solanaceae; genus Przewalskia; species Przewalskia tangutica. The sequence continues at coordinate 119,466,484 of CM056726.1, read as the reverse complement.
TTGGACACATCAGGCGCTCATATTTTTAATTTTCTTAGAAGTAATAATTTTATTCGTTGTAATAATGGGAAACTTTCCCAACGGTATTTTTCTGCCCTGTAGACAAACATGTTCGTCTTTCTTTTCAGTCATCTTTAAGTGTTATGTTTTCTCTGTTTGACATTGTGCATGCTGACTTATGGACGTCTAACATTACTAGTTCACTGAGTCATAAATATTATCTAGTTTTCTTAGATGATGTTTCTCACTTTACTTGGGTTTACCCACTTAAATTTAAATCTGAAGTCTTTGCCAAGTTTGTTGAATTCCGTGTCTATATCAAAATACAATTTAAAAAAGCTATAAAATCATTTCAATGTGACAATGGTCGTGAGTTCAATAATTTCGTCTTTCACAAATTTAGCACTAATAATGGCATGTTTTTTAGATTTTCGTGTCTCCACACCTCCCCTCAAAATAGTAAGGTCGAACGAATCATTCGCACTATCAATAACATGGTTCGTACTATCTTTTTTCATGCCTCTTTACCCCATCTTTTTGGGTTTATGCTGTCAAAATGACTGAATGTATTATTAATATTTTGCATACTCACACCCTACAAAATCGGACAGCCACCGAAATTTTATTCCGTCAGATCGCCTCATATAATCACCTACGGATTTTTAGTTGCCTATGTTATCCGAATCTAGCCTCCATGACCCATCATAAATTGGCACCCCGCACCACTTCATGTGTCTTCCTAGGTTTCCTGTCCATAAGGGATATCGTGCTATGACTTGTCTTCCCGTAAAATCCTAGTGTCATGCCATGCCACGTTTAACGAAGCAATCATTCCTTTTGCAAACATCCAAAAATTCTGAAACATGAATTATACCTTTCTAGAAGAGTCTGAGGCCTCCCCTCTTATCCAGCATGCTCTCCGCCACAACCTCACTGTTCCGACAGTCACATCCACCACCACTGCAATGTCTGTCACACCCATACCACACCAGGTCGATGTCAGTCCCATCACGATGACCCATCACCGTCGTCCAAATCTGATCGTATCCCAACATCGTCATTCCGATCTAACCTCATTCCCGGCAACTACCAGTCACCTGCACCATATTGTCACCACTATCCCATGACCCCACAACCACTGTCACCAATCACCCTCACAACCACCGGTAACCCAAGCCCACGATCCATCCATCACAGAAACCTAAACCCTGACCCGACAATACCTCCATCAAGCCACCAGTCACCGGACCCTACCCAACCCCAACCCACTACCGTCGAGTCACCCAGCCCGTCGTCAATCGGTCCCGATTACCCGTCACCCTCTGGTCAGCCTTCCACCACCGATATACCCCACTGTCAGTCCTTAACCCCGACCATTCCCCAACCTACACATGTCCCCACACACAAAATGGAAATCTGCGCTCAACACGGGATTTGCAAACTCAAGGTACACTTTAACCTATCCACCCAAACTATATTCTCAATTTCTAAAAACCCAAAATTAGTCAAACTTGATCTTAATTGGAATGCGGTCATGCGTGAGGAATTTAATGCTTTAACGAAACAACACACTTGGGATTTGGTTCCTAGATCAGATGGGGTAAATGTGATCCGATGCATGTGACTATTTCGTCACAAATTCAGAGACAGTGGTGACTTAGAGCGATATAAGGCGAGACTTGTGGTTAATGATACTAATCAGCATGATGGTATTGATTGTAGTGACACATTCAGTCCGGTGTTAAATCGGCTACCATTCGCATAGTTTTGAACATTGTTATGGGTAAGCATTGACCGATTCATCAGCTTGATGTGAAGAATGTATTTTTACATGGGAATCTGAAAAAAATTATTTACATGCACCAGCCGTCATGCTTTGTCCATTCGGAGGCCCTTCATTATGTATGTCACATTCATAAGTCGTTGTATGGTTTGAAACAGGCCTCAGAGCGTGGTATGAACGCTTTGCTAATTATATGCAGATTGGGTTTGTATGCAACATATGTGATAATTCTATCTTTATTTTTTATCGAGGTGGTAACATTGTGTATTTGTTGTTATATGTGGATGATATTGTTCTTACTGCCTCATCTGATGTGTTGAAAAATGAGATCATTACAATGCTTAAAATCGAATTTTCTATGATTGACTTGGTAAAGTTGAGTTACTTCTTGGGGATATCAGTGACTAGATTTGCCCATACTATGTTTCTGTGTCAGTGTAAGTATGCAGAGGAGATTGTGTACAGGGCTAAAATGGTAAACTGCAAGATCATGTCCACTCCGGTTGAATCTAAATCAAAGCTCAGTGTTGTTGATGGTGATCCAGTGTCTGATTCCACTCTTTATAGGAGTCTTGCATGTGCACTTCAGTATCTTACTTTCACCAGGTCTGATATTGTTTATGTTGTTCAGTAGGTGTGCTTGTTTATACATGCCCTCAGGGAGCCTAATTTTACTGCTCTTAAGTGTATCATTCGATACGTTAAGGGCACACTTGATTATGGATTGTATGTATACCCCTCTGCACCGACCAAGTTGTTATCATATACGGATGCAGATTGGGTAGACTCTCCGGACACGCGACGCTCCACCTCCGGCTACTGTGTGTTCTTAGGGGATAATCTCATTTCATGGTCTGCCAAGAGGCAAGCCACTCTATCAAGTTCGAGTGCAAAAGTAGAGTATAGAAGAGTTGCAAATATTGTTACTGAGATCTGTTGGCTCCGAAACCTTCTTTTGGAGCTCCAATGTCCCTTGCGTAGGGCGTCTATGGTGTACTGTGATAACATATCCGCGATATATTTATCTCATAATCCGGTTCAGCATTAGCGAACCAAACACATTGAGATGGATATACATTTTGTTCGTGAGAAGGTTGTTATCGGTCATGTTAGAGTGTTTCATGTGCCTTCTTCATATCAGTATGCGGAAATATTAACCAAAGGACTTCCTAGACAGCTATTCCTCAACTTCAGATCCAGTCTCAGCATCCGGTCTCCTTCCGCTCCGATTGAGGGGGTGTATTAGTGAATATTAAAAAATATTCTTCATATATTTTGTAATTATTAGTGTTTATAATTATGGTAGATATATGATCCATGTTGTATTCGAATTCCACTTTGTACACAATATATATATATATATATATATATATATATATATATATATTTATTTATTTATTTATTTATATTAATGAAAAAGACTTTCAAGTGAGATTAATACACTCTTACAATTCTGTGTAAATACCGAATGTGGATAAAGGTCTGTGTTGACACCCAATTTTGACCCTCCCGTCCAGCCATTAACCATAAAATTACACTAATTTTGCAAAATAATTTTTAGGGATTTTTATAATAAAATACAACAATAAAACATTAAATACAGGCATAAATAATAATTTAATAATGGCACCGCGTCTTACGTAGAGTATTAAGCACTTAGAGTCTCGCGCCCGCATTAATTAATTTTAAGTCATGTCAAACAATTCTTTAATAATTAATAATAAATACATATTTTAAATAATTTAGCTTAATGACGTCGCATTTATTAATACGCAAACAATTTCATAATTATTGTAGCGCCTAAAGTCATATTAAGATAATTTAATTTTAGCTTAAATAATAATAATAATGCACAATAAATAAGTTTTAGTAAATAGCGCGCATTCTAAAATATTAAGCACTAATTAATTAGCATGCCCACATTTATTAGGATAATAATAGCATAATAACTAATAAAACACCTAATAATTTAATCACAATTATTTTACCACTAATTAATTAATAATAACTCCTAAACACTAATACCCTAACTAACTACCGAGCCCACATTATTTTCGTCGACCCGACTTCATGACCCTTACCTCTTTCCGAGGCCCACTTCCATTAGGCCCTTTAAACCTTATACCATCATCCAAAGAACCGCACCTTTCGACCGACCTCCATCCCCTCTACAGAAAGACACAAACCCTAATCACACTACTCAACCGCCGACACAACCCTCCTTCACACCACCGCTTCCACCGAGATTCTGCTTTGAGAATCGACAATCTTCCCATCTTACCATACAAACCTTCCTTATCAATTTCGGTAAGATTCGAATACGAAAATGGTAACAAATCGTCTTAAAGTCCTCTAAATCACCCACGCAGCCAGTTCGCCTTACCATAACAAAACCCAGCACAAATCGCCCCTCAAATCAAATCCTAAACTTGCCATAAACAAAGCCTAACTAGGAGCTATATAAACCAACCTCTATACACATAGAAGGGCATTCGAAAATCAGAGAGTTGCAAAAACGACACGAGCGAATAGCGATCGAAACGGCGACAAGAATTTTAAACCTTTTCTCCAAACTCAGTCGAGAAATTAGCAAACCAACGTTGCCTTTGTTCGTATCCCAGAAAACCAAAAACCCGAGCGAGTCGACGACTTGATACGCTGCCCCGGATCGCTGTCCGGAGAAGGTAAACCCATTTCCTTTCAGTTTTACTCGCTAATTTCGGTTGTGTGTTTCTTACGAATCAATTCTGTGGCAAACATCATTTAGTTTAAATTCTAGTCCGGTTTTAGAACTGTTAATCTCGGATATTAGTAGGTACAATATGTTTCTCACATGACTGATTAAGTACGTATTATGCTTGTTAAGCCAATTGCGGAATCAGTTTAGATAGCACTGATTCATATTAACATTCACAATTGTGATTACTGATGTGTTTAAATATTGTCATCATTGTGAGTATTATAGAAGTCGATGTGTATATTAAGGACTCATCATGTTAAGGCAGTAAAACATGTATAAATTTGGGAAGTCAGGGAATTGGTTTTAGCTACTCATGGGTCTGTTTAGAGTGTCAATTGACTATGGATTTCCTCTGGATAATTCGATTATTTTCGAGTCTGTATGATGGATTCAGGGGGGGGTAGATTCAGACCTTAGGTAGCATGTTTTTTGTTAGTTTTAAAATGGCGCACTATTTTGCTGCGGCATCCTAACACTAGTCTCAATTGGAAAAAATGGATTGAATAGGTCGGCATTTAGAAGCGTATGTTTTCTTAAAAACTCAGAATAATATATGGATCTGTCAAGAGAACTAAATTAAATGGCACCATTTGCTTTTGTTGTGAATTAAAACTTAAATATGCTAATTTGAGAGGAAGCTTGAGATTATGTGTTGTTTGCTGCATGATTGATATCATAGCTCATTCTACTGTTGAAGATGATCCTGGGCATCATTCCTTATATCTGCTTCTTTATCCAACTGGTATACATCTTCCAGACATGGTACCTTTACCTGATAAGTTTAAGTATATCGGGTGTTCCAGATCTTCTTGTTACCATTCTCTGAAAAGGATTAAGATTTAGTAAACTGCTGGGCTTTTATGTCAGGGTATGATTCCTTAAGTATTCCGAATCTGGACTGTTGTATGTGGCGGCCCCATCGCTAGTCTCTCTTTAAGAAAATCTGAAAAATCACCATTCATTGATTGGGTCCGCCTAATGACCTTACATACTGGTGGCATACTACGGCAGTATCTTTATATACCTCTGAATATATATATCATGTATATTTGAGTATCCCTTGCATATCAACCCTCCTACGTAATGCGAATGTGTCTGGGTGATTTGTTTCTTCCTTTAAATCTAAAATTCTCCATCTTTCTTTTGCTCCTATACTAACTCCATATCTTTCTTTTTTTTACATGAAATGCACCGGAGTAACAAAGAGTCTCATAGTGGGACTCATTGTGACAAACGCGAAGACCCACATCTACATGCATTTATCCTCGCATCAGGGATTCTAAGCCAGAGGCGAAATGACTTCGCCATTCCTCGAGTCATCTTATTATTTTACCCGCCCCTATTCATTTATGTGTTGTAAATTATATGTCTAACGCTACATTAATTAGTAGGATATTCACAATAGTTAAACCTTGAACGATAGACTATAAAGTAGCTTGACATTAGAAGTTTGCCTCCCACTTTTAAGTTAATTATTTTAGCCTGCTTGAGTTATAATCAAACTATTTAGTAAGCCTCCACTCACATAATTATTTAGGTAGTCAAAGCATTATTAGTTACTAAATCCTAACATGAGAAAAATCATTTTTTATAAACTCCTAATAGCACTCACATAAAAAAAAAATTATTATTTCACAAGATCATTAAGCCTCCGCATAATACACATTGTCATATCCTATAAGCATATATTTTGTCATAGCAGATTTTGCATTAGTACCTCCATATTATACTTTATAAGATAAATTTCGTACGTTTCTTTTTTTTTTTTTTTTTTACTTCATAAGTGCATGTTTTCAACTAAAACTAACTTTATATATTTCTTATATTTTATGTTAGTCAAAAATACATCTGTTACTTACAAATATCTTTGCTCACATACTTTCAAAACATGCATTCTTAGCAACAATAATTAACCCTAGGTTTGAACGGACAACCGCGAGTTAGCGGATCCTTTAGGGTGCCTGACACCTTCCCTTCAGGATAATAAAGAACCCTTACCCAGAATCCTATTAAGTTTAACAGACCATAAAAATGGAGTTAGTGTTGACTTTAACCTAGTTGACATTTAGGTGTCCTAATTCACCCAATTAATTAGGTGGCGACTCCGCGAACCCTTTAGCATTCCTTTTTAGCACTTATTATATTCTAGCACCCTCTTTAAGCCCCTTTTAATATTTTTCTAGCAACCCTTTAGCATTTTTGCACTTTTAGCACCCTTTAGCTAAAAAATTAATCTTTTAGCAACCTTTTTAGTATTTTTAAGTATTCTAGTTATTTTCAACATTTTATTTATTTTTCTAACATTTTATTTAAGCAGGGTTCGCTTTTAGAATGTCGCAGCCGGAAAAGGGCGCGACAGAAATGGCGACTCTGCTGGGGAATTTAGGTTCTTAACCACAACAGACCTAGGGTTATTATTTGGCATTACTTTTGCATTTAATTCTGTGTGCTGTATTTTGTTTTGTTTATTTTAATTGCTACCTGCCTTACTACTTTCTTTAAACTGGCATTTCGCTCATATTTCTTCCATTCTGGAAAATTCACACAATCACACACTCACGCGCTGGTGTGCTTCGCGCACCCGCAAATTTCTTCAAATACCCAAATTTTAAGAGAGTTGGCGCTGTGCGAGTTAGATCGGTTCGTCTGATCAGCCGCGTAGCCTTCTCACTCGAGTTGTCCGCTCGGGAACCTTGCGTCTAGAAAAGCCAAATCTTAGAAACTTAAGATAGAGCTATACCACCCTTATTTTTAGGGCATGCATGCATTTACCTTAGGTGGGTCGGTCCTTGGCATCGACACCACAATTAAGAAGACACCAAATTGGCCGACGGGTTATTATAACCCCGCGCCCCAAAAGCATATTATGTGTTGCATAGTCATGATAAACAAAACCAAGCCCGAAGTTGAAATGCCTAAATTGGAAAATGTATACTCATTTTTATTTGTTTTTTTAGATGGAACCTATCCTCGATCGAATGGTGAATGGGGTTAGAACAAATTGAGGACATGGTGGTCAAAATTCGACTTGGGTAGTCAAATGGCAATCAGAAGAAGGTTGGGATGCCTTACCTCGTTAATCGACATCTTCCCCGATCAGCATTTGGTCAGAGCATTGATCCAATTTTGGGATCCGGATCGAGTCGCCTTCAAATTCAGGGATTTCGAAATAACCCCCACCTTAGAAGAGGTCAGCTACTTTACCGCTTTAGCATATCACGACAGGAAACCAGTTATTCCACATGGCCAGTCAGGGAAAAAGCTCCTCCGGTATGCGGGTTTGAAGAATACGAGAATTGCGTTGCTTTGAAAATAATTGGGTTTCTCTAGACTACTTATGCGAGAGATATGGTTGCGAGATGGATATAAATTGTTTAAGAATGAATTTTCTTTGCTGAACCATTGGAGAGTTAGACGTCCTATTGCATTTGCTATGGCTTTCCTAGGGATTCTTTTATTTCCGCTCGAGCATGGAAGGATCAGCACATGCATATGTTCGGTGGTTAGAGCAGTGTTTGATGACGTTGGTGGCAAACAACTCACTCTGACGCCCATGATCTTGGCAGAACTATTTAGAGCGTTGAACAGTGCGAAGGGTGAATCGAGCTTCTTTGAAGGCAGTAATCTCATTTTGCAGATGTGGGCAATAGAACATTTTTATCAGCGTTCAAACATGACCGATGTATGCCACAGCGCGGACAACAAGATCTCCACTTTTTATGAAAGAACGAAGCGTTATGTGTCACCAGTCGGCACAGAGGATTGGTACAAGTACCTAGCATCCCGCAGTAGCAGTCAAGTTCAATGGAAGTATCCATTGCTTCACATGGTCAAAAGGGTCTACTTGAGACCTAAGGGATTGTATTATATCAGACTTATAGGTCTAAAGGGACTACAACCATATGCTCCACTCTGGCGTACTCGTGATTTGGCCATACACAAGTAATCCTCTCGTAGGCGACATGAGAGCCTCGAAATTCAGTTCGGACCAGAATTCATCGTTCGAAGCAGCGGATCCTTTATGAATGGCATCATATTGACCAAATGGAAATCGGGAAGGACAGCGAAGTCTCCCAGTATCAAGCATGGTTTCTAGATCGCATGGAATATAGTCCAGAAGGGGAGCAAGGCGTTGAGGACATTGCTGCAAGGGACAGAATGAAAGACAATCAACTCAAGGAGAGGGTCATCAACTCAAGCACGATGCAGTACAATACTTGGAACAGGCGGGAGCTATACCAAAGAAAACCTAAGCTTCACCATCACATCGACGACATAGTTATTTAGTTTGAGATTTTTATTGTTTTTATTATAAAGTGTCATTTCAATTAACTTTATTTCCAATAAAGGCATTTCAATACAATGGCTTGGGTACATCTAACATGACTTTGCATATATGACGCTTAGGCCTACCTCTGGCATAATAGAGGTCCCCCTTGCATATTAGGAAACGTTCGAATGTGCTATGTGCAATATATCTGCTACATACTTGCAAATTATGTTCTTATGCTAACGCCGTTTGTTGCATCTTTTTAGAAAGATTTATCATCTTCCCAAAGGGTCGGTTCGTATTTGACTCAACAAATGTCGGAGCATCCACACTTCACCAGATCCAAGGCAAGAAATGACGATATGGTAGCTCGGCGTCACGAGCCGAGCGGCAGGAATTATTCTGTCGGTAAAGAAACTTGAAGGAGGAATATCACCAGTCAAGAAGAATGTATTGCTCAGCTGCTGCAACAGATTGCTGATATGCAGGTTGAGATGGAGAGGCTACGGAATCTGACCAACCTATCCATCAGTTTGAATACCACATACGAGCAAAGGGCGGCTACCTCGCGAACCGCCCCGGATCGACCTCCGCGCACATATCCCCAAAACTCCCCACAAAGGCCGTCGATTCTGGACCCGATCGCCCGCCCGACCCGATCATCAACCTCGCCTTCAAAATGATCCTCCCACGCCCGTGTACCTCGCCTCCGCCTACTCACTTCACCATAATCAGCCTAATCGCCAAGCCAACCAATGCCCACGCACCATACCAGCTGCCGGCCCAAAGAAACCACCGGACGGCTAACTTACACAGCGAAACCCAACCTTTTACCGTCGCGCTTACCAAGAAGTGGATCATTACGAAGAAATGGAAAGGAAGTCAGAGCCAAAATGGGCGATGGCGTGGCAGAGATTCACGACTGAAAGAAGCGGTTCGTGGCATGCGATCGGATAAAGGTCACGAAGGACTAGATTATGAAGATCTTTGCATGCGTCGGATGTGGAGCGCGATGGGATATAAGGTGCGAAGTTCGATTTATTTGATGGGAAGGAAATCCTCGTGCACACTTAAGATCATATTGCGACAAGTTAATCGGGGTAGGAAGAACTCGGCGGTCATCGTGAAGTTGTTCATTGAAGCTTAGCGGCGAGGCAATAGATTGGTACACTAGCCGAGGATCGCGTAAATGGCATGTTGGAATCGTTGCCCAAGACTTTGTGGAGCGGTTGGATTTAACACGGCAACGGGGTGGGCGAGTTCTATCTAATGAAGTTGGAAAAGAAGTCACGGAGACTTTGAGAGTACGCCATGAGATGGCGTTGAGGCGACAAAGGTACAACCACCCGTGGTGGAAGTGAGATGACCACACTATTTGTACAATCTTTGAAGGATCTGACCTATTATGAGCGGATGATAAGCGTCGTGGGCGAAATTTTGCGAAGTCGTCGAGAATGGGTGACTTCGTAGAAGAAGGTATTAAAGCGGCGGGATTACGAATCGGCGGCATTGCGAGCAACGATAAAGCGATTGATCGGGGGCGATCGGGGTACTTCAAGGAAGAAGAGCGATTTCCCTTCCGTGTTTGTCTGAAGCAAAACCGAGGCATTCATAACATGCGAACCCACTATCAAACCCCATACTACCACGCGGACGAAACTTCACCTCACCTACGCCTACACCCCGGCTACCACGCGCGACCCGTATATAACGCTTCCCGGCACCCATTTATCGGCCCGCATCAACCCGCCCATCAAGCCCGCCAACGCCATGAGCACGATGCGCCCGGACGAATCACGAATTTTGAAGGAAGACCATCGAACCCGCACCATTGGTGAACCCATTACCGGATATCACGAAGGCTGCGGTGCGAGGTTTGATCCAGCAATTCGGGGAGGATTCTAGCCCTATCCCAAGATGGTATGATGAGAATAAGCGTTGTGCGTATCACTCGATAGCCGGGGCATGACACGGAAGTTGCTACACCTCGGGGACAAAATCGAAGAGTTGATCAAAGAAGGAATAATTGGTGAAGGATCACGCTGGCGTGCATGATAATCCCTTGCCAAACCACGCAGCGCCAATGTGCATGATAACCCTAGATGAGGAATACAACTTGGAGGAACCATCCGTCGATTCGAAGTGAGGAAGAGTCGAACCTACGCTTTACGTCGCCCTGCCGCCAATCCTCGAAAGAAAGCGATTTGAGTTGGAAAGGGCACGCCGAGACATAAAGGTTCAATCACGATTATTGGCGCGGGAAGGGCCACCGTCAAGATGGATCGCGAGAGAAAGTGGGAAGCGGGTCATAGAAGTCACCATTGCGGTATAACCAGTCGGGAGGTATTACACACCTATAGAGGCAGCCGGAGGCACCACAAAGAAGCCCGTGACGGTGAAGTCGAGGAGTTTTGGAGGAAGATGCCCACTAAAGAGTATACGTCGTAGAGCGATTAAAGAAAACCTCGGTAGCGTATTTCTCTACTTTCATTGTTAATGCATTACGCCTCACGGAATTGCATTGATGGAGGTGTTGAAGGATGCATACGTTCGGAGAATACAATGACGGGAACTTGGCGGCTTTGGTCGGACGGTACTAGAGGCGCGAGAATCACCTTTCACGATGACGAGTTACCCGTGAGGCGTCGGACACAACCTTGCATTGAATATCACCATCAAGTCGCGAGACAAGATTGTTTCAACGATCTTGATTGACGGAGGCTCGGTAGTCAACATTTGTCCCATGGCGACCTTTGTTGAAATTGAGGCGGTGTAAGAAATTCGTGAAAGTCATATCGAGTCAAAGGTTTCGACGGAGTCCATAGAAGTCGAAGGCGTGATGGACCTCAGCTGCGGATCGGACTGCGAATTCGTTGTGGAATTTCAAATATTGGATATTGCTACATGTTACAACTTTGTTGATAGGAAGTAGTGGATCCGTGAGGATGGTGCAATCCGTCCACCTTGCATCGATGCCTAAAGTTTATATGGAATCACGATGAAGTGGTAGTATTTGGAGATAAAGGGAGCATCAACAGCGATTATGCAATCCTGTCATAGAAGGCGTTAAACGATCGGATGGTTCGGTTTTCATATTAATGAGATCAAGAGAGCAAGTAGGTCCGGTCATTCAGGTGCCACGTTCTCTCTCAAAATGGTGGCCAAGAAATGTTAAGAAATGAATCTGAGCCGGCAGAGGTCTTGGAGTCGATATGAAGGGATCGCGAGCCTATCGGTTGTTTGGGAAGAGAGACACTTTTGGTTTGGGGTACGGCCACTTGAAGGATTTGGTGACCACGAACCTCGGGAGAAGGATATATTCCGCACTGCGCCCATTCCGCCCTGAGTCGGTCGTTCGTCAAAGCCTACACCATCCGGATCTTGAGAAGATGACCGGATGGTGCTGCGGTAGGGTTCGAGAATCTGTTCATAGGTGATGATGAGGCGGTGTTGCATGATCGCGAGGAGATCGCGGAGGAGCTCACCATTTGGGATCACGAGCATGGATCTGACTGAATAATTGGATTTGCACCCTGTCTGACCGTCAGAAGCTTGGTAGAATTTATGATTAGTTCTAGCGGTGTGACCTTTTATCTAGAAAAGAAAGCAGACATGCATTTATGATTCTTAATATGTTTTAATCTCGATTTTACTTTCATCATAAATTCAGGACATTTTGCGACTTTTAAAAGATTTTGTTTGTGTTAAAATTAAATTCTTTAAGCATTTTCTTTCGTGATCATATTAATAAACACATTGATAACGCGAATATGACATGTAATGAGACCGTGAACAAAGTTCAAATAGCGAGCATAACCAGGAACAAGAGGAATGTCATGATCGAACTTAGCCAAGAGTGGAAAACTTTGAGAATAGGCTTAAACCAAATTTGGAAGAAGCGAGTTAATAAACTTAGGCGATGAGGGAAGTGAAAGAGACTAGAGTCGCCACCTAAACGTCACACGAAGGAAGAATTAATTGAGCTCACGAAGCGATACGATGTGTTTGCTTGGTCATATGAGGACATGCGGGTTTGAGTACAGCATCGTCGCACACAAAGCTACCTATTGAGCCATCTTATTTCCCAGTAAAACAAAGGCCGAGAAAGATCAAACGGACATGAGTTTGAAGGTCAAAGAAGAGGTGTCTAAGCGGTTTGAGGCAAAGGTGATTCGAGTTGCAAAGTATCCTACTTGGTTAGCAAATATCGTCTTGGTAAAGAAGAAAGATGGAAAGGTCAAGTCTGCGTAGATTACAGAGACCTCAGCGAGCCAGAAGGATGACTTTCCTCTTCCAAACATCCATATACTCATCGATAATTGTGCGAAGCATGAACTACGATCGTTCGTCGATCGCTTTCAAGCTATCATCGATCCTTATGGCGAAGAGGCGCGAAAGACAAGATTCACTACCCGTGGTGTACTATTATCGAGTTATGCCGTTCGGTCTCAAGAACGCGGCGCCACCTACATGAGAGCCATGACCACCATCTTCCATGACATGATTCATAAAGAAATTGAGGTCTATGTGGGCGGCGTCATCATCAAATCGCAGCGGAGGACCGTTTGGCAAACTTGAAGAAATTTTTCCAACGACTAAGGCGGTATAACTTAAAGTTGAATCTGCAAAGTGCATTTGGCGTTCATGAGTGTTGGGTTTTATAGTGAGCGGAGAGGGATTGAGCTAGACCCGCGAAAATAAAAGCCATCCAAGAGTTACCTCCTCAGAAAGCAAAAGGGCGTGATGAGTTTCCTTGAGTCGCCTCAACTACATCAGCGAGTTCATAGCCCGCCACCGTGATATGCGAGCCGATATTCAAATTATTGAAAAAGGATGCAGCTACCAAGTGGACAACAGATTGCCAACAGGCTTTTGACAGAATCAAAGAATACCTTTCTAATCCGCCAGTTCTAGTACCACCAGAACCGGGGAGACCTTTGCTACTCTATTTGTCTGTGTTAGAAAATGCTTTCGGATGCGTGTTGGGGCAACACGATGAAACGGGGAAAAAGGAGCAGGCCATATACTATTTGAGTAAGAAGTTCACAGCATATGAAGCTCGTTATACTCTGCTAGAACGTACTTGCTGCGCATTAACTTGGGTCGCCCAGAAGTTCAGGCATTATCTATCGGCATACACTACTTATCTTATTTCGAGGATGGATCCGCTTAAGTACATCCTTCAGAAGCCCATGCCCACCGGAAAACTAGCGAAATGGCAAATTATGTTGAGCGAGTTTGACATCGTCTACGTCACGCAGAGAGCCGTAAGGGCGGGCATTAGGCGATCATCTTTTGAGAACCCGATCGATGAATGCGAGCCCCGAACCTATTTTCTGATGAAGAAGTATTGTTTGTCGGAGAAGATATCTCGGAGGATTACGGGTTGGAGGATGTTTTTGATGGGCGGCAAATTTCAAAGTCGGCATTGGGCGGTTTGGTTTGAAGCAGTCGGCATTATCCGATTTCCATGGCTCGATTTCCATGCACCAACAATATGGCGGAATATGAAGCTTGCATATTGGGGCTCGAATGGCGTAGATATGGACATACAAGATTGCTTGGTCATAGGTGATTCGGACTTCGATCCATCGGTACATGGTGAATGGGCAACCAAGAATATGAAGATACTTCCTACCTATTTTGCGTGAAGGAATTACGAAGAGGTTCACCACGTAGAATTTAGGCATGTTCAGGATCGAGCGAATTCGACGCGTTGGCAACCTTATCCTCCATGATTGACATCAGGACAAGAATTACATCGATCGAATCACGGTGAGTGTCTTTGGAAGCGGTAGAACTATTGCTCCCATATATAGGCGAAGAAGCAGACGGCAATCCATGGTACCGTGACATCAAAAGGTACCTCAGCGAGAGAATATCCGAAGGCATAACCAGCGTCGAAGAAGACACTTGAAGACTAGCAAATCATTTCTTTTTAATGGGAAATTGTATGCAGAAGGACTCGGATCTGGGCTTATTGAGATGTGTCGATGCTCGAGAGGCGGCAAGCTAGTAGAAGAGATACACGGAGGGCGTGTGGACCTCGTATGAGCGGCTTCACTTTGGCGAAAAGATTCTGCGGCGGGTTATTTTTGGATGGCGATGGAAGCAGTTGTATCCGCTTTGTGCGAAATGTCGGCAATGCGGATTCATGGAGATTTGATTCGAGTGCCTCGAGTGAGCTTAATGTGACAAGTTTTCCTTGGCCGTTCGCGACAGGGGCATGGATGTCATCGGCCCCATCGAGCCCGCTTCAAATGGGCGCGATTCATCCTCGTAGCGATTGACTATTTCACTAAATGGGTAGAAGCGTCATCAGCGGATCGATGGCGAAAAAGGTGGTGGTCGACCGTTCGCAACAACGTCATTTGTCGATTTGGGGTTCCGAATCAATTGTAACCGATAACGGAACCAATCTCAGATAATTTGATCGTGAGATATGTGGAAATTTCAAGATCACTCACCGTAATTCCACTCGTCGACCTCGGATGAATGGAGCGATGAAGCGACCAACAAGAACATCAAGAGGATATTGCGCAAGATGATCGTATTACAAACATTGGCACGAGAATTTGCCTTTGCGCTTTTGGGTTATCGCACCACAATCCGAACTTCTACCGGGCAACGCCGTATCTTTTGGTGTATGGAGCAGAAGGCGTACTGCGGCAGAGGTGGAAATACCATCGTTGAGAATCATCAAGAAGCCGAGTTGAGCGAGTGGATACAAGATCGTTATGGCGATTGATGTTGATTGTGAAAAAGGTTGAATGCAATGTCATGGCGGCTATATCAAAGCGAGAATGGCTAGAGCTTTTAACAAGAGAGTAAGGCCAAGGTTATTCAAGCGGGACAATTGGTTTTAAACGCGTATTTCGAATCAAATTGAAGCTAAAGGAAAGTTCGCACGATTGCAAGAGGCCTACATGGTCCATCGAGTATTAAGTGGAGGGCCCTAATCTTGGCCGAGATGGATGGCGAGGTATGGCCCAAGGCTATCAGCGCAGATGCTGAAAGAGATATTACGTCTAGGAGTATTTGTTTCCGTAATCCCTTTATATTGTAAAAGCTGCATTCTCGGTGGGATATGCAGAGCCCATATAGGGTCTCGCCACGCAAATTAGAAAGCCGCTTTATGTCGAACTACGTTATGACTGATTCCGCTTGGCGGATCGTGGCGGCCATATCGGCCGGTCCCACTTTTAGAATTTTACCCAATTTCGCTTGTAATGAACTACGTCATGACTGATTCCTCACGGGGATCGTGGCCTAAATCGGCGGTCACACCGTTAGGAATCTTCCCGTTTGTCTACAGCAACAAAGGGGATATGAGCAATTCATCACGAAGTTAAGTTCGCCAGCGCGACCACATTGAAATTGAGGCGGTTTTGCGCCTTTGTGAGGAAGGCGATAACAAGGATTCCAAAAGATGTTCGTTTGGTGAAATACATGTCATATTCGCAAATTAGGCGAGGCTTTTACATTTTACGCAGTCGTATAAATGTTTATTTCTAAAGATGTTTTGTGCATACTTCATAAAAACACTTCATTTTGGAAAATGCTTTTGGAACACTACTAAACATCTCAAAGAGGTCAAGCGGGTTGCAAATCCAAGCAGCGGGCACGCGGACATCGAGGACAAGGCGGCAAAGTCAGATACGAATCGACCCCCCCCAAAAACTCACAAATTTTCTTTGAACGGAGGTTTTGTCATGTTAACAGAAGCAGAAAGCGCAATGGCCAAAGCAGAAAATACGGCGAAAAGTTTCTTCATATTGGCGGCAAGCGGCGGCGAAAAGGGCAACAACAATCCACAATCCAAAGTTCAAAGCATACGACAAAGTCTAGCGCGGCGTGGGAATAAAGTCAAATTTGCGACCAAGGCATCGCGCAACGGCGTCATGACAATTCGGTGATGGCGGCATTTAGCATGTCCGTGCGAGGGCGACATCTCGATATTCATCGGCGTAGCGAGGACAACATCTGCCCGTAAAATTGCACTTCGTATGTGTTTACCATTTCATTTAAGCGGTATACACTAATGCTTTCTCGAGCTTGCGGGGCATTTATTCTCGAGGGGCGGCGGCAGCGTCCGACGGCGGCGTTATCGGCGTATGTCGAACGCGACATCATCGGCGTGCGTCTGGCAGCGCGCCCGGCGGCCACGTCCGAACGGCGGCGTTATCGGCGTGTGTCAGCGGCGACACCATCGGCGTGCGTGCAGCGGCAGCGCCGGCGGCCGCGTCGAGCGGCGGCGTTATCGGCGTGTCGAGCGGCGACACCATCGGCGTGCGTCTGCAGCGGCGCCCGGCGGCAACCGTCCGGCAGCGGCGTTATCGGCATTATGTCGGCGGCGACATCATCGGCGTGCGTCTGCAGCGGCGCCCGGCGGCGGCGTCGAGCGGCGGCGTTATGAGCATTGTGTCGAGCGGCGACACCGTCGGCGTGCGTCTGCGCAGCGGCGCCCGGCGGCAACACGTCCGAACGCGGCGTCGACGTGCGTCTACGCAGCGGCGCCCGGCAGCATCGAATCGGCGGCAGCGCCGATGTGCGTCTGCAGCGGCGCCCGGCGGCAACACGTCGAGCGGCGGCGTTATCGGCGTATGTCAAGCGGCGACATCGGCGTGCGTGCACCGCAGCGGCGCGGCAGCATTATGTCGAACGCGGCGACATCGGCGTGGTGTCGACGGCGACACCATCGGCGTGCGCTGCTGCAGCGGCGCCCGGCGGCAACGCGTCCGAGCGGCGGCGTTATCGACATTGTGTCGAGCGGCGACACCGGCGTGCGTCTGCAGCGGCGCGGCGATGGCGTCCGAACAGCGGCGTTATCGGCCGCAGCAAGTCAGCAGCGCCGTCGTGGCGTATCACATCTGCGGGGCGATTTTCTGTTCTCAAAATTACATTTCCTCTCATTCGTGCTTTATTTTGCCTTAGCGATTATGCGCTAACTCTTTCTTGAGCTTTAGTCGAGGGCAGTGCGGCAAGGACAGCGTATCGCGTTCACAATCGCAACACGTGCGTGCGAGGCGAAATCCGGCGTTTGCGCGTCGCATCAACGGCGGCATCACGTCGTATTTTGCGGGATAACCTTTTCTACTCACGGTTGCATTACTTTAAAATTATGCATCATCATTTGCCTTATGATTTATGCTAACCGTTTGTTCAAGTCTTAGCGTGCGAGGCGAGAGCCTGGCGTGGATTTTCTCTTCAATGACAGGGCAATCTGTTGGGGGCGACCTTCCAACGATTGGCGAAGCGGCCTCAGCGGCGGTCCACTCGCTCAGCATCACCGTAGAACCAGCGCGCGGCCATAGCGATGCGCCCGAGTTCAAGCGGTTATATTCTTTTACTTTTTGCACCGTAGCCGGTGTCACCATAACTCGAAACGGGACACAAATTTAGTCGCGTTAGCCGCCTTGGTGTTTTGGCCAGTGGTAGTCGGTGTCGTCAACTTTCGACAACTGGGGCGGTTTGATTTTTGCGTCGGCGTGTCTATCCGACATTTTTGCAATTACGAAGATCGAGAAAATTGGCTATGAGTCAGCGTCTTTGTCAGAAGATTCTTCCATCATCTCCATACAAAGAGGGACGGTATTGTTGACACGATTTTGACCCTCGTCCGGCCATTAACCATAAAATTACACTAATTTTGCAAAATAATTTTAGGGATTTTTATAATAAAATACAACAATAAAACATTAAATCTGGACATAAATAATAATTTAATAATGGCAGCGTCTTACGTAGAGTATTAAGCACTTAGAGTCTCGCGCGTTAATTAATTTTAAGTCATGTCAAACAATTCTTTAATAATTAATAATAAATACATATTTTAAATAATTTAGCAATGGCCGTCGCATTTATTATCATAAAACAATTTCATAATTATTGTAGCGCCTAAAGTCATATTAAGATAATTTAATTTTAGCTTAAATAATAATAATAATGCCTGATAAATAAGTTTTAGTAAATAGCGCATTCTAAAATATTAAGCACTAATTAATTAGCATGCCCACATTTATTAGGATAATAATAGCATAATAACTAATAAAACACCTAATAATTTAATCACAATTATTTTCCCACTAATTAATTAATAATAACTCCGATACACTAATACCAACTAACTAACACCCCAAGCCCACATTATTTTAAATGCCCGACCCTGACCGCCTCTTTCCCGAGGCCCACTTCCATTAGGCCGCTTTAAACCTTATACCATCGTCCAATGACCGCTTACTCGACCGCACTCGTCGACCTCGTCCTCTTACAGAAAGCAAACCACTAATCACACTACTCAGCGCGCCTGACCCTCCTTCACACGCTTCCGGTAGAGATTCTACTTTGAGAATCCGGCAATCTTCCCCCATCTTACCATACAAACCTTCCCTTATCAATTTCGGTAAGATTCAGAATACGAAAATGGTAACAAATCGTCTTAAAGTCCTCTAAATCACCCACGCAGCCAGTTCGCCTTACCATAACAAAACCCAGCACAAATCGCCCCTCAAATCAAATCCTAAACTTGCCATAAACAAAGCCTAACTAGGAGCTATATAAACCAACCTCTATACACATAGAAGGGCATTCGAAAATCAGAGAGTTGCAAAACGACCACGACGACAACGTGATCGAAGCGAGCAAGAATTTTAAACCTTTTCTCCAAACTCAGTCAAGAAATTAGCAAACCAACGTTGCCTTTGTTCGTATCCCAGAAAACCAAAAACCCGAGCGAGTCGACGACTTGATACGCTGCCCCGGATCGCTGTCCGGAGAAGGTAAACCCATTTCCTTTCAGTTTTACTCGCTAATTTCGGTTGTGTGTTTCTTACGAATCAATTCTGTGGCAAACATCATTTAGTTTAAATTCTAGTCCAGTTTTAGAACTGTTAATCTCGGATATTAGTAGGTACAATATGTTTCTCACATGACTGATTAAGTACGTATTATGCTTGTTAAGCCAATTGCAGAATCAGTTTAGATAGCACTGATTCATATTAACATTCACAATTGTGATTACTGATGTGTTTAAATATTGTCATCATTGTGAGTATTATAGAAGTCGATGTGTATATTAAGGACTCATCATGTTAAGGCAGTAAAACATGTATAAATTTGGGAAGTCAGGGAATTGGTTTTAGCTACTCATGGGTCTGTTTAGAGTGTCAATTGACTATGGATTTCCTCTGGATAATTCGATTATTTTCGAGTCTGTATGATGGATTCAGGGGGGTTTAGATTCAGACCTTAGGTAGCATGTTTTTGTTAGTTTTAAAATGGCGCACTATTTTGCTGCGGCATCCTAACACTAGTCTCAATTGGAAAAAATGGATTGAATAGGTCGGCATTTAGAAGCGTATGTTTTCTTAAAAACTCAGAATAATATATGGATCTGTCAAGAGAACTAAATTAAATGGCACCCTTGTCTGTTGTTGTGAATTAAAACTTAAATATGCTAATTTGAGAGGAAGCTTGAGATTATGTGTTGTTTGCTGCATGATTGATATCATAGCTCATTCTACTGTTGAAGATGATCCTGGGCATCATTCCTTATATCTGCTTCTTTATCCAACTGGTATACATCTTCCAGACATGGTACCTTTACCTGATAAGTTTAAGTATATCGGGTGTCCCAGATCTTCTTGTTACCATTCTCTGAAAAGGATTAAGATTTAGTAAACTGCTGGGCTTTTATGTCATGGTATGATTCCTTAAGTATTTCGAATCTGGACTGTTGTATGTGGCGGCCCCATCGCTAGTCTCTCTTTAAGAAAATCTGAAAAATCACCATTCATTGATTGGGTCCGCCTAATGACCTTACATACTGGTGGCATACTACGGCAGTATCTTTATATACCTCTGAATATATATATCATGTATATTTGAGTATCCCTTGCATATCAACCCTCATACGTAATACGAATGTGTCTTTGGGTGATTTGTTTCTTCCTTTAAATCTAAAATTCTCCATCTTTCTTTTGCTCTATACTAACTCCATATCTTTCTTTTTTTACATGAAATGCATCTGAGTAACAAAGAGTCTCATAGTGGGACTCGTTGTGACAAGCGAACCAGCGTCTACATGCATTTATCCTCGCATCGTGATTCTAAGCGGAGGCGAAATGACTTCGCCATTCCTCGAGTCATCTTATTATTTTACCCGCACTATTCATTTTATGTGTTGTAAATTATATGTCTAACGCTACATTAATTAGTAGGATATTCACAATAGTTAAACCTTGAACGATAGACTATAAAGTAGCTTGACATTAGAAGTTTGCCTCCCCTTTAAGTTAATTATTTTAGCTTGCTTGAGTTATAATCAAACTATTTAGTAAGCCTCCACTCACATAATTATTTAGGTAGTCAAAGCATTATTAGTTACTAAATCCTAACATGAGAAAAATCATTTTTTATAAACTCCTAATAGCACTCACATAAAAAAATTATTATTTCACAAGATCATTAAGCCTCGCATAATACACATTGTCATATCCTATAAGCATATATTTTGTCATAGCAGATTTTGCATTAGTACCTCCGTATTATACTTTATAAGATAAATTTAAATGCGTTTCTTTTTTTTTTTTTTTACTTCATAAGTGCATGTTTTCAACTAAAACTAACTTTATATATTTCTTATATTTTATGTTAGTCAAAAATACATCATACTTACAAATATCTTTGCTCACATACTTTCAAAACATGCATTCTTAGCAACAATAATTAACCCTAGGTTTGAACGGACAACCGCGAGTTAGCGGATCCTTTAGGGTGCCTGACACCTTCCCTTCAGGATAATAAAGAACCCTTACCCAGAATCCTATTAAGTTTAACAGACCATAAAAATGGAGTTAGTGTTGACTTTAACCTAGTTGACATTTAGGTGTCCTAATTCACCCAATTAATTAGGTGGCGACTCCGCGAACCCTTTAGCATTCCTTTTTAGCACTTATTATATTCTAGCACCCTCTTTAAGCCCCTTTTAATATTTTTCTAGCAACCCTTTAGCATTTTTGCACTTTTAGCACCCTTTAGCTAAAAAATTAATCTTTTAGCAACCTTTTTAGTATTTTTAAGTATTCTAGTTATTTTCAACATTTTATTTATTTTTCTAACATTTTATTTAAGCAGGGTTCGCTTTTAGAATGCCGCAGCCGGAAAAGGGCGCGACAGTCTGTATGGAAGACTACCTTGTAATTGAATGTGCATGTATTATTATACAGTTTGACCTATTTTTCTAGTTAAGAAATTCCTTGGTCAGGATGAAAATATGTGTTATTAGAGGGAAAATAATTACACTCTCAAATTCTCGGATGGTCAAAGAATTGACAGCAATTACATGGAGTAATTACCATATTACTTTTCAAAAAAAAAACAGTTTTAATATTTCTTGCTACTTACCCTTTAATCATATGGAGTAATTACCATATATATGACTAATAATTACACTACAGTTCCCAAACGTACCCTTAATAATTTTTTCACGTACAAGGATCGTTTGGTAGTTGTAAGTTATTCATGTATTAAAATCCTGCATAAGTAATATTGTGTCTGATAGTTAGTTATGAGAAGAGTTATTCATGTATATAATTAGTATGGTGTTTGATTTGCAATTTAGAAACCTGCCTAACTAATATATGCATAAGTTATGACAAATTTATATATTATTTTATGCAGAGCAAAATGTAGAATAGCTAATGCATGAATAACTAAACTCTTCATAATTTATACTTGCATAAAATAATACATAAATTCTCTTATAAATAATCAATATATTACTAATATCTGCATAACTCTAACCTTAATGTAGGATTTCATTTTGTAATTAGCAATACGTTATTGATACAAGTAACTTGGGATTATAACTACGACGTTATTGATGATACAAGTAAGTTGTAACTAGTTGTCCATGTGCATTCAGATGGTGAAATTGTTTTCAAGAATGTTGGGATTATAACTACGACGATGAATCCTTTGGATCAGAATTTCAAAACTAACAACTACTACTGTATTTCGCTACCAATTTCTTTATACATTGTATTTCCCTTCCTCCTGTCTCTGCCATTGCCCAAATAACTATATATTTTTCTTTTGGTACTAACCTCGAAGCAAAACGAATTTGGCAAGCTAAGCATAAGAACTCAACTTTACACTTAAACCCTCCCCACATAACTATACAACTCTTGAATTGATATGTAAAGAATGGATCTTGGACTAGTCTCACATCGGATATGGAATGAGAACATGAACTTGGACAATCATCACCTTACAAGCTAGCTTTTGGGGTTGAGTTAGGCCCAAGATCTATTTCTTCATGGTATCTAAGCTCATTTCAATTCTTTGTTCACCGATGTTGGCCCCTAAATTATATTGTCCACGCTCCAGTTAACGATGCCTGAGCGTGCGAGGGAGTTGTCTCACATCGGATATGGGATGAGAACATGGATTTGGACAACCCTCACCTTACAAGCTAATTTTTGGGGTTGAATTAGACTCAAGATCCATTTTTTACCTGATTAAATGACCCTACAATATATAATAGATCGTCTCTTGTTATGTCAAAATGCTCATGTATACAGAGGTCATATCTCTCTATTTATTTTGTAAAGACCCCGTTTAACTAATTTTCTCTCTTTTTTCCGTGTTATAATTTTTCATTTTTATTAAGGGTTCTACTTTCATTTTTTTTAATTTAATCTGAATCTGCACCTCATATATATATATATATATAAGATTCATTAAGCTAAGGAGGGAAACACTTTTATCATTTAAAAATCTGTCCATTATATATTAATACTCTAATACCGTCCATTATATATTAATACACTTCAATCCATTATAATATAGTACAGTTCATGCAAAATTATATATTACAGTCCGACATATAAAATGAACCCTACATTCACTTAAATTTGGAATACATTTCTTTTGTGAGAATGGCAGTTTGGTAAATACGGTCAACATGGACACCATTTAAAAAAGAGCAAAAAATACTTTAAAATCCTTCCCCGGTCCCGCCCTATTTCGTTGAATAAGACGGTAGCAGTAGTAGTAGCTAGAACTTGCAATAAAAAATAAATCAAGCTGTTACTGTCCCAAAAAAATTGAGTTTTCGAGTATCGAACTTCTTAATTTTGATCGTATGTTATAACATATAATTTTTAAATTTTTTAAAATAAAATTTATATATTTGAAAATTATATAACAAGTACCGTAAGTCATCATAATTAATAATTTGAAATATTTTTTATAACTTGTTTGACTCTCTAAAAGTGAAAAGTATAAATTTTTTTAAACAAAGAGAGTATATACATATGTATATATATATGAGTGAGAGAGAAGAAAGATAGCACCAATTACCATTGATAAATTGTACACAATGGCGAAGTACTTTTGCTCCATCTTCATTATCTCTTCACTATTAATCGCAGTGTTAATTATCTCCGGCGATGCTACCGGCGGAGATTTTGACATGAACGGCTGGATTCCGATGAAATCCGCCGATGACTGTCAAGGTTCGATAGCGGAGTGTATGGCTGCCGGTGAATTCGAAATGGATTCCGAGAGCAACCGGCGCATTTTAGCAACTACTGATTACATAAGCTATGGTGCACTGCAGAGGAATACTGTTCCGTGTTCTAGAAGAGGTGCTTCGTATTATAACTGCGAGACGGGTGCTGAAGCTAATCCGTATACACGTGGATGCAGTGCTATTACTCGTTGCCGGAGTTAAATTAATTAATGATCGAATCAATTTATCTTTGTTAAGAGTGGCACGTCGGAAATGGAATAAATATATGGACTAACATATGAGCTTGAGCAATCCTCACTCTGAGCAGTTTTATGCTTCAACCCAAAAACTAACTGTAGGTAGAATATCCAAGTCGTATAAGAAGTTCTTGTTTATTACATTTACGATGTGGACTCTTAACAATCTTCTCTTTGTTAATCAGTAAGTGTAATTGTTTTGATTAATTTGATGTTTGAATAATTAGTAGCGTTTTGTGGTTTGGAATTAGAATAAATCTGGTTTGAATATGAAAAATTGAAAAATTAATTAATGCTCCAGTAGTGTTTTCTTTTCAGTTGCTTACAATAAAGTGATAAGTGGTGCTCCGGCTGTATTATTTCTGTTTAATTGATACTCGTTTGATCGCACACAAAATTAAGAGAAGATTTTATTATGTTTACTAAATTGTTCGTATTTTAGTGTCTATTTTTGTTGACGTTTCTTCACAATAAATATATCTTTAAAATTAAGTGAGATCCGACAAAAATAAAATAGATAAGGTGCCATTAAATAATTTGCTAGATACTTTACTTCAGCTTTTGGTTTAGAAAGAGTTTCTATTTTATACTACTACTTCTTTCCCTCTCAAATTATTTGCTATTTTTTCCTTCTCAAAATTCAAATAATATGAATTTTTAATTAATATTTTAAAATATATTTTTTACATGGTCATGAAAATAATTATTTTTAAATATTAAATTAATCTATTTAATTCAATTTAGCTTCGAAAATTAATTAAATTAATCCTAAAAAACGGGGGTTCGCTCCTTTCTTAAGCTGGTGCGCTGACAAACTAACACTATATCCCTGTTGAAAAGAATGACACCGTTAAGCTAAGTAATCAGATGATTATTTTTCTGCAACTACGATTTCCCTATACTTGGAACTTTAAGAATTGTCATATTATACTATGTAAATTTCTTTTCATGAAACAATCAAAAGATTATGTCAAAAATTACACAAAATTATTACTTCTAGTTTGCAGAATTTAGTTTATAAACACATTTGGCATCCACCAAACATTAAGATAAAAGAAATACTTGCTGCATATATTAATTTGACCAACTTATAAACTTAAGAAAACACTCACAAGATTTATATGAAGGGATTGTTACAAAGAAGGGAACCTTGGCACCTTTGAGCAAGGATGACAATAGAGATGTGGCATTTTGTGAGGGGTTAGCTAGGAAGATTAGTTAAATTAATCCTCAAATAATATTTCTGTGGTATTATTAGTGATCTTGTATCTATGTAGTTATGGTAGTAATCTTCTGTATTAGAAAAATATATATTTTATTTCTATAATTATAGGATGTGTTACTATTGTATATAAATCAATTACATTAATAAAAAGAATCAATGAATTATTTTCTTTCATGGTATCAGCAGTCTAGGGTATATTTTTCCTAAGTCTAAGCTTCCGGCGCCGAGTTTCTTCCTCGGCATCCGACCCTTCCACCGTCCTTCCCCACCGGCGAAATCCCTCTCGTTGCCCAAATATTCCCTTTCTTCCTCCATCATGTCTAACATAAAGAAAACATTTCATCCTGCTCTTGCAGTCTCTAATATCAAGAACAACATCCCTATCGTTCTTGTAATGGAGAACGTCTAACACTCAATGTGGGCGGAACTTTTTAAAATTCATGTTAGGTCTCATAGAGTCCTTCATCACATTGTCAAATCGAAAAAATGCAAGGAGAAGGTGCCTTCCACCGATGATGAAATAGAGTTGTGTGCAACACTTGATGTTATGGTCCGGTCCTCCAATGAATTTATTCCACCATCTCTACGGATCTCTTACAGACAATTATCAAACCCAACGTCACAACAATGGAAGTTTGAAATAGGTTGCGTGATATATTCCAAGATAACAAAAACTCTCGTACCGTAACCCTTGAGCAAGAATTTTCTCACACAATTATGGAGGATTTTACGAATGCCACTGCCTATTGTCAAAGGCTTAGGGAGTTGTCAGATCAACTCAAAAATATTGACACTCTCCTTCGCCAAAGCAATCCTCTCCGGTTGTTCTATCAAGCACGTTTCATGCTCACCCTCGAAGAAGCAAGGTTGGCTAAAAAGGCCGCAACCGAAACACATTCCGCCATGATGGCGGCCACGTCGCGCGACACCGATGACCCTCACCTCTCAAAAAATTCTAGCCAACACCAAAATAATGGTGGTTGCAAAAAGGGCCAAAATCAAAAAAATAGCGGCAAGCGTGGCGGGCGCGGTGGCGATGTGCGACGCGATGGCGGTGGTGGCGGCCAATAGGGGCCTAAGACACAACACCACTGGCAGCAGCCTTAAGCCGATCTTGCGATGGTTGTGAAATTTGGACCGATGGCGATGACCAGCTCCGCTTGTATGTTTCCAACAAATTATTAGGTCAGACCCAATGGTCATCAGCAGCAGCCGACTAGGCAAAACCAGGACTGGCAGCAGCATGTCCTGCTTGGGCCTCGGCCATAGCATGTCTTTGCTGCTGCGGGCCCAGTAGTAGCCCCGACCCATACGAATATCGAGGCAGCGATGCATACACTTGGACTTATTCCTCTAGATGCAAATTGGTACATGGACACCGATGCTACTTCTCACATGATATCCGCACCAGGTAATCTCTCGTCTTATTTCAATTTGAACAAAAATCGTGGCATAATTGTTGGTAATGATAATTCCATTCCAATTCGTGGTTATGTTCATACAAAATTGTATTCTCCGAACCCACCTTTAGCCCTAAAAAATATCCTTCATGCTCCTCACTTAATTAAAAATTTGGTGTTTGTTCGGAAATTTACAACTGATAACTCAGTTTTTGTTGACTTTAATTCTTTTGGATTTTTTGTGAAGGATTTCTAGACGGGGATATCTCTAATGAAATGTGATAGTCGGGGGGAGATCTATCCCATCACCACCACTAAACAAGTCATGTCGTCAACGTTTGTCGCTTTAGCACCTTCCTTATGACATGTGCATTTGGGTCATCAGGGAGCGTTTGTGTTTTCCACCCTTAAAAATAATAAATTTATTGAGTGTAATAGTGATCATTGCACTAATGTTTGTCCTTCTTGTCAGCTTGGGAAACATGTTAAATTGTCGTTTGTGGCTTCCAATTCTAGTATGTTATTGACATTTGATATTATTCATAGTGATCTTTGGATATCTCTCATTTTAAGCTCTACCGGACACCGATATTATGTGTTATTTTTGGATGATTATTCTATTTTTTTGTGGACGTTTCCATTATCTAAAAAGTCAGGTTTTTTTACATTCCTATCATTTAGAGCATTCATCCGTACACAATTTGAACCAAAAATTAAGAATATTCAATGTGATAATGGAAGGGAATTTGATAATGGGACATTTAGAGAATTTTGTAAGGTTAATGGTATATCTTTTCGATTTTCATGTCCACATACGTCATCACAAAATGGAAAGGCCGAAAGAAAAATATGCATCATTAATAATATTGTCCGTACACTACTAGCCCATGTATTATTATCACCTTCATTTTGACATCATGTATTACAAATGACAACGTACCTTCTTAACATACTCCCTAGCAAAGAATTAACATAACAATCCCCACTAAAAAATCTTTATCAAAAAGACCATTCGTATTCTCAACTTATAGTGTTTAGGTGTTTATGTTATCATCTATTCTCCTCTACCACCATTAACAAACTTCAAGTCCACTCTACCGCTTGAGTGTTCCTGGGTACCCATCTAATCATCGTGGTTACAAATATTTTGATTTATCCTTTAATAAAATCATCATTATTCTTCATGTCATTTTTTTATGAGACCCAACTTCCATTTGCTAAGTTGCATAATTCCACGTCCAAGTCGTTTGAATTTTTGGATGATGAGCTATCACCGTATGTGATCCACCATTAGGTCCAGCCCACTCTTCGAGATTCAGACCGGCGAGCGCGTTACAGCCACATTCTGGCGGCCCGTTGGCGAGTCAGTCGCCGCGGCGGACGGCTGCTTGGCCCAAACATCCCCTCCTCTCTCGGTCGGTCCACCGCCGGCGGCGGGCCTGCACGATGGCTCAACCGGTGACTTCCCTCTCAGTCTAGTCAGTTTACCAGCAAGTCCCTGGCCATTAAATTCCAGCAACTTATCGGAGTCCCGATATCACTACACTAATCCAGGTCCGGTCCACTTCTATTCCGAGTCAAGGGTCCGTTACTCGTAGCCAACAGAGTATTTTTAGATTAAAATGATAATTTAATCTCAACTCTAATATCACTAAATCACCCCTACCACATAACCTCACGTCTACCCTTCGTGACCCGAATTAAAAAATGGCCATGGATGATGAATATAATGCTCTTATTGAAAATAAGACGTGAGAGTTGGTGCCTCATCCGCCTGGTGTCAATGTGATTCGTTCTATGTTGATTTTTACTCATAAGGAAAAATATGATGGTTGTTTTGATAAGCATACGGCCCGTCTTGTAGGTAATGACAAAACTCAACAGGTTGGCCTGAATTTTGGAGATACATTTAGTCTGATGGTCAAACCGGCAACTAGTCGCACTGTTCTCAGTATGGCTCTCTCAAAAGCATGACTCATTCATCATCTGGACGTGAAAGATGTGTTCTTACAGGGTGAACTCAAGGAAACTGTATACATGCATCGGCCCTTGGATTTCAGGGACCCCGACCATCCTAACCATGTGTGCTTGCTGAAGAAGTTCTTGTATGGGCTAAGCATACCCCTCGGGCATGGTACAAAAGATTTACAGATTATGTGTATACTCTTGGGTTCTCTTACAGCATGTCTGATCATTATATGTGCATCTACCATCACGGTACTTCTATGGCATAGATTATGTTATATGTGGATGATATTATATTGACTGATTCCTCTGACAAATTGCTCAAGTCTATCATATCTCTTCTCAGTTTCGAATTTTCTATGAAGGACTTGGGGTCGTTGAGTTATTTTTTAGGTATTGTTGTCACTCGTCATGCAGGTGGTCTATTTCTCTCTCATTGGAAATATGCAGTAGAGATTATTGAACGGGATGTCATGTCCTCTTGTAAGTCATCTCCTACTCCGGTTGACACCAAACCGAAGCTGAGTGCTACATCTAGCACACCCTACGAGGATCCCTCCCACTATCGTAGTCTTGCAGGGGGATCTTCAATATCTTACGTTTACGAGGCCCAATATTACTTATACAATGCAGCAGGTGTATTTATTCATACATGATCTGCAGGAAGAACACATGCACGCTCTCAAATGCATTTTGTGTTACCTTTAGGGCACTCTTGATTACAGTTAGCACTTATATCTATCATCAGTATCTACTCTCATGTCTTATACAAATGCTGATTGTGGTGGATGTTCAGATACCAGGCGTTCGACGTCTTGTTATTGTATGTTTCATGATGATAACTTGGTCTCTTGGTCGGCTAAACGACAGGCTACTTTGTCGTGATCCAGCGCGGAGGCTGAATATCGAGGGGTAGCCAATATGGTGTATGAGTCATGTTGGTTGCATAACCTCCTCTTAGAGCTTCATTTTTCTATTTGGAAAGCTTCATTAGTCTACTGCGATAATGTTAGTGTGATATATCTCTCGGAAATCCTGTTCAACATCATCGCACTAAATATATCGAGATGAATATTCACTTTGTTCGCGAAAGGTAGCTCGTGGACAAGTACGTGTCTTTCATGTCCCCTCACGGTATTAAATTGCTCATATATTTACTAAGGGTCTTCCCTTAATTTTGTTTGAAGATTTTAGGGTCAGTCTCAGCGTACGATAACCGTCCGCTATGACTGCGGGGTGTGATAAAATATACACTATATATTTCTGTAATATTATTAGTGATCTTGAACATCTGTAATTATGGTAGTAATATTCTATATTAGAAAAATGTATTATTTGATTTTTGTAATTATAAGCTAGATTTACTATTATATAACGTGTATATAAATTAATTACATTAATTAAAAGAGTCAAGAGCTTTCAATTTTTGGGACGACCTAAAAAAAATAGTTACACATAAATTGAAACGGTGAGAGTAATAGAATGTTCATTGGTACATGTTAAGTTCATTTTCATATTGAATGCTTTTGAGTTCTCTATCAAAATATTTTAATTGGTGTGATACTTTGCTTCAGCTTTTGGTTTAGAAAGAGTTTCTATTTTCTTCTACTTCTTTCCCTCTCAAATTATTTGTTACTTTTTGCTTCTCAAAATTCAAATAATATGAAATTTTAGGGCAAAATATTTTTTTTTTTTTTTTTGTTGACGAAGGAACCCACAGCCGCTACTCTTTCGAGTGCGCATGAGTAAACCCGAACTAACGCAGCACGCAAACCACGTCGGCCAGTAAACCACTTGACAAGCCATGTGTGACAGCCAAAGAAGGTTTATGCGAGGATCGAACTCGTGACCTTGCGGTCCCGCGCTCTCTTCTTCTGCTTCTGCTTGCGGGTTTTTTTAACAAGTAAAAGGGCAAAATACTTTTGGCTCTTAATATCATGAGGAAAATTGATTGCTTGATTTATTTCATTCTCATATTGAAAATATATATACAAATATACAATGCTATTTTATGGAAAACCTATCTAATCATCCTAAATCAATTGATACTAATTTACAATCATATCCTAATCATGTGATTAGGATTTATGTGATTCGATTATGATATCCTAACACATTTAAAGAGAAAAAAACCCTAACCTTTTAAAATATTCAAGTCCAATTTCAGATTTGTGCTAATGAAGTCCTCAATGTTGAAAATCCCATAATATATTCATTCTTGATTCCACGGGGTTGATCAATGTAGGGCAGGGTGGGGGGAGGGGCGGGATTTATGGGCTTTTAGAATCTAAGGTGGTTGTGACCGGCTTTCTGGCTTTGTATACTATCTGAACAAAGTAAGCATTAACACTGAATAAAAACAGAAAACAAAAATTCTTTTCAGTAAGCAAACGACGCCTTTCTGGTTAGAGCATCAGAGTTTAACACTGGTGGCAGGTAATCTGCCATTCGCATGTATAACCAGTTCCCAAGGGAGAAAAAACAAGTAGTCTTCATCTGGCCTTCTTAGATGTTGATTTATCAGTTGTTTTTTCTACATATGGATATTCTGGTGAACTTATCCATAGACCGCCCAATATAATCAAATGGACACAGAGGAGGAGAACTGATGAATAAGTGTTGGAGGGGAAGACATTCCAGCAAAACTCTACAGCTGCGAACAACAGTAAGCTGCCGAACAACACTAGAACTTATAAAAACCCAGAACAGAAAATACCATACAACTGAAGCAAACAAAGAAGTTTGAGTATCAAACTGAATACCGTAGGAGGGTTGGAAATGGTGTTTTCCACAATAAATATGGTAAGCAATAGAAGTACCTGCAAACGAGATATAGGTCAAACACCAACGGCCAGTTCTTAATTCAATTGAAACTTTGACACAGAATCTAGGAAAACAATGAAAGAGCAAGTACAACAACAATATACCCAGTGTAATCCCACAAGTGGGGTCAGGGGAGGGTAGATTGTACGCAAACCTTACCTCTACCTTGGGAGGTAGAGAGGTTGTGTCCGATAGACCATCGGTTAAGAATAACGCAATACAACAATAACAATAAAGCAGTAGAACAATAGCAAAGCAAGTCAAATATGAGAGGAACAGTAGCTACAACAAAATAATATGCTACGCAGGAACGAGAGACTGTAAATAATAGCAGAAATCAAAGGACAAGAAACTACAACAGAAGAACTACGCCTACTAGTATGGAACTCTCTACTCCTACTCTACTACCCTAATCCGTGTCCTCCAAAACCTCCTAAGGTCAAGTAATTTTCCAAATTTCCATCTGCTTGGAAAATGTTAGTCAAGGCTTTTTATGCCATGCTTTGGTGCCATGCTAGCAGGGGAGAGAGGGTGCTGCTTTTGTGATCTTCTCTTCCTGTAGAACAGTGTGCGACTGACTCACTGGAGAAGAAGTCCATATAAGAGGTGTTCAACTACTCAATGAGCAGTTTATAAATCATACATTTCTCCCTTTAAGTACATGCTGCAGTCCTGTGAACTCATAACAAAATGTATCCCAAAATTCTCTGTTCTTCAATGGGATGCTGATGCATCTGAAGTTATTACTCGGTCGGTCTGAAACGCTCTATACATTTTAGTACGTCGCAATGATTAAATTAGAAAGAAATCATTAGAATAATTCTGATAATACATTTCAGTTAGCGTTTGGTTCCTCATAAAAGGATGTTCCAATGTCCTCTTGAAATATGTGATGTACCTTATGTGCAGTTTCGCCAGAACAAAGCTCAATACAAACATGAGATCATAAAAGCATGCATCTATCACAAGCTGAGTATTATGTTAACTATTCCAACAATCAAACCATATTATCATTTACTAAAGATTTCAAATATTTAAAAATATGAAAAATTGCATATTTAAATACTCTCTGTAGTTCATTTATTTTAGACAAACAATTTAATCTTCTTTTAATTCACTCCAAAAATTAGATTAGTTAACCCTTATAACCACATCAAGACATTTGCTTTACGAGGTACGAAGTGTGAGATAGAATCCACGACCTAAAGAAAATAATGAGCTGCAAAACTTACCAAGAGTAAAATTGGTAATGGAGGGATCGGGCACATATAATGCCAATGAAATTCCCGACAAACATTGTCGTCACAATATCTGAAAATGAAATAGACATAGACCCAATTATCGAACCATAAATCATGCCAATTCAAGATAAAACTATTGACAATAACAAACTTGATGACCTTTTAAGATAGAAAAACCTAAAACAGATTGGGAATGTTACTCACGGTCAGCTTGAAGGACTTTGTTTATTGGAGAAGGATTTCTCGGAGCAACTCTAAGCTTCAGTTGAATGATTTTAGAATGCACAACAGCAAACAGTCCCCCTT
This sequence comes from Przewalskia tangutica, assembly GCA_029844215.1. NCBI lineage: Eukaryota > Viridiplantae > Streptophyta > Magnoliopsida > Solanales > Solanaceae > Przewalskia > Przewalskia tangutica. The sequence goes on along the minus strand of CM056726.1, from coordinate 119,432,960 downwards.
CATGGCTGCAAAAGATGAAAAAGGATAAATGCAGCCCAGTGGCTGCTAACTTGTACCTTTGTGTGTAGAGAAGTAGAACTCACCTGCACCATCTGTAATGAGCAAAACCCAATAGCAGACTTAGATGTGCAACTAGCAAAGAGAATGCAAAAGCTTTAGAAACAAAGATGTCTTCAGGAACAAATTTGAAGTTAACAGACCTGTAAAATAGCAGAGAGTTAGATAAACATGTATTTTCTGGAGGGATAGTAGAAAACATGAAATATAAAAAGGTGCAATAAGCTCCCGCTATGTGCGGGGTCCGGGGAAGGACCGGACCACACGGGTCTATTGTACGCAGTCTTACCTTGCATTTCTTCTATTTCTTCTAGATATGCATAATGTTAATGTAACACAGATGGTACAATTACAGTTCTCAACGGTCAGATTATTCTGAAAGGCATGCCAAAGACGACTTAAAAGCCAAAAGGATCAGACTGAACTTCAGTTGAAGAACACAGTAGGCTTAGGGAGAGAAGTGGCCTATTCAAGGGAAATGGGGAAAAATACTTTTGCTGTCTCCTTCCAGCTAAAGAACTGAGCCCACTACCCATCCAAACTACAAAGGGATGATATAAGAGAACAAACTACAGCCAGCAAGTAAGAACATGCATCTCCTACATTTAGCAGACACCACAAATGTGCTGTTTATGGCATTTGAGGAAAAAAGTGCATGAGTAACACAACAATGTATTCATATAATGCTAATGTTTGTTATACAACAGCATGTCAAGTTGATAGTTAAACAATCTCTATATCTATGGGGATTTTATAAATATTTAGGGGTATAATGTTTGTTTGTCTTGCACAGCAAAAGAATTTTACCAAAACATAAATAAATAGATAAATAAATCAAGAAAGAGGGAAGACAACAATGTTAAAAGTTGCACGATATTTTCGACGTGGTACCTCAGAGTACCAATTTTGCACATATTGTGTTTAATAAAGTACCAGAAGTGGATGAAAACACGACCAAGATTGAAAGCTTTTGATATATATGAAGCTGGATGGGACAGGATAAATGGCAGCCCTATTAGAATCTGCACCAATCATCATGGTCATTGGTAAAAAAATTGATCAGAAGAAGCTCCATTCAACAGTATTATACTTGTCCCCTGACTCACCTGCACATATGAACCACAAACTCATTAGTGGATCTCTGAGGAACGAACAGAAAAAAAATTGAAAGTATAAAGTAAATGCCCAAGAGCATCAAGAATGGAACATATATATCAAGCAAATGCTTTAAAAACATCATGTATCATTCATGAGTAAGCAGAAGAAAGTGATGCCTTGATCCTGGAGCAACCACAAACCTTCCCTACCAAAATAACAGAACATGCTAAAACTATTTTCCCAAACAACACATTAACAAAGAACATGATTGCAGTAATGAAGACAATAATGAGTAAAGATGAGAATATCATTGCATTAGGCATTAGAAAGGAAACTTGGGACTACCCACCTGCACTAATGCAGCACCTGCTAAGGCAGATATCACTCCAACAATATCCATTGCCTGTATTTCAAGTTTCCACCATATAACACAAAAAGTAACTCAGAAATGCAGTTCGGTCCTACTGAGATTATTAAAAACCTAAACTGTCCCAATAATATACCTTCACCATCAGGAGCAACAGAGGGGGTGCATACAGGAGTACGCTATCTTTATAGAAACAGCTCCGCTGTACTAAAGAGAAGACCATTGATCAATCTTAACTGATGGCTTTTAATCCAATGATATAGACCAAAATTAATCCAAAAAATAAAAATCTCAAAGCACGCAAGAATATACCTGAAAATTACCAACCCTAGATGCCATTTTTGGCAAATAATTGAGACCAATGCAGCATGGAGGAGAGTAGTGGCAAAACAATCATTAAATAACCGAAGAACAAAGATAGAGTGAACTCGTTTAGACAGAGAAAGCAAGGAAAGAGCCCACCAAGGTACCTGCAGTGCAGTTTAGTTGTCAACTTCCTCTGAAGTCTGAACTACGTATAATTAATTGTGGAAATAACTTGAGCACAAACTCTTGATCTCCTTGGTATAAGATTTGAATGATTGATAAATGATCTCACTACAGTCTCAAGATTAAATGTTTTTTTTCTTATTTCCCATAAACATAATAACTTCTCGGCTTCATCACATTTTTCCTCCAGAATGCTGTTGAAGTTCAATTTTGATTTATTATTTACCAAGATACCTCCTTTAAACAAAAGGTCATCTGTTGCTGCAGTAAAATCAAGCTTAAAGGAGATGCACCAGGTCTCAAATTGATGTCTACAGACTAAGGTTGGCCAGTGGGCCGGGTCGACCCGATCCCGTCCCGATCCCACAAAAAAAATCAGTGTCGGGGTTCGAACTCGGGACGGGACCTGGGCTCGTCCCGCCCTTCCTGCTTCTGACCCGCCCCAACCCCGTCCCGCCAGTCCCCCTCACCCTTTGCAAAAATAACCGTTGCAACAACGACCAAATTTCGATTTTGGCCGTTGTGCAACGGCTATAACGGCCATTTTTGCCACCCCATAAACCCTCTACCCTTTAATATTTATTTTTAAACCCTAAAATAATATATTTACACTTTAACCCTATTTCTCAACTATAAATACCTCATTTTTCTCACAAATCTTCTTACCATCTCTCTAATCTCTCAATTTATCTCTCTACAATTCTACATTGCCTACTAAATATTATATTTTTTTTGCACATTTATATCAAAGTTCAAAAATTGGGAGTGAAGTTGGCAACTAGCTTGAGGATCATCCATCGAGCAAAGTTTCAATTTTCAACCTCGATTACACGTCGGCATTTGGTACGTTCGTTCCTTCTTTAAATTATTATTGTTACTTAATTTTAATTATCGCACTTAATTTTATTTACTTTAATTATTTATCAACTACGTTATTTTATGTAGCTCTAATATTTTTATTACTTAACGAATATATGGGAAAACAAACTTATAAGGCATCTGTTTAAAAAAAATATTTTTTTTTTCTTCTTATTCCCACTATTTATATTATTGGTGATGTATTAAATCTGACTATTAAAGTAGACGATTGTAAAACACTTGTAGAAACGATTTATGATTGTATAGAAGTACTTCCAACAGACTCAACTGAAGAAACAACTCGCGAACCAACTAAAGAAGTTACGTCTAGCATACACACTAAATGCAGAAAAGTATATATGTATTACCAACAACAAAGTGCAAATAATAAACCGACTTCTGTACCATCTTTACTACTTCACTGCAACCTTATAAAAACATGTGGTTTCTGCTGCTATCAAGGCCTTAGAAATAAAATATTCAGTGGTTCAACTTCTTCACAAGTTAGCGAATTTGATATTTATGTTTGGGAAAAGGGTCAAATATACCCTAAAACTTTGGTAAAAGGATCACATATACCCTATGTAAAGTATGGGGTCATATTTAACCTCCGTTGGTCAAAACTTATCAAATTTATCCTTTTTTAACGGATTGAACACATGGCACCCACGTGGCTGCCACATCATCCAACATCCCTGAGTCAAGCTTTTCGATCAACAATGGTGATTTTTGATGTGTTGAATCGAGAAACGGCTATGGGTGTAGATTATAGAGATTGATGAGACGAACACAATGGTACCACCCACTACCGTCGTTGATAACCGAGATGGCAGGAAAATACGAAAAACCAGTCGAATTTTTCGATTTGATCGACTGACGGATTGGGTTAGAACTGAAAGTGGTGGTTGGATATAGGACGTCGGCGAGGTGATGGCGAGTCTAGTGGTACCACTGCTGAACGTCGATTGTTGCTCAGGTGGCCGGAAATTCGAAGGCGGCGGCTAGGATTTCTGCAATTTTCGATTTGGTAATTGTAGCTTTAGGGGTTGAATCGAAGTGCAAGGTTGGTGTAGAAGTGAGTCTAGGGGTGAGCGGGTCCGGGTACCCTACCATTTTTGAACTACCCGGACCCTACCCTGTAAAAGACCGGTTCCTAAATTTACTATCCGGAACCTACCCGTATCAATCATTACCCGGAACTTACCCGAACCCTGCGGTTCCAGGTAGGTTCCCGGGTACCCTGTAACAGAAAACACATTCAGATTTGATACTACATCTACAACTTTATATACAGATAGAGCTATTCGTTTTACATTTCTGATCCACCATGTTTTATGGTCAGATGAACTTGAAATTGCTTCGTTGAATGTAAGACGTAAATCACCTCAGCAACAACGGTCCTCCAAGTAGTGTATAGTCAAGATGGATCCACAACATACTTGTTTCTTGCTACTGCAATAACCACAACAATCAGTCACATCTTGCTGAAATGTAAAACCATATTAACACATGCATATTATTCATTGCAAAGGGTCCATACATAGATTACAGATAAATCAATTGCTAAGAAATTGTCCATAATAGACAGTAAGTTTTTCCCTAAATTGAAAATTAGGGCGTGACTGCCTGACTGGATTGTGTTATGTGTTCAACCGGACTGGGCCTAAAAAATAGGATATGTATTGTGTATAAAACGAATTGGCCCAAAACTAAATAATTTAAATGGGGGTGGGTTCATAGGGTCCGGGTATCGGTTCCGGTTCCGGGCATCCGGTCTCTATTTACCGAAATCGGACCCGACATTGATCGGTTCCTAATTTTACTACCCGGAACTTACCCGTTATTCTAATATATCTACCTGGAACCTACCCATATAGTGTCGGTTCCGGTCGGATATCTAGGTACCTTGTACCCGTGCTCACCCCTAGAAATGACGGGGAGGTGAAGGCGAATATGTTGGTACCAATCTTGCACTTCGATTCAACCCCTAAAGCTACAATTACCAAATCGAAAATTGCAGAAACCCTAGCCGCCGCCTTCGAATTTCCGGCCACCTGAGCAACGGTCGACGTTCGGCAGTGGTACCACTAGACTCGCCATCACCTCGCCGACGTCCTACACCCAACCACCACTTTCAGTTCTAACCCAATCCGCCGGTCGACCAAATCGAAAAATCCGACTGGTTTTTCGTATTTTTCGGTCACCTCGGTTATCGACGACGGCAGTGGGTTGTACCATTGTGTTCGTCTCATCAATCTTTACAATCTACACCTACCGTCGTTTCTCAATTCAACACACATCAGAAATCACCATTGTTGATCGAAAAGCTTGACTCCGGAATGTTGGATGATGTGGCAGCCACGTGGGTGTCACGTGTCCAATCCGTTAAAAAATGATAAATTTGATAAATTTGACTAACGGAGGGTAAATATGACTCCATACTTTGACATAGGGTATATGTGATCCTTTTACTAAAATTTTAGGGTATATTTGACCCTTTTCCCTTTATGTTTTGCAGGGTGTTGTACCGTACGAATTAATTGTCAATGATGAAGGACATGAAGACTTGTTGAAATACTGGAGGGACAATTAGAAGACATTTCCGACACTTGCAAAGATGGTTCGAGATGTGTTGAACATTCAAGCGTCATCAATAGCGTCTGAAAGCGTTTTTTCTGCGGGAAGATTTCAAATAACAGAGAACATCCATTGGCGTCAGACACATTGGAGATTGCAGTTTTATTCAGAGATTAGATTCGAGCGGAGCGTAGATGTGCGGTCAAGCGGAGATCAACCAAGAAGAAGACTACAACGAAATCTTGTCTGAGGGAAGAAGAAGCGACGTTGAACAATATGACCAACAACTTTCAATTCCAACCGAAGATCCTCAAGACATTGTGAGAAAATTAGAAAAAGTATGGTTAATTATGTAATTTTTTTAATTACAATTTTACTATGTGATTTGCAACTTTTGAACAACACCACAAAGTTGTAATTTTTAAATTGTATTACAAAAAATCATATTTTTATTAAATAATATAAGAGGCACAAAAACAGCTTTGAGATGTTTTTATTACACTATCTTGTTCAATTATTGAAGTGTTTATATATATATTATTTTTTAAAATTAAGTGCCTAAAAAAAGGAAGAAATCACGTTACCGACCCGACCCCGCCCCGTCCCCCAACACCGGTCCCCTTTTCCGGCGGGATGTGGGACTGGACTGGACATATGCATGTCCCGCTATTCCCACCGGAGCACCGGACCCGACCCTCCCCCCGGCCGCCCGGACCGGCTAATGGCCAAGCCTACTACACTCACTTTTTTTCCAGTGAAATGATAAGGTTTTATGCATTACAGCACTAAGATTGTGCTGGAGATCAGCATATTGTGGCAAAACTGAAAAGACAAAAGTACATCCCGATCTAAAACTGTAGGGATCTAAAAACTCATTCTTCTGAAAGTGCAATTTCAGTGACATGAATAAAAGTAGACAGTCAACACTACCAAGTTTTTTTTTTGAATAGATAGTCAACACTAACAAATTTCACAACTGGTTCCAATCTCACAACAGTCACAAACAAACTCTTTCCAGGAATATATTAGCTTGAAAAGTTATCCACAAAACTCGGAAGAGACACTCATACACGAAGAGGACGCCTACCACATCAGTCTTCAAGTAGATAAATATGACAATTGCTAGATCCAGCATGTAGAGAAAGCCAAAAAGAATCTGCACTGACATGTAAAGGTAGAAATCAACAAACTGGCATGCAAGTTTAGGTGACCTGTAATGAAGGACATAATAGAGAGCACCTATTATCAAATGACAAGCCGAATATGCCCACGTTATTCAAGTGCCTACAACTTAAATCTGTAACATGTGAACTATTGAGAACATGCAAACCCCAGCAAAATGTTAGGAATTTTTTTTCTCATTCTGGAATCTACTTTTAGCTTCTACCATGACAACAGGCCTAGAAACTGTCATTGCATTTTTATCTGATTAGCATACAGTTGGAAAAACAAATATTTGTTTCAGATTGACATTGTCGGAAAAAGAAACACTCCAGCAGATTGTATACTGCCCAAAGTAACCGGCAGCCTCAAAGAAAAGTGTATCACGAGCATGAAGAGCTAGCTGGATCCAAATATTATGATACACTGGGTATGTTGTCGTTATTGTTGTTGTAGGGTTGAAGGTAAGCAAGTCTTTAGCCTGTTAACATAATTGCTAACGGATCAAGGCCAACATTGGAAAAGACCTCCTCGCAATCTATGCCAAGAAATTTGGGATGGATTGCCGCTGGGAGTTTGGAATGGGGTGCTGCACCAGAACTTGAGGAGAGATACAAATACAAATGCAAGTTGCACTAAATCCAGGAGGATATATGAATCCTTATATTGTCCCGCTCTATTCATGACCATTTCATTCCACCAACAACAACAACATACCCGGTGTAATCCCACACCGTGGGGTCTGGGGAATGTAAGATGTACGCAGACCTTAGCTCTACCTTTGTGGGTAGAGATGTTGTTTCCGATAGACCTCGGCTCAAAGGAACATAGTCAATGCAGAAAATCAAGAAAAATAAGATAACAAGATATCACAATAACAAAACAAATAAAGCAACATATAAGAGTATGAATCTACGCGAAACCTATATAATACTACAAAGAAAGGGAGAAGAGAAGATGAAGAGGCTAGCCTCCTACCCCTCACACACAGTGCGGCAAAACTCAACTAGCTACTAACTTTCTATTATAATTCTCGATCTCCAAATCTTTCTATCTAAGGTCATGTCTTCAGTCAGCTGGATCTGTCATGTCTTGTCTAATCACCTCTTCCCAGTTTTTCTTCGGCCTACATCTGCCTCTCCTAACTCCTACTATCGACAGTCTCTCACACCTCCTAACTGATGCATCATCACACCTCCTGTTCAATGTCCGAACCACCGCAGTCTCACTTCTCTCATCTTGTCCGCCACGGAGGCCACTCCGACCTTATCCCGTATAACTTCGTTTTTAATTATATCTCTTCTAGTATGACCACACATCCATCTGAGCATCCTCATCTCCGCTACCTGCATCTTCTGAACGTGGACATTTTTTACTGGACAACATTCTGCCCTATACAACAACGTTGGTCTAACCTGCAGAACTTACCTTTCAGCCTATGCGACAACTTCTTTCACAAAACACCCGGAGGTGAGCCTCCATTTCATCCACCCTGTTGTAATATGGTGTGCGACATCATTGTCAATCTCCCCGTCTCCTTGAATTATGGGCCCAAGATACTTGAATCTTCCTCTTCTGGGTATAGATTGTGCCTCAATCCTCACTTACACATCTGTCTCCTCTTGTGACATGTCACTAAACTTGATGTCTTAGTCCTGCTTAATCTAAAACCTTTAGACTTTAAGGTCGTTCTCCAAACCTCCAGCCTATCGTTAGCCCTACTACGCGTCTCGTCAATCAAAACTATATTGTCTGCAAATAACATACAATACGACACCTCCTCTTGAATATGCCATGTCAATTCGTCCATCACTAAGGCAAAGAGAAATGAGCTAAGTGTTGATCCCTGATGTAAATCGAAAAGTGCTTAGAATTACCTCCTACAGTCCTAACCCGGGTCTTGGCACCCTCGTACATGTCGTTAACTGCCTTGATGTAGGTCACAGGCACACCTCTAGACTCCAAACATCTCCAAAGGACCTCCCTATGGACTTTATCATCTTCTCTAAATCAATGAATATCATGTGCACGTCCCACTTCTTGTCCCTATACTGCTCCACCAATCTCCTGACAAGATGAATAGCTTCTGTGGTCGATCGCTCCGGCAAGAATTCAAACTGATTTTCGAATATCGACACATCCCTTCTCATCCTCATCTCGACTATCCTCTCACAGACTTTCATAGTATGACTTAGCAACTTGATACCCCTATAGTTATTGCAATTCTGAATATCGTATTTGTTCTTGTACAACGGGACCACTGTACTCCACCTCCAATACTAAAAAAAATGTCTTTTACTATAAATTAGAGCTTTTGTAATGTCACACGTATCCCTGCACGAGTAACTGGTCAGCGTTGTCTATATGGATGCTATGCTTCCATTGTATAATTAGTTATTACAGAAAACACAAAGTATATTTGTCTTATTGTTGTTTCTACAGTAGAGTCTATCACTTCAAATTCAGTAGCAAGATCTAATATAATTTGAAAGGGTACGAATAATTAATTGCATTCGCATGCTCTTCAAAGGGGACAATCAGGATAGAGCTAGCACCTCCTTATGCAAGTTTACTAGCAATCACTGAAACACTGAGAAAATAGGAAAATTACCTGAGCAGTAAAGACTTGACCTCCGGTAACATATTGTATAGCAGAGTAAATATAAAGAAAGCCTGCTGGGTAAACTAGAGGCCCCGTATCACCTCTCAAGTTACTGTAATCCCTCTCTCCTTCGAGAAAGCCAGTAACCTATTCACCAAAAATAACCAATCAACCAAAACAACTTTTTTTATAAGGTAAGATTAACCAATCAACAAAAACAATATAAGCTACATATTAATCAAGCACGCTATTATGTATTACTCTATAACCTATTGACCAAAAATAACCAATCAATCAAAACAATATAAGCTACTCCTTCCGTCAAAAAGATTGTCTTACTTTTCTTATTAGTTTGTCCCGAAAAGATTGGCACATTTCTATATTTAAAAACAATTTAACTTCATGACATGATTTATAGTCACACAAATATCTAAGGCTTGTTTTACTTTTTTTATTTCTTAAACTCCTTGTCAAGTCAAATTAAGACAATCTTTTTGGGACAGAGGGAGTATAAATCAATCAACCACGCTATAATGTATTACTCTAGTTAGAGCAAGATATATTACCAAAAAAATGTATTACTCCAGTTAGAGTAAGCTATATGAATCTTCTACGTCCATTCCACTCGATATTGCCCATTTCATTCCAAATATACTGGTAATATTTTTGTATTTTATGCTGATTTATCAACCAAAGTAAATTGAAGTCAAATCAGGGGTGAAGCCAGGAGCCCGAGCTAGGGGAGCCTATTTTGGTCTAGGAGAGCGAAAAATTAAGGACTTTTGGTCTAGGGGAGCGAAAAATTGAGTACTCTATTGTAATATCATGAATATTAGTAGTAGTATACTGGAAAAAATTTAAATTTGAGCGGGAGCTCGCCCCCCCCCCGGCCACCATGTAGCTCCGCCCCTGAGTCAAATCCGTGTTGCATTACTGAACAACAAAAACATACAGATGTAAATGTTGAAGTAAGATTGAACTCTCACCTGAGACATATAAGCATCCCAATCAATTTTCGTATCTGACAAAAAAGAAATTAAGTAATCGATTAATTAATGAAATTGTGATATTATCAATACACATGTAAGAGAAGAACTGGAATTGAAGTGTAAAAACTAAAACTTTACATGGAACGTAAGCGATTATCAGTGCAACGAGGATAGAATCAGCGACGAGTAATGCAATAGCAAAGGGTATTTTAGGAATTTTAAGGAGATTTTGGATTAAATGGTTCGATCTATGTGAACTCTTGCGTATAACTGATTTGACTGCCATGGCTGCTGCTGCCGCCGGCGAACTGACGATCTCGGCAAAACACGACGACGTCTTAGGAATTAGGATTCGAGATTTCTTTACCTGTTTAAACGCTGCGTTTCATGGTTATTAAAAGTATAAATTTCTTTGCCAACCCCTCCCAAAAAAAAACTCATTTTACTTTTTATTTTTGAATTCCTAATTATTAGTATTTTTTTTAAAATTGTTCTTAAAATTTATGATTTAAAAAAATGTAAAATATTATATGTTTTTTTATGTCCTTCGTTAAGGATAGAAGGATAATATAATATTATATTATATTATATTATATAATATAATATTATATTATATTATATTATATTATATTATATTATATTATATTATATTATATTATATTATATTATATTATATTATATTATATTATATTATATTATATTATATTATATTATATTATATTATATTAATTATATTATATTATATTAAATTATATTATATTATATTATATTATATTATATTATATTATATTATATTATATTATATTATATTATATTATATTATATTATATTATATTATTCTCATTTAGAGAGATTAAAAATGAATATTAAAACGGAGCGAATAGTTGAGAGGATAAGACGATAAGCCATTTTTGGTTCTTCATGAAATTACTGAATTCGAAGTAAGAAAACATTTGCAAGAAATTTTCCTTAAACTATTCTTATCATGTTACTCTATAGTCTATTCTTTAGTATCTCTTATGCAGTGAAAATGGAGGGAGTTCATAATGTCGATCGTCAATAAATACTATAGGTAATTATCAAAGTCGTCTCAAATGTTTTTTACCCCTATTCTAATTCGTAAAAGTAAGTTCTTAATTGGTTAAAACTTGCGAATTATGAGTTTTTACAGTAAATTCTGACTAATACTGCTTAATAAAAAATAAAAAAAAGAGCCCTAAAAATTTTCATTTTTCGAGGCTCTGTGCGGTAGCACACCTTGCACGGATTCAAAAACGGCTCTGATAATTATTTATTGAATTCGCAAGAATCAATAATATTTCAACATGAACTTGTAATAAAAGAATAACCATATTGTCAATTGCCATAGTTTGTCTCGTCACCAAGTGTTGTTCAACACTTATTCTCCAATCTCCCACTATCATTTCCGTTGTTTATTTAATATTACAATAGTCGAGGTTTATAACCACTCAAATTCGAAGAATTAATTTCCTAATAATATTAAACGAACTTTTGTTTGAGTTTTTTATATATATCCAAATTGAAATGATAATCTTTTTATTCTATGTTTAGTGCGAACTAACTTTATTTTATTGTAATTTTTTACGCACGTCGTTTAATCATGATAGTTAATACATTAACCGGTATGAATAGTGTTGCTCATCTCCAAATATAGCGAGCAAGTCTTCCTTTCTTTTTTCTTGATATGCAACTTCCTGGCTTACGCCAGACTATTTCTGGAGATAGTAATATCGGTCTCTCAACATTATTATCAGTAAATCGCGGAATGTATCTGAATGACCAGGGTTTGAGAACAGAGCAATTGATATCACATACAAGGTCACTGTTACACCCCGTAGTTCAGATCATGCGTATGAGAGCGTACGAAAGGGAGTAAGACTTAAAATTTTTCGAAAGTTAGGTTGACGGATTGTTCGGACGGATTTTAGTCAACTTTGAGGCGGGTTATGACCCGTTACATTGAGAGTTTCCAGGTGTTTCAAAGGCCTAGTGCGTAGTTCGTTGAGTCTAGTTTCCAACGCAACCAACCGTTCGTCGATAGGACATCGGAGTAGAAAGTTATGGGAGTTACAAGTTCGGTCGTGATCGGGCGAGAAAGGTGTTTCGGTCGGAGCGAGGCCGCGACTCGGTTATTCGAGGCGAAGTTGCAGCGCGCGTGGCGAAGCAGCACGGCGCGAAGTTCTGAGGTTGCGGAAGATCTGCACATGGCCGAGGCGGAACTTTTAGCGGAAAAAGCGAAATCTAATTTTCTTCTTTTAAAAGGCCATGGAGGGTGACAAGTGTCCCCATCTGATTTTTTTGCATGTTCCTTATATTGACCAAGTCTTGAAGACTTGGTCATCTTTCAAGGCTTTCCCTCTCTCTAAGTTAGAGCTCTCACTTCTCTCTAAAATTCCAAGAGGAATTCAAAGCCTAAGAAAAATCTGAAAAGTTAAAGACAAGAAGGAAGCTTGTGGCTAGCTTGTAGGAGTTATTGTGGTGGTGTTCTTGGAAGGAGGCTAGCAAAGTTGTTGGAATAGTTTTGGCTAAAGCTCTAAAGGTAACATTTCTTCTCTTATAGCTAGTATTGATGTTGCATGTGAAGAAGAAGGAACTTGTAGTAGTAAATATTGCTCTTAGAAAAATTGCATGTAAGAAATATGGTTTGGATGTGAAAGAATTGGTTAAGAAGATATTATGAGCATGTTGTAGCCTACAAAATACTTTAGAATTGTTAAGTGAATTGTTGTACCTTATGGGGCAGAATTTTACACACCCAAGTTTAGGTGTGTAATCCCCTTTGAAATGTTTGGATTGTTGAGCCTTAAATGCGGCGTTTGGATGTTGAATTCGGTCTTGAGAAATGTGGCATAGTATGTAGAAACAAAGGAAATGCTGCCCATTTTTCCATAGAATTTAGTGGCCTTGAACTTAGATTATTTCTACATCGGAATTAGAGGTTAATAAACGTATCATGGTTATTATAGGTTGACATATTACTTGCGGTATTTTGGGCTTAGCAAGTGGATTGACCGAAGAGGTATGTGGAGCTTTCTTATCTCTTGAGCATGAGTAGTTGTAACTATGTAGTACGGTAGACGTACAAGATTTGACATTTTCACTTGTTTTAAGTATATGATACTTGTTTTGTTTTAAAGTATAAGTCCCTTGAATTTAGGGAAAATGTATTTGACTAAGGAATAACGCAAATATAATGACTTTATGGGAAGTTGGTTATATTAGCTTTTGAAAGGTTAACAAGGAAAGGTTTACTCTAAGTAAAACAAGTACGGGTAAATGATTTGAAGCTGTGAAAGGTGAATTGATTTTTAGGCATTGATTGCCTAAGGTTTTAAAAGGAAATGTGACTTGTCTTGAAAAGAAATCGTAACTTGATACTATGGTTATTAGTATCTTGGGAATTTTATATAAAAAGAGTTATTTCTTAAAAGGTTAGAAGTACGTGGTACTTGGGTTGAATTCCCGGATTTTCTCTTAAAAGACATGTTAGTGCCTTAGGTATACTAAAATGAGAGGATATATTAATAATGTTAATAAGAAGTTAGAGGATTTCTTAACTTGCTTATGTTATGATAAGCCGGTAGCGCTTATGTTATGTTATGTTATGATAAGCCGGTAGCGCTTATGTTATACATGATAGCCGGTTGTGCTAGGTGGTATGTTCTTACGGGGTAGACCCCGGGTTACTCTTGTTATTTCCTTTTGACATCTTGTGCGATGGATGGTCGGGTATCGTTCATTAGGATGGTTCATTACTTATTCTTGTTAATTCTGTTGGCATCCGACACGATGGATGGTCGCGGGTATCGTATTCTTGTTATTTCTGTTGGACATCACGACCGATGGATGGTCCACGGGTATGCGTCCATTAGGATGGTTTACTACTTATTCCATGGATTTGCTACCCATGATGCGAGTGCGGCGATTGTACTCATGCGGGTCCACAGGATCCATGCGGGTGAAATAGTCTCATGCGAGTGCGGCGATTGTACTCATGCGGGTCCACAGGATCCATGCGGGTGAAATAGTCCCATGCGGGTGAAATAGTCTCATGACGAGGCGGATGATCTCATGCGGGTCCACAGGACCCATGCGGGTGAAATAGTCCCAGGAGTAGGATTGCTTAATGATGCTACGGGCGAGAGACTCTGTTTTGATCATGATCCTCCTATTTTTATGCAGTAAAGTTTATACGTGTTACTCTCATTATTAGTAAGGCACAGTGCAATGTAAATTGATTTTTGTATATGACTCCAGCTTGTTTTAAACTTATGATTTCATTACAGTATTTTCAGTTTCACATACTTGGAACTTTGTTATCGACCTCGCCCGAAGTGCGTTAAATCCGCAGAGTCGAGATCGTAACTGGCGATCCGCTCTTAGGATCACTGTTCATTTCTTGGAAAGCTCCATCTCTCCGGAGGCTTTGTCTTTTTGGTATGATTCCCTGAGGTTATAGGCTTTTGTACATTCACGGGGTATGGCGGGGCCCTGTCCCACCACAGTTGTTATTCCTAGAGGTTTGTAGTCACGTTTGTGGATTGGGCTGTAAGAATAAGTTGTACTGTTTCACTTTCGATTAAGTTATTTTATGAAAGGCGGCGCATCGGCTTGCGGTGATGTTTACCTTATCTGATTTTGTATCATGTATGTTCATTGCTATTCTACGATGTGTACACGACATGGTGCCGATGAGGCACGATCGCGGCCGAGGTGGTCGTGACAAAAGTGGTATCGAGCGATTAGTCTCGGAAAGTGTCTGAGGCCGTGTCTAGTAGAGTCTTGATTATCGGTGTGTTGTGCACCACATCTATAATCAGGAGGCTGCAGGACATTTAGGATTGGTTTCCATTCTTCTCACTCTAAGATCGTGCGATAGAGCTGTGTGGTTAGGGTCGTCTCTCCCTAACGAGTTATATTGATTGCAGCTACGAGAAAGGTAGCAGTGACCCAGGGACTACTATGTGGATTGCGTATCCAGGTTAGTAATGATGGTAGTATAGTGGGTATTGTGACATGCAGCTGTACTAAATTATGTATGAGGGTCAGACGCGTGTTGCCTAGAATGATATTGGAATACCAAGGATTGGTAAGGACTAATTAGATACGGGAAGGTATGGAACGGTTTAATGAACTCTCATCAAGGTTTTACGTACTAATTTGAGATAATTAGGAGATGATGAGTTGTCTGAGAAAGTAATGGACCCTTAAGAGGTTTAATTAAGAGACCTAATGGGAGGCTATGTTTGTAAATTAAGCTACGTGGTATGCTTAAGAGGATAGTACAAGATGAGATCCGAGTGGAGTAAGTGATGGGATTGTTGTAAGATTTAGTGTCGTGAATGAGGGATATTGAGACTATGTACATGTGATAGAATAAGTTTGTAATTACGAACGGGCAATTCTGTTAGGCCGTGAACGGGAGTAAGTCGTAATGGTTCATATCTTGGGTTCATTTCCTGTTTGATTTACGATGAATGATTATGCGTATGCGATATCTTAGGGTTATAACTGGCATTATAAGGTCCCATTAAGCGTGAGGTACGAGGAGGTACCGAAGAATAATAGATTGGCTCCAAAAGAACATTCGGGGACGAATGTTTCTAAGGGGGGGAGAATGTTACACCCCGTAGTTCAGATCATGCGTATGAGAGCGTACGAAAGGGAGTAAGACTTAAAATTTTTCGAAAGTTAGGTTGACGGATTGTTCGGACGGGTTTTAGTCAACTTTGAGGCGGGTTATGACCCGTTACATTGAGAGTTTCCAGGTGTTTCAACGGCCTAGTGCGTAGTTCGTTGAGTCTAGTTTCCAACGCAACCAACCGTTCGTCGATAGGACATCGGAGTAGAAAGTTATGGGAGTTACAAGTTCGGTCTTGTGATCGGGCGAGAAAGGTGTTTGATCGAGCGGCAGGGCGCGGCTCCGGTTATTCTGAGGGAGCGATGAAGTTGCATCGCCCGCGCGGAAGCGGGCGTGGCGAAAGTTCGTGAGGTTGCGGAAGATTCAACGCCGCGGCCGCAGGTCGCGGCGAGGCGGAACTTTGGCGGAAAAAGCGAAATCGATTTTCTTCTTTTAAAAGGCCATGTGAGGTGACAAGTGTCCCCATCTGATTTTTTGTGCATGTTCATTATATTGACCAAGTCTTCTTTCAAGACTTTTCCTCTCTCTAAGTTAGAGCTCTCACTTCTCTCTAAAATTCCAAGAGGAATTCAAAGCCTAAGAAAAATCTGAAAAGTTAAAGACAAGAAGGAAGCTTGTGGCTAGCTTGTAGGAGTTATTGTGGTGGTGTTCTTGGAAGGAGGCTAGCAAAGTTGTTGGAATAGTTTTTGCTAAAGCTCTAAAGGTAACATTTCTTCTCTTATAGCTAGTATTGATGTTGCATGTAAAGAAGAAGGAACTTGTAGTAGTAAATATTGCTCTTAGAAGAATTGCATGTAAGAAATATGGTTTGGATGAGAAAGAATTGGTTAAGAAGATATTATGAGCATGTTGTAGCCTACAAACTACTTTAGAATTGTTAAGTGAATTGTTGTACCTTATGGGGCAGAATTTTACACACCCAAGTTTAGGTGTGTAATCCCTTTTGAAATGTTTGGATTGTTGAGCCTTAAATGCGGCGTTTGGATGTTGAATTCGGCCTTGAGAAAGGAGGCATAGTATGTAGAAACAAAGGAAATGCTGCCCATTTTTCCATAGAATTTAGTGGCCTTGAACTTAGATTACTTCTACATCGGAATTAGAGGTTAATAAACGTATCATGGTTATTATAGGTTGACATATTACTTGCGGTATTTTGGGCTTAGCAAGTGGATTGACCGAAGAGGTATGTGAAGCTTTGTTATCTCTTGAGCATGAGTAGTTGTAACTATGTAGTACGGTAGACGTACAAGATTTGACATTTTCACTTGTTTTAAGTATATGATACTTGTTTCATTTTAAATTATAAGTCCCTTGGATTTAGGGAAAATGTATTTGACTAATGAATAACGCAAATATAATGACTTTATGGGAAGTTGGTTATATTAGTTTTTGAAAGGTTAACAAGGAAAGGTTTACTCTAAGTAAAACAAGTACGGGTAAATGATTTGAAACTGTGAAAGGTGAATTGATTTTTAGGCATTGATTGCCTAAGGTTTTAAAAGGAAATGTGACTTGTCTTGAAAAGAAATCGTAACTTGATACTATAGTTATTAGTATCTTGGGAATTTTATATAAAAAGAGTTATTTCTTAAAAGGTTAGAAGTACGTGGTACTTGGGTTGAATTCCCGGATTTTCTCTTAAAAGGCATGTTAGTGCCTTAGGTATACTAAAATGAGAGGATATATTAATAATGTAAATAAGAAGTTAGGAGATTTCTTAACTTGCTTATGTTATGATAAGCCGGTAGAGCTTATGTTATGTTATGTTATGATAAGCCGATAGCGCTTATGTTATACATGATAGCCGGTTGTGCTAGGTGGTATGTTCTTACGGGGTAGACCCCGGGTTACTCTTGTTATTTCCTTTTGACATACTGACACGATGGATGGTCCACGGGTATGCGTTCATTAGGATGGTTCACTACTTATTCTTGTTAATTCTGTTTGGCATCTCGGCGATGGATGGTCCACGAGTATGCGTATTCTTGTTATTTTCTTTGGACATACTGACACGATGGATGGTCCACGGGTATGCGTCCATTAGGATGGTTTACTACTTATTCCATGGATTTGCTACCCATGATGCGAGTGCGGCGATTGTACTCATGCGGGTCCACAGGATCCATGCGGGTGAAATAGTCCCATGCGAGTGCGGCGATTGTACTCATGCGGGTCCACAGGATCCATGCGGGTGAAATAGTCCCATGCGGGTGAAATAGTTCCATGACGAGGCGGATGACCTCATGCGGGTCCACATGACCCATGCGGGTGAAATTGTCCCAGGAGTAGGATTGCTTAATGATGCTACGGGCGAGAGACTCTGTTTTGATCATGAGCCTCCTATTTTTATGCAGTAAAGTTTATACGTGTTACTCTCATTATTAGTAAGGCACAGTGCAATGTAAATTGATTTTCGTATATGACTCCAGCTTGTTTTAAACTTATGATTTCATTACAGTATTTTCAGTTTCACATACTTGGTACATGTTATGCGACCTCGCCGTGCGTTCATCCGCAGTCGAGATCGTAACTGGCGATCCGCTCTTAGGATCACTGTTCATTTCTTGGAAAGCTCCATCTCTCCGGAGACTTTGTCTTTTTGGTATGATTCTCTGAGGTTATAGGCTTTTGTACATTCAGGGGGTATGGCGGGGCCTGTCGCCACGATTGTTATTCTGAAGTGCAGTAGTCACGTTTGTGGATTGGTGTAAGAATAAGTTATCTTTATTTCACTTTCGATTAAGTTATTTTATGAAAGCGGCGCATGTCGGCTTGCGGTGATGTTTATCTTATCTGATTTTGTATTATGTATGTTCATTGCTATTCTACGATGTGTACTGACGGTGCCCGATAGGGCACGATCGCGGCCGAGATCGGTCGTGACAAAAGTGGTATCGAGCGATTAGTCCTCGGAAAGTGTCTACAGACCGTGTCTAGTAGAGTCTTGATTATCGGTGTGTTGTGCACCACATCTATAATCAGGAGGCTGCAGGACATTTAGGATTGGTTTCCATTCTTCTCACTCTAAGATCGTGCGATAGAGCTGTGTGGTTAGGGTCGTCTCTCCCTAACGAGTTATATTGATTGCAGCTACGAGAAAGGTAGCAGTGACCCAGGGAGTACTATGTGGATTGCGTATCCAGGTTAGTAATGATGGTAGTATAGTGGGTATTGTGACATGCAGCTGTACGGAATTATGTATGAGGGTCAGACGCGTGTTGCCTAGAATCATATTGGAATACCAAGGATTGGTAAGGACTAATTAGATACGGGAAGGTATGGAACGGTTTAATGAACTATCATCAAGGTTTTACGTACTAATTTGAGATAATTAGGAGATGATGAGTTGTCTGAGAAAGTAATGGACCCTTAAGACGTTTAATTAAGAGACCTAATGGGAGGCTATGTTTGTAAATTAAGCTACGTGGTATGCTTAAGAGGATAGTACAAGATGAGATCCGGGTGGAGTAAGTGATGGGATTGTTGTAAGATTTAGTGTCGTGAACGAGGGATATTGAGACTATGTACATGTGATAGAATAAGTTGGTAATTACGAACGGACAATTCTGTTAGGCCGTGAACGGGAGTAAGTCGTAATGGTTCATATCTTGGGTTCATTTCCTGTTTGATTTACGATGAATGATTATGCGTGTGCGATATCTTAGGGTTATAAGTGGCATTATAAGGTCCCATTAAGCATGAGGTACGAGGAGGTACCGAAGAATAATAGATTGGCTCCAAAAGAACATTCGGGGACGAATGTTTCTAAGGGGGGGAGAATGTTACACCCCGTAGTTCAGATCATGCGTATGAAAGCGTACGAAAGGGAGTAAGACTTAAAATTTTTCAAAAGTTAGGTTGACGGATTGTTCGGACAGGTTTTAGTCAACTTTGAGGCGGGTTATGACCCGTTATATTGAGAGTTTCCAGGTGTTTCAAAGGCCTAGTGCGTAGTTCGTTGAGTCTAGTTTCCAACGCAACCAACCGTTCGTCGATAGGACATCGGAGTAGAAAGTTATGGGAGTTACAAGTTCAGTGCGCAGTCGGGTAGAAAGGTGTTTCGGTCAGGGCCACAGGGCCGCGGCTCCGGTTATTCTGAGGGAGCGCTGAAGTTGCAACGCCGCGGCGCCGGGAATCAGGGCCGTGGCGCCGAAAGTTCTGTAGGGTTGCGGAAGATTCAGCGCCGCAGCGCCGAGGCGGAACTTTTGGCGGAAAAACTGAGGAAATCTGATTTTCTTCTTTTAAAAAGGCCATGGCATGGTGACAAGTGTCCCCCCCCCCCCATCTGATTTTTTTTGCATGTTCCTTATATTGACCAAGTCTTGAAGACTTGGTCATCTTTCAAGACTTTCCCTCTCTCTAAGTTAGAGCTCTCACTTCTCTCTAAAATTCCAAGAGGAATTCAAAGCCTAAGAAAAATCTGAAAAGTTAAAGACAAGAAGGAAGCTTGTGGCTAGCTTGTAGGAGTTATTGTGGTGGTGTTCTTGGAAGGAGGCTAGCAAAGTTGTTGGAATAGTTTTGGCTAAAGCTCTAAAGGTAACATTTCTTCTCTTATAGCTAGTATTGATGTTGCATGTGAAGAAGAAGGAACTTGTAGTAGTAAATATTGCTCTTATAAGAATTGCATGTAAGAAATATGGTTTGGATGAGAAAGAATTGGTTAAGAAGATATTATGAGCATGTTGTAGCCTACAAACTACTTTAGAATTGTTAAGTGAATTGTTGTACCTTATGGGGCAGAATTTTACACACCCAAGTTTAGGTGTGTAATCCCCTTTGAAATGTTTGGATTGTTGAGCCTTAAATGCGGCGTTTGGATGTTGAATTCGGTCTTGAGAAATGTGGCATAGTATGTAGAAACAAAGGAAATGCTGCCCATTTTTTCATAGAATTTAGTGGCCTTGAACTTAGATTATTTCTACATCGGAATTAGAGGTTAATAAACGTATCATGGTTATTATAGGTTGACATATTACTTGCGGTATTTTGGGCTTAGCAAGTGGATTGACCGAAGAGGTATGTGGAGCTTTCTTATCTCTTGAGCATGAGTAGTTGTAACTATGTAGTACGGTAGACGTACAAGATTTGACATTTTCACTTGTTTTAAGTATATGATACTTGTTTCGTTTTAAAGTATAAGTCCCTTGAATTTAGGGAAAATGTATTTGACTAAGGAATAACGCAAATATAATGACTTTATGGGAAGTTGGTTATATTAGCTTTTGAAAGGTTAACAAGGAAAGGTTTACTCTAAGTAAAACAAGTACGGGTAAATGATTTGAAACTGTGAAAGGTGAATTGATTTTTAGGCATTGATTGCCTAAGGTTTTAAAAGGAAATGTGACTTGTCTTGAAAAGAAATCGCAACTTGATACTATGGTTATTAGTATCTTGGGAATTTTATATAAAAAGAGTTATTTCTTAAAAGGTTAGAAGTACGTGGTACTTGGGTTGAATTCCCGGATTTTCTCTTAAAAGACATATTAGTGCCTTAGGTATACTAAAATGAGAGGATATATTAATAATGTTAATAAGAAGTTAGGGGATTTCTTAACTTGCTTATGTTATGATAAGCCGGTAGCGCTTATGTTATGTTATGTTATGATAAGCCGGTAGCGCTTATGTTATACATGATAGCCGGTTGTGCTAGGTGGTATGTTCTTACGGGGTAGACCCCGGGTTACTCTTGTTATTTCCTTTTGACATACTGACACGATGGATGGTCCACGGGTATGCGTTCATTAGGATGTTTCACTACTTATTCTTGTTAATTCCTGTTGGCATACTGACACGATGGATGGTCCACGGGTATGCGTATTCTTTTTATTTCCTTTGGACATACTGACACGATGGATGGTCCACGGGTATGCGTCCATTAGGATGGTTTACTACTTATTCCATGGATTTGCTACCCATGATGCGAGTGCGTCGATTGTACTCATGCGGGTCCACAGGATCCATGCGGGTGAAATAGTCTCATGCGAGTGCGGCGATTGTACTCATGCGGGTCCACAGGATCCATGCGGGTGAAATAGTCCCATGCGGGTGAAATAGTCCCATGACGGGGCGGATGACCTCATGCGGGTCCACAGGACCCATGAGGGTGAAATAGTCCCAGGAGTAGGATTGCTTAATGATGCTACGGGCGAGAGACCCTGTTTTGATCATGAGCCTCCTATTTTTATGCAGTAAAGTTTATACGTGTTACTCTCATTATTAGTAAGGCACAGTGCAATGTAAATTGATTTTCGTATATGACTCCAGCTTGTTTTAAACTTATGATTTCATTACAGTATTTTCAGTTTCACATACTTGGTACATGTTGTACTGACCTCCTTCGGGGGGCTGCGTTCATGCCGCAGGTCGAGATACGTAGCTTGCTGATCCGCACTCTTAGGATCACTGTTCATTTCTTGGAAAGCTCCATCTCTCCGGAGGCTTTGTCTTTTGGTATGATTCCCTGAGGTTATAGACTTTTGTACATTCAGGGGGTATGGCGGGGTCCTGTCCATACGATTGTTATTCCTAAGTGCGTAGTCACGATTGTGGATTGAAATTTGTAAGAATAAGTTATCTTGTTTCACTTTCGATTAAGTTATTTTATGAAAGCGGCGCGCCGCTTGCGATGATGTTTACCTTATACAAATTTTTGTATTATGTATGTTCATTGCTATTCTCGATGTGTACTGACGGGTGCCCGATAGGAGCACCGATCCGCGGCAGTCGGGTCGTGACAGTCACATCCCTGAAGAGAGCAAAGTGCTCCCATCAGAATTCAAACCCACGCTGCAGGTCTCGAACAGGATTTTAAATTCACCTCTTTTGCCATCATCTATGCCCCGGGGGACAACAAGTCTTCCTTTCTCATGTACGGAAAAGTTGCTACGCTAGCACCGTTGTAGCAACATAATTTATTTATTTTAAATTTTTACATTATGATTCCGTTAAATAATTAACTTTCATTAGTTCAAATGATCAATATCATATACTTTAATTAATTAAAATTTTAATATGTTCGTTCAAATAATATAAAGTATTAGAATGTGTACAAATATTATTTAGCCATATTTAGTCTTATGTAATTATAATAAATATAGGATCCCTATTGTATAAGGATTCCACATTGTATACCATATATATTGTATTAATGAGAAAGGCTCCCCAAAGGAGATTAATACAATTCTACATGGTATCAGAAGTCTAAACCCCAAAACCTAAAATATTCTTTTCTTTTTTCAGCAGTCTGTCTGAAAACACTGACATGTGCTCTCTTTCCTATGTCGGTCAGCGCTCCAGTCCTGCCCCCCCCCCCCCATTTCTTTTCCCGAAGACCACCTGATTAGACAACTCCCACTGATCTATTTCTTTTCCTCGTGAATTGTTTACTTAGTCAAAATCTTTCTGTAGAATTTTGATATGGGCAAAATCTCTTTTTTCTCCTTATCCGAAAATAATTAAAATTTTGTCCATTACCCGAGAACAAATCAATGGCTTCTTTGACCCGTCAACAACTCGATAGTGCGTGGTATATGGATATGGGTGTCACATCTTATCTCACTAATAATTCAGGTAATCTTCCTCAACTACGTCGGTTACCATCAACAATCGATTATGGTCGGTAGTGGTCTTCGCATTCCAATTCAAGGATTCGGCCACACCCTTACCCCACCACCGCATCCACACTTCTCTCTTAAAAATGACCTTTATGCCCCAAACATCATCAAAAATCTAATTTATGTCAGAAAATTGTCACCGATAATTTTGTCTTAATTAATTTTGACCCATTTGGATTTTCCGTAACGGACCTCCGTACCAGAAAACTCTTTACGCGATGCAATAGTGAGGGGGGCCTATATCCGTTCCTACTCACATCCGTTGCTAGTGTCACTCCTCCCACTGTTTTAACAATCATATCTCTCTCTACGTGGCATAATAGACTTGGTCATCTAGATTCTCACATTTTTATTCTCTTAGAAATCGAAATTTAATCCAATGTAACAAAGGAATCTTTCGCATAGTTGCTCCTCGTGTCAGTTAGGAAAACACGTTAAACTACCATTTACGGCTTCTATGAGTACTACTTTCTCTCCTTTGATATTATTCACGCTGATTATGGACCTCTCCTATAACTAGCAACTTAGACCACAAATATTATCTGGTATTTTTGGATGGTTTCTCTCACTTTCGTTGGGTCTATCCACTCAAACTCAATCTCAATTGTTTTCCAAATTTGTTGAGTTTCGTACA
Source organism: Przewalskia tangutica (assembly GCA_029844215.1). Lineage (NCBI taxonomy): Eukaryota > Viridiplantae > Streptophyta > Magnoliopsida > Solanales > Solanaceae > Przewalskia > Przewalskia tangutica. Next base: position 119,408,853 of record CM056726.1, on the reverse strand, counting down.
CTGGTTAAAACGCAATTTGAAAAATACATAAAATTATTTCAATGTGATAATGGTCGAGAGTTTAATAATTCCCTATTTCATAAATTTTGTGCGGCTAATGACATGATCTTTCGTGTCTCATGTCCTCACACCTCCCCTCAAAATAGACAAGCCGAAAGAATCCTCCAAACCATTAATAATATGATTCGTACCCTCATTTTTCATCTGTCTTCCCCCCCTATTTTTTGGGTGTATGCACCAGAAATGGTAGAACACATTCTAAATATTTTATCTACCCGTGCGATTCAAAATAGAACACCCACCGAAATTCACTACCGTCGGATCCCTACCTATGACCATCTTAGAATTTTTGGTTGTTTGTGTTACCCTAATCTGACATCCACGTCCCCACCACAACCACCATACCACAAATTAGCACCTTGATCTACTTCGTGCGTTATCCTAGATTTCCCATCAAACCATAGGGGGTACTTGTGCTATGAGCTCTCCACCGATAAAATCATAATTTCTCGCCATGTTACATTTGTTGAGTATGTTTTCCGTTTGACAACATTAAAAAATTCTGAGTCACTGATTATCAATTCCTCGAAGATTTGGACACATCACCGCTTGTCCAACAAGCATTTCGTCATGCTGCCACTATTCCGATGGGGCCGCCGCACCAAATGCCACCACCGGTAGTCCAGTCTCGGTATCCGAAATCCAAGTTGTCCCCTCCCCAAGGTATCCCATCGGCTCTACCATCACCGGCGGCCAACTACATCAGTCCACCGGTGCACTACTGTCACTGCCACCACAGGCAGTCGGCCCAGTTTCTCTATGTCACTGTTTATGTCTCTGTCACATACATCGTCGATTGCCACCACCACCGGCAATCGGCACAACTTCTCTGTCTCAACATCGACAACCACCCCTACTACCGAAAACTTGACATGCCAACACAACCCAAAATGAGACCCACACCACCATACCAGTCGTAGTCCCGACAACTCATACCCGGCATCCTAACCATCACACCAACACTACTTGTTACCTACTATGTCTCCCAGATTCACATAGTCACCACCCCCGACGACCTACCCTACCCAACAAGTAACCAGATTGACAACATCAAATATTCCGACAACCAAACCACCGATCATTGTTAATCCAACCACATAACCCCACTGCAAAACCCGTCGTCTGTCACCACCCAGATCTCGAACCCGAACCCAATACCCAGTACACCCACACAATAAACATCTGCCCCATCGCACCATATGCAAACACGTGCCCAACATGAGATTTTCAAACCAAAACTCCACTTTAACCTATCACACAAACAATATCTTCAATTCCCAAAAACCCAAAATTTGACAAACTAGATCCCAATTGGAATGTTGTCATGTGTGAGGAATTTAATGATTAAACTAAACAGCACACTTGGGATTTGGTTCCTATACCGGATGGGGTGAATGTGATCCGATGTTTGTAGCTCTTTTGTCACAAATACAGTGACAAGATGGCATAGATTGTGGTGAGACATTTAGTCTGATTATTAAACTGACTACCACCCGCACAGTTCTAAGCATTGATATGGGTAAGCATTGGCCAATTCATCAGCTTGATATGAAAAATGTGTTTCTACATGGAGATTTAAAAGAAACAGTCTACATGCATAAATCGCCTAGTTTTGTCCATCCAACATCCCTACAGTATGTATGTCGTCTCTGTTAGTCACTTTATGGCTTGAAAGATGCCCTTATAGCGTGGTATGGTCACTTTGCACAATATATCATGTAAATTGGGTTTGTATGCTGCAAGTGTGATAACTCACTTTTTATTTTTCATAGATGTAGTAGCACTGTCTATTTATTGATGTATGTCGATAATATTGTACTTACTGCCTCATCTGACTTGTTGAAAAATGAGATCATTGCACTGCTCAAAAGAAAATTTGCTATGACTGACTTAGGAAAGTTGAGCTATTTTTTAGGAATTTCAGTGACCAGATTTGCAGATACTATGTTTCTTTGTCAGCGAAAGTATGCAAATGAGATTATATACAGAGCTAAAATGGAAAATTGCAAGATCATGTCAACTCAGTTGACTCTAAATCAAAGCTAATGGCTTTGAATGGTAATCCCGTGTCAGATCCCACCCTCTACAAGAGTCTAACAGATGCACTACAGTACCTCACTTTTACCAGGAATGATATTGCTTATGTTGTTCATCAAGTATGCTTATTTATGCATTCCCCAAGAGAGCTTCATTTTACTGCTCTTAAGCGTATCATCTGATATGTTAAGGGCACACTTGATTATGGACTAGATCTATATTCCTCAGCACCGATCAAGTTGTTGTCATATACGGATGTTGATTGGACAGGCTGTCCGGATATATGATGTTCCACCTTATGTTATTGTGTATTCTTGGGTGATAATCTCATTTCTTGGTCTGTCAAGAGACATGTCACATTATCCCGTTTGAGTGTAGAAGCTGAGTACTGAGGTGTTGCTATTGTTGTTGCTGAGATCTATTGACTTCGAAACCTTCTTTTGGAGCTTTAGTGTCCGTTTCGTAAGGCGTCTTTGGTTCATTGTGATAACATATCCGTCATCTACATATCTCATAATCTGGTTCAGTATCAGTGAACCAAACATATTGAGATCGACATTCACTTTGACCGTGAGAGGTTGCACTCGGTCATGTCAAGGTATTGCATGTGTCATTTTCCTATCAATATGCAGATATATTCACAAAAGGCCTTCCTAGACATTTATTCCTTTCAAATCCAGTCTTAGCGTCCGGCCTCCTTCCGCTCAGACTGCGTGGGTGTATTAGAATGTGTACAAATAGTATTTAGCCATATTTATTATTATATAACTATGATAAATATAAGATCTCTGTTGTATAAGAATTCTACATTGTATACACTATATATATTGTATTAATGAGAAAGGCTCTACAAATGAGATTAATACAATTCTACATAAAGACTAAAACATAAATAACACAATAACACAGACTAATATTGCTATTTGTCCTATATTCTAAGTTATTCTAAGAAAAAAGCACAAAACCTTATCAATTAGTCTCTACAAAGGTAATTCGTTAATTTAGATTCTACAAACTAATACTTCAAGCAACCTCTCGATGAATAGGAAGTGAACAATCTTTCTAGCTAGATCGATGTTTCGTTCAATCGAGCTAACTATCGAAAGCTTTGGAAACACCCTACGATAAGCTAAGCGAGTTAGGAACTAAAGTGAATTATTTTTTAAACATTTTTTTCTTTTTTTCTATGACCGCACCTTTAATCTCATAATTATAATTTCAACTAATTTAAATATTTTTTAGTTCATTGTAAAGAAAATATCTTTAGATATGAAAAGATTTGTTTTTTTATTTTTTATTTACCTATAATGATCCACACAACAAATATAGGGGGAGAGAGAGCCTATGTGTTCTTGTAGAGGGAGAAATAGCTCATGCTGTAACATGCTTAAACCACAACTTTTAAAAATTAAAAGGAAAATGACATAAATTACCCCCCTAAACTATACCTAAATCTCGATATCACGCTCAGACTATTAAGGCGAGGTGTGAAGCGATCTCGTACTAAACGAAACGCTTTCACCTTCCATAACCAAAAGGTGATCTATATCACCCATGACCGTCTTAAAAGTAAGAATTTAATATTGTTAGAATATTCCAGAATTAATATCGTTAATATGGTAATATTGTGTATTATCTTGTATTAATGTAGTATCTCATTCTATATGGTAGGTAGTTTAATGTATAGGAATATTCTTAGGGTTATACTAGGCAAGACTTATTCTTCCTAGTTAATGTAAAAGATGTATATATTCTTACCAAATGGAACAAGGTCATTGGAGGAAAATAATATCAAAGTCTTGCATGATATCAAGAGTTTAAGGAAAAGATCCATATTTTCTCTCCAAATTTTCGACCTAGTCTTCTTCCTTGGCCGAATTGTTTTAATTTTTTTTAATTTTATGCTTTATCCCTCCACTGTTGAACAACTTTCATCTCAACCAAATATGTCTGAATCTAAATCATATTTTCATCCCGCCCTAACTGTCTCAAATATTAAAATACATGTTTCTATTAAACTGGAAATGGAAACCGTGTATTATGCTACATGGGCGGAATTATTTAAAATATGTTGTAGGGCTCACAAAGTTCTTTATCATAGCATTCCACCAAAAGATGGGAAGGGGAAGGAATTATCCACAGATGCAGACAAGGAATTGTGGGATACGCTTGATGCCACAGTCCTTGGTTGGATTTATGCAACAATTTCCACGGACTTGTTGCACACCATAATGGAGCCGGATTCAACAATCATGTCGGCGTGGGAACGATTGAGAGATATTTTTAAAGATAATCAAACTCTCGCGCTGTTACACTGGAACAGGAATTCTCCACCATTGACATGGCGGATTTTCTCAATGTTTCGGCATATAGTCAACGCCTCAAAGTGTTGACAGACCAGTTAAGAAACGTCGGTTCACCAGTTACTAATAACCGGTTAGTCTTACAATTGGTCGCTGGTATCAATGATGCATATAGCGGAGTGGGAACTCTAATCCGTCAAAGTAATCCATTACCACAATTCTATCAAGCAAGATCCATGCTTGTACTTGAAGAGTCAGACTTGATAAAAAAGGCATCAACTACTTCAAATTCCGCCTTCATTGCCACTCCTTAAAATGATGGTAATTTTTTTGATCCCTCTCACCAAAATAAGGGATAAAAAAATCGTAATAATAATAAAAATAAGGGATAAAAAAGACGTAATAATAATAAAAATAAGGGTAGAAATCGCGAAAATAACAAAGGTGGAGGCGTGAAATTAGATGGCGGCGAAATAAGCGGCACCACGACTCGCTGTGGTGGGCGATGGCGTGAGCGGTGGCGAGCAGGTGGATAGTGGCGGCAGGCGGTGGTCAATGGCGGGCACGACAGTGGCCTTGGGCTGCCGCCAGCCAAAGAGCAATTGAGCGAGCGGACCTAACGATCGGCTGGCGGACCAGCAGTGGCAACAAACTCAGCACAGTGGGCCTCAATTCAGACATGCCCAATAGGCCTATTTTACTACACTAGTCACGCCAAGCAGTGGACTTGGGCCTCAGCCGACCCAGTGGCATGAGGCCCACTCAACCATGGTCCACCCAACGGATATTGAGTCTGTCATGCATACTCTTGGACTCAACCCACCGGATTCAAACTGATATATGGGCTCCGGGGCAACGTCTCACATGACGTCCTCCCAAGGTAATCTCACCTCCTATTTTAATTTGAGCAATGATAGTGGTATAATTGTCAGAAATGACCATTCAATTCCAATTAAAGGGTATGGTTCTACTAAATTGTCACCACCAAACCCACCACTGTTTTTAAATAATGTCCTACATGCTCCAACGTTAATCAAAAAATTGGTATATGTTAGAAAGTTTACAACGGATGATTGGGTATCTGTTCATTTTGACCCATTTGGTTTTTCCGTGCATGATTTCCAGACGGGGAAGCTTCTCATGAGATGTGATAGCAAATGGGAGCTCTACCCAATAAGTTTACCTAATCATAAGTCCAAGTTTCAGTCTACTTTTGCAACTTTGGCACCATCTTTATGGCACCAACGTTTGGGGCATCCGGGGGAGGATGTTTTGGCCTCCCTTAAACAAAATAAATTTATTTCTTGTATCCAAACTCGGACGTTAAATAATTGTCATTCTTGTGTACTTGGTAAACATGTTAAACTGCCATTTATTGCTTCTACTTCATGCAGCCTTATGCCATTTGATATTTTGCATTGTGACATTTGGACATCACCCGTTTTTAGTTCTTCTGGTCATAGATATTATTTGCTTATCCTTGATGATTACTCTAATTATTTGTGTATATTTCATTTGTAAAAGAAATCACAAGTGTTTTCCACATTTCTCACTTTTAGAGCATTCATCAAAACTCAATTTGAACGGGAGATTAAATGTATACAATGTGATAATAAGAGAGAATTTGACAATAATCAGTTTTGAGATTTTTTCAAAACAAATGGTTTGAATTTTCGTCTGTCTTATCCTTACACTTCATCACAAAATGGGAAGGCGAAACGCAAAATTAGAATTATAAACAACATTGTTATGACATCTCTTGCTCAGGCATCCCTACCTCCCATATTTTGGTATCATGCACTTCAAATGGCCATAAATGTTGAACATTCTTCCTCATAAGAACATGTCCTACCAAGCTCCACTAAAAATGTTTTATTTACGAGAGTCATCATATCTTCATTTAAGGGTGTTTGGTTGTCTGTACTACCCCCTCTTTTCATCCACCACAATCACCAAACTCCAACTCCGGTCCACTCCTTGTGTCTTCTTGGGTTATCCTGCAAATCAACGTGGTTACAAATGCTATGATATTTCTTCAAATAGAATAATTGTCAGTCATCACTTGATTTTTGATGAAGTGATTTTTCCCTTTGCTAAGATAAATGAAACCGGGACTCATACTTATGATTTTTTAGATGATGATAAGCTCTCGTATTTAACACATTTTCTCCACAGCTCAAGAAATACCTCAAATATTGGGCGCTCATCCGTCCGCTCTCGGCGGTGTCTCTGCGGACCGCTCAGCGACCCAAATTGTCCAACACTGGCTGGACAATGGGCGATCCACTACTCGCGCGATTCTGTCGGTGGATAATTGGGCAAGTCGATGCCCAAGCGATCCCATTCCGGTTTATCCATCGATGGCGTCGACCACTGGTTGGCCCAAAGCTCCCGATTCCGCACTTGGCGATGTCGTCGATCCGGCTGGCCATCGTCATCCCGTTCGGTCACCCGTAGTCAACATGGTATTTTAAACCCAATACCAAATACAATGTTCACACACAGGTTTCCAAATCACATTTGCCTCGTAACCCAGTGTCCGCTCTAAAAGACTCGAATTGGAAAATGGTCATGGATGATGAATATCATGCTCTAATTAAAAATAGGACATGGGATTTAGTACCTCGTCTATCTAATGCTAATATTATTCGGTCTATGTGGATTTTTAGCCATAAAGAAAAATCTGATGGATCTTTTGAGCGGCATAAGGCCCGTCTTGTAGGTAATGGAAAGACCCAGCAGGTTGGAATCGATTGTGGGGAGACGTTTAGTCCAGTAGTCAAACCAGCTACCATCAGAACAGTTCTAAGTCTGTCACTCTCAAAAGGATGGTCACTTCATCAACTGGATGTCAAAAATGTCTTTTTTCATGGTAACCTGAATGAGACAGTTTACATGCACCAACATTTGGGATACAGAGATCCTACGTATCCCAATCATATGTGTTTGCTAAACAAATTATTGTATGGCCTCAAACAGGCTCTCAGGGCTTGGTATAAGCGGTTTGCAGATTTTGTGTCACAAATGGATTTTATTCACAGCCGTTCTGACAATTCTCTGTTTATTTATCGTCAGGGTAATAATACTGCTTATCTTCTTTTATATGTGGATGATGTCATTCTTACAAAATCTTCAGACTCCCTCCGCAAGAGTATCATGTCTCAGCTTGGTTCCGAATTTGCTATGAAGGATCTTGGTTCACTGCACTATTTTCTAGGTATTTCTGTGACACGACATGCAAGTGGGTTATTTCTCTCACAAAAGAAGTATGCACTTGAAATTGCGGAACAAGCTGGTATGTCCTCATGCAAACTTTCGACAACTCCGGTGGACACAAAGTCGAAGTTGAGTGTTATCTCTAGCAAACTCTTTGATGGTCCTACATTATACCGCAGCGTGGCTGGAGCTTTGAAGTACCTTACATTCACCAGGCCGGATATTACCTATGCAGTACAACAAGTGTGTGTATTCATGCATAATCTAATGGAAGAACATATGCATGCCCTCAAACGCATTGTGCGGTATATTCAGGGTACTCTGGAGTATGGATTACATCTTTACCCATATTCCATCACCAAACTTGTCACTTACACAAATGCAGACTGGACAAGCTGTCCGGACACCAGACGTTCCACCTTCGGTTATTACGTCTTCCTCGGTGATAATTTGATCTCATGGTCTTCTAAAAGGCAACACACAGTATCACGTCGAGTGCTGAAGTTGAGTACCGTGTGGTTGCTAATGTTGTATCTGACTCATGCTGGATTCATAATCTTTTACTTGAGCTTCATTGTCCCATTCCGACGGCTACTATGGTATACTGTGATAACATTAGTGCAATCTATCTATCAGGAATCCAATCCATCATCAACCCACTAAACATATTGAGTTATATTTCATTTTGTCCGTGAAAAGGTGACTCGCGGACAAGTGCGAGTGTTACACGTTCCGACGCGACATCAGATTGTTGATATCTTCACAAATGGACTTCCTCTGATACTATTTGAAGAATTTCGGGGCGATCTCGTAGCGAAAGTCGTTCGCGTTAGTGTTAATGTACGTTCGTTTTCTTCTTTGCGTCTGTTTTCTTCTTTGCCACGCGCATCCGTTTTTCCATTCGCCGTCCTCCAACTTCGACTGCGGGGGAGTGTTAGAATATTCAAGAATTAATACCATTAATATGGTAATATTGTGTATTATCTTGTATTAATGTAGTATCTCATTCTGTATGGTAGGTAGTTTAATATATAAGAATATTCTTAGGATTATACTATTAATGTAAAAGATGTATATATTCTTACCGAATGAAACAATGTCATTGGAGGAAAATAATATCAAAGTCTTACAAATATTACCCTATAAGTTGATGTGACAAAAAAAAAATTATGATTAAATAATAGGAGAGAGGTCAAAATTAAAGTAATATATATGTATCAGGGATAAATAAATTCATTTTTAATTGCTCAGAAGTGTAATAAATCGTCTTAATAGTTTGAGTGTGATATCGAGATTTCGAATATAGTTTAAAGATCAATCTATATCTTTCATATTTAATATGATAAATTTTATTTTTCTTATTACTATCTTAAATTATTTATTAATTTAAACTATATCATATACATTAAAATTCAAAGTCAAATATCGTCCTATTGATAGCAATTTATACTCCCAATATGAAATAGTGATAAAAAATAAACATTTTACTTTTAAAAAATACCTTTTTCAATATGAATTTAAATTAATTGAGTTCAAATAAATATTGGATTTCGAATAAAAAACGCAAAAAAAAAAAACATAAATCGGTGGATATTGAAGGCAAATAACAATGCCATCACTCATCTTAATTCACATAAACAGGAAAGTTAGGATTTTATTTAAAAATATAAAGAAGTAACCAAATAAAAAAAAATAAAAAATCCAATATTAATTATATATACAAAAAATATTAACCTATATACACAATAATAAATGCTCCGCCCCTGCACACGAGTCGGTGCAGCATGCAACATCTGGATCGCAGCCGTGTTGGGACTAACTTCTCCCCACGTGTACGTACTACTTCTTTCCACTTTTCATCACTTGTTTCAGCCATCTGTCCTTTTTTATCATAATGCTGCTAATTAATGTTCATCTCTGGCTTTCAAAATCATTCCATCACCTCCGGACCTTTTCTTCTTACTTCCTTCACCCTAATAATCGGATCATGGCTTCCCAAGATCAGCTGAAGCACAGAAGTACCAAAGATCAACAAACAGAACAACACAAAAAATCTGATGATGACAAAATGAACAAATCAACAAGAAAACAGAAAGCCAAACGCGGCCTTAAGTCATTAGGAATCGCTTTATCCATCCCACTGTTATTAACACTTGTAGACATCTCACTTTTCGGGTCAAGTTACAAATACGTATCAATGGAGAAGCCTTTTTGGATGCCACGTCTATGGGCTTTGCACTTAGCCTGTTTGGGTTCTGCTTTTCTTATGGGCCTTTCTGCTTGGCTTGTTTGGGCCGAAGGTGGGTTTCATCGTCAGCCTATGGTTATGCTTTTGTATGTAAGTCAATTGGGCCTGAGTTTGGCTTGGGATCCAGTGGTGTTTAAGGCTGGAGCTACTAAGGTTGGGTTGGTATTGTGTATGGCTTTGTTTGGAGTGTTGATTGCTTGTGCTAGGGCTTTTAAAAATGTGAATCCTATTGCTGGGGATCTTGTTAAACCTTGTCTTGGATGGGTTGTGCTTTTGAGTCTAGCTAATCTTAAGCTTGTATATCCATAGGCCATAGGTATCATATAGTTGCTATATACACTTGTTTTTTCTGCTTCTATTAGTGTTCTTTATTTCACGTCCTAAACTATGTGCAATGTATTGTTTTTAATGACATACATCGCTTTCTGCCTAGCTAACAGTAATTTGTCATATATTCTCCTCTTTTGGTTGATGAGTTAATGCATAATACAAGACATATCTACCTTCTTTTTTCACCGAGTATGTTGTAATTGAATTTCCCCGGGAGATCATTAGCCTTTCATGTTTTAAGCATGTTCCTTGCCTGATAGTGTTGGTACCAAGGAATAAAAACTTGTAGAACACATCCAATATCTTCAGATTTTCTGAAAAAATGGAAGAATTGGACCCGTGCGAGGTACCGCACAGGCCCCGAAAAATGAAAATTTAGGGTCTTTTTATTTTTTATTAAGTAAAAGTAGTATTAATCATAATTTACCGTAAATGTCCAGATCTTAGCCCAATTAAAGGTCACTTTTATGGATTAGAACATGGTCTCCAAATGTTTGGGTAGTTTGAAGTACGAAATGCCACTTTAATCAAAATGACGACCGGCATGACCTCTCTCTTTTACTTCTTATATGTTTGTTGCGAAAAGAAAATTAAGACACTCTTCGGAAAAAACGAACATGTGTGACGTAAAATCTTAAGAGATGATATATTGCTTCACCATAGACCAATACGAATAATATAAGCCTGAGTTCCTGCCTAAGCACCAAGATATTTGTCATGGTTTACTTTAGTCATCCCCCAAAGGTTAGGCCCCAACAAGAAACTGTGAGCAAATGCGTTGTAGCACTAAATTTCTAGTCGGTGCTACAGAGCTTCCTCAGAGTCACAGACATCCTCCTCTTCTGATCAATCTCTTGGCCTTCCCATATTTGAAACCCAAGCCCCCGATTTATCTCATGCTTCCAAAGATAGCGTGCTTCTCCCCACATCAAAATAAGACATCCTGGTGTCAAAAGCACGGGCACTCTTTGAGGTGGATCTTGGGCTCTGCATGTTTCATTCTCGACTCGAGAAAAATGCATCACACAGGATGACTCTAGAGAAACGATAGCAATTCCGTCCTCAAAGCGCATTAGATCAACATGCGGACAGATACCCTGTTGTAAAGCAATGCAATTTCATTACCAGGATCCACTATAATGAGGAAGGTACCTCCCAAATTTCACTATTGATGCTAAATCAACAAAGTTTATGAACCTAAAAGCTAATGTGGTCAAAGCTGCTGACAATAGACAGGTTTAGCAAACACTTTATCGACCAATAATCCAATGTGGTTCGAAGCTGCTAATAAAAACATTCCAGAATTTGCAGTAATATTTTGACTCAAAATGAGGAAGGGAAAAAGAAAATCATGAAATCAATATCTATCCAGGATTGAAAAAAACTTGAAAGACACTAATAAGGTGATCTAATAATAGAGCTATGCACAATATATGAGATTAGTATTCCTTCCACCCAAAAAAAAAATTGCCCATTGGAACGACTTAAGAGGAAAGCTAATGTTTTAATAGCAGCTAAGCCTGGATACTGCCCGTTTTTTACTTGTTACTTAGATCCACAACAAGCATCCTTTCCTCAAAAGTTTCCAGCTTCAGTCTAATATCTTTTCTAGGATAGCAAACGGTGCGAGGCGAGGCGGTTGCGGGCGTATCAAACTGTGAAGACTTCAACCCACCCCGCATAGCATAATTTTCCCTTTTCAACCCGCTCCACATAATTTGTTTTTAAAAAAAAAATAAAAAAATCAATGAATCTGATAGTTTATACTTTATATTACAATAACAAATCTAGTGAAATCCACAACGTGAGGTCTGGGAGGGTAGAGTGTACGCAGACCTTATACCTTGGCAAGTAGAACGGTTGTTTCTGAGAGACCGTCGGCTCAAGACAGAGCATAAGCAGAAGCAAAACAAGAGAAACGGTCAAATCCGGATAAATTTTTTAAAACAATATAAAAATGTTGGTATCAAAAGCGAATAAGTCATTATAGCGCATTCTGAAAAAAAAAACAGTAACTAACGCAAGTAAATAAAATAAATAAAGTACACTAAAGAACACATAGCAACATAAATCAACTACAAGAGACTATAAAACTATTGCGGCTATTAGTATGATAGGCTAAACGAACCTACAATAATAACACTACAACTACCAGTTTGCAAACGTAAGTAGGACTACGCTCGACTACCTACTACCCTAATCCGTGTCCTCCACAACCCCTTATCGAAGGTCATGTCCTCAGTAAGTTGCGTCAGCGTCATATCCCGTCTAATCACCTCTCCCAAATACTTCGGCCTATCTCTACCCCAACCCCTCCTGAACCCATCCATCGCCAGTCTCTCACATCTCCGCACTAGGACATTTGTCTCTCCTATGCACATGCCCAAATCATCTCAACCTTTCTTACCACATCTTATTCTCCACCGAGGTCACCCCCACTCTGTCGGATATCATCATTTCTAATCATATCTCTCAGCATCCTCATCTCCGTAATTTTCATCTTTTGGATGTGCGAAGTCTTGACTGACCAACACTCCGCCTCATACAACATAGGTCTAACCACCGCCCTATAGAACTTGTCTTTAAATTTTGGTGGTACCTTTTTGTCGCATAAGACTCCAGATGCGAGCTTCCATTTCATCTATCATGCCCCAATACGATGTGTGACATCGTCATCACTCTCCATCCCCTTGGATAATAGACTGAGGTACTTGAAGCTTCATTTCTTTGAAATGACCTGAGTACCAAGCTTCACCTCCACGCATGTCTCAAGGTCGCTCCCGTTACTGAACTTGCACTCAAAGTATTTTGTCTTGGTCCTACTCGCATGAATTTTTTGGACTCCAGAGTCGGTCTCCAAACCTCCAACTTAGCGTTCACTCCACTGTGAGTCTCATCAATCAGGACTATGTCGTCTGCGAATAACATACACCATGACACCTCTTTTTGGATTTGTCGCATCAGTCCATCCATCACCAACGCATCACTGATGCAATAGCTGTGAAACATTGCATCAAGGTCCCAACTCCCCCGCTTTATACCCTTTTGCCTAACAAATTCCATGTTTATTATTCCTCAATCAACCTTAACTTAGTCTACATTTATCACATAATTACTCTATAAACTCACCCATGTTCGAAAATTGACTTGAAGTGATCCCCAAGGATAGCTAAATAATGGATTCTTCCGTTAACATAACCAAATAACAAAGAAGATATGTTATTGATTCTTTAAGAATAAGTTAAGGGATTTGTCATAACTCAATTATTCTGACTAGTTTAGAAAATATAAATAATTTCTTTTAAGTTTATATTAGTATAAGTTAACCCTTCAGGTTATGTTATTGCTATTTTCAATTTAGCCCTTTAAGTTTACAAGTGAACATTTGAGACAACTATATAAGGTTGTTTACCCTGTAATTTCATTATCAGAATTATAAAACCTACTTTTCCTTTCTCTCTCTACTCGTCTCCCTTCTCCCCTTCTCACGACTTGTAGCAAACCCTAGGTTTGTTACAAATGGCATCAGAGCCAGTTCCGATAACGGAAATCGATGCTCCACCGGAACAACAACCCACCAACGATGACATGCAGATGCTAAGGACACAATTATCATCATTAGCCGAAGAGACCAATCGAAGGTTGCTAGCCGTGGAAGCGAAGCGATCGGCGAAATCTGCGGAAGTGGGCATTATGCGGAATGACTCATCAACTCTGACTCGGTGGTGGTTGACCTGGCGACACCAGTGGCGACACACGCGAACATCACACTTGGTTCGATTCCGACTCAGATACCAGTTCTACAACCAAGTTATGATTGCGACCAAGCTTCAGGTAGCAAAACCCCTAATTCTTTCTCATATATATCGTCGGGTCAAAGTGTCAGGAGAGGGTTTACATTTCTCCCAGCACCAATACTTAATAGTCCCCCAATTTTTAGAAACCCTAACTACTCATCCTTACCCCCAGTGCACCAGGAGCATTAGTGCACATCCCTGAAACCCCGAGCAATTTCAGTGCCCTAAAACCTAAAATTAATTTTCCGGAGTTTGATGGAGTGAACCCGAGAAGTTGGTTGAGAAAATGCAAGAAGTTTTTTGAACTCTACAAAATCCCAGACCATGAAAAGTTAAATTATGCAGTTGTACATGTTGGGGACAGGGTAGATTTGTGGTTGGATGGTTATACTATGAATCTTAAGGGAGCCATAACCTGGAGTAAATACTGTTTAGAAGTGTGTCGAAGATTTGGGAACCTGAGACCCCAAGATGTGGTGGAAGAATTCAATAAGCTTACACAGACTAGTACTGTGGATCATTACCAAAACAGATTCGATGAACTAATCAGCCACATGGCTATCTTGAACCCTTTACTTAATGAAGCACACTATGTTGCTAGCTTCATTAGTGGTCTTAAGCCTGAGATAAAGCTCCAACCATACCATATAAAATAAAGCCAAACGTACCTTGTATCACTGTACCACTGTACTACTGTACTTTATATAAAGAAATGAGAGTCAACTGAGCCTTTTAAAATATATCTTTTTTAAAAGTAAGATCCACCGTGTCATTTCAAGTTATGAAATAAATATCATTTCAAATATGAAATCAAATGTATCCCTTTCAAATATGAAATCATTACCATTTCAAATATGAAAGACATGTCAGGGTCATCCGCCCTCAGAATCATTATGCAATCCTATTCATGGGAATTAAACCCGCATGGGAATTGAACCCGCAATGAATATCTGTACACGATACCCGCATCACGGAGAGCTAATCCATGGAATGTGTCATGGGAATTGAACATGCATGAGTCCTTCAGACCCGCAGTGAGTGTGTGCCATCTCACGTCATGGGAGCTACTCCATTAAATATATATACAATGTTGCTGGCCCTCTAGTGAGGGACGCGGAGATGTGGAAATATAACACTCGCACGAATGACTATATGAGATACCATATGCAAGTTAAAATGATCTTTGACTCTCATTAGTACAAATAGAATGAACTATCAATTTAGAAAACTCAAGGCATTTATCATGTCATGTAATATCAGAGAATTGAACCCAAAGTACTATGCACATCCATTCTTATAAAAAAAGAATCACATCATGCAATATTAGGGAATTGAAACCCAAAAAGTACTATTTACGTCCGCCGTACATCCTTTCATTTTAAAACAACCAAGGCAATACCATGTCTTCCTTTTAAAATGACCAAGACAATACCATGCCTTCCTTTTTAAAATATCCGTATCGTCGCGCCGCGTCCTTTCCTTTATAAACCCCAAGACACTAGCACTTGTAGCATCAAGACACTTTCACTATTAAAAACAAGTTACTTACACTTTTAAACTCAAGTAACTTATTCTTTTCAAATCAAGTAACTTATACCCTTAAATCAAGTTACTTCTTCTTTCCCAAAATCAAGTCATTTATACTTCATATAAATCAAGACTCTTATACTTCATCTAATTAAATCTCATATACTTTCAAGTAAGGTCTCATATACCTTCAAGTAAAGTCTCATATACTTTCAACTAAGTCTCATAACTTTCAAATAAATCTAGTCGCATGACTTTCAAATAAATCAAGTCTCATAACTTCAAATAAATTTAGTCTCATGACTTTCAAATAAATCCAGTCTCATTAGTGTTGTAACCTAGCAAGATCAACTCGACTCTAATGCTTACTAAACACTCTTACCAACATCTTTCATAAGACTTGGTAAGGACTTAGGAATCATTTAGACATGCCTTAAACATAGAATCAACAACATGACTACCCTTAACTTCTAAGAGTAGAATAACTTCCCTTTTTATAAAACCCGAAGTACTATTAATGAAATAGATAGAACCACTTCCTTTCTAGACAAACCAACTAGAACCATGTACGTCCGCCACACATCTTTTCCATTATAAACCCCAAGACACTAACACCCGTAGTATCAAGACACTTTCCACCTTTAAGATCAAGTCAAATATACTTTTTAAATTCAACTCAAGGCATTTATAATCAAGTAACTTCTACTTTCAACATTAAGGCACTTATTCTTTTAAATCATTGTAACACCACAATGAAATCCGAATTCGTTTAAAATCCTCATTTGGAAATCCAAGACACTTTATCAAGTATCATTTTATAAAGTTCATGCTCAAAGAAGATAGGAAGAGTTCACATACCTTTAAAGCTATTCCACACGCTAAGTAGAATACGCCACTCGTAGAATGTCAACATATAATGACAATAATACTTCTATCAATTCTAAGCTATCAAGTGTAAGACTTGTACCAAATAATGGTCCTCTTATTCTACGGAAATTTGGGCAGCACTTCCTTTGTTTCTACTTACTTTTCCACCTTTTTCAAGGCTCGATTTCAACACCAATCAAGCCATACTTAAGGGAACAATCAACAGTTAACCAAAGGGGATTACACGTCTAACTTGACGTGTAAAATTCCGCCCCTTAACCTACCAAACAGCCCACTAAAATTAGTTCATAGTCGATGTAAGCGATCGCTTTATTCCGCTAAAGCGATCAACTAAATACGATCCATTAAATGCGATCCACTGTCTGATCTATTAATACGATCCACTATCTGATCCATTAGTACGATCCTTTAGTTGGTGTTCTCGAACTACTACAACCAAAAGCGTTTCCATAACTTCTTATAATCCAACTTATATTCCAACACTTTATATAAGTTATATTAACTATTAACAACAAGATTCCTTCATGTCGACATGTAATAGGTAATGTTTAACAACAATAATATCCATAGATAAAACGCCAAAGCGTCCTGATCGGCTAACATGCCAAGATTGTGACATGTACTTCTTATTCTTCATTTTTTTTAATCACAAGTTCATCCATTAATTACTACAACATGTAATATCCAATTACTTTAAGAGGACAATGATCCTTACCTCAAATATGCCCAAAATAATCCAAGTTTAAAAGTCGATCATTAGCATATCCTAGCTCCTATTCTTCAAGTTCCAATCCACAATATGTAACCCTTATAATCTTATAACCAACTTCTCTTCAAGTTCAACACCTAAAAAGTTGAAGAACACCCTATGGTTTCAACCCTTCAAGTCACGGCCAAGAGGCTTTTTAAGGGTTAGGGGTGCTTAATCTTGCTAATCACTTAGTTAGGGACCTTAATCTTGTATCAATGAACAAAGCTTGGAAGTTTAAGGATTTTTGGTCTCCAAAATAGGTCATGGCCGAGAGCACCATAAGAGGAGGAGCTAGGATTCTTGAAATAATTCTAAGTGTTGGCTAAGTGTAGAATGAAGTCTTGCACTCCCTCTATGCATATATAATGTATCCCAAGTAGTGAGATCAAGACAAGTGTAGGGACAAGATTATGGACAAATGTGTGTGGGACCCATGTCCACTTGTCCACTTCAACAAATATCTTCAAGACTTGCCACCTTGCAAGACAAATGGGGGGGGGGGGGTGCCACGTGTCACCCTCCAATTCGTCAAAATTATTTCTTCCTCCAAAATATCTATATTTGGCCAAAATATCTCGAAATATTATGGGCCCCACAAAACCGTAAAATTTTCCCTTGGGCCCCACATGACCAAATCCGGAACTTAAAAATCCAAAATTCCAATATAATCTATAAGTCCCAAATACCGAATTTGAGAACTAAATTCCAATTAATAACCCTTTCCTTCACAAATTTCCGATATTTTTTCTTAAGAAAAAGTAATCTTTCTTTCTTTCCAAAATTCAAATCTTATTTCCATACGTACGTTCTCATATCATTCCCTTGGAATTACGGGGTGTAACATACGGTTCCTAAAGTTCACGATACATTTCGGGTTACACTATTCAAGATATCGGTGATGCTAGAAGTCTGACGATCTGGCTGGATATCTGATAGCGACGACATCAAGTCCACCAGCAAATATATTTTTACAATCGGTGGTGGAGCTGTGTCTTGGAAATCCTCTAGGCAAACTCTTATTGCCCGATCCACGATGGAGTCGAAATTTATCGCTTTAAATAAAACGGGAGAGGAAGCTGAGTGGCTTCATGTTTTTCTAGAGGATGTCCCATGTTGGGATAAACTCGTGTCTTCTGTAATGATCCACTGCGATAGTCAGTCGGCTCTAGGAAGGGCGCGAAGTTCAATATACAACGGTAAGTCTCGTCATATTCGACGGAGACATGAGTCTGTTAGGCAGTTGACCACCTCGGGTATTATTTCCATTGATTACATAAAATCTAAGGAAAATATCGCAGATCCCATGACGAAGGGAATACCCAAATATCAGTTGTTCTGCCTGTCTAGGGGAATGGACTTAAAACCCAAACAATACGAACCGATATAGTGGACACTGACCTTACAGTGGAGATCCGGGAATAAGGTTCATGGGAAAACTAAATTGTAAAGGTTAAAGTGGCGCTTGGTGGAAGCAAGAGCACTTCAGATAATGTGTCTTTCTTAAGAAACATAATCCAAGGTCGTTCTCGTGATAGACAAAAAGTGCTACCTGTAAGAGGGGTAAATGATAAGTTTCCAAACCTTTAATGATCCTAAAAAATTGAGGTTAGGTTGGTGAAATTTTTAATGGTTCCTAACGCTTGTGTAGCGGGGTATTACAGGATACCTTGTAGGAAACCACCTATTTAAGAGAGAGGACAGGCCGCCTCAAATGAACGCACTTAAGAATCCATGGGTGTCCACAGCCCACGATGGACAAAACACTAGAACAATTGAGTAGGAAATGTGTTGTGTTGGTATCATTGTCTTGGCATATACTAAACAATGACGGTTCAAGACATCACGTTCACCGCGCAGTAAATATGTCAAAGGGTATTCTACTATGGAAGGTTCAAAGCTCCGGCTACCTCTCCGGATGCAACATCGTTCCGTCAAGTGATTGCTAGAAAGGCACCATGTGCGTGCACCAAAATGTCTTTCAAGAGGGGATTGTGGGAAATATTTATTAAACGTGAAATAAAGTAAACCTATTAATTATGAATCGAACAATTGGGGCCCTGATCGGTGTATTTTATATACACTTTTCGAGTCGTTTTTAGCTAATCTTTTGTCCCGTTTTGTACAAATAAGTGTTGTATTAGGATAGATTTTCTTTCTTTTGAGTCAAAGTGGTTAAAATGGCCCAATGGCGGAAAAGGAGCTAAAAGAAGGCAAAAGTGGAGGTTCCAGAGCTTAAAAGACGAGAAAGTGGCGAACGAGGCGGCTGCGGGCGTCGCGGCGCCTCATGCCAACAGTGCGAGACGCGGCGCTAATCATCGAGAGAGTGCGAAGTTCCAGCGCGCGGCTGAACAGCGGTCGGGCGCGGCGCCAACTCATCCGAAGTATCGCAGGACTTACGTGCCATGGCGCTGAGAAAAATCAGGTTTAATGACAAATTTCTGGGCCAGGCCTGAAGGGAAAAGTTAGAGGCGGTTTTTAGCCTATAAAAGGAGAACCCTAGGCAGTTCTAAAGGGTCCCCTTTCTTGCACAACACAAGGATTCTTGGATTAAAGATTGGAGACCATAGTTTAGTAACTTTCTTTCCTTTTCTTTCTTTTATTTCAGTTTTGTATGATGAACCTTGAATTAGTTCTTGTCCTGTCAATGGCTAGGAACTAATTCTTTTATAGGACTTTCCATGTTAAATCACTAGAAACTTATGTTATGAATTGATGCATGTTATGGTTATTCTTCTTCTTGTTGAGATTTATCCAATAATTGCTTTGAATGCTTGGTAATTAATTGATCACTAATTATCATGTCACGACCGACCAGGGGCGACTAGTACCTCTTGGGGTACCACATCGGTATATGTCGGAGAATAGCGGCGGAACATAACCTGACACATAACATCATAAAAAGGTAATACATATCGGCGGTAGATAAGTTTTCCATAAACATACTTAACCAGCGTATTTATAATCTGTTGGTTCTTATAGCCCAACACATAGGTGGCCACGGACCTCTAAAGATAACAAGCGTGGCGACCACGAATGTACAAAATATCTATAGCATCGGAAATATCCGTACGATAAATAAGCTTAGGAGAATGGAGCTTCGACAGGAATAGTGATCCTGAAGCGAGGATACTCAATCGCTTACCGCCTGCGGCGTGAGCGCGGCCCAGGAAGGGTCGATTACACAATATGTACCAAATGCGTAAAGTGGGAAAAATCTTGTAATATGATATCATAAGTCTAAAAGCAAGCTGAGTCATGAAAGACAATAAAATACCTTTTCTTGTGCCTTACTAACAATGAGAGTGACAAGTATATCGTATAATCTTGCGTAAAGTAGGAGGCTCGTGATCAAAGCAGGTACCTCGCCGTAGTATCAATAAGGCCATCCTACTCACGGGACTAGTTCACCCGCGTGGGTCCTGTGGACCGCGTGAGACTTTCCGCGTCATGTACCCGTAGGCGTGGGACTATTTCACCCGCGTAAGCCCATAAGGACTCGCGTGAGGTATTCCTCGCGTCATGGGTAGCAAATCCACGGAGCGGTGGTATAACGATCTTGGGGACTTTCCGCCGGATATACTCTTACCAAGGCGGATGGTATAACGATCTTGGGGTTGTACCTCGGATATACTCTTCTTCTGGAGCGGATGGTATAACGATCTTGGGGCTTGCCCGCCGGATATACTCTTATCTTAGTGCGGATGGTATAACGATCTTGGATCGCCCGCCGGATATACTCTTTGCTGGAGAAGGTGGTATGGCGATCTTGGGGCTTGCCCGCCGGACATACTCTTACCACGGAGAAGGTGGTATAACGATCTTGGGGCTTACCCGCCGGATATACTCTTTACCCTAACTCAAATCGTATCATAATCATAAATAGGTTAAGAAAACTTATAACTTCTTATTAGTCTTGTTCATATACCTCTCATTTTAGTTTAATTAAGGCACTTAACCATATCTTTAATACAAGAATCTGGGAGTTTAACCCAAGTACTATATACTTCAACTCTTTTGAAAATGACTCTTCTTTATACACAAAAACCTTTGGGTAATTGATACCTTAAAATCAAGTTGCCTCTCCATATACTTATCTTATTTAGAGTAAATTTCTTCTCATTAACCTTTTATGAAGCTAATAAACCAACTTCCCATAAAGTTGTTATATTAACTCTACACTTTAGTAAAATCATACTTTTCCCTTAACTAAGGGAATTATACATTCTTAAAATGAAACACGTCATTATATGCTTAAAGCAGTAAGAATACCCAATCTTGTGCGTCTACCGCAGTACATAGTTTAATCTATTCATGCTCAAGAGATAGGAAAACTTCACATACCTCTTTGGTCAATCCACTTGCTAGGTCCAACTACCGCAAGTAATATTTCAACCTATAATAACCATGATATGTTCATTAACCTCTAATTTCAATGTAGAATAATCTAACTCAAAGCCACTAAATTCTACGGAAAATTGGGCAGCATTTCCTTTGTTTCTACATACTTAGCCACCTTTCTCAAGGCCGAATTTATCATCCAAATGCCTCATTCAAGGCTCAACAATCCAACAATGCAAAGGGGATTACACACGACTAATTACGCGCTGAGGTACAATAATCCATTTTAACAAGTTTAAGGTAGTTTTAGGCTACAACATGCTCATTTGTTCTTTTAACCAATCCTTTCATATCGACCACATTTCTCACATGCAATCAATCTAAGGGCCTTATTTCCAACTAAAAGTTCTTCCTACTTAACATGCAATACCAAATACCAACTATAAAAGAAGAATGGTTACCTTAGAGCTTTTAGCCAATTTACTCCAACAATTGCTAGCATCTACTTCAAGAATATCACCACAATAGTCTTCCCAAGCTTGTAATAACCTTTCCTTCCTATCACACTTTTCAGATTTTCTTTAGGCTTAGAATTTCTCTTGGAGACTTAGAGAGAAGGGAGAGCTAAAGCTTTAGAGAGAGAGGGAAATTGGAAGATGACCAAGTCTTCAAGACTTGGTCAATATATTGCATGCAAGAAATCAGATGGGGGACGGTTGTCGCCTCGAGGTCTTTAAAAGAAAATCGACTTTTCTAAGTTTTTCGCCCAAAAATCCGCCTCGTGTGCTGAAACCTCCGACTCTGGACTTTGTGCGCGGCCTGCTGTCTGGCGCGCGGCGCTGAAACTTCAGCGACCCCTCGTACTTTAGGCGCGCGGCCTGCATCCGTAGCGCGCCACGCGCTTTGCACGAAACGCATTTACGCGCATTGCCGAGCTTGTAACTCTCGTAACTTTCTACTCCGACGTCCTATCGGCGAGCGGTTGGTTGCGTTGGAATCTAGACTCTACGAACTCGCCTAGGCCTTTAAAATGCCAGGAACTCTCAATGAATCGGGTCATAACCCGCCTCAAATTGACTAAAACCCGTCGGAATAATCCGTCAACCTATCCTTTGAAAATTTTAAGTCTTACATGCTTTAAATGCGCTCTGTCGACCCGTTCGGGGCGTAGTGCCTACGGGCACCCAGCGATCATACATCGAGAAAATCGTGGAAATATAAAACAAGACATGAAACTTGATTGTAAATGAGACACATTTTATCGATGAAAAGCTTGCCTTTCGGCGTATATATATAAATAACCCAGTTTTGCGATTCATCCCAACTGTACAATAGGACTCTGAGACCTCTAGGAAGTAAACAACTATGGCGGGAGGCCGCCATACCACCAATGTACAAACTATCTACAATACGGGAGATCATACAAAAAGTAGAGCCTCGGAGAAGATGGAGCTCACGACGCAATGCGAAGAGATCCAGGATGTGGATCTAGCACCTTCTTGCCACCTGCGGCATGAGCGCGGCCCGAAGGAGAGTCGATTACAACGGTACTAAGTATGTGAAAGCGTAAAGTACTTAAATGAAATCATATCATTTTAAAACCGGTTTACAAATATGTATGAAACAACGAGAAAGCCGCGCATAGTGCCACATCACAAACAAGAGCAACAATAGGTAAGCGTAACGAGTCTTTTCTAGTGCGAATGATCGAAGCGGGGCGATTGCCTATAGTATCATTAAGCAAGCCTAATCACGGACTCCGTAGTCGCGTAGGCCACTCGGCAGGCGCGTAGGGTATAACCCGCGTCGGTAGCTACTCCTCGGCGTCTGGACTCGTAGTCGCGTGGCCACGTAGACGCGTGAGGTATAACCCGCACACTAACACGGAACTCTCGTAGCTCGCGTAGGTACTGGACGCGTGAGGTATTCTCGAATCATGGTCCGGACGCTGAGTCTACCGCGTCGGAGGCGACTTAACCCCGTGCGTGTCAAGAGGTGAGTGATATAATACCAACATAACAACTTATCGTTAAACCACATAAGCACAACAAGAATACCACTTTTATACAAATGTTACAAGTCACTACCACACGTAGCGTCATATCGTGTCTACTTATCAAACCATTTTATTATTCTTTCATAAATCAATATAAGTCATTATAAACACATAAGTAAATTGTTCCTTTTATCATTCTTAAGTTGTTATACCTAACTTCCCGTAAAGCTAGTATAACTCTTAAGCTTGATGTTTAAAAACCAATTAGTTCTCTTACGTAGAAAATGATTCAATATTCTTTTGAAATGTTTTAAGATCCTTATTATTAGGGCTTAAGTCGCAAGACATTGCGTAAGTATTATTCGGGCTTAAGTCAAAGACATTGCGTAGTTATTATTCGGTTAACACGTATGCGTCTACCGTACTACATATATATTTTAAAATATCATGCTTTAGGAAGAATCACATACCGTGAAAACCACGCGAGTTGAATATGTGCGTGAAGAATCAACCTATAATAGTCGGACACGTCTATCAGCGTTGGACTACTCAAAACGATTCTAAGTAGAGGGTTCTCTATCCTACGGAAAATTGGGCAACTTCCCTGCGGTGAGCTACTCGAGTCTACTGTGAAAACAATCCTAAGTAAATGCGGTTTGATTATTCTTCTTTTAAGCCCTTCTTTGTGATAGCAGTTCAATTCTATTATTTAATATCCTTAAGTATTTATACTTATTACTATACTTCTACGGTATGTATTCTCTAATTACAAAGAAGGACAAGTTTATTTACCTCGGTAAGCCCAATAATATCCTAGATAAAAGTCGCGCTGAGCGAGGTTTAGCTCTCAAGTTTATGCGCTCAGGTAGCTCGAAAACCTTAGAAGTTCTTCACAACTTCTAAGGACTAAGGATTTGGGCTAAGGTATTTTGGGCATTATAACAATACTAGAAGGCAACTTTTCTACCAAGGGAGGGTAGATTTCGGCTAGGCTGGGGAATAGCCTCGGCTAAGCTTCTCGAGGGGTGTGTGTTGGACGAAAGGCTTAAGGGAGAGGAGAGGATTTTAGACTTGGAAAGTTTGTTTGTGGATGAAGAACTCTTCATCACAAGAGGGTATTTATAGGTCAAGGGATGGCCAACCAATGGCCAAGATTATGCCAAGTGCAAGGCAAGTGTAAGGCGAGATTTGGGCAAGTGTACCTAGCCAACTTGCACACAAAATATCCTACCAACTCCAAGACAAAAATGGCTATCAATTCGTCCAAATGGGCGCCTCGAGTCCATCGATTGGAGGTGACAAGTGTCGCCCTCCGTTATTCCAAAGTGTTTCGTCTCTCGGAAAAATCCGCAAAAATTAGAAATGACATAGCGGAATTTATCCTACGCGAGTTGTGTAAAGCGTTTAGTCGGAAAGCGATTCTTTTAGTGAGTTGTGCCCAGTATTTTCGTCAGCCTAACTTTTAAGGCTAAACTTTTATGCGTATTCCCTTACGTACATACTGCGAAATACGGTATAACATTCTCCCTCGCAGAAACATTCGTCGAATGTTCCTTCCCAAAACAGGATAACGATAAGGTTCTTCATAACTTAAGCGGTTTGCAAATGCCACACGCGCCACAAACAACACTTAAGCATAAGCGATAATGAAAATTTACAAGTAGGAAAGTGAATTACACGGAGGTGTGGGAATAGGTGAGGATACTTACGCCTCGTGTCCTCGCCGACTTCCCGTCATCTCCTCCACGAGTTCGTTCGCGCGAGACTTTGTGGAAGCCACGTCCTTCGTCATGCGCCTAACACGGCGATCGATTATCGATATGGGAATCTCCTCGTATGATAACCCCTCGGTCACTGGACATCGTCAATCGGGTGTACCACAGATGGATCCGATCATCTCGCCGGCGTAGATCGTGAAAAACCGGATGCCTTGCCTCGGATCGGACGGCGAGATCCAACTCATAAGCAACCTTGCCTACCTGCGGACAATGCGAAGCGGCCCGATGTACCTTGGTGAGTTTCCTTCTTCCGAATCTCATCACACCGCCGTGGGTGATACGCTAGGAAAACTCAATCACGAACCTCGAACTCGGATCTGCGGCGGCGATGATCTGCGTATGACTTACATCGACTACGGTATCGACAACCTCTCTGGATAAGCCGCCTTATCGGCTGCTGCTGCACCAAATCTGGTCTCGCTCGCGCACCTCGCCCATCGAACCAGCTATAGGCGATCTGCACTTCCTCTACAAGGCCTCGTAAGGCGCCATCGAATCTTTGGAGTGGTAGCTATTATTGTATCTGAAACTCAACTAGAGGCAAATGATCCTCCCGGTACCCACGAAGTCGATAACACGGGCTCGCGACATATCGCCGAGAGTGCGGATAGTGCGCTCTGCTGTCCGATGCATGCGTGGATGGAATGCGATGCTCGAGCTCGCTGCGTCCTAAACCCTCTGGAAACACCTCAGGAAGTTAGCGTGGCCCAGGCTCCTGCATGCGATATGATCGAAATAGGGACTCCATGCGATCGGCGATCTCTCGGATATATAGTGCGGCATAATCCTCGGTAGAAAAAGTCGTCTGACGGGAAGAAAGTGGGCTGATTTCGTCGACTGTCGGCGATAACCGTATAGAATCATGTCTCCTACGAGTGCGAGGCAATCGCGTGATGAAGTCCGTGTTGATCGCCTCCGGCTTCGGTCGGGATCTCGTAAATGCGTAACAAACCACGGGCCTGCGGTGCTCTGCCTTCACTGCGACAACACGGGCGAGCTACGAACTCTGCGGCGTCCTCTTGAGCCGTCCCACGATACACGGATCTAAGGTCGTGGTACATCTTGGTCGACCACGGATGGATAGAAATGCTTGCTGTGTGCTTCCCGAGAACTGCTGCAGAAGTCACGAAACATCCGGAACACCTGACGCCCTCGAACCTTAGCACCCGTGGTGCTACCTCGAAGGACCGCGCCTCACGAAGAGGCGTATCGCGATAACGTGTCAAGCGGATCCTCGGCTGTTGCCTCTTCGCCTTCGGCGATGGAAGACTCGGCAACCTCGCGAACTTCGAACCCAGCTGCTATCGAGAATCAATCAAGCGGACACGAGGCTCGCTAAGCGATGCAAATCACGAACCATGTCCTCCTCTCTGTTGCAGCGCATCGATAGGCTCCCATCGACCTACGACTAAGGCGTACGCCTGACGTTGGCCTTCGCGGGTGGTACGGGATATCAACATCGTAATCCTTAGCAACTCTAACCACCGTCTCTGTCGTAAGTTCGACTCCTCTGGTGAAGATATCTTTGGAGGCTCTTGTGGTACGTATAAATATCCACATGAACCCAGTACAAATAGTGCCTCGGATCTTGGCGTGAATCACGCGCGCGACTCGAATCATGGGTGGGGTAGTTCCTCGTGTTTCTTGGTGTCGGGATCATCGCTATAACCTTGCCATGCTGCGTCAACACACATCCCAACCCGATGCGGCGCGTCTGATACGACATAACCGTCTGGACCTGCGGAAGAGTAAGAGCGAGGCGGTCGTCGATCTCTCGCCAGCTGGAAGCCACGCTCCTGGCATCGATCGGCTGAAACTTAGTGCGCCACGAGTCGGCTAGTCAATGGTGCGAGAGATAGAAGCAAACTTCTCTGAACCGCGATAATAACTGCGAGGCCCGAAAAGTGCGAACCTGCTGCCGGAGTAGTAGGTCTAGGCCAAGTTACATTGCGCCGATCTTGGCGTATCACTCGAATGCCGTCGGCCCGACAATGTGCCCAGAAAAGCCAGAAGTTAACGAAAACTCACGTTTGGAAAACTTGGCATATAGCTTCTGGTCTGAGAAGCGTCGGCCGATCGCCAAATGCTCGCGTGCTCTCGCTCTGGCGAGAATAAACGAATATCATCGATGAACACTATCACAAGCGTGTCGAAAATGGTTTGAACACTCGGTTCATCAAATCCATGAATCTGCGCGGAGCATTGGTCAACCAAAGACATGACCACGAACTCATAATGCGTCTGGTCGAATGCGATCTAGGGACATCCGCCTCTCGACTCTCACGATGATAGCGATCGCGGATCAATCTTGGAGAAACATCTCGCACCCTGCGTAGTCGAACAAATCATCAATCACGGGAAGGGGTATACATTCTTAATGGTCACCTTGTTGGTATGCGTAATCAACACGCGTCGCGGCGTCCGTCCTTCTTGCGAACAATCTGCGCTCCCGGGGAGAAACACTAGTCGATGAAGCCGCTTCTCGGCCAAGTCTCTGGTGATCCTTGACTCTCTTAACTTTCGGTAGGTGCCGTTACGTATGGCGGAATGGAAATAAGTAGTGTGCTGCAACACGTCTATACAAACTTCGATCTCACTCTCGGGAGGATGCGGAGTCGTGCGGAAACACGTGCGGGAACTCTCGACTCTTTGGGCCCGTGAAAATCTGATGCGACCTCGATATCAAACACGAGCGAGATGGTAGATGTACCGCCACGTACCGTCTTCCAGCCTTGGTAGGAAATAAACCTACCGTCGGCGTCTGGTGCTCCTCCGCTCAGCAATGGCTCGCTCGGAAGCTGGAACGCACTACTCTCTCCTGCGGTCTACATTGGCGTAGCAAGCTAGTCAATCCGTACCCGTGATCGCGTCGAAATCAATCATATCGACTCTGCTCAGTCGGCTAAGTGCGGCGGCGTAAATGGTCCTTTGGACAAGCCACATATACCGTAGAGCTACCACGAATCACCCATTTGGCGTAGCTACCTCGAAAGGGTCTATGGACTCGAGCTCATCCACATCCTACTAGCGATAAGGGAGATATATAGGGAGTAGAACCGGATCTATCAAGGCATACCATCAAACCAGGCCCGATAAGGTACGTGGCGACATCGGTGAGGCCTCACGATCTGTCGGTGGACAAAGCATAAATGTGGTTACGAGGACCGCTAGAAGCGGGACCGCGCCACGACCTGCCGCGACCTGCTGGTCCATGAGCTTGCCTCGGGGCGGTAGTGTCGGGGATGAAGAAGACGTGAAAGAAAGAACGTGGTGACCCTACCATCGTACGCCGCCCTTGGTGGACGGTTCCTCGCGTAGTGACCTGGTGGCCTGGCGAAACAAGATCCGTGTAGCAACCCTGACTCGAAGTGGGATCTGCGCGTCGGCCACTGAGGGTGGTCCGTCGGCGATCTCTGCGCTGCGGGCGTCACGAAGCCACAGGGCGCAGTGCGCCTCGAATATCTGTGTCTTGAGGGCGGTGCGGGAGTGCTCTGGTGGTGTGGTGCAAATCTAGGCTAGCTTCTTTGAGGCCGCCCACGATAGCCACCAAAAGACCTGCCGTCTGGTCTTAACCTGCTGCTTTGCTGTCGACCCGTCGGTCTCTACGCTCGCCGCATCGAGGCATGAGCTGCGTGCGGGTAATGTCCATACGGTGAAGAGAAACACCGCGCATGATTCGGCCATATAGTCATCTAGCCGGTGGCGTGGCGGTGCACACTATCCTCATATCTGCGACCCATTTGCGTGGGGCATATCGAGCGATGAATCAAACTCGACATTGTACTCACTAACGATGTGTCTCTGCGCCTCGATAACAAAAATCTGTCGGCCGCGCCCTCGCCATCTGTGGAGGCGAAGTGAGTGAGAAAGCCTCGAGAACTCGTCCCAGTAGGCGGGGCGTGCTCTCCCGGGATAACTCCGTGAATCAAACCAATCATTGCGGTATCACGCGCGATCTATGAAGCGAAGATCACGGACTCGGTCTCGGCGCCACGATCACTCTCGTAATCTCTGTGGCGGCGGATGAACTCCTGCGGATCATCCTCGGCCTCGACCCGTAAAACTCTGGCGGGCTCTGACTCGGGAAATCTCGTAGCCTCAACTATACGCCTCGGGTGAACGCGGGTGCTCTGGGGGTGGGCTGACTGCCGCGTCGGCTGTCCTCGTATGCAGCGCGATCACGGCGATGGCGGGTCGTCTCTCGTAACCCGTCTCATCTGCTCGGTGTGGGGTGGAGGTGTAGGTATTGTGGTCTCGTCGATTGCTGCGCCTAAACCCTCACGGGGTCGGCGTCGTAGAACTCGCCGTCTCGGGTATCGGGGGCACGAGCCCTCGTGACTCTAGGTGTCCCACTGGCGGCTCCTCATTTGCCTTGCCATACGGGCGGGTTGCCTTACGTGGAGGCATAAGCTATTCTGAGAAAAAGGGATCGTTAGAAGGGTCGGGCTTATAACACGGCTCTGAGGCACGATCTCGGAATGAGAAGAATGAAACCAATCCTAAATATCCTATAGCCTCACGATTATTGGTGTGGTGCACAACACGCGATAATCGAACTCTACTAGATACGATGCGTAAACACTTTCCAGGATTAAGCGCTCGATACCACTTTTGTCACGACCGTTCGGGGCGTGGTAGTGTCTTACGGGCACCCAGCGATCATACATCGAGAAAATCGGCGGAAATATAAAACAAGACATGAAAACGATTGTAAAATGAGACACAGTTTATCGATGAAAAGCTTGCCTTCGGCATATATATAAATAACCCAAGTTTTGCGATTCATCCCAGTGTACAATAGGACTACAGACCTCTAAGGAAGTAAACAACTATGGCGGGACGGGGCCCGCCATACCTGAATGTACAAACTATCTACAATACGGGAGATCGTATGCAAAAGTAGAGCCTCGGAGAAGATGGAGCTCACGACACGATGCGAAGAGATCACAGGATGTGGATCTAGCACACCTTTGCCACCTGCGGCATGAGCGCGGCCAGAAGGAGGTCGATGCAACGGTACTAAGTATGTGAAAGCGTAAAAGTACTTAAATGAAATCATATCATTTTAAAACCGGTTTACAAATATGTATGAAACAACGAGGAAGCCGCGTAGTGCATCACAAACAAAACAGCAACGATAGGTAAAGCATGCGAGTCTTTTCTAGGCTGCGAATGATCGAGCGAGACGATTGCCCATAGTATCATTAAGCAAGCCTAATCACGGACTCCGTAGTCGCGTAGGCTACTCAGCAGGCGCGTAGGGTATAACCGCGTCGAGGGTAGCTACTCCTCGGCGGCGTCTGGACTCGTAGTCGCGTAGCGCGTAGGCGCGTGAGGTATAATCCGCGCACTAACACGGAACTCGTAGCTCGCGTAGGTCCACTGGACCGCGTGAGTATTCTCGAATCATGGTCCCGGACCGCTGAGTCTACCGCGTCGGAGGCGACAACCCCGGTAACATGTCGAGGTGAGTGATATAATACCAACATAACGAACTTATCGTTAAACCACATAAGCCTGACAAGAATACCGCTTTTATACAAATGTTACAAGTCACTACCACACGTAGCATCATATCATGTCTACTTATCAAACCATTTTATTATTCTTTCATAAATCAATATAAATCTGTTATAAACACATAAGTAAAGCATTCCTTTTATCATTCTTAAGTTGTTATACCTAACTTCCCATAAAGCTAGTATAACTCTTAAGCTTGATGTTTAAAACCAATTAGTTCTCTTACGTAAGAAAATGATTCAATATTCTTTTGAAATGTTTTAAGATCCTTATTATTCGGGCTTAAGTCGCAAGACATTGCGTAAGTATTATTGAGCTTATGTCGAAAGACATTGCGTAGTTATTATTCGGTTAACACGTATGCGTCTCCGTACTACGTATATATTTTAAAATATCGTGCTTTAGGAAGAATCATGCATACCGTGAAAACCACCGCCAAATTGAATATGTCGCGAGAGAATCAACCTATAATAGTCGACACGTCTATCAGCGTTGACTACTGCAACTTGATTCTAAGTAGAGGTTCTCTATCCTACGGAAAATTGGGCGCAACTTCCCTGCGGTGAGCTACTCGAGTCTCTTGTGAAAACAATCCTAAGTAAATGCAGTTTGATTATTCTTCTTTTAAACCCTTCTTGTGATAGCAGTTCAATTCTATTCTTTAATATCATACAAGTATTTATACTTATTACTATACTTCTACAGTATGTATTCTCTAATTACAAAGAAGGACAAGTTTATTTACCTCGGTAAGCCCAATAATATCCTAGATAAAAGTCGCGCTGAGCGAGGTTTAGCTCTAAGTTTATGCGCTCGGTAGCTCGAAAACCTTAGAAGTTCTACAACTTCTACTAAGGACTAAGGGATTTGGGCTAGGGTATTTTGGGCATTATAACAATACTAGAAGGCAACTTTTCTACCAAGGGAGGGGGTAGATTTCGGCTAGGCTAGGGGAATAGCCTCGGCTAAGCTTCTCGAGGGTGTGTGTGTTGGACGAAAAGGCTTAAGGGAGAGGAGAGGATTTTAGACTTGGAAAGTTTGTTTGTGGATGAAGAACTCTTCATCACAAGAGGGGTATATATAGGTCAAGGATGGCCAACCAATGGCCAAGATTATGCCAAGTGCAAGGCAAGTGTAAGGCGAGATTTGGGCAAGTGTACTGCTTGACTTGCACACAAAATATCCTACCAACTCCAAGACAAAAATGGCTATCCAATTCGTCCCAATGGACGCCTCAAGTCCATCAATTGGAGGGTGACAAGTGTCGCCCTCCCGTTGGCCCAAAGTGTTTCGTCTCTCGGAAAAATCCGCAAAAATTAGAAATGACATAGCGGAATTTATCCTGCGAGTTGTGTAAAATGTTTCGTCGGAAAGCGATTCTTTTAGTGAGTTGTGCCCAGTATTTCGTCGAGCCTAACTTTTAAGGCTAAATTTTTATGCGTATTCCCTACATACATACTCTGGAAATCTGAGGGTATAACACTCTCATCGTAGAATTCGAACTATGGGTATAACATTCTCCCTTAGAAACATTCGTCCGAATGTTCCTACAAACTTACTCAAATCATTTTATCGACATAGACCACTTTCAACTACTCTTGCAAAAATAAGGAAGCTCCACGAGCCACACATACTTAAGCGAAATTACTAAATCAAAACTAACAAGCGGGAAAGTAGGTTACAGGTATAGGGAATAAGTGAGGATACTTCTTCATCATATCGTCGCTTCCCATGTCATTTCCTCACTGTTTTAGTTCCGCCATAGCACAGCGGAAGCCACGTCTTCGTTCGAAGTCGCCAAACTGACGATCGAGTATCGCTATGGGACTCTCCTCGTATGATAACTCCTACGTCACTTGGACATCACGAGGCGGGTGCGCTCACAGATGGATCTCGATACATTTCCGCACATAGACCACGTGAAAAATTGGATGCACCGCCTCGAAATCGGACGGAAGATCTAACTCATGGGCAACCTTGCCTACCCTACGGATAATCGTCACTGATGTACCTTGGGCTAAGCTTCCCTTCTTTCCAAATCTCATCACGCCGCCGTGGGTGATACTTTTAGAAAAACCTAATCATCATCTCGAATTCCAAGTGTCGCGCCGATGATCTGCGCATCGACTTTGCCGACTACGAGTGCGACAATCGCTCTGGATAAGCTTCACTTATCCACTCTGTGAACTAAGTCGGCCCGACTAAGCGAACTTCTCCCACCTCGAACCAGCTATCGGTGACTTGCACTTCCTCGTATAAGGCCTCGTGGGCGCCGTCGAATCTTGGAATGGTAGCTATTGTTATAAGCAAACTCCACAAGAGGTAAATGATCCTCCGGCTACCACGAAATCAATAACACAAGCCCGACATATCCTCGAGTGTACGGATAGTGCGCTCGGCACATCCGTCGATCACGAGGGTGAAACGCCGTCTTGAGACTCACTGTGTCCCTAATCCATACGAAAAGACCTCGGAAGTTAGCGAGGCCCGGGCTCCTCTATCTGATATAATCGACACCGGGACTCCGTGCAATCTCACAATCTCTCTAATATATAATCTGGCATAGTCCTCAGCTGAGAACGTCGTTCTGACCGGAAGAAAATGGGCTGATTTCGTCAGCCTGTCGACAATCACCCAAATGGAATCATGCTTTCTCGAGTGGTAGGTAGCCTGTAATAAAATCCATATTTATCACCTCCCACTTCCAGTCGAATATCGATAGCTGGCGACCAGCGGACCACGGTGCTCAATCTTAACCTGACAATTCGGAACGCGTGCCACGAACTCATGGCGTCCTCTTTAGGCCATCCGCAATACGCGTGCGAGGTCATGGTACGTCTTAGTCGACCGGATGAATAGAATAACGAGCCTTTGTGTGCCTCACGAAATCTGGCGGCGAAGTCTGTCGCATCGGGAACACTGGCCGACCCTCGAATCTTAGCACCCGTGGTGCTACCTCAACAGAACTCTTCTCTACGAGCAGCGGCATCTCGATGCCGTACCAAAATCGGATCCTCATCATGCCGCCTCTTTACCTCGCCGGCGATAGAAGACTCGGCAACCTCTCGAACCGAATTCCTCACTATCGAGAATCAACCAAGCGAACCCCGAGGCTCGCTGGTGATGTAACTCTCGGACTATATCCTCTTCTGCGGTGAACATCAGACGGACTACCCATCGACTGCGACTAAGGACATCTGCAACCACGTTGGCCTTGCTGGGTGGTATAGAATATCAACATCGTAATCCTTAAGTAGCTCGACCACGTCTGCGCATGAGTTCGGCTCCTGCGGTGAAGATGTCTGGAGACTCTTGTGGTGCAATGTAAATGTCCATGAACTCCGTATAAATAATGCCTCGGATCTTTAAGGCATGAATCACCGCTGACTCGAGTCATGCGTGAGATAGTTCTTCGTACTTCCTAATTGTCGAGATCATAAGCTATAACTCTGTAGTCTTTGCGTCGCACCTCCAAGCCAGACACGATGCGTCGTAATAAACCACGTATCCATCTAAGCCTGCGGAAGAGTAAGAAGCTGAGGCGGTCGTCAACTTCTCCTTGCCATTGGAAACTTTCCTCACAGTATCAGTCGGCGGAACATAGTGCATACGAGTCGACTTAGTCAAAATCTTTGAAATAGAAGCAAACTTCTCTACAAACCTCAGATAATAACTGCGAGGCCCAAGTGCGCACCTCCGTCGGTGTAGTGGAGTGCAGGCAGTCTTGGCTGCCTCAATCTTAGTTTGTATCAACAGAATCTGTCGGCCCAGATGACATGCCTAAGAAAGCCTGAAGCTAACGAACTTCGCTTCGAGAACTTGGCATCTGTTGCGGTCTCGGAGGACTCTCAACCGTCCTTAAATGATCTGTATGCTCTGCTGCGTGCGCGAATACACGAAGATATCATCGATAAACACTATAACGAACATATCGAGAATGGCACGAACACGCATTCATCGAATCCATGAATAATCTTTGGGGCGTTAGTCGACGAAAGACATCACTCTGAACTCATAGTGCCCATACAAGGTCTGAATGCGATCTTTGGGATATCTATCTCTCTAACTACTTTGATGATAACGGACGCGGTCTATCTTGGAAAAAACACTTTGCACCTGCGGTGGTCAAACAAATCGTCAATCACGGGAGGATATCTGTTCTTGATAGTTACCTTGTTGGTTGCTGTAATCAATACCGCATCTGCGTCCCATCCTTCTTCTTTACAAATAACACGGTGCTCCCGAGGAGAAACACTTGGCCTAATAAAGCCTTTCTCCGCCAAATCTTTGGTGGTCCTTGACTCCCCATTGGCTCGGCGAGTGCCGTCGGTATGGCGGAATAGATATCGGTCAGTATCGGCGCCAAGTCAATGCAAAACTCAATCTCGCTTTCGGGAGGATGCGGAAGCTCGTGCGGGAATACGTGGAAACTCTCTAACGATCGGGCCGGGTGAAGGTCGGTACCTCGACCTCGATGTCGAATACCGAACCGTATGATAGATGTACCGCTTCGCACCATCTTTCTAGCCTTGAGGTAAGAAATAAACTTACCGCCGGCGATGCGGTATTCCTTCCACTCGATAGCAGGCTCGGCCAGAAGCGGAACGAACTAATCTCTCTACGGTCCACGTTGGCATAGCAAGATGCTAGCGATCCGTACCCATAATCACGTGAAGTGCAGCCGTATCGACTCTATCAAGTCGCGCAGAGTCGGCGGTATCTATAGTCACAGGACAAGCCTTATACACCGCTTAGCTACCGGCTGAATCACCTCTTGGCGTAGCCGCCTCAAAAGGTCTTATGGACTCGGGCTCTATCACATTCTCAGCGATATGAGGAGATATGTAGGACAAGGTAGAACTGGATCTATCAAAGCATATCATCACGGAAGAAACCAATAATGTACGTGGCGACATACGGCGGCGCCTCGCAGTCTGTCATTGGACATAGCATATATGCGGTTACGAGGACCGCTAGAATGGAACCCTACCACGACCTCTGCGCGGCGGCTGGCCATAAGTACCACGCCTCAAGGCGTCTAACCATCGAAGATGAAGATCCGACAACGGACCGTCGGTGAACCGTAATGCTCCGCCGCTGGGGCGGACAATCGCTTCTTCGGATGGCCTGCGCACAAGAGTAACATGATCTCGAACCCATCGGCGCTCGCCGGATGAGACCTCTGCGTCGAGCGCGCAGAGGTAGGTGGTCTCGATTAGTCTTTGGTCTCTGCCTCCTGAAAACTGAAGTCACGGGCACGACTGCTCACGAATAACCTGTGATCGGACCTCGCCGGAAAAGCGAGAAGGAGCACTCTGTCTTTGGTGGAAGGTGGACTGGTATCTTCTTGAGGCCGCCTCAGCGCCTTGAGAACACGATGTCTTGGCCTCTTGGTGGCCCAAATCTAAGCGATCCTGCCTCTCTCTGTCCTCGATCCACGTGCGTATGCTGCGTCTGGCAATATCCGTCCACGGTGAAGATCCACTCTGCAAGCGATGTCGTGTGACGGTCTAGCCCGTCACGTATCTATGAACCACATGCGCCGTATGCGCTACGATGGTGTGTGCATATCGGCCAGAGTCAAACTCAGTGTACTCACGATAGTCCTCCGTCATCTCGAGTCAAGAACACATCTCTGCGAGCTCTCCTCGCCTCGGGGGCAAGAAGTGGTCTAAGGCGCCTCTGTGAACTCCTCACGATCGGTGGAAGAGCATCCTCCCCTCGACAATACCCGTGGCTCGAGCAGTTCAGCGCAATATCGCGTAACGGTAGGAAGCTAGTATAAGACTCGATCTCCGTGCCACGAGGACTGCGTGGTCCTCTGTAGCTGCCGGACAAACTCCTGCGGATCCTCGCCAAATCTCGAACTATAGAACTTCGGGTGGGTAATGACCCGAAATCCGAATCAAGTAAGCTATCGGCTCTAGGGTTGGCGCTTTGCTCTGTCGTGCCGCCACTTATCTTTGGTCGATAAGAATCATTCCCGTAATCTGTACTCGAGCCACATTTGTGGGTGGAGAGCTCGTCTGCATGGTCTCGATGGCGCGTCCATTGCCTCGAACTCTGCTAAAGTGGCGGCGGCGTGGAACTCGCCGCCTAAACATCATCTCGGTGGGGCGGGCACGTGCCTGCGTGACTCTCCGCGTCCAGCTAGCGACACCTCGGTGCGCTTGCCGCTTCAGGCGCGGTTGCGCAATGTGGGCATAAGCGATACATAAAGGAAAACATCGGGGAGATTCAACCTATAACTTCGGCTACATTGCACGATCTTAGAGTGAAAGAATGAAACCAATCCTAAATATCCTGCGACCTCACGATTATAGATGTGGTGCGCGACCGCGATAATCGAGACTACTAGACGCGATGCGTGGACACTTTCAGAGGACTAGCGCTCGATACCACTTTTGTCACGACCGAGCCGGGGCGCGACTAGTACCCTCTTGGGGTACCTGTCGGTATATGTCGAGAGAATAGCGTGAACATAACACAACACATGTCGTAAAAGGGTAATACATATCGGCGGTAGATAAAGTGCCTTCCATAAACATACTTAACAGCGTATTTATAATACAGTTGGTTCTTATAGCCCAAAACACATAGGTGGCCACAGACCTCTAAAGATAACAAGCGTGGCGGGGGGCCCCGCCGTACCACGAATGTACAAAATACCTATGGCGTCGGAAATATCCGTACGATAAATAAGCTTAGGAGGAATGGAGCTTCGACAGGAATAGTGATCCTAGAGCGAGGATCCTCGATGCGCTTACCACCTGCGGCATGAGCGGCCGGGAAGGGGTCGATTACCTGATATGTACCAATGCGTAAAGTGGGAAAAATCTTTGTAATATGATATCGTAAGTCTAAAAGCAAGTGAGTCATGAAAGACAATAAAATACCTTTCTGTGCCTTACTAACAATGAGAGGTGACAAGTATATCGTATAATCTGCGTAAAGTAGGAGGCTCGTGATCAAAGCAGTACCTCGCAGTAGTATCAATAAGGCCGTCCTACTCACGGGACTATTTCACCGCGTGGGTCTGTGGACCGCGTGAGGTACTCACGCGTCGGTTGTACCCGGCATGGGACTATTTCACCCGCGTAAGCCCATAAGGACTCGCGTGAGGTATTCCCGCGTCATGGGTAGCAAATCCACGGAGCAGGTGGTATAACGATCTTGGGGACTTTC
Source organism: Przewalskia tangutica (assembly GCA_029844215.1). Taxonomy (NCBI): domain Eukaryota; kingdom Viridiplantae; phylum Streptophyta; class Magnoliopsida; order Solanales; family Solanaceae; genus Przewalskia; species Przewalskia tangutica. The sequence goes on along the minus strand of CM056726.1, from coordinate 119,370,879 downwards.
CCGCCGGATATACTCTTACCACAGGCGGATGGTATAACGATCTTGGGGTTGTACCTCGGATATACTCTTGCTGGAGCGGATGGTATAGCGATCTTGGGGCTTGCCCGCCGGATATACTCTTATCTTTGGTGCGGATGGTATAACGATCTTGGATCGCCCGCCGGATATACTCTTTGCTTTGGAGAAGGTGGTATGGCGATCTTGGGGCTTGCCCGCCAGACATACTCTTACCACGGAGAAGGTGGTATAACGATCTTGGGGCTTACCGCCGGATATACTCTTACCCTAACTCAATTTGTCATCATATCATAATCATAAATAGGTTAAGAAAACTTATAACTTCTTATTAGTCTTGTTCATATACCCTCTCATTTTAGTTTACTTAAGGCAACCATATCTTTAATACAAGAATCTGGGAGTTTAACCCAAGTACTATATCTTGACTCTTTTGAAAATGAATCTTCTTTATACACAAAACCTTTGGGCAATTGATACCTTAAAATCAAGTTGCCTCCATATCTTATCTTATTTAGAATAAATCTCTTCTCATTAACCTTTTATGAAGCTAATAAACCAACTTCCCATAAAGTTGTTATATTAACTCTACACTTTAGTAAAATCATACTTTTCCCTTAACTAAGGGAATTATACATTCTTAAAATGAAACACGTCATTATATGCTTAAAGCAGTAAGAATACCCAATCTTGTCGTCCTCAGGTACTCATAGTTTAATCTATTCATGCTCGAGATAGGAAAACTTCACATACCTCTTTGGTCAATCCAGCACTGGGTCCAACTACATGAGTAATATTTCAACCTATAATAACCATGATATGTTCATTAACCTCTAATTTCAATGTAGAATAATCTAACTCAAGCCACTAAATTCTACGGAAAATTGGGACATTTCCTTTGTTTCTACATACTTAGCCACCTTTCTCAAGGCGAATTTATCATCCAAATGCCTCGTTCAAGGCTCAACAATCCAACAATGCAAATGGGATTACACGCTGACTAATTACGCGCGAGGTACAATAATCCATTTTAACAAGTTTAAGGTAGTTTTTAGGCTACAACATGCTCATTTGTTCTTTTAACCAATCCTTTCATATCCCAACCACATTCCTCACATGCAATCAATCTAAGGGCCTTATTTCCAACTAAAAGTTCTTCCTACTTAACATGAAATACCAAATACCAACTATAAAAGAAGAATGGTTACCTTAGAGCTTTTAGCCAATTTACTCCAACAATTGCTAGCCTCTACTCCAAGAATATCACCACAATAGTCTTGAAGACTTGGTCATCTTCCAATTTCCCTCTCTCTCTAAAGCTTTAGCTCTCCCTTCTCTCTAAGTCTCCAAGAGAAATTCTAAGCCTAAAGAAAATCTGAAAAGTGTGATAGGAAGGAAAGGTTATTACAAGCTTGGGAAGACCTTGGTCAATATATTGCATGCAAGAAATCAGATGGGGACAACATGTCACCTCCAAGGTCTTTAAAAGAAAATTACGACTTTTCTAAGTTTTTCGCCCAAAAATCCGCCTCGGCGCGCGTGCTGAAACCTCGCCGACTCTACGGACTTTGTGCGCCGACCTGTGTCTGGCGCGGCTGAAACTTCAGCGACCCTCGATGCTTTAGGCGTCGCGACCTGCGTCAGCGGCCCGCGCTTTGCACGAAACGCATTTACGCCCATTGCGCGCGAACTTGTAACTCTCGTAACTTTCTACTCAGGCGTCCTATCGGCGAGCGGTTGGTTGCGTTGGAATATAGACTCAACGAACTACGCCTAGGCCTTTAAAATACTTAGGAACTCTCGATGAATCGGGTCATAACCCGCCTCAAAGTTGACTAAAACCCGTCCGGAATAATCCGTCAACCTATCCTTTGAAAATTTTAAGTCTTACATGCTTTCGTACGCTCTCATACGTAGAGTCAGAACTACGGGGTATAACATATCATTATTTATATGATTTCTAATCAAACTTTGAAAGGAGGAGGTTGTGAATATGCTGTAAGTTGGGTAGACATATTTTGGATTGGGGATGAAAATACCTCAATTATTTATGTAGCGTTAATGAGAGGCTTAACAACCACAATTTTACGCGTAGTGCGTGACGGTTAACTAGGTTTTGGTCTTAATCCTCTATAGAGTCATCCTTATCAGAAAGGTAGAAATGAGCAATCTTTGGGGTTGAGTGTTTATATAGCCTTAACGGGAGTATAAAGCGATTTAAATAAACTGCTAGCTCGAGAAGAAAACCATAATTCATTGCATTAATAAATAACATAGCGGATAGTTGAGGAGACATGGAAGCCTATTCCATCCTCTTTGAAGTAAACACATTAGTTAAATTAGTATTTATAATTGTTAGTTATAAACAACAAAATCAAATATCGGTTACCAAATAAATACCAAAAGATAGATATTGGTAATTGAACACTAATCCTTGTGGACGATATTCGGTCTTACCTAGACTATATTACTTGTCACGATAACGTGCACTTGCGTTAAAGTGTGTGCATCTTTTCGCGCATCAGGCCCCGCACGTAGGAAACCTTGTTTCTACATACGTGCACACGTAGTGTCAAGGATCAAAATTTCCTTAATGGAAGAGATATTGGTACGTATATGAATTGTTTGAGACGTAAGGTAATAGACGGTTATTGGTCAAATGACGAATGATTTCACGTTGGTAAATGAAGAAAGAAGTGTATAATGTGTAAAGATGAAGTGAATCAGAAATCACCACGAAATCGATAAGGGCCGCGGCGCTTGAAGGGCCGCGACTCCTCCTCCGAAGAAGCGACTACAATTGGCGTTTCAATTCGATGCTTCGCTAAATTGAAGGGTGGCTCCTCCGTAGAACGCGACTCTCATTGTTTCAATCATTGGAGGTGAATTAAAGCGATTCTTGGGCTAACTTTGAGTATTTACTCTCGTTATTTTCCTCGTGAATTCGGCCATTACTTGGTGAATTGTAACTCAAATTCAAGGCATTAACATGGCGTTCATGGCGTTACTTAGTCATTTGGAGGTCATCATCTGTATTTATAAAATGAGACACAAGACTCATTTGGAAAACACTTGACATCTTACACTCAACAATTCTCTGAAATTGTCTTCCTCTCTTGCAATCACAAACACTCAAAGATCTTTCTTCCAAAGTAAACACTTGAGTTCCCTTTGCTCATTTGTTTGATTGCTGTTTTATCTTGGGAGATAAGTTGTCATTACAACCGTTGAAAGGATATACAAGACAATATTATCTTAAGAATAGATCAAGAATTTGGTCGACTCAGCAAACATACTTGATCATTTTCAGATTTCTAACAAATAGTTATTATTGTTATTTACCGTTCTACACATTACTACTCACACTCTTTACCTTTTTGTAGTAAAAGAAAAAATATTTTGTGAAAAATTAGTTGCATAAATAATTCCAAGATAATTATCAATTTGTAACTCGTTTATTAATATAACCCAAGGATGACAATACTTTTACCGGGCGGCAAACTAAAAGCTCTTTTACTGGTAAATTAACTCATGTGTTCAATGTTTAGGTCATGCATCCTTTACTAATTGTAGTGGAATAAATATAATCTCTCATTTTAGATATAACTTTTTTATTATTAAAAATTATTTTTTCCTTTAAATGAATAGTAGTCAATATGAATTCAAATTAATCGGAATTGACGGACATAGGATGGAAAGGTGATTGAAAGCTAGGACCAAACTCTTGATTAGGGATCATCATCCGCTTTTAAGCTCGAAAACGGCAGAATCCGTATTGAAAACCTTTCCCATAGAAATGTGCCAAAGACAAGGCAAACAAAAAATCTTATCGCTATCCTATCAGCAAGGAACAGTAGGAAACTATGAGAATGAGCCCATAACCCTCTAGAAGGCGCAAATTTTGGACCGATGAAAAAGATGGGATGGGAAGAAGATTGTAACACGTAAAATGGTGAGCCAGTGAGGCATATATACACCAACCTCGATAACCGTGCCACGGCATTATATTAAACCCATTATCCAACTTCCCTCATTAATCAATGAGGTAATGAGACCCATCGAGGCCATGCAATGATAATAGACTATTCTACTCCCATCCACCGAAAGTTATCTCGGATGATTACTCAACTATGATTGTTTTATGTATAAAATCACTTAATTTTATATTTTAATTAAAAAAATTATTTAATTATTGATGTTTTATTAATAAAGTTACTTAACTTCATTTTTTACCTAAAAAGTCACTTAATTATTGATTTTTCACATACAAAGTCAGTCAATATATTTAAGTAATTTTTAATTATATTTTACTAATTTTTATTTAAAGCTAAAATTATAAGAAATAAATAAATACTCATTTTAACTATTTTATTTATCCGACCCACTAAAATATATTGACTAAAACCTTTTATTTACTAATTATGTCGTTAGTTTTAAATAATTTTTTCATTGATCTTTGTTATTTCTTATTAACAAACAAATTTATCTAGTAAATAAAATACGAACCTCGATCATAATCGTAGATCGGTTTGTAAAAATTCTGATTATCAAATACATCTATTTAAAATAAATAATAAAGCTCAATGACTTATCAATTATTTAAAAGTAACAACATAATTGATAAATAAACTACTAAATTTGAGCATAAATATATATTAATTTATAAAATCAAATCTTGATAGACTCGTCTTTCTAGATAAATTCATTTTTAATAAAAAATAACAAAGATCAATAACAAAATTATTTAAAACTAACAACATAACTAGTAAATAAAATACTACTACCTAATACTATATTTAATGGGAATATGGTAAAATAAAAGGTCATGGTCAATATACTTTTAGTGGATCGGGTCAATAAAGATTAAATTGGGTATTTATTTATTTTTTACAATTTGGCTTTAAATATTATTCGTATATTAGAATATTTGCTAATATATGTATTATTTATTTCACCTTCTATATTATAAGTATAAAATAATTAACATAAGTCCTCTATAACTTTTATATATATATATACTCGCATTAGTAAAATAATGCTTGCCGGAATTAAAATTCTCATAAATTATAGAGAATAAATGTATATTAAGTATTACGGCACAATTTTCTACTTCATACCTAACGTTATATAAAATACTACTACTAATTTATGCTATCATTTATTTTGTGAAAGAATTAATCAATTCCTTGATTATTTTTATTGATATATATACAAGTTACATATAAAAATCTTTTTCTTATTCTACTTCTAAATCCTTATTCTATAAGAATACTAACTTTACAAATATGGTAATATTACACTACTAATTAAGGTACAATTCTAAGTCTAATATTTACCAAATATACAAGGAAGGGCAAGGGCCCCACTGGATGGAACGTGACCAGTCCATTTGTTAACACACTCTCGATCATAGCGGACGATCTTCGTATCTTTGGCTATCTCTAAAATCATAAAAAAGGACCGAAGGAAGACCATTTGTAAAGATGTCTGCAATTTGATATTTTGAAGGGACATGACAGACGCGTACTTGTCCTTTAGCTACCTTCTCTCGAACAAAGTGAATATTCATCTCTATGTGTTTAGTGCGCTGGTGCTGAACTGGATTACCAGAAAGGTAGATGACACTTGTATTATCACAATAAACCAAGGTAGCCTTCTAAATAGGACAAAGAAGCTCTAATAGTAGATTTTGTAACCAACATGACTCAGAAACCACATTGGCTACCCCTCGATACTAACACACTTGAGCGTGAAGCGTGGATTGAAGCTTGGCGGACCGTGAGACCAGTTATTACCTAAAAACATGCAATAGCTTTGGCGTGGGCAAATGCGGTGTCGGAATGACAGCGCCAATCAACATCTGTATATGAGACTAGTGTAGACGTCGACGAAGGATACAAATGCAAACTATACTCAAGTGTTCCCTGAATGTACCTAATAATGTGTTTGACCGCATTCATATGTTCAACTATGGGATGGTGCATAAACAAACAAATATGATGTACGACATATGTAATATCAGGTCGCGTGAACGTCAGATACTGAAGGGCGCTTGCAAGACTACGATAGCGGGTCGGATCCTCATAGGGAGAGTCAACTGCAGCACCCAACTTGGGTTTAGTATCAACTGGAGTGAAAGTGGACTTACAGGATGACATTCCAGCCCTCTCAATGATATTTGTTGCCTACTTTCTCTGTGACAAGAACAATCCACCTGCATGACGAGTTACATCAATCCCAAAAAAGTAACTCAATGGGCCCAAGTCCTTCATGACAAACTCAGAACTGAGCATTGTCAAAATAGACTTGCGCAAAGAATCAGAAGAGTCAATCAAGATAATATCATCAACATATAATAATATATAAGCCATGGAAGATCCTCGACGATATATGAACAATGAATTATCAGACATGCTGTGAGAAAAACCCATAGTCAAAACAAAATCAGCAAACCTCTTATACCACGCTCGTGGAGACTGCTTAAGCCCATGCAAAAATTTCTTCAATAGACAAACATGATTAAGATATCTAGTATCCCTAAACCCCAAAGGCTGATGCATATACATTGTATCCTGAAGATCACCATGTAGGAAAGCATGATTCACATCTAGCTGATGAATAAATCATGATTTTGAAATAGCCAAGCTGAACACAATGCGAATGATAGTCGACTTGACCATCGGGCTAAATGTCTCACCACAATCCACACCAACCTGCTGAGTCTTACCATCACCTACAAGTCTAGCCTTATGTCTCACAAATAAACCATCAGAATTTTCCTTATGAACAAAAATCCACATAGACTGAATAATATTAACACGGATGGATGAGTACGACTCCGTGTCTTATTATCAATAAGAACATTATATTTCTCGGTCATGACAATTTTTCCATTAGGGTCATTTAAGGTAGACACATGATTACGGGTAAGGGAGATTTAAGAACATTAGAATTCAATTTAAAATGTCTCTTTGGTTTAAAAATACCCCGTTGACTACGAGTGATTGAACCTTGACTTTGGGCTGGAACACCAGATGAACGGGGTACCAACTCTCACGTTTTATTATCAATAAGAGCATTATATTCCTCGGTCATGACAATTTTTCCATTAGGGTAATTTAAGGCAGACACATGATTACGGGGTAAGGAGAATTGAAGAACATTAGAATTCAATTTAAAATGTCTCTTTGGTTTAAAAATACTCCGTTGACTGCGAGTGATTGGACCTTGACTTTGGGTTGGATTGGGGGAATTTTGGGAATTTTCTGAAGTGTTGAAAATTACCGTCGGAAGAGTCATGTGTGGAAGAAGCGAAGATCTCTCGAAGTTTTGGCGTATGACGCCACTGAAGAACGCGGCTAATGACGGGATTGAAACTGTTTGGTCATCGATGGCGGCAAGCGCCTCTCACAAGTCGCAACACTGACGTTGTTTTTTCTGAAGAATCTAAAAAATGACGGAGAACATAGGGGGAGACATCCACATCCAAAAAATCATAAGAACTAGGCACAGATTTTTCTATCTTAGAAAAGGGAAATTGGGATTCATCAAAGAGAACATGACGACTAATGATGATTCGTTTAGAGGACAAATCGAAGCATTTATAACCACGGTGATTTGACGAAAAACCCAAAAACACACAAGAAGTAGAACGTGCCTGAAGTTTGTTGATCGTAGTGGATGGAAACAGTGGATAACATAAGCATCCGAAGACCCTAAGATGAGAATATGACGGAGTCTTATTGTATAACACTTTGAGAGGGGATGAATATGTCAAACCTTTAGAGGAAAGAATATTTAGAAAGATCGGTAGCCATTTGTAGCGCATGATGCCAAAATAATGGAGAAACGGAAGAATGGACCAATAAAGTGCGGACAATATTATTAATGGTACAAATTTTTCGCTCAAATTTCCCATTTTGTGAAGACGTATGAGCACAAGAAAAACAAAAAATTATCTCATTTTGACCACAAAACTCCCTAAATTCCCCATTGTCAAACTCTTTGTCATTATCACATTGAATGTTTTTTATTTTCCGTTCGAGTTGCGTTCTTATGAAGACTCTAAATTTTATGAATATGGAAAAAACTTAAGATTTTTTCGCAATTGGAAACGTCCATAAATATTTAGAATGGTCATCTATGAATAAAACATAATAACGATGACTCATAGAACTGGAAACCGGATATGTCCATAAATCACTATGAATAATATCAAATGACATTGAAGTATTAGAATTTGACGCTACAAATGGTAACTTAATAATTTTTTCCAAAGCATAGGATTGACAAAGTGGAGTATTACGCGTACCCTTACAAGAAATAAACTTATGTCTATCTAAAGAAGATAAAATAGACGACCCCGGATGACCTAGACGAGTATGCCACAAGGAAGGAACAAGAGCTGCAAAAGTGGATGACATAGCTTGACGCGAGATGCTGAGACTCGGTGTGATTGGATAAAGATCCCCCTACTGTCACACCTCATGAGATGACTCCCCGTCTTGAAATCTTTTACAGAAAACCAAAATGGATCAAAATTTAATAGAAACCCAATTATCAGTGGTGAATTTATGGGCAGACACCAAATTTTTAATCAATTTTGGGGCATGAAGGGTATGTTCAGGACAAGTGGTGGATGAGGAGGAGACAAAGTTTTATTACCATAACCCTTAATTAGAATAGAATTGCCATTACCAACAGTTATACCACGATTAGTGCTCAAATTGGAATAAGACGAGAGAGTACATTGGTCGGATGTCATGTGGGTAGTGGCGCCGGTGTTCATGTAGTAATTAGGATCTGGATGAGTCAAGCCAAGCGTGTGCATCACTGCTTCAATGTCGGTCTGAGTGGGGCCCACTGCGTGGTGGGCCTGATGGGGTGCGACCAGTATCTTTGGGCTTTGTTGTTGCCCATTCTGGGATGCGAATCCTGTGATCGACACAGGAAGAAGGCGGGTTGCGGTGCGTGTCTTGGGCGTCTTGGCGCCATGGCTGGGACCTCGAGAGCCATGTGGGCTCCAAAACTGTTGTTGTTGCTGACGGTTGTCCCGTTGTTGCCGCCACGATTATTGCCATTATTTTTCCGATTTTGGCCCTTCTTACCATCCCCGTTGTTGTGATTCTAAGTCTAATATTTACCAACTATACAAGGAAGGGAAATGGCCCCACTGGACTGGAACGAGACTCACGGTCACTGTTTAACATTTTGTGAATGAAAAAGAAATTAAAAGAGCAAGCAAGAGAAATCAAATGACTCAATTTTCGAAGCTGGTATCCAGGGCGTCTCAAACATTTTGGGGCCCTTTTCTAATTCGTAAAAGTGAGCCCTTAATTGGACTAAAACCTGCGAATTATGGGTCTTTAAAGTAAATTCTGACTAATACTACTTAATAAAAAATGAAAAAAGAAACCTTAATTTTTTTCGTTTTTCGGAAGCCTTTATGCAGTAGCACATCTCTTACGGGTCCAAAAACGATTGTGCTGGTATCATACTTTTTCCTTGTGATCACTTATTAAGGCAATTATTTAATAACATTAATCAATATTTGACTAAATAACTTTTATCTCCTTTTTTACGGCCTACCTGCCATTTAAAGTAGTAAGAAAGGAATTGGCAGAAGAAAAATCAACTTCTTCATAACTTTTTTAAAGTGAAGTATTTTGGATGAACTTATATTGACTAAAGTGACAAATAAAATGAACCAGTCCAAATAAATTAAAGACATAAACTATAATATTAACTCCCAATAGGCCGCTTTAATATATATATTTTCAACAAGGTATAGGTTATATAGGAGGGGCATAGGTGGACAGACATTGGGAGTCTGAGACACAGTAGTTTATTTATATATTGAAGTTCAAATTGTAATCTTTTGGTTAATATTGTCTCAACAAGTTCGCTCTGTCCACGTACGTTCATCTTTCTTTAACGTCGAATCTTCGATACATACTCTCATCAAATACGATAAAAAAGTGAAGTCAAAGACCCATCCTCACAAGTTTTGAGTTCCAGCGATCACTATCCTTTACTATCCTAGTTTAGTTTTGTTCGAAATTTACTAACGTAAAAATTAAGTTTAACTGACTCGAACAATTAAAGCTCCGCACGTCGAAATTGTCATTTTCACACACGTGCACTTATAGTGTCAAGTATCGTAAATTTCATTAGTGAAAGAGATATTGGTACGTAAGTAAAATGTTTGAGACATAAAATGATGGACGGCCGTTGGCTAAATGACGAGTGTTCCACGTTGGTAAATGAAGGAAGAAATGTACGAAGTGTAAGATTGAAATGGGTCGGAAAAGGATCGCGATGCCACCGCAGAGCCACTACCACCAGGGCCGCGGAGCCTAAAGGGATGAGCCGCGACGCTAATTGGTTTGTTTTCTTAAGGACAGAGTGCTAACACTTGACTCAGCTCAATTGTAACAAGTAGGTTTTAGTGTCTCTTGATTTCGGGTTATCAAGATTCAAGGAGCGTTCGGCAGTTGGAACGAAGATCCAAAACTGATTCAAGAGCGTGTTGTGGCAATAATCCTTGTTGGCTACAAGTTTGTTACTATTGTAATTCCTATTGTTTACCCTTTCGAAGCACTTGTAATAGTTAGTTAATATTCCCGTACATCTATTGTTATCCAAACAAGTTTAGCTTATTTAATCTCCTTGTTAATACGATATAAAAAAGGAAAACGGTTTAGTTTTGCTTATTTATTTCCTTGTCAACTCAAGAAATACAATAACATATTCGGTGGAATCCCACAAGCGAGGTCTGAGGAGGGACCTTACTGTTAGTGTCAATCTAGACTCATCAATGAATAAACACAATAATATTAAAGTAATTAAATATAACTTTAAATCAACAACAATAAGTACAACAAATACTTAAACACATACTGACTTGGTGTAGATAGAGGCTTGCTTGATGCAGTGTCCTAAGACAAAAACTCGTCCCCACTTGTGCTGTAGTTCTTCGGACGTCTGTCTAGAGGATACAACTATCTAGGTGAGAGTTCTCGCACAAAAACTTCACCCCTGACGAATTTACTTTATGGGTTTTCAGAAATATTCTTGTGGGAAGAAGATGAAGATCAAGCAACAATCTTTGATCATTAATTGTGTTTAATGATTTATTGTAATGTTATATGTGTTATATATCTTCTAACAAGTGATCAACATGATTTATATATCATAAAATACGTCCATGGCAGCTTTCCATTTCAAAGGTTTTGACCCATGGGAAGAAGAGACATAACTTTTGGGCATTCTGGAATTTTCCCGTTGAGATTAGCGTCGCGGTCCTTCCTCTCAGCGTCGCGGCCCTAATTCAATTTTGAATTCCAGTAGCTTACTGCATATCAGGCACCACGGCCCTTTCGATTGTAAATCTCGGGAATTTTTCCCTGGCTACTGGACGTGATGCGCCGCGGCCCTTCGGCTAAAATTCCACAAATTAATTTAATCACTTGTTTCTTCTTTATTCCATATAAGTTCCTACAATACCCACATTTTCTATTCACACATCTAACAATATCCCACATATGGATATAAAATATGATAAAGAGGAACTTATCGTCATTTATGTAAAACACGATATGACATGCATCAGAAACGATGTCTTTTGGACTTGAACCGTTCGTAGTGAATACCTATGGGGTCTACTTGTGAAGTAGTGAACGAAATGTCTTGAACTGTTCATGTTTCGTAGTAAACCAAGACAACAAGTATCACACACACACATCATATCAATATATTTCAATTCTTACAGTTGTGTTCTTTTCGGTCATGAACAACTCCTTACTTCGTGAGACTTTTTAGAGAACGTAGCCATATCGGTTCTCCCAGATGCGACCCCACATCAATCTCATATAGGTAAAACCAAACAAGAATAGCCCGTACTATCCCACCATAAAGGCTGAGTATTATTAAGAATAATATATTCATCCCTTAAAACATCAACGAATTAACACACTTAGTACACCATAGGAATGAGTATGTGTGTTTTATGCTCTTTGAGTCTTCCCCAACTAGTTTTCCTATTGAACCTAAACCATGAGATCTTTAATTATGATAGGTTAGGTTTTCACCAGTTAACGACTCATTGTATTGGTTTTAAGCCCATTCCCCTCGATGTAAATACGACTTGCTCTCTTGTAAGGCCTTTTGTCAAAGGATCCGCTATATTGTCTTTTGACTTTACATAATCAATGGAAATAATTCCATTCTTCAGCAAGCTTCGTATTGTATTATGGCGTCACTTTATATGTCTTGACTTGCCATTTTATATTTGATTCTTTGCCCTCGTCAGGGAAGCCTTACTATCACATTGTATGCAAATAGCTGTCACAGGCTTTGTCCACAACGGAATACCTTCTAGGAAGTTCCTTAGCTATTCTGCCTCTTCGGCAGCTTTATCCAAAGTTACAAACTATGCTTTCATAGTTGATATCGTATTTACCGTTTGATTTGATGATTTCCAAGATACCGACGCTCCACCAAGTGTAAATACATACCCACTTGTGGACTTACTTTCTGAATGGTTGGAAATCCAATTAGCATAACAATATCCTTCTAACACGGGAGGATATTTTGTATAATGCAACTCATAGTTCATTGTATGCTTTAGATATCATAGTGCCCTTATTAGTGCAGCCCAATGAACATTTCCAGGATTATGTATCGACTAAGTCGACTCACTGTATATGCTAAATCCGGTCTCGTACAATTCATTATGTATATCAAGCTTTCAAGAACTTGTTATACTCCAATTGAGACATACTATCACCTACATTCTTCTTAAGGTGACTAGCGGGATCAAAGGGGTAACAACCGGTCTATCATCATAGTGTCTGAATTTTCTAAGAACCTTTTCAGCATAATGGGATTGAGATAGTATATAACCTTCAGAATTCATTTGAATTCTAATACCAAGAATGACATCTGCTATTCCTATATCTTTCATATCGAAAGTGGCATGCAACATCTTCTTAGTTTGGTTAATTACATTCTTACTCGTTCCCATAATCAACATTTGATCCACATACAAGCATATAATGACATATACATTATTACACTCCTTAATGTAGACACATTTATCACATTCATTTATTTGAAAGTCATTTGATAATAATGTATTATCAAACTTTTCATGTCACTGTTTTGGAGCCTGTTTAAGTCTATATAAAGACTTAATAAATTTACAGACTTTCTTCTATTGACCTTTAACAACAAACCCTTCAGGTTGTTCCATGTAAATTTCTTCATCTAATTTACCATTCAGGAATGCAGTTTTCACATCCATTTGGTGTATTTCCAAATTGTGAATCACTGTTATAGCAATTAACGTCCTTATAGACGTAATTCTAGATACTGGTGAGTAGGTATCAAAGAAATCAACACATTCCTTTTGTCTAAACCCTTTCGCTACTATACGTGCTTTGTATTTTTTATAGTACCATCAGGCCTTAGTTTCCGTTTGAAAATCCATTTATGGCCTATTGGTTTTTGTCCCGGAGGGAGATCAACCAAGTTCCATGTATTGTTTTGTACAATCGATTCTACCTCACTTTGAATAGCCTCTTTCCAATATGGTGCTTCAGATGATTCTATAACAGCCATATATGTTTGAGGTTCTCCTTCAACGGAAAAGGTCATAAAGTCCGATCCAAAATCTTTGGCAACTTTTCCACATTTACTTCTCCTTGGTTCAGAATTTTCTTCTTGAACAGAGGAAGTAAGATTTTCATCATTTTGAGTGTCTTGGTATGACTCATCTTGAGGCAGTGTCCCCTTCTTATTATTAGGAACACTTTTATCCTTGTCTTTGTAAGGAAAAATATCCTCAAAAAATTCTGCTTCAGCAGTTTCCATAAGTATGTTTTTGTGAATACCTTCAACATTGAATGATACACCAAAAACTTATATGTTGCATTATTATTGGCATGATCAATATATATGCAATCCACCATTTTTGGTCCATGTTTAGTACTCTTTGGTAAGGGAACTTGAACTTTCGCTAGGCAACCCCACACTTTCTTCCTTTTGAAAGTAGGTAATTTTCCTTTCCACAATTCATAAGGAGATTGATCATTTTTCTTTTGAGGAATTTTGTTCAATATCATATTTTTAGTAATTAACGCCTCACCTATAGACTGAGGGGTGCCCCCGAACTGATCAACATAGAATTTATCATGTTCTTCAATGTTCTATTCTTATGTTCGGCAACTTCATTTTGTTTTTGAGTATATGACGCAGTGGTTTGATGAACTATACCATGAGTAGAACTGAATTCTTTGAACTCATTTGATTGATATTCACCACATCTGTTTGACCTTAGAATCTTAATTATTTTGTCAAGTTGGTTTTCCACCTCTGTTTTGTATGTTTTAAACACGTTCAAAGCCTCATCTGTGGTATATATTAAGTATACATAACAAAATTTATTGCAATCATCTATGAATGAAATATAATAATTCTTTCCTCCACGTGATGGGGTTGCGTGGTAACCACATAAATCACTATGAATTAAACCAAGCACTTCATTTGATTCACAATAGATTTATGCAGATGACTTGCATATTTTGATTCTATGCAAACCTCACATTTAGTCATTTTGTTCATAGAACACTTTGGCAACATGTCTATCTTTACCATTCTTTGTAAGGAACGATAATTAACATGGCCTAATCGAGAATGCCACAAAGAAGAGGAATCAACCATATACATAGAAGTAGTGCTAGTGCCTGCATTTTCATTAATAATGGAAACTGCCTGAGTAGGTACAATGCTTAGTTTGAAGAGCCACTCACTGAGGTAACCCTTTCCTACATACACCCCACCTTTGGTGAGTACAAATTTGTCAGATTCTATTACAATTTTGAAGCCTTTATTACTAAGAACTAACCCAAAAATTAAATTCTTACAAATTTCAGGCACGTGCAACACATTCGTGAACACAAGATCATTTCCGAAAGAGAGCCTCAAAGTCACATTCCCTTTCCCTTCTACCTTCACAACATCGGCATTTCCCACGAACAGTGGTTCTCCATCCTTGATGGCTTGGTAAGATGAAAACATGTCCTTTTCTGAACATACATGCCCTGTAGCACCCGTGTCCATCCACCAATCGGTTGAATTTGTAACCATATTTGCTTGAGCAGCCACAACCCCAATGAATTGGTTCTTAGTTTCAACCCGGTTGGTTTGGTTGACATTACTCGAACCTCCAACACCACCACCTTGACTCTTGTGAAGACGACAATCTTTTGCTCTGTGCCCAGGTTTGCCACATACCCAACATAGTCATGGTTGTGGTTTCTTGAATGCATTAGTCATTTGTGTGGCTAGTGCATTCCTCCCGGTTGCAAAAGATGGTTTGGCACCAATAAATTTGCCCTTGCCTTTCTGAAACTTGGCATTGGAAGCATTGTCTTCTACCATGTTGGCATTAGGCTCCAATGAAACAACATCAGCCCTTTCATTCTTCCGGTTGTCCTCTTCAACACGAATTTTCAGAACCAGTTGCTTAAAACTCATCTCCTCGATTAGATGCTTCAAATAAACCTTAAAATCCTTCCAAGAAGGAGGTAACTTTTCAATAATAGCACCAACAAGAAAATATTGATTAAGGCCCATACCTTCAACCTCTAGTTCATGAACAATAACTTGGAGTTCCTCCACTTGCTTGATAACAGGCTTTGCATCGCTCATCTTGAAGTTTAGGACCTTTCCGATGACGAACTTTTTCGAACAAACAACCTCATATTTGTATGACTGCCATAACTCCCGTTTGAATTAGCGTCGCGGCCCTAATTCAATTTTGAATTCCAATAGCATACTGCGCGCCGCGGCCCTTTCGACGGTAAAACTCGAGAATTTTTCCCGGACGTGATGCGCCGCGGCTCTTCGGCCAAAATTCCACAAATTAGTTTAATCACCTGTTTCTTCTTTATTCCATACAAGTTCCTACACTTACCTCTATCTGTAATGATTGAGAGGTTGTTTCTGATAGACCATCGGCTCACAAGCAATGTACCCGATGCATGAATATATAAAAGAAAAAGAGACAATAAAATAACAAATGTGCAAAACAAATATAGTACTAACATATATCAATACACATTAACAAAAAAAAATACGCGACTATCTAAATCATACGACTACAAGTACGATAATACTTGTGAGAAATGACACTAGCAAATGAAATTTTGAAAAAATAAGGAAAATATAGCAATGGAATCAATTTTAGATCTAGAGAAGCTAAATTGAATCTTGCTAAAAGTTAGTACCCCGAATCCAATCCTGCTAAATTTAAATATTTCAATTGGTAAATTAAATTTAAAATAAACAGGGGATATGCGTGACTCTGTCAAGATGTTAGAACGCTAATCAATCACGTGAGAATAACGTAGTTACAGAAAAAGTGACCAGCACCAAAGGTGTTTGGTTTAGTGTCAATAAAGTAATTGAGAATAATAAGGTATTAGGTTTAAATATTAGGAAAGACAAAAATAATAAGGGATCATTTGATTATTGGTTAAAGTTAGGCAAATTAGGCAGAAGGAGAAGGGAAAAGACCAATTTGCACCACCATTCTTCCTCAAAGATTCGATTAGTGTGCATAGATACCAAACATGACATATAATTAGTCTAATTTTAATACATAGATAATTGTTAGGATTTGTCCTAAATTTCCCACCTTATTTGAATTTTACCATAATTGTGTTTTACTTCAAAAAGTTTTTTTGGTGGAAAAAGTTTTATTTGTGGAAAATGATTCTAACATATTTATCTTTTTCTTTGAGTAAAAGTTTTGGACTTCTATAAATAAGACATCATTTCTTCTCATAAAAAACATAGTAACATCCACAATGTAACCATTAAGAGAGTCTTATTTAGGAGGAGAATATTTTTTCATAGTTTTTATAATTTCTTTTATATTAGTTTTTTATATGTAGGTCGATTGACCAAATCATATTAAATATTATGTTTTTTAGTATAATTTTTGTTTTATCTGATTTATTGTCGTTCAACATTTACAATTATTAACTTTCGCATAAAGTCTGATTATTTCGATCCCAACAATAATTTCCTTTATAACCAACAAAAAAACGACCCTAAGTGGTCTCTTTCCGTTTATCCAAATTCTAGTGAATAAAATTACACACGAAATCGATCATACAAATTGATCGGATATTATGATTATAAAAAAATAACCTCATAAGGTAAACTTCATCGAGTTCTCCGCACACAAGTTTGTGCCGGTTCCGCTATAAAAGGGACTTGCTAACGGCCTCCCTTTTTCGAAGCTTCATTGTACAATTCCATAAAAAGGGATTAGTTTTCTCTCTCTCATTCTCACTTTCTACACCATGAACGAGGCACATGTTAGGCCACCTACTGATGCAGTAAGTTCACTATGCCGTCTTCTACTCTTCACTACCAAATGTCAATTACCAATACATATTTCGTGTTCTCTCTAATTGGTAGTAGTATTAATGCTTTTTAAAAAACAAAATCTAATATTAGAATTAAACTCATCGCAATTCTTAATTCTCAATTGTCCACTTTGGATTTAAGCTAACTGGTTTTTCTCAAAATGCGTTGATGCGTTAAGGCACAATAATTGACTGAAAATCGAGGGGTAAAGTACTGTTTTAGTGCAGGATGCGAGCTTATATAATATCGTTTTCAATCCATATGTTTAGATCTAAGGTGTTTAATTACGCCATATTAATTGAGGGAATGAATTGTCATATTTTTATTTTGAGGTGTTAAATTATATAGTATTAATTTTGGAACAAGTTGTTGCCTTCATATTTGGTGCTTGGCAATCTTTATTTCATGGTTAGATTTTGAAACTAAGGCCAAAATCCATTTCCGCAACACATATCCTAGAAGAATCCTTATGAACAAAGGTGATGCTCTAACAGATAATTAATTACATATTGAGTATGTACAAATTATTAGTTAAGAACTCGATAATTTACAAACATTAGAATACATATTTCATAGGCTTTAAACCCCGGCTTCTCTGGGTGAACTTTATCATTTTAACTTACTTTTATCTAGTAAGTCTGTTTGGCAGAGATAAGGTCTGTGTATACTCTACCTTATCAGATCTCACTTTGTGGATTTTATTGAGTATGTTGTTGTTGTGTTTTTTTCTCATGTCAATCAGCAACCTATTAAGTTTTAACTTTGTACCTGATTGTTTATAATTGAAGGTAGCAGAAGATGAGAGGAAACTCAAATATCTGGATTTTGTTCAAGTTGCAGCGATCTATGTGATTGTTTGCTTCTCGACTTTGTACGAATACGGAAAAGGAAACTCCGGTCCGTTGAAACCTGGTGTCCAGGCCGTAGAAGCCACTGTTAAAACCGTCATTGGACCGGTTTGCGAGAAGTTCCACAACGTCCCTTTCGATCTCCTCAAGTTCATCGACCTAAAGGTTCACCTTCTTTCTCCAGCACCAATTAATAAATACTTAAATTTTATTCACACAGTCCACAGAGTACTTTTGATAGAACTTAGTGCAGCTGAAAGTTCCTGGAACAGAGAAGATATATGTATAGCTTATTCCTTATTGTCATTTGAGTTACTAGTCAAAAACATTGAACTATCACTAGTGAGTTTAGATCAACTTTCAGTCTTTTTTTTTCTATATGAACTATCATCATTTATATATTAAAACAAATATTGAAGTTAATTAGGCTAATAATCAATGGCGGAGCCAGAAATTTCGAAAAGCGTATACAAATTTTGAAACACTAATTTTTTCTTTTAATGAATGGTTGCAATTTAATATTAAACTATACAATTTTAATTAGATTTGTCTATTTACAAAATTTATTAGGAAAAAAAAGAGTTAAAAACAAACTGCGAATGGCGTAACCGGTCATTCTCACACTGATGAAAATGAGAATTGAATATAAAAAATGGCACAATTTGAAGACTCCACCGGGCATCGAACACAGGCGGAAGCGGTTAGAGTGTTTGGAGCATAGAAGTCTTACAAGAAAGCTTGATTTCTGTTTGGCCAAATATTTATGCAAATTTACTAGAATATTCTTTTT
Organism: Przewalskia tangutica; assembly: GCA_029844215.1. NCBI lineage: Eukaryota > Viridiplantae > Streptophyta > Magnoliopsida > Solanales > Solanaceae > Przewalskia > Przewalskia tangutica. The sequence goes on along the minus strand of CM056726.1, from coordinate 119,351,787 downwards.
AATATGTTTAAAATTATTTAAAATATTCTTTTCTATCATATGTTTCTAAAAATTAGTATATCTTTACTTTTAATAACTTTTTTTAAAATTATTTAATTGCAACATTTAATCAAAAAATAATATTATATTGTATATAAAAAATGTAACGACAATATGATAGTCAATGACTCAAATATGTCTAAACCTACCCCGCCCTACCCACACCTACTCCCATCCATCCTCAAATTTCTAATTTTTTTACTTTTATAAAAAAAAAAAAAAAATTCTTCCCCTTACCCCATCCCATCCTCAAATTTCTATTTCATATTTTTTGTTACTTTTATAAAAAATGATTGAAAATATGAATTTTTTTCTTACCCCTACCCCCCACCCATTGCCCTATCATATCCTCAAACTTCTATTCCATATTTTTGTTACTTTTATAAAAAAAAAATTAAAAATATAAATTTTTTCTCACCCTGCGCTCCTACCCATACCCCCACCCCACCCCCATTGCTCTACCCCATCCTCAAATTTCTATTTCATATTTTTTGTTACTTTTATAAAAAAAAATTATTAAAAAATATGAAATTTTTTCTTACATCCCGCCCTACCCTACCCACTCCCACCCTTTACCCTACCCCATTTTCAAATTTCTATTTCATATTTTTTGTTACTTTTATAAAAAAAAATGATTTTTTTTTCTTACCCTACCCCCCACCCCACCCCATTGCCCTACCCATCCTCAAATTTATATTTTATATTTTTTGTTACTTTTATAAAAAAATATGAATTTTTTTCTTACCCCCGCCCTACCCTTACCCCCACTCCATTGCCCTACCCATCCTCAAATTTTTATTTCATATTTTTTTACCCCGCCCTACCCCCTATCCCACTCTATCTCTATTTCCAAATTTCTATTTTATATGGGGATTAAAATGAATTTTGTGAAAAGAAAATGGTCAATGAGTCCAAAAACAATTCAATGAATGAGCAAAGAACATAGGAAGCGTCAGGTGGTGTTTTGTTTCTTCCCATTTAGAAATACTTTTTGACTTCTGAAAAAAGTGTTTCTACTTCTGAAAAGAGGGTGTTTGGCCACAAAAACACTTTCAGAAGCCCTAAGGCTTTTTGAACAGCCTTGGCCGTTGGGCTAACTGGCTCAAACCTATGTATAATCATGTAATTTTCTAGGTAAGGGGTTTCACCTGATCATCTTTTGTATGAGCGGTGATAGTTTAGATCGGAAATAGAGTAGATGGTGATACTTAATAGTTAATATAGAAAAAACAACAAATAGATGAGATTGAAAAGTTAAACTCGCGGAAAAAGTACTCCCTTTGTTAAAAAAAAAACTGACCACAAATCTTAAATATTTGTCATCTAATAAAGTTAAATTATTTTTAAATGTAGAAAAATGTCAATATTTTTGAAATAAATTAATAAGAAAAGTATGTAAATATTTTTGGGACAGGGGAGTAATAATTTGAGTGTATTTTTTATTTATCTCTTGGCATGTAGAAATTGTTTTCTCCAATTACTTGAAATCCTAGATCTCTCCATTGGATTATTATATTATCATATGCTGAGGGTGAATGCACCGCACAAATTGATGTTGAGATAGAGCATTGATATACACGTGAAATTTTAAATTCTGAATGCATAAGCAATGAATTCAGTCTCAAAATTTTAGAGCTTGAACCTATGCAGGTGGTACAGTTGATGACCGAAGTTGATCGCCATGTGCCTTCTCTACTAAAGCAGGCATCAAGCCAGGCTCTATTAATGGCTCAGAAAGCACCAGAAATAGCTCGAGATCTCGCCGGCGAGGTACAACGCGATGGCTTGACGGACACGGCGAGTAACGTAGCTAAAGCGCTCTATACAAAGTACGAACCCACAGCCAAGGAGCTATACGCAAAATATGAGCCAGTAGCCGAGAAGAATGCAGTTTCGGTTTGGCGGTCACTGAACAGTCTTCCTTTGTTCCCTCAAGTGGCTCAGATTTTGGTGCCAACGGCGGCGTATTGGAGTGAGAAGTACAATCGAGCTGTGACGTATGCATCGGAGAGAGGATTCGCGGCAGCGTATTATTTTCCGGTTATTCCTGTTGAGAGGATAGCGAAGGTGTTTGAAGGCGGCGCCGCCGCGGAGAACGGGCATTCTGTTTCCGTGACTGACGGTAGTGTTGTCTCGGCGCAATGACCATTTTGAGTTACTGGGATTGGGCCTATTGGGATTAATGGGCCGCTGGGTTAATAACTTGGGTTTTGTTTGTCGGTAGTAATTGTTCGTCTTTATATCAAAAGTCATTTGCTAAAGTCCTTAATAAGTATTTTCTAGAGTTTTAAAAGAACGGGTGCAGAACAGCGCGTTTTATTTATGGGAAAATTACGCCTTATGTCTACAGGAAAAAATATTTACCCATTTTAGCCGCTTTTTTCTTAATTATCCTGTTTAGCCCAGTTTTTCCATAAACACCTATTATACACTCACTTTTATATAAGGTGGAATAATAGTGTATAATGTTGTATATCTTGTGTGAAAAAAATAATCTCTTGATTATTCTCATTAATAAAAGAGTATTATATACAATTTATAATTTTCATAATAGAAAAATCATATTCTATTCTATTTCCAAAATCTTATTCTACTTGTACAATAATTACATAATTATGGTAAGTGTACAACTCTAATTTAATTACAACAAAACATAACCTAATTTGGACCACTAAACCGTGATATACACGACATGCATATACCGTGTACATCACGGGTTTGAACAATCCATTTGCAACAAGGAGCCCGTGATATACACATCATATATACCGTGTATATCACGGGTTTTATCACACACCCACAATCATAGCGGGCGGTATTCGTACGCTGAGGTTGTCCCTAAAACCGTCAAATAGAACCGATGAAAGATCCTTAGTAAAGATGTATGGATTTTGATACTTGGAAGGGACATGCAGAACGCGTACTGGTCTACGAGCTACCTTTTCGCGAACAAAATGTATATCCATCTCAATATGTTTAGTGCGCTGATATTGAACCGGATTGCCAGAAATGTATGCATCACTAACATTATCACAATAAACCAAGGTAGCTTTGTGAACTGGAAAGTGAAGCTCTAAGAGATTACGGAGCCAACATGATTCAGAAACCACATTGGCCACCCCTCGATACTCGGTTTCTTCACTAGAGCGGGAAAAGGTAGCTTGTCGTTTGGCAAACCATGAGGCCAAGTTATCACCAAGAAACATACAATAACCAGACGTAGAGTGTCTGGTGTCCGGACAATCACCTCAATCAGCATCTATGTAAGAGACAAATGTAGAGATCGACGACGGATATAGATGCAAGCCATAATCAAGAGTGCCTTGTAGGTAACATTAAATGCGTTTGAGCGCATTCATGTGTTCAATCCGAGGATCATGCATAAACAAACATACCTGCTGCATAGCATACGTAATATCCGGTCGCATAAAAGTGAGATACTGAAGTGCCCCTGCAAGACTATGATAGTGGGTGGGGTCCTTGTTTGGGGATCCTGCCGCAGCACCCAGCTTGGGTTTAGTATCAACTGGCGTAGAAGTACACATACATGATGACATACCAGCTCGCTCAATAATTTCAACAACATACTTCCTTTGTGATAAGAATAACCCTCCTGCATGACGAGTGGCAACAATACCAAAAAAATAACTCAAGGGTCCCAAGTCTTTCATAACAAACTCAGAACTAAGCAGTGTCATGATCGACCGACGTAAAACATCAGATGAGACAATCAATATAATATCATACACATACAACAGAATATACGCCATGGAAGTCTCACGACGATAAATGAACAATGAATTATCAGACCTGCTGTGAGAGAACCCAATAGTAGATACATAGTCAGCAAAACGCTTATACCAAGCCCGTGGGGATTGCTTAATCCCATAAAAAGATTTCTTCAACAAACAGACATGATGTGGATAATTGAGATCTCAAAACCCCAACGGTTCATGCATGTATACACTCTCCTTAAGATCACCATGCAAGAAAGTATTTTCACATCTAACTGATGAATATACCAAGATTTTGAAAGTGCAAGGCTGAGAAAAATGTGAATGATGGCCGATTTAACAACCGGACTGAATGTATCTCCACAATGCACACCAACTTGCTCAGTTTTACCATCACCTACAAGACGAGTCTTGTGCCTCGCAAAAGAACAGTCGGAATTTTCCTTATGAGTAAAAATCCACATAGACCGAATAATATTAACACCAGAAGGACGGGGCATCAACTCTCACGTCTTATTTTCAATAATAGCATTATATTCATCGGTCATAACCATTTTCCAATTCGGGTCATGTAATGCAGACACGGGGTAGGGAGATTTAAGAACATTAAAATTAAGATTAAAATATCTTTTTTGATCTAAAAATACCCCATTGATTACGAGTAACTGGTCGATGATTCGAGGAAGAATTGAGTGGATTTTGAAAAATTTCGGGATAGGCGTGGGTGGCGAGCGATGTGGATCTTTGGCCCAATACTAGGCGAGTGAGACGGAGCGATGGAGGCGGTCGGTAGTGGGATGGAGAATAGGCCCATTAGATCGTTGGGTTGGTCAAAGAGCTGACGTAGAATATAAGGTGGAACCCCGTCATCCAAAAAATTATACGAGCTGGCACGGTACTACATACTTTGGTAAACGAAAATTGAGTTTCATCAAATATAACATGACGACTGATTATGATTTCATTAGAGGCTAAATCAAAACACATGTAACCACGATGATTTGACGGATAACCCAAAAACAGGCAAGCTATAGAAGTTTTTTTAATGTAGTGTACGAAAATAGTGGATAGCATAAACACCCAAAGACTCTAAAATGAAAATATGAAGGGACTTTATTATAGAAAATTTGGAGTGGAGATTTAAAAGTCAATCATTTGTTAGGAAGTATGTTAAGTTGATAAGTAGCCATATGTAGTGCATGATGCCAAAAAGACGGAGGGACGGAAGCATGGGCTAATAAGGTACGGACACTATTATTAATCGTATGAGTTTTTCATTCGATTTTTCCATTTTGTGAAGATGTATGTGGACAAGAAAAACGAAACAATATGCCATTAGCAACACAAAATTCTCGAAACACCCCATTATCATATTTTTTGTCATTATCATATTGAATATTTTTAATATCACATTCGAAATGGGTATGGATGAATGCCCTAAAATTGATGAAAGTTGAAAATACTTGAGATTTATTCGCTAACAGAAAAGTCCACAAAAAAATTGAATAAACATCCAAAATAGAACATAATAACAATGACCCATGGAACTTAAAACTAGAGATGTCCATAAATCACTATGAATAATATCAAAAGGCATTAAAGTGCGATATGTAGAGGCTACAAAAGATAATCTAACATGTTTTCCTAACGGACAAGACAAACAAATTGGAGCACTACTCGTACCTTTACAATGAATAAAATTATTTTTATTTAAAGAAGACATAATTGACGACACTGGATGACCCAAACATGCATGCCACAAGGAAAGAGCAGGAGCAACAAAAGTGGATGACACGACTGGACTGGCAGAATTTGCGGTGGTGATTGGATAAAGATCCCCCTACTATTGCATCTCATAAGTGAGATCCCCGTTTTGAAATCATTCACATAAAACCCAAAAGGATCAAAATTAACAAAAACTCAATTATCAATGGTGAATTTGCGAACATACACCAAATTTTTAATTAAGTTAGGGGCATGAAGGGTATTTTTCAAGACGAGAGGTGAATGAGGGGGCAAAATTACACTATCGTGACCATGAATTGAAATTGAATGACCATTATCAACGATAATACCACGATTGTTGCTCACATTATAATAAGCCGAGAGGGTACCTGAGTTGGATGTTATATGGGAAATGGCATCAGTTACATGTACCAATTATTATCCAGAGGATTCAAACCAAGTGTGTGCATCGCAGTTTCAATATCTGTCGGAGTGGGGCTCGTGGCATGATGGGCCTGGGCATGTTGAGGCCCAAGCACACTTACTTGTTGTCCCGGCCCAGAACATGGTCGTATATAAATCTGCTGGGCCGGAAACATGGCATGTTGGGAAATTGAGCTCAGTTTCCTGGGTAGGCCGACTGCGGGTAATATGGGACATTGGGCGAAGAACTACTGGCCCAGTTCCAAGGCCACGGACCCTAGGGCTGTGGCCAGTTAGTTTGCGACCTATTGCCCCGTGGCCCACCCCCGTTATTCCCACCTCGGTTTCCGCCATTATTTTTCCAATTTTTATCATTTTTGCCTTCACCGTTGTTGTGATTTTAGCCTGAATTTTTGAAGAATAACGGAGTAGCGTCGGATGTTGTCATCATGACGACTGTATTTGCACTAGTAGTTGCCTCTTTAGCCAAGTCGGCTTCTTCCAACGTAAGCATGGATCAGGCTTGATAGAACTGATGAAGAGGATCACTTTGACGAAGGCGAGTTCCAACGCCACTATAAGCCTCGGATAGACCAACAACCATCTGGAGAACAAGACGATCATTATTAATGGGCGCACTAACATTGCAGAGTTGGTCCGCCAACTCTTTCAGTCGTTTGGAATTGGCTGAGACGTTCGTAAAATTCTTCATGTTAACATGAGAAAATTCATGTCAAGAGTAACATCACGTAAGTTTTTGTTATCTTGGAATATGTCACGTAGCCTATTCTAAGTTCCCATCGCCTTAGCATCGGGTTCAAGAATTGTTTGCAAGAGGTCCGTAGAGATAGTTGAATAAATCTACTACAGAACGGTAGCATCAAGAGTAATCCATAATATCAGGTCAACTTCTGGAGCAGGATCCTAGCCTGCGACTGAGGGAATGATATGATGAAGAACTTGATGCGAACGTGCATGAATCTTGAAAAGCTCCGCCCACGTCACATATTAGACGTTTTCCATCTCAAGAACAATAGAGATGTGGTTCATGATGTTGAAAATTGTAAGAGCAGGATGAAACGTGTTCTTTGATGTAGACATAACGAAAGAACAAAAGGTTAATTAAGGTAGTAGAAGAAATTTGGGAAGAGAGAACAAGAGAGGGCTCGGAAACCGAGATAATGTTCCTGGGGAAACGAGCAGAGGCAGCGGAAAAGTGTAGGAATTTTGTGAAACCTAGACTTTTGATACCATAAAGAAATAATCCCTTGATTATTTTCATTAATGAAAGAGTATATATACAATTTACAATTTTCATAATAGAAAATCATATTCATATTCTACTCCCAAAACATTTTTCTACTTGTACAATAATTATACAATTATGGTAAGTGTATAACTCTAATTTAATTACAACAAAACATAACCTAATTTGAACCACTAAACCGTGATATAAACGACATGCATATACCGTGTATATCACGGGTTTTAACAGTCCATTTGCAACAAGGAGCATGTGATATACACGGCATATATACCGTGTATATCACGAGTTTTATCAGTGTGTATAAGCAATGTTGCGGGGGTAGGGGGGGGGGGGTTTAGATATGTGAATATAAACTAAAAATATGGCTATGTAGGTGTAATATTATGTTGGCCCGTATATTTTTGTAAAATTCCTTTATTTATCATGTGGTTTGACGTTAGCTAGGAGACATGGGCAAGTTCCACAAATTTACATTTTGGGGTTAACAAGATACATTATTCAATAATATTCTAAATTACCAACAAACCATATTATAACAAGTTTTAATCAAATAATTAAACAAAAAATAAGGATAAAAAGGTTTTAGGGTGTATCTAGTAAACATCCCGAGTCATAAATGCGGGTTGAACATCTATTGAGACATTCTTCTCATGAGATTTAACCATCTATCATGAAAACGTCTCAACACCCATCATAGAGTCTAATTACCAAAAATGCAATGTTGATATGAAAATGAAATGTTTAGTAGATTGAGTACTTCTCGCCAGCATCAGGCCAAAGCTTCCTGTAGATGGCAATAGCAGTTGGAATAATAGCAGTAAGTGCAAGAGAGAGCTGGTCTGAACTGCTTGTCCTCACAGTTACTTGCCCGCTGAGCTTGTTATTGATACCTGCTCGAACAGCTACCTTCGAATTACGTCCCACAGAGAATTGCGCCATACTGTTGAACCCTAGAGCCAAATCACCTCTCCACTTTATGACAGACATAGACAATGTCGATTGCACCTGACCAATTGGAATATCTGCCTCCCTCCTCTGAAGTTCAAAGTTCGCACCATATGCTGTGTCACTCTGGGATCGAACGGTACCAGCGCTGCCAACTAGACCATATTGCTTGCCTAAGGTGATTTGATCTTCAACTTTAAGTCCAGTAACCACATTTTCACCTAGAAATGTAACTGAAATTCCACCAGCAGTCTTGTTCTTCTTAAAGTTTTTGAATTTGGTTTCTCCTCGGACAATATACGCAAGTTGTTTTCCTATGCTTTGAATATCAAAGCCAGCCAAGGTTGATCCATTTTCTCCGTGCTTAGCAGAGATAGAAGAGTCCAAATTGATACTGAAATCCTTCTTATCTTTGGTGACTTGCACAGTAACTGCAGCAGGGAAACGAGTTGCTATGGCTAAACTCTGTTCCACGTTAACACCATCATAGCCACAATCATGATCCCAACCGTGCGTGTCCAGAACAGGCCTAGCAAGGAACTGTGACGTGGGCTCCAAAAAGCGGTACCTGTAGGCGGGATTATCGCTATCAAAAGAAGGCGGGAGGACCATGTCAGGTAGGGGAACTGCTACAGGAGCTGCTGCACCTCCATCAGCTTCTTCCTCTGCATAACCGTGCTCAATTGCCACCTCTTTTCCCTTGTTATATTTCATTTCTTTCATTCTTCTTAACTCTTCTCTAAACTTTTTCTTCTGAAGGAGCTTAACCCTATAGTCATACTCCTCAAAATACGCCTTCCGCTGTTCTTTGCTGAGCTTAGCGAGTTGAGCCTTCCGAAGAGGCTTAAAGGGAGGAAGCTGGTCGTACTCATCCTCTTCTTGGTCAGAGTCTGACAAATCATCCACCAAGTCAATGTCGGAATCACCATTATCACCACCCTGCTCGGCAGAAAGCTTTGGATGCGCACGTGACTGCAACATTGAAGAAAGCATGTAGGGAAGAGGCGGTGAGCGTGTGCGGAAACCAAAGAGCTTACGGTGATCAAATGGATCTTCAGGCTTTGAAAGTGCACTTGCTTCGGATAAGATCTTCATTGAGTAGGATAATAGCAGTAATTGTGGCCTCCAGCTCTGGCCATTAGGTAGTATCTTCTGTCCTTCCCTGTTCTTCCTACAAGATGGATGATTTTCTACCAGAGAGACAGGATTCATCAAACTTGGACTCATCATTCGTAAATCGCCTACTGCTTGCCCGATTGACTGCTGAACAACATGAGACCTTTGAGTAACAAACACCTCATAACTTAAAGGGGATCCAGAAGGTCCATCTGGAGGTGCAGAAGCTCCATGTGTGAGGGTGACTATCGCACTTCGCCATATTGAAGGGCCAAGACAAGTTGTGATAGTCTTCAGCATAGGAAGATCATTCAGATCTCTAGTTTGGGCATCCAGCCGATCAACATAGAGGAAAATATCAGGGGGGTTCTTCTTAGTAAACTTCTTTACTGAAGACAAGACACTGCGATTGAAACCCTGTTCCATAACAGAGGACTTGAGACTGGGTGTATCAAATACCCGAATCTTAACACCATCTACAACACCACTAATATCTTTCACGCTGGTGGTCGCAGGTCCAAAGGCATCGATTGATGCCTTTTCCTCTCCAAATATTGAGTTGATGGTAGCGCTCTTACCCACTCCAGATTTTCCAATAACCAGGATATTCACAGAGAAGTCCAAATCATCATTCCCCTCTGCTTCAAGTTGGAGAGCTCTCATCTTGGCAGCCTCCATGCTAAAAAGTGGACTGTTTTGCCTTCGTGCAATAAGTGCCATCCGGTACAAAACTTGTGCAGCTATGGACTCATCAGAAGAAAGCCCCAACCTGTGAATAAGCCTCAAAAACTTGACCCTAATCTTCTGTAGTTTCTCCAACTTCTTCTTCTCTTCTTCACTCAAGTTGTTCTCAGATTCTCCACTATTCTGAAGACTGGAGGGATTAAAAAGATTGGGTTGGTTTGGTCGGGGAGCTGGCCTCAGTGACCGAAGAGATGACCCAAGACCAGCAGGACGTTCAACAGAGAATAGTCTTGATCCATCTTGAGACGTGATTGTTATGCTGCCACCATCAGAATCACTACCTGTTGCTGCTTTTAAAAGGGCAGCTAAGGCAGCTGAATCGAACAACTCCTTCCCATCTCCTCCTTCATCAGTATCAACCTCCTCATCTGAGTCGGTGACGATCTGACCATCCATTTCCTGCGAAGCCTCAGCACCATCATAGGAGCCACCACCAGATTCCCTTTCCAGCTCCTCCATAAACTGTCTGGCAGCTTCAGAGCTTCCAAAAACCATACCGTCTGTCTCTCCATCTGATATTGAGCCTTCATGGTCAACTTCTTCATCTATTTGATCTTTAGCTTCTCCATCTGCTTCCAGTATTTGATCTGCGCCAGTGATTGACCTTGATATGGCAGATGATTGACCAGACACTTCAGCTTCCACTACATCTCCCTCAATGTTTTCTCCGGAATGGTCACCATTGGCATATATAGTTTCAGACACTGCCTGCTCATGTTCCACTTCAACATCCTTCACGTCCAGACTTTTAGTACCAGTTTCAGAATCTGCTTCTTTGATTTCTTCGGTAGTAGCTACCACATCACCAGAATCTAGTTTTCCATCACTTCCAGCACCAACAATGTTATCAGTCGCAGGCTTTGATTCTGCAGCTGCAACATTATTATCCACAGCAGGCTTAGAGTTTTGTACGTATACTTCTTCATCAACTGTCATATTAGCCACTTGTTCAATAAGTTGTGTGGTCTCACCAACACCATTTATTGATGTCACATTGTCATCAGTAGTACTCTCAACAGATTCTTCCACTTCCTTGCTCTCTTCCACATCTCCAACAACAGCAACCCCTGGCCCAGAGACATTGACTTCAATAGCATCAACAACTGCATCTCCTTCAGAAGTAAATTTCTCACCATCTACTTGTTCAACCAACAAAGACTCCAACGGTTCAAAAACCGCCTTATTGGGTTTTTCGGCATCATCACTCTCTTCAACGACCAAGGTGGGTTCCTCAGCCTCGTTCAAATTAGATGAAGCAATAGCAGTCTCTTCAATGACCGAGGTAGGTTCCTTCAAACTCGATGAAGCAACACTTTCATTCTTTTCACTCTCCTTAACCTCCTCCTCCCGAGCAGACTTATCCAATTCTTTCTTTTCATCATTCTCCACAGTATCCTCAACCTCTTGTATCTTTTCTTTCTCCACAGTTTCCTTAGCGGACTCCACCTCACTCTCTTTCAACTCAACCTCACCTTTCACCTGCTCAATCGAATTCACTGAGTCGAATTCTTCAGTATTTCCCTCAGAATCAGGTAAACTATTCCCAATAACAACAGAACCCTCATTCACAACCCCTTCACCCTTTTCTCCCCCCAAAATCTCAACTGTTTCCTCAGAAACGGGTTTTTCTAGGGTTTCCTCATCTGGGTCAGCAAGAACGGGCTTTTCAGGGCCCCTGACAGTCTTTTCTTGCTGACCACTCACAATTGTATTGCTAACAAGAATTTTGGAGACGTTTTCAATTTGAGTATCATGACAAGAAGAAGAATTGTTGCTGGGAGAAGAGACACCAGGTTGAAACGACGTCGCTTCTCCATAATCCATAGCGTCAACAACAACAACTCCGCTTCCCAACTGTAAAGAAGAGTTGATGATAAGGTCACTTCTTATGGGTTGAGGTTTAGGGATAACAAAATAAAATTACTAACTTTATTACATTCATACTATAATTAGTTTTACACCATACCCCTCCGTTCACTATTACTTGTTCATTTTTTTATTTTAAACCCTTCTTAAGAAATAATAAATGAATTATGTATTTTACCATAATATTCACATTAATTGATATATAATTTTATTAGACTTGATTATTTTTTAAATAAGTAATTAATATTAGAGTAAAATAAGAAAAAAAAATTATCTTTCTCTTAATATGCTAAAGGAGATAAATAAAAGTGAAAAATCTATTTTTATATATAGCAGACAAGTAAAAGTGTACGGAGAGAGTACAATAATACTTAGTACTATTTAACTAGAAAATGACAATAATTATATCTTCATATGTAGAAGCTGATTCAAAATGATTTTTAAATATATTTTTCACCAACACAATCCATTTACTACTACTGGCATCGTCCACTATTATAAACTATTACCATCCACCACCCACAATCACCATCGTTTTCAATCGTTATACATGTTGAAGTTTGGCTGTGGTAACAATGACACAAACACCTGACGCATATGCAGCGACGGAGCTAGGTTGAGCAAGGGGGTTCGGCGAAAAATCACACTATATATACAAGGTTAAAATTATTTTTATGTATATATAATATATGTTGAACCCCTTAACTTATTCATGTGTTTACTTCTTTATATTTTTGAACTCGTAAGTAAAAAATCCTTGGTCGAAAATTTGTTTTCAAATTTGTAACTTTAGATGCAGACTTTTGCAAATTTAGTTTGAAGTGGCCACTTATGAAAATTTAATAAACTTAGATCATGGTTTAGATGAGAATTTCAAAATTGACTAAATATGCAGTTGTGCCTGAAACTTTTTTTTTTCTTAGGAGGGAGTGACACTAATTGCCAATAAATAAGAGTGAATAAAATATTAGAATTCAAAATACATAAACTTCAAATTCTGACTTCGTTTTTGCCTTCAACAACTGCGAAAACAATATGTTGCTTCATTTATGGAAGGAAATTATTTGACAGGGTACGTGACTGAGCGATATGTTTCTTTATTCTTAATCAAATGTTCGGATTCAAGTTGTAGGTATGAAAACGTCTTTTTAGGGAGCGTTTTACTCTCAATATTAGATTTTTAGCGCAAACTCAAATTTAATCGGATCTCAATACGGACGAACAACCAGCGGAAAAAATTATCTGCGCCTTTCTACTTCTGTAGCTTCTGAAGTGACTCCATAAGTTTGTTAAGTGTAACAAGCTTTATCCAAAATAAATTATCGCAAGTTCATTTGTGTAGGTAAATTTACAGATTTTGCCCTAGATGTTCGTTACCCCCACCCCCACGCACCCACCCTCCGAGTGCATAGCTTTGGTTCGATAATGAAAAAATACAAATACATATTAGAGTTTGGAAAGGACTTAAGAAATGACAAAATCTGGAGATTTTGGATTTACATATTAGTTTGGTTGCAACTTGCAAGTGCAGGCTTTGGATGATAATGATAATATCTTGGGGGATTTGAGTTTCCAAGTTCCAACAATACCCTTTTGTGTTTTTGTTTGAATATTTTTCCTTTGCTGATTTAAAAGTTTGTCATAACATGTGTTTTACTTAGGGGGAGGGTCGTTTGGGCTGAAGTTGAGCGGGTTAAAATGGACTAAAGTTGTAGATGTGTCAATGTCAAACCTGTCCAAAACTTACATGGGCTAAGATGGCGGGTCAAGAAAGGCTAAAATGAGGGTCATAATCCATATAGCCCAACTTGACCCATTACTTTTACAAAATTCAAACTTACCTTCTATGATGTTATTTTTTTGTATGATATTTGATTTTTCCATATCTTTATTTTTAAAATAAGAATAATATTTTAAAGTTTTTTTTATTTTTTTATAAAAGCAAAAAAAATTATGAATAGAAATTTGAGGATGGGGTGGGAGGTTGAAGGGGTAGGTATGGATAGGGGCGGGGGTAAGAAAAAAATTCATATTTTTTATAAATTATTTATAAAAGTAAAAAAATATAAAATAGAAATTTGAGAATGTGGTAGACCGGGGGTAGGGCGCAGGGGAGGGAGGGGGGTTGTCGCGCCCGTTTTTGACCTCGGGGTCTGAACGGTATCCGCAACGTTGTTCTTTGGCGCGGTTCCCTGGATGGAGCAGTAGTGCTGATTTTAAGGAGTCGTCACCTAATTAGTTAAGTGAATTAGGACACTTGATTTATTGCAATAAAATACTGCAATTAATCTTCATTTAATGGTCTGCGAAATTAATGAGATTCTGAATCAGAGTTCTTTATTATCCTAAAGGGAAGGGGTTAGACATCCTTTAAGATCCGCTAACTTGCGGTTATTCGTTCAAACCTAGGTTAATTATTTATTGCCCTTTTTATTCTACCTATTCTAAGCATTTTTTTCATAATTTATAATTAAAATAAAGTGCAATATAGAATAATAAAACTAAAATTAAATGCGACATAAAATAAAACTCCGGGACATCTTTTAGCCCTTTTTAGGCCTTCTGCGCAAGATGATCTTCGGGTACCTGCATAAACACTTAGTAAAATTGTTAATAGTAGAATAAATAATTTTAAAGCAATGACAAGAATTAATAAGTAAAGCAAAATAAATAAATCCGTCTTTTGCACAGAGGAGGCCTTGGAAATCAGACGGAGATTCCTTCATCGGTCAATATTGTTAAAAAACAATAAAATAAATAAAACCTTCATATCCGCGCCAAAACAGTAATAGTTTTAAACACGGAGGGCTCAGATATATATAAAAATAAAGTGGGACATCCTAAACAAGTGCGGCTGCGAGAATTCGCCCTGCCAGCACATGTTGGTTATCCTGTGTAAGTAGAAGAAATCATCAATGCCCTGAAAGCTTCATTTATTTTATTTTCCGTCTTTGCAACTGTGGAGGCCTCAAAAATCCACGGATAACTTTTTCATTGGCCAAATGTAGTATCATGTTCAAATCAGTAAATACCCAATATCAAAATGCAAAAATATGTTCCTTCAGTTTAATAAAATAAAAGCAAACTTGTCGAAACCAGAACGAAATCCAACGGATAGTAAAAGAAGTAATAACAACACAACAAACACAGTGACCGTGAAACCAGTGGACACAACAGAAACAGTGGGCAGCGATATTCGCCGCATCCGAAACCCCAAGAACAGTAAATAGCAAAACAGTGAGCAACACAGCGAAATGGTCCAGAAAACAAGTGAAAACAACAGCAAATTCGCTGGAAATAATGCCATTAATACCACCAAACCAACAACTGAAAGCAGCCAGCAGAAAACTAACGGTGAGCCGAACAGAGTCGCCGGAGTCTACAAGAAACTCCGATCGTGCACCCACACATGAGAATCAGCCCAACAAGAAATCAAAATATGCAACGGATCTCAAAAAAAAAAGAACAAGATTCCAATAAAAATCAGTCTAAACAAAGCACCATATATATATAATAAATCCAAAAAAAGAAATGACCACCGTCTCCACGATTCTTGGTGGTCGACTCAGCGGCGAGGCGGTGCGGCGATAAAAAGGGATTCTGGGGTAGCGGTGGTGGGTTGGTCAGTGGTCGACGTTGGCAGGGGGTTCGATGGTGTGGTGGTTCACCGGTGATGGGACTGGTGGTTTAGTGGCGATGGGGAAGTGGGAGTGGGAGCAGCGGTCGAAGGGAAAGGGTAGGGAGAGAGGAGTCAAGATAAAAAATGAAAGGGATCCACTGACTTGTGCGGCTGCTGAATGGTTGGGGAGGAGGAGACGGGGGCGTGGTTCGCTGGGTGAAGGGAAATGAGTGTGTGGAGATGGTGAGGGTGAGAGTGAGGGAGAGGGCAGATGTGGGCTGCTGTCGTTTTTTGAGAAATGAGAGTATAAGTTTTATTTATAAGATAGTGTGTTAGGGTTTGGTATTTGGGAGGGGGGGGGGGGGGGGGAATTAAAATTTTGGTATTGTTTTGGAGGGAAATGAAAAGTGAGTTTTGATTTTAGGGGGACAAAATAAAAGAGAGTGTTTGGATGAAATAATAAAAAAAATGGTGTTGGATTGGACTGATTCAAATTGTGTCTTGGACTGGACTGGTTTGACAAAAATGCAAAATGAATTAATTGTTTAAAAGAAAAAATATTTAAAGGTACAAAATTATCAAAACTAAAAATGCAGATGCAATAATGATAAAATGCAATATTTAATAAATGTTTAATGCCTAATTAAAAAGAAAAACGGGATGTCAATTAATTATTTAAATGGATGCAAACATAATAATAATAGAAACATAATATTAACAAAGACATAATGCTTAATTTAAAATAAAAGATGCAATGCCATTTTTGTGAAGAAATAAACATAGAATATTATGTAAAAAAAATGTAAAAATGATGATTAAAATGCGGTGTCCTAAAACACATAAAATTGCAACAAATATACGAAAAACGAGTCAAAATTGACTGTCAACAGCATGTCCCTCTTTGTACGGAGATGATGGAAGAGTCTTCGGACAAAGATGTTGACTTGTAGCCAATTTTGTCCTGTTTTAACAAATTAGAACTCAAAAGTGGGGCTGATGCAGACTCATAATTGTTTCAGTGTCGAATTATGATGACACTGGGTCGTTGTGATGCGAAAATAAAAAGCTTAGCTGACGCTGATTTAAAAATGTCTCAGTGTCGAATTATGAGGACACTGGGTTGCTGCGATGCTAAAATTATGAACGGACGAATACCGATTCAAAAACATGTCCCAGTATCGAATCTTGATGACACTGGGTTGCTGCGATGTTAAAAAATTAAAGCAGGCAGACGCCGATTTAAAATTATCTCATTGTCGAATCATGATGACACTGTGCTGCTGTGATGCTGTAAAATTAAAGACAATGCCGACGCAGATTTAAAATTTATCCCATTGTCGAATTATGATTGACACTAGGTTACAGGTGATGTGGTGTTGTAACAGACAGGGTGTTTGTAGATGTTGATGGCGTCATTGAATGGACGCGATGCAGATGCTCGTCGTTGCATAGACGAAACATAGATAAAGCCGTTGCGTAGGCTTTGATGAAATGACGTCGTTGCATAGACGCGATCACGGATGTTAAATCGTTGCGATATCTGAAACATGGATGGCCGGTTGCATAAGCTTAAATGAAATGCGTCATTGCGTAGGCGATCTCACGGTCTCGTCGTTGCGTAAACGAAACATGGATGGCCGTTGCGTAAAGCTTAAATGAAATCGTCATTGCATAGACGCGATCACGGATGCTCGTCGTTGCATAGACGAAACATAAAGGCATTGCATAAGCTTAGATGAAATGGCGTCATTGCGTAGGCCTTGATCACGGATGTTCGTCGTTGCATAGACGAAACATGGATGAAGTCGTTGCATAGGCTTTGATGAAATGGCGTCATTGCATAGACGCGATGCAAATGTTCGTCGTTGCATAGAAGAAACATGGATGAAGTCGTTGCATAGGCTTTGATGAAATGCGTCGTTGCATAGACGCGATGCACATGTTCGTCGGTGCAAAGACGAAACACAGATGCAGCCGTTGCATAGACTTAGATGAAATGACGTCGTTGCATAGACGCGATGCAGATGTTCGTCGTTGCATAGAAGAAACATAGATGAAGTCGTTGCATAGGCTTAAATGAAATGCGTCGTTGCATAGACGCGATGCAGATGTTCGTCGTTGCATAGACAAAACATATGAAGTCGTTGCATAGGCTTAGATGAAATGACATCGTTGTATAGACGCGATGCAGATGTTCGTCGTTGCATAGACGAAACATAGATGAAGCTGTTGCATAGGCTTAAATGAAATGTGTCGTTGCATAGACGCGATGCAGATGTTCGTCGTTGCATAGACGAAACATAGATGAAGTTGTTGCATAGGCTTAAATGAAATGCGTCGTTGCATAGACGCGATGCAGATGTTCGTCGTTGCAAAACATATATGAAGTTGTTGCATAGGCTTAGATGAAATGGCGTCGTTGCATAGACGCGATGCAGATGTTCGTCGTTGCATAGACGAAACATATATGAAGCCGTTGCATAGGCTTAAATGAAATGCGTCGTTGCATAGACGCGATGCAGATGTTCGTCGTTGCATAGACAAAACATATATGAAGCCGTTGCATAGGCTTAGATGAAATGACGTTGTTGCATAGACGTGATGCAGATGTTCGTCGTTGCATAGACGAAACATATATGAAGTCGTTGCATAGGCTTAAATGAGATGGCGTCGTTGCATAGACGCGATGCAGATGTTAGTCATTGCATAGACGAAACATAGATGAAGCCGTTGCATAGGCTTAAATGAAATGACATTGTTTTATGGACGTACCTGCTTTGTGACTCGCCTGGGTTGAGATAACGTCATTGCATAGACGTTGTGCGTTTGTAACCCGCATAGGCTTATTGTTGTGCTCCCGAATTTGCTGATATGAAGATCCTGCATTCAAAGAAAACTTGTGAGTTTTTTTTTAGAAAATGAGTGGTTGATTAGCGTCGACTTTGTAGCTTTGGCTCTTGACGCTTGCATTCTTAGACTGGTTTAAACTGAAGACCTAGTTGGCCTGCTTTTTCCTGTCTATTGTCATTTTCTTGCAGTGAATCCTTAAAATGTCCCAGTTTTTGGTAAATGAAGATGTTGAACTGGGTAAGATTGAATCTTGACGCTATCAAGGCGATTAGGTAAGCAATTTTTTTTTATCATGAATGAAAAAGCTAATGCGAGAATATGGACAATGTACAATTGAGTAGATGAGAATGCAACCCTCGAAAATATGTCACAGTCATGTGTAGGTAGTCATGGATGCAAAATATATGAGGATGCTAAACTCTCTAATGGACAAAATCGAGTCCTGTGCGAAGCAAGGAAGAAATATTTCTAATGGTGTGACCGAAGCCGATGTGGCTGTCTACGTATCCCGCCGAGGGAATAAGGTCAGAGCGTAGTTCGTGATGCAAAATAAGGATTTTTTTTATGATTTTAAAATGATGTGGGGCCGGCGATGTGGCGCTACGTATCCGCAGAGAAATCAGTCGAGCGTAGTTCAATGCTGCAAAAATAAGAATTTGTATGATTTTAAAATGATGTGGGACCGAAGCCAATGTGGCGCCACGTATCCCGTGAGAATCAGTCGAGCGTAGTTAAATGCCGCAAAATAACGATTTTTATGATTTTAAAATGATGTGAGGCCGGCCGATGTGGCGCCTACGTATCCGTGATGGAATCGGTCGAGCGTAGTTCAATGCCGCAAAATAACAATTTTTATGATTTTAAAATGATGTGGGACCGGCCGATGTGGCGCCACGTATCCCGTGAGGAATCAAGTCAAGACGTAGTTCAATGCCGCAAAATAACGATTTTTATGATTTTAAAATGATGTGAAGAAGTCGATGTGGCGCCACGTATCCGCCGAGGAATCGGATCAAGCGTAGTTCAATGCCGCGAAAATAAGAATTTTTATGTAATATGCATTTTGTTGTTTTTACGGAAAAAATGGAAGGCGACATTACGCTCGACTTGATACCAACAATTAGTATTGTGCATAAGGATATTCTTTTATTGCTTATCTAACCGAGATTGACTCGTGTAATTCACACGACTTTCAGATAGTACCTCAGACATACCTGAGTGTCGACACACCTGCTTGCATCCAAGGTTTCGAACTACACGTAATCTCACGTTTCAAATGCCCTCACAGAAAGAAAGTCTCATTTCTCACATATATTCCAGTATTTTAAATTTTGGGACGTTTAGAGAAGAAACACTCACACTCAGAAAGATGTTTAATGCATGCAATTGTGATACCATAGGATTGACCGTCATGTAAGTATCCACTAATGTGAGAACCCTCAGTATAAGATCATGTAAGGCTTGTCACGGACTTGTAATGTAGGCTTGGGGAAATGAATGAATATCATTTGGATAAAAGTGACTAATCATTCCTACGTCCATGCTTGATATTTGTGCGCTTTAATGCTGACTTGTTTTCTTTTTGTCTCAGTTTTTCTGTACTGACTTCTTTTGAATCTTTCATTTGGAGCCCCCCTTTTTTTTTCGGGGTTATATATTCCTCTTTTTTTTTTATTGTCGGGGCTTTTGATTTCCTCTTTGTGTGAAGTCGTCTCTGCTTTTATTTTTTGAGACTTTGACAATATTTGTCTTTGCAAACTTCAGATAGAATTTTGTCAGTCACTCGCACATTTCTAAAGCACTCAAGGAGGTCGGTTCAAGAGAGGGATAATGCGTACGCACTCAGAAAGGTTATAGATGTAATATGCGGTTGTCGAAAGAAATAAGTTTAGGCTCAAAGGGGTGTACTATGGATAATGTTATTTGGTTGGCTGAAAAGGCTCAAACGGGTCAAAGAAAGCCTACGATCATTTCCTACACCGAGTGTTGCTCAGGATTTCGCCTCAACAAACATTCAGGCCAAGTTCTAGATCACAATGCAATGCAATTGAACTTATTCTAAAAACTCGTCACGCAATGCATATGAAACGATGAGGTCGGTTTCATTCTCATCTTGGTAACATGCAAGACAATGTCATCTACGGGTATGAATAAGAGGTACCAAAAGAATCTATGGTTTACCACAAAGTCAAGCCATACTGATTATCACTTTTTTTTATGCACAACCCTAACTGTGTTGATATCAACAAAGTCAAACAATAATACTAAAAAATGTTTTTTTTTGTATTTTTGAATAACACATTTTTTAAATATATTTTTTGAATAAAATATTTCTTTTTTTGTATTTTTCGAATAATTATTATTTTTTGTATTTTTTGAATAAATGGTACCGAACCCGAATAGGGCTGCCTACGTATCCCGCCGAGGGAATCGGGTGCGCATAGTTCATTCAAATATGTTATAAAATGTATGTTTGAAAAAAAAATTATCAATGAAAGGATAGCAATATAAAGCTATGCAAAAACAAATGATTGTTCACTGTGGACGAATGCAAAGTAAAATGAATGTAACGGAAAAATGAATACCCGAAAATATGATGAATGAGATGCATGAGTGAGAAAAATATGCTTATTTATTATTATTTTTTTTATTTTTTTATTTTTGTGGTGTCGAACCCAAAATGGGTTGCCTACGTATCACACCGTGTGGTGAGAATCAGACACGCGTAGTTCGAGATTATTATGATGTAAAATGCATGATAAATAATTATGTAATCAACACTAGACATATCAATTGAATTTAAAAATATGTATAAAGATACAAAATATAGAAGAACTGAGAGCGATGTCTCGTTGAATCTGGTATAAACTGACTTCTATTAGTCAACATAACTTCCGCTCATTTTTGTGATAATATTTCCTTTTCCGGCCGCCCTTGACTATTTGCGAGGACAGTCTTCCTGCAAAAAATATGACAAATGAGTGAGAGTAGGCAAGTCATAAAAATAATAAAATGTAAGGGCGTGACAATATAGTCAAAGACTCCCCTGATTGGTTCGACCGGACTGGTGGTTGATGCTTCACAAAGTCCAAGTCGCGCTATTCGAGAGTGATTTACGCAGTAGAAGTCCTGATTGCAATGCGACAGCATAAAGTGCAAAAAATGCAAATGCACGTGCCCGAAGTTATAAGCCCATGGCATGATATGTACAGAGTTTAAAAGAGTAATTATTGCTTTAAATAATATGTACAGAATTGCTAGCGACAAATCATAGTAAACAAAAGCCTGCAAATCAAGCGCGCGCCCTAATATGCATGGAACCTCTCTTATGCCAGAGGTGGGTCTAAACGCCAAATATGCGAGATTATGATAAATAAGTCCAAGTCGTTAAACTGCAATGTTTTGTTGGAAGTGGCGACCAAATGACGGCGCACTTTTTCCAATTTCGGCGTGTCATGACCAAGCTTGGATCCGTCTATCATTATCACGCTACACACATATGCTTATTGGTCGTCGGGTTGTGAAACCCAACGACAATTTGGTGGATTTCCTAATCGTGGAGACGATATCAAAGATCGACCCACCTAGGGTGTATGCATGCATGACTTAAAATAAAGAGATTGGTATAGCTCTAACTTAAATTTTCTAAAATTTGGCTTACTAGACACAATGGTTCCCGAGCGGACTACTCGAGTGAGAAGGCTACGCGGCCACCGGATGGTCCGGCTGCTCCACGCCTTTGCCAACTCTCCTAAAATTGGGTAATTGAAAGAAATTTCATGGTGCATAACACACCTCGCGTGTAGTGTGTGATAGTGTTAATTTTCCAGAATGGAGGAAATATGAGCGGAATGACAATTTAAGGAAAACAGTAAAAAAATGTAGCAATTAAAGTAGTTAATTACAAAATAAAATAAAACAATATAAAACATTTACAACAAATATAAAATCAAAATAAAGCGTGATATTTAATTAACCTGGGTTTGCTATGATCAAGAACCTGATATCCCCAGCGGATTCGCCATGCTGTCGCGCCCGTTTTTGACCTCGGGGTCTGAACGATATCCGCAACGTTTCTCTTTGGCGCGGTTCCCTGGATGGAGCAGTAGTGCTGATTTTAAGGAGTCGTCGCCTAATTAGTTAAGTGAATTAGGACACTTGATTTATTGCAATAAAATACTGCAATTAATCTCCATTTAATGGTCTGCGAAATTAATGAGATTCTGAATCAGGGTTCTTTATTATCCTAAAGGGAGGGGGTTAGACATCTTTTAAGATCCGCTAACTTGCGGTTATTCGTTCAAACCTAGGTTAATTATTTATTGCCCTTTTTATTCTACCTATTCTAAGCATTTTTTCATAATTTATAATTAAAATAAAGTGCAATACAGAATAATAAAACTAAAATTAAATGCGACATAAAATAAAACTCCGGGACATCTTTTAGCCCTTTTTAGGCCTTCTGCGCAAGATGATCTCCGGGTACCTGCATAAATACTTAGTAAAATTGTTAATAGTAGAATAAATAATTTTAAAGCAATGACAAGAATTAATAAGTAAAGCAAAATAAATAAATCCGTCTTTTGCACAGAGGAGGCCTTGGAAATCAGACGGAGATTCCTTCATCGGCCAATATTGTTAAAAAACAATAAAATAAATAAAACTTTCATATCCGCGTCAAAACAGTAATAGTTTTAAACACGGAGTGCTCAGATATATATAAAAATAAAGTGGGACATCCTAAACAAGTGCGGCTGCGAGAATTCGCCATGCCAGCACATGTTGGTTATCCTGTGTAAGTAGAAGAAATCATCAATGCCCTGAAAGCTTCATTTATTTTATTTTCCGTCTTTGCAACTGTGGAGGCCTCAAAAATCGACGGATAACTTTTTCATTGGCGAAATGTAGTATCATGTTTAAATCAGTAAATACCTCAACCATTACCTATAAACTCCAGTGTCCCAGACCTCATCAACCTCCTCCGTAGCCCCCTGCAGTCACCCTCCCCTAGGCAAGATTGAGCTATGACTACTCTCCTGACTCCCCAGATTCGACCATCTTAAGTTCTTAACATTGGAAATGCAATAGAAAGTGAAATCCCGTAACCTCTCCATCGAGAATAAGGAAACCGGAAAAAAAAAGGAAAACAAAAATATTTCAAATGAGAAGTAAAAACTTGTTGCAAGGTTTAGTCAAATAGAAGTGCCAAAACTATTTGGTGCCATGTGTTAGAGTGATGCCAATATAATAGTAGGAGAAATGGATTTCTATTGGAAGAGGATCTGTGTGCTCCTCCAGGGCATCGTTTTAAGCTAAAAGCATTCCCCTTCAGCAAAAATATAACTTTTGGAATTGCAGGTAATCATTCAGATGCATTCCATACTTCTACGAACTTGAAGGTCTGTGGACATAGGTCACTGTTTCATCTTTGGGTCGCTACTTCGGAAACGACCAGACAAGTTGCCAATCCTTGAGACAAGCCATCTACAAGTAATAAGAGTAGGATTTCAGATCCGTAGTTGATAAGATAAGCTAAAGAAGAGCGTCATAGAAAAATAACTAAAGAGAACTTCATAATGTCGAATGCTCTTTGCATCACTGGACAAACTTCTCTTTGGTCATTCTATTGGCAGCTACAGAATGTAAGGGTGGACAAGTCGTGTTAGCTCTTGCATCTGCTTTATTGCATTAAGGAATTTTTTCAAAACTTTATTGTTCTTGCAGATGTGAAAGAACTCATTTCCATTCTTGCCGATAGTGACGAAGAATGTTCCATAATGGGTACTTATCGGAATGATACAGCCGATTCATTATGTCCTCCTAGAGTTCGTGCAATGTTGGCATCACGTGCCTGCAAACCATCTGTCGTTGGAGATCCACTTGGGAGAAATGATCTGCAAAAGGTATTTTTGTTCATTTTACCCTTCTTGAATTTATGTTTATATCATGGTATCTTAGATATCATCCTCTCTTCTTATCTTCATCAAAAAGAAAAAAAAGATATTATCCTCTCTGCTTTGTGCTTCAGCAATTAACTAGTTTAATATAAGATAAAAAGGGCAGCCCCGATGCATTAAGCTTTCGCTATACGCGGGGTTCGGGGAAGGACCGGATCAAGTAAAAGTATTCCCATTTAGTTGCCTGTTTATTGTGGATTTTGAGGATGCATGATCATCAGCTATGTCACAAAAAATTTCTTTTTTTCGTTCAACCTTGTATTCTTTAACCTCTCTATAAAGTGTCGTTTAAAAGGGAAATAAGGTGAAATCTGTTTTTGGGCCAAAAAATCTTCTGCTTGTCTCTGGTTTGCTTTATGACCCGAGTTATAATTTGTTGTTTCAGATACTTGATAATCTTTCACGCTTCTAAGTCGCCGTGGAATTGTCCCATGGTAGACCAACAATGCGTCACTTGGTTGATCTGAGGACTGTATAAAGAATATTAGAAGCAGACAGTTGGTAACATTGCCTACCGAATTGAAGCAGGGACTTCTTTCTGTAAATATTTCCACGTTTATTGCCAGCCTATCAATAATCGCACTCAGATTTGGATAAACTATACTTTACATAAAGGTTACACAGGCAGAGTGTACGATCAACAATTCACTAACTGGGCAATTACTGGCTTCCATCAGGGTATTTTAAAGATGTATTAGACTCGGCTCTTGTGAGCCCTCACAATCTCATGCTCAAGCACCTCTCCAAAACA
Organism: Przewalskia tangutica; assembly: GCA_029844215.1. Taxonomy (NCBI): domain Eukaryota; kingdom Viridiplantae; phylum Streptophyta; class Magnoliopsida; order Solanales; family Solanaceae; genus Przewalskia; species Przewalskia tangutica. Next base: position 119,326,751 of record CM056726.1, on the reverse strand, counting down.
AAAAAAACGAGAGACAGCATTTTAAATGAAGCGAGCCTGACCAATGAATTAAGACAACATTGATATAAGGCACAGAGAATATAAAGAACTAATATACAACATAGTCGTCCATCCAACGGGGGAAAATTGCTAATACGGAGAATGTCTGCTCTTTTTGCGGGTCTTCTCTGATTTCAGAGCAAGAGTAGAGATCCATGATTGGCTTGTACCAGAACCATCAGACAACCAGCAACAAAGGCGGCCATCTTCGCCACCAGTCCATCCAAAAAAACTGTGGTTATCTATGGTCTCACCTGGTACGCCAGATAAGACACTCCTAATGATGCCTTCATGTCCACCACATAAAACTGCTTCTGGAGGACCAATAGCTCGAGTCTCTTTATAACTTACAGGGAAATAGCCCAAGGAACCACCATTCGTCCCACCAATCACCCAGAAACGGTCTTCCTCTACTGAATAGTGGCAATCAACAAAATAGTCAACCTGCCATCGAAATTTAAGCCGGAGTAGTCAGTTATGCTCCATCCAACTCAGAATTATTGCCTCAATAGCACAGCACCATGAATACAGCAGATTTTCCAAGTTATCTGATTAATCTTCAAAAAAAATTAAAACTTCCAAGTGCAGAACATTGCAGTTGCCAAGTATCGAAGATCATTGCCAACTGCAAACTAGGAGTAGTTTGCCTTCTTTTTGAATGCATACATGTATTATACTTTTAACAAGGACTGAGAAATAAGTTTCCTTCCGTAGAGAAAATGAATAGGTGTAGTCACATACACTGTCTGCCATCCAGCTCTTAGAGGCCAAGGATCTAGCATCCTCAAAACTGGCCACTGTTGTTTCATCTTTCCAGCCCCAGACACTGCACCAGGAAAAGATGTTTAAAAAAGGGTGAGAATTTCAGATTTTTCCTCCAACAACTAATAAAAAATAGCTAGATCATGTTCAGAGATATCTACAAGGAGATATGCACAACATACAAAAGATACCAACTGTGCTAAATGAACCAAAAGTTTAGCATTAAAGACATTCAGCATGGAGCTATGGAGCATATTAGGATGATATGGAAACATCAAACCTTAAAGTTTCAATGTGTGTCAAACACCACTATTCAATTCGTAGCGTCAAGCGTCGATACTGACTTCCAGGAGACATCATAGATGTAACGAAAGAAGCGAGGTTTCTATTTAATAAAAGGTAGCGTAGCGATTCAAAATGTTGATTGGGGGAGAGATCTATGTGTCATAGGATCTATCGTCAGGGTACCTTTCATCAGTGGACGTCAACCTTTCTCTATCGTCAATCGACCGCTCTGCGGAATCTCTTCAATCTCGGAATACGATATCACATCCTCATTTATTAGGTTATTATTTTGATCATCCCGGTGATAAAGAAGGCATTTAAAGTATTGATCTAAACAGACATGAAATGAACACCATTGAAAGATAGATCAAGTCCAGTGGGAAATTGGAATTGGTTAAAAGGGGCTGCTACCGGCGAACTAGGCTTGTTGTAAATAGTCCGGATTGATCAAATCTAGACTTTGAAGCCTTTATATTTTATATATAGGGTGGGTGATAGCATTACGTCCAAAGTTTCTGATTCTTCTCCCCAAGAAAACCCACTTTTCCAATAGAGGTTCCCACACTGAGTACCTGTAATTGCATCTTGGTATAAGTAGCATACAAGATTATCAAAAAGAACAGAAATCTACTTAACAGAAGATAGAAACATGAAACACTAGCAGTGCTTATTAATCAATAAAATTGCAATGTCCCAGGTTTTACTTCAATGTTAGCTAAACGTCTACACCATACAGACTTCAAAAATAGCAATTTCAGAAGTAAAGAAAAAAGAAATTCAAAATCATCGTAAGAAGACATGGTTCGATATCATTGATGAGGTTGTGTTCTCATAACAAGAGATGCTGAAAATTTTACAACTAGAATACACATGAAATTACCTTTTTTTCTTTACTGAGATCATGAAAGTTTTCAGTAGCAGTCTGGCATACCTCCATACGTATTGGGAGTAGCGACGGATAATTCAGAATCAGAATAGGTCCAGTCTAATAGCAAGGATTTCAGTAAAAGTATAATAGTATGGTAAGACATTTGACATACGATCGATCTACAGCTAGTGTATACTTTACACCTTAAGTGTACAGTGGACTACAGCATCTCAATTCTCAAAGTACTTGCAGTTATAATTTTTAAATGATATAAGCAAACAGAAAATATGGAGGACTGCAAAAGTTCTTTTTGACATACTGATACCAATTGCTCATCATCGTTGATATCTCCACCAGTGTCAAATAGACACATCAATCCGTCAACTGATGCGGAAATGAGTCTATCATCATAGCCTGGAATAAAGTGCACCTAAAAGTGACCACAAGCAACAAAAGAGACTTCAAGACAGAATATTGCAGTATTTCTGAACGAGAAAAAAGAAAAGATAAAAGATTCCAAAAGGTTATGCATTTAGTACTTTTTTTGAGGGGCTGATATGCATTTAGTACTCATAAAAGCATAAGAAACTCTGTATCCCAGCTAGGTCAGTTATTAATTTTCTTTCCTGTTGCTTAGATTGTAAAGGAAACATGCAATGAACGCCATAATCGCATCCATGTATTGTGGAGCAGCAATACTAACAGTCATAGCAGGTTCAGCACAACTTCCAACTACTATCAGCAAACTTTTTAATGATTATAATCAAGACAAATGGAAAATTAGCACTTAAAAGTACAATTATCACACATACTAACTTCAAAACAACTACTTATTATTTTTTCTTCCAATTTTACTGTTACCATTCTAAAAAAACATAATAACTTCAAAACAAGCTAGGGTAAGACTAATACCTAGTATGCCTATATCATACCTTTCTTTTGTCATCATTAGAATACTAACATACGATTACAAATCAGAAAGATACTCAGAGAGAACCTCAGGTATTAAATAGTACTTCAGGAAACTTGACCATGCCCAACTATTCTATAATTATGCTACTACAGAAGCAAGTTTCAGAAAAATTATTCAGCTCTTAGAAATACAATTGGCAGTGTGGTACTAACATGAGTGTGAAGTCTTCCAGCTCTAATGAGAAACTGTTATTAACTTATAGAACATTAAACTGCAAATGTCGAAATATACTCAATGGTCTACTAACCAAATGTGCACGACGAAATGAGTCACTTTACTAGTATTGTAGCACACCTGAGTAACATCTTCTGTATGAGATTCCTCCAAGCACGCAACCTGACGCTTGGTCCTACAATCCCTAAAGAGTATCTGTACAAAGATAACCACAATGCAATGTCAACTGCCACATATCTCATACCACACTAAACAAAGCTGAGTAATTTCATGTGTTTCCGATCAAAAAGGAAAACAAACATATTTCTCATGCAATAAAACAATTCTAACAAATTATATCTGGCAATGAAGAATTTTGTTGCAGTTTCAAGCAATTCGAATTCTCGTTTGAAGGCTGAAGCAAGTAGAGGCGGAACTATATAGAGCCAAGGGGGTTCAATTGAATGCCCTTCGTAAAAAAATTATAGTTTAAATAGGGCAAAAACGATCTTTTTGGTTATGTAGAGATGGTTGAATTCCATTGACATTAGAGAAAATTCTATTGTAATGGCAAAGGAGGTCCAAAAATTGTTTTAGGTCATTAAGTTCAAATCTCAAGTATGACATTCTAGTATTTTCTAAATCTCCTCGCATAAATTCCTAGCTCCGCCACTGCAATCAAGTGGTCAAATAGTCAGATATAGTAGTATTTATTGTCATGATTTTTTATACTGTTTTGGATAGCGCCGAGGGTCTACCGGAAACAGTCTCTCTACCTTCCAAGGTACGGGTAAGGTCTGCGTAGGCTCTACCCTCCCCAGATGACACTTTGTGGGATTTCATCACGTATGTTGTTGTTGTTGTCCTTGGCTTGAATCGTATTTATAGTTATAACATTCTTTTCTTAAATACATATACGCACAGACGCTAAGTTCGCAAGCACTACTTACTTTATCGGGTGAAATGGTGCTCTGCACCCCGAACTCTACTAAATCTACCACACCTAATTTGCAGCCGCAAGGCATAGTACCTGAGAATTACACCCGGCAGCAAGCAGATTATGATTAGCTCCACCAAATGAGAAACTAAATATCTCTTGAGAAGGTCCACCACTTACTGAAAACACCTGCATTCCATCAATTTCAAATCAAAAAATAAAATCACAACAAAACGGAAAACACATACTCCCTCCTTCCTTCCCAATTTATGTGACACCTCTTGGATTTCGAGATTCAAACAAGTCTTCTTTGACCATAAAATTTTCATATATTTTTGAATTATCAATTATACTTTTTACGTAGTTTCCAAAAACTTAAAGATTTCATGCCTGAATAAACTGTTTGACTCTCGAAATTTGAACTGTGGCACATAAATTGGAACAACAGTCAAATGCATATAAATAGTTTTACAGCAACCTGTTGAAAAGACCTAGTATCCCAAGCTCGGAGTGTACCATCGGACGAGCAAGAGCGTATTACATGTGGCGATGAAGGAGTCGAGAAGGAAATTTGATTAATCATTGAAGTATGGCCGTTACATTCTCCAATGTACTGTCCTGTAGCTAAAGGGTACAACTTAATTGCATTGGTTGAGAGTGATACCGCCATTGATGTCCAATCATTCCTATAAACATAAATTCAGTGAGAATTTTAGGGCAAAAAATTACTAATATTAATGGAGAAGGCAAAAAATTACTAATATTGATGTCCAATCATTCCTATTAAACTTGTTATTTGTATTAGTAGTAATTACTTTAACGTTCCTTATTAGAATTCTTTCTTTGTTGAGGCTTTTGTTGATCATCTTTACTAGCTCTATCTCCTCTACCAAATCTTCGGAGCATTGGAAGGATGTGAATTGATTACCCTGAAAGATTCTCGGACCATGGGGTCGACATGCGATTCTTCTTAGTCTTAGGTGCTCGTCCATTTTTATTTGAATGGATTAGGACTCTCGGCACATATGGGCACCATAAGGCCCTAACTTTTGAATGTGAATCAGAAGTATTCAAAGTCAGAGAAGTGGACAAATGCAAGATTTGTGGAAGCTAAGGACACATTCACTGCCATCATAGTCCATTAGGTCTTTCCATTAAATCCATGATTTCGTTGAATAGGTAATAAGAAGATAGTAACAGATAAAAATAGAATAAAGAAAGTTGTTTTAACATGGTTAATAGAGAAAAAGAGCCAACGATATCACTATAGTTTAAGCTTTGATTTAGACCAATTTGTTTTTGCATAACTAACAATAGAGAAGATAAGATCAACTAGGTCGATGGCTTCCTCACTATCAACATTTTACCAGAGCTGGATCATGTATACATTTGCAACGTCTTTTGGGTGAGAACTTGGAACTCTGTATAGTAAGAATTTCACGGAAAAAAAAAACTATAAACTGTGCTTAGTAAGAATTTTTGTTATAATTATTTCGAATCTACTTGTAAAGAATACAGTAGATTTCGTCCACCAATTAAATATTTAAGGATAATGAAACTGAGATGTGATTTGGAGTGCGTAGGATTATTCATCAAACATGTTTTTGCTTCTCTAGAATTTTGAACATTAGATGCACAACGAAGACATTTTAAGCAGAAGCATCGCAAAGAGAGATGGCACGCAAGAAAGATACAGAGACTTGATGTTAAGTCATTCAAACACCTATTCTCAGTCGAACTTAAAACAATAGTACAAAAACCCATAATTTAGAGCATAGAGGTATGTTTTCCAGCTCAGGTGGATGAAAATGATAATAATGTCCCTCACATCAAACTCCCACGCGTGATAAGCTTCTGTACTTTCATGAACTGAAAGGGGTAACTTATAACCATGTCTCTAGTGCATTGCTGAAAGCAAGCCAATGGATCTCTGCAGCAATGTCTGCTACTTACGCACTCAAGAGCTTGGCTGAGCTTCCACTTCTTACTTATGCAGCCTCACCTCCTGCCTTGCTGATGTCTTCTTTTGGTTTCGCATCTACCGTCTCATCAGCTTTGGCTGAAGGCTTTACCACTTCTTGCTCTGCAGATGAGAATAAAATCGAGCTTTTACATACAGTACCCTATGACAAGTAGTGAAGGCAGCCACTATAAACCGTAGAAGGAACGGAAATATCACAACATAAATAAACCTCAGACAAAATCTACATGTTGGACACTCCTTTCAAGTACAGATTGCCTAAGGTAAAGTATGCAATTACTTCCTCAAGGAAATAACCTGATTAGCATATCTAAACATATATTCCAAATTTATCCACCACCATCAACTTATGGAAGAAGGTAAATCGTGTTGCTCTTTGTATACAACTTCCTTCTTTCAAAAAGAAAGTTAACAATTTGTGCTCCCTTTTTTCTTTGAAGCATCTTGTCTACTAATGACAAATGCTGATTCTACATGATCTCCTTAAAATTCTACTCTCCTTGGTCTTCCTCTCAAGTCATATAATTGCACCAACCCGATTTTGTTTTCTACTACAAAAACTATCCTCCCAGGCCCAAAAAACTGGTGGAGGGGCAAATTGAGGACTGTTATGCCAAAATAGACATGAACAAAACAGGACTTGGAGGTCTGAATTGAATACAACCAGAAACAGTTAGTACAACAAGGATTTGGCTAAGTTCCGCCATTTCAACCGTATCAATTTTGAAGAATCACATATGATACCAGGCATAAATATATATCACAGAATGCATAAATTCCTCAAATCATTTTTAAAATTTTAATAGTTGTTGTTTTAATGCAACATGGTTGAATAGGTTTGCTATTGAATTCTTCCACACCCTGCGTATTCTGGAGGAGAGGACGAGACAAAGAAAACTTTTTATGCAGAAAGGAGGAGAAAGAAGGGCCAAAAGAAGCCGTGCAAAATATGCAATCACTGATTGCATGAGGATTCAAATCCAACAACAACATCAACAAAAAACAAAAATTGGCAATCTATACATGCTTCAAAGGTGTTAAATTACCTTCATCGTCGCTATCATCAAGGTCATCCCCCATATCACCTCCCATACCGCCCATCATTCCACCCATTCCGCCCATTCCACCCATTCCACCCATTCCGCCCATTCCACCCATCATTGAAGCCATGTCACCACCTCCCATTCCTCCCATCATTGAAGCCATGTCACCACCTCCCATTCCACCGAATTTCTACAAATTACACCAGTGAACAGAAAGATCAAAAGATATTCCAAACTAAATATGCAATATATGTATATATAATAATGCAGTAAATTCTTACCGAGAAATCCATTCCATTCATATCCATATCGCCAGGACCTAAAAATTGTTTGAAGCAGTAACAAAGTCAGTTTCTGCATGTCTTATAACAACTATGGTAAGATATTGACAAAACATGATAGAGATGGTACCAGCTTCAGGTTCGTCATCTTCATCCACCCACTTGTCCCAATCTACTTTCACATAGTGAGGCGCTTTCCCGTCTCCACGCAATAATTTTGTCCACCATTTTGGCTCTGCTTTTTGCAGAATGCAGACTATACTTCTCACGCCGGTACTTATTTTGCTCTCCTTCAGAATGAAATTGCGAATTACAATGCAACTCTATTTAACAGGGATAGACAAGTGTGGCGATTAAATCAAAAGGCTGGCTTAAATTTGTATCTTCAATGGCCCAGTTCCCTTCACCACTAGATACTATATTATGAATCATAATTTATGATAGCTAAATCACACAAACTGTCATTTCCATTTTACTATCCTACAACAATAACATACCCAGTGGAATCCCACAAGTTGGTTTTCCCCTTTCTACCATCTTATGATTGCTAAACCACATAAACTCCATCACCTTGTTAAATCTTATTGTACCTGAATAATAAAGTTTGCCTTTGTAATTGGTTCAACTACTCTTGTGATTTGGCTTCAATAAGCATGATTTACAACATTTCTGTCATGTTAGCTCTACCTAACCTACCCCAAATGGAGATATAATATAGACAGGTATGGTATATTGGTATGAGTAACTATAAAAACGAAATCAATCCAATAATCTCCAAATCAAACAAAAAGCCTCCTACCTCAACATTAACTTTATCCTGGAGCTCTAGTTTCAACTCATACAGACGATCTCCTGCTCCACCAGTAGCAGTGAAGGTAAAAACTCCTTCTGGTTCCAAGTTTACTTTTGGATCTTTAGCATCGGGTAACATCACAGTAAGATACACCACATCAGGCCTCTGTGCCCACTTGACTTCTGGATGGAGACTGCCAACGAAGAAAAGTTGATCTTTAGCCAAAAGAGTGAACTTTAAATATTTATATGCATGGTTTTGTGCAAATTAGACGAGTCACAACTCACAATATATTCACATACAGAGAATGAGAAAAGAACAACAACATACTCGGTGCAATCCCACAAGTGGGTATGGGGAGATGAATAAGTTGTTGGAGCGGGGCTCCGAACTATGAGAGTTCTTGATTACAACTCAAATAAAATGAACATTCTTTAAGAAATAGGGTCAAGTTTGAATGCATCAAGCTCTGGGGAGGGTGGGAGGGTAGAGTGTACGTAGACATTACCCCTAACTTGGGAGGGACAAGAAATTCTCTAGGCAGACAAAAATTGTGGCATCACGAAACTCATTTACAAACTAAAATAAGAATTTGTTCTATCATTTTAGTGGATGTTTTCCTTGTGCCGGTCTATCGAAAACAACATTTCTAGGTAAGGGTAAGATGTGCGCACACTTTAGCCTCCCTAGACCACTCATTGGGGATTTCACTGGGTATATTGTTATTTTAGTGACCGTTTGGCCATAAATATTTTTACTTTTTCCTGATTTGAATTCAGAAAATCATGGTTGGCCATAAAATTCCGGAATTTGAAAAATGCCACAAAGTTGTTTTCATTTTTTTTGCTCCAAATTACTCACAAAAAATTGAAAAGAAAAACTCCAATTTTTATTCATGCCCAAACACAACTCCAATTTTCACATTGAAAACAGAAACTACTTTTTCAAATATTCACACTTTTCATGGCCAAACGGGCCCTTAATGTTTGGCTATGTAAGAGGATTTTCACCTTCTCCTTTCACAAATTATTTGACAAATTACCTTCTATGCATTTATAAGCACACAAATATTCAAAAGTCTTAATTTATTTCTTAAAACTCCGTGTATTCCATTAATTAATTAGATATAAAGAGTCCGCAGTGCAAACAAATCACCGTTATACATAAACAGATAAACACATGACTAATTAAAGTAAATATGATATATTAAACGAATTTGTTAGAGATCCAGCAAACAAAATAAGGTAATAATAAACTGAGATCTTACGAAAATAAAAATTGAATAATAAACGAATTTGTTAGATTACCTCATCTTTGAATTTTTGTGTCTCTCGACGGAGAAGATGAGAAGCGGCAAAGAGAAAGAGACTATGAAAAACCCTAATAACAAACCCTTATAAGTAGTTTAAAAGTGTGACCTCACTTCCCAAAGTCTTACAATTATCTCCACTTCTTTTTTTAAAAACTTAAAATGAGTATGTTTAATTTCGTCTAGGGTATGTTAAAATTGAAATTGGTGTAATTATTGCCTAACAACAAGAACAATATATCCAGTGAAATCCCACAAGATGTAATTATTGCCTAATTATTATAATTATAATAACATATTTATTTGTCATAATATAATTACAGTATAATTATATGTGTATAACATGTTGTACAAGTGTAATTACACAGTTAGTTTAATTTAAAAATAAAATTTTGAATAAAAAATTTAAAATTAATATTTAAAAAATATGTGTCTTTATAAATGATATTAAATTAGTTATCTAATAACACGTTATTTCTTGAAAATATATTAATTAAGAATCATATATTTGTAACTAATATTATAAAAATATTTGATATATATTTCAAAATAATAATATTTTTATTTTAATTAATTATAAAACTTAAAACAGAATTATTTTGTGAGAACATCATGAATTAGATGGTTGACTAAAACATAATTATCGTTAAATTGTCATAAATTAAGCACTCAAGTTCAACCAACCAACCATTTAAATCAACGATTAAAATTAATAGAAGTGTCATGTTCCATATAAAACATAAAAGATCAGGTGTGCTCAAGAGAACATAATAGGGATGAAATAACTTTAACCCCAAACTTAAGGACTTAAAAAAAAAAGATTAACAATCTCATCCTTTAACCTCCAATTATTTTCTTCGTTTAATGACCTAACAAATGATTGAGGCCCGCAATTAGCTATGATGGGCCTGATTCTCCTTCGACAATGTGGCCCAAACGATTGTGTGTGTGGCATTATAACACATGTAGCCCATTCTAGTTTGCAGCATTCTAATTTGAGGTTATGTACGCAATTCGCACGAATGTGGCATCTTGGGATACTCTTTAATTTTTGTCCCTTAAATTATTGATTTTAAATGTTTTTCCTTCAGCAATTTAAGTAACAAAAGAGTCGCCAAAAATATTTCTGACATCGAAAAAATAAAAAAAAAAGTCCAGCCTACCCTTATCTATGACCTAATTTCGCAAGCCTTATCCGGAATAAGTTCTGTAGGAATTAAATTATTCAGCATAATTTCATTTCTCATAATTTCTGCTGGACAAAGCATAATTTGTGCCGGACAAAGCCTTTCGAATTAGCTACTACATAACTTATGTTGGATAACTTCATTTCTACAAAATTTATACCGGACAAAGCGAAACTTTGCCTTACGAAATTTATTTTTTTCGATTCTGCTAACGATCGAATCCAGAATATCTGATTTCGTAAATCAGCGAATAAGGATACTTTGGCACACAAATTTTCATTAAATGAAAAACATACACAAAAATTAAAGACCAACGATTTAAGGGGGGGGGGGAATTAAAAGACCAGCCTGTATGAAGGGTAATCTGTTTGGTCCATCAATCAACCAATATCAGGAGAAAAGATATTCATATTATGAAGAATTAACTAAATAGCCGCTCATTCAATTGCTCAAATAAAAAATAGCCGATGAATGTATAATATATGTAGCATCATATATAATTAGATAGCTAAGAAAAGTAAACAATAAATTCCACTGACAATTTATATAAATACCTCAAATATTAATGAAATTGCATGAAGGAATTGGAGGAGGGGGCGGGGGCAAATAGCCAATCCCCACTTAAAAAGCCACATGCCAGAGGCTGAACACAATATTTCGAATACATAAGTTTTTAGTCAAAATGTAACTCAACTAGGTTTTATATCTTACTATTAGAGTCGTCTCAAATATTTTTGGGCCCTGTTTTAATTCGTAAAAGCGAACTCTTAATTGGGCTAAGACCTGTTAATTATGGGCATTTACAGTCTGACTAATACTATTTAATAAAAAATAAAAAAAATGACCCTAAAATTTTTCATTTTTCGAAGGGCCCTGTGCGGTTGCACACCTCGCACGGGTCCAAAGACGGTCCTGCTTACTATAATATAATAATTTTGATAGGGTTGTCTTTGGGCCTGTGCGAACTATGCTACAACACAGGGCCCAAAGATTTTAGGGGCCGCAAAAAAATATAGCAGCCCATATATATTATTGTGCTACCTTTGATATACCAGCCCAAAAAAATTAACAATGACTTTTTTTCAGCCCAAATTATTTGTCTTAAAAATTTAAAAACAAACCCAACTAAGAAGGAACCCAATTAAAATCTGCAAACCTAAATCTCTATTCTCTAATCTCTATGCCTAGCTCTAAACAGAAAACGTAATGCACTGCTCTCTGTCAATCTCTCTGCCTTGCCCTAAAACAAAACAAAAAAATGTGATGCTCTCTAATCTTTATTGTTTTAATTTTTATTTTTTAATCATTAAATATTATTGTTTATCATATTTCAATTGTTTACTAATTTTTTATTGAACAAAAACAGTAGGTGTTCCGTCCGATATTCAGCTTGATTGTTGAAAGCTTCCATTCATGTTTGACAAATTGTGAGAGTGGTGTTCTAACAAATTGGAGCATTACATAAAATTATCAGGTTTTTTCGATCTTTTTTGCATTTCAATTACATATTATGTCTCCTAGAAAGTATGAATCTCGATATGAGAAGCGTAAGAAGAAGAAAAAAATTGAGGAATTAACTAAATCTCAAAGAGGAACTCTTGATAAGTTTGTTATAAAAGAGACACAAGTTCAGGTTGAAGATCCCAATGTTAATAATGTTAATGAGAATATTAATATAGAGAATCAAGTCGTTCTGGAGAATAGAGATAATGTCCCCATTGAAAATGATAATGTGGACAATCAAATCGATGTTGAGAATGGTGATGATAATTTGAATAATTTATTTTATAATGAAAGTGATGATGTGGAGGATAATGGCATTGATAATGTAGAGCAAGAGCAAGAAAACTCATTTGATATATTTGATCCAAGAATGTGGGATGATCTTGATTCTAAAAGGATTGAGTTATTAGTGACGAAAGGTCCTAAAAGAGATTTGTCCATTGTGAATGGTCCTAGAGATGAATTATCTAGACGATTTACTGCTAATTTGTATACTCGAGTTTTATCAAATGGAGAAAAGTGTGATAGAGATTGACTTGTCTATTCGAAAGAGCTTGATAGAGTATTTTATTTTTGCTGTAAAGTAATAGAAGAGGTCAATTAACAAATGAGGGTTGTAATGATTGGCTACTGTCGCGCCCTTTTCCGACCGCGACATTATGAATAAACTCCTGCTTAGAAAAGTGTTAGAAAATAAAATAAAGTGTTAAATGTTAAAAGGATGCTAAAATGTAAAAGAATGCTTAAAGTGTTGAAAAGAGTGCTAAAATATTAATTTTAAAATAAAGGATGCTAAAAGTGCAAAAAGGTAAAAAAAGGGTGCTAGAATTGCAAAAAGTGCTAGAAGGGTTGCTAGAATGCTAAGGGTTCGCGGAGTCGCCACCTAATTAGTTTGGGTGAATTAGGACACATAAATGTTTAACTGGTTTAAAGTAAAACATTAACTCCATTCTTTATGGTCTGCTAAACTTAGTGAGATTCTGGGTAAGGGTTCTTTATTAATCTAGAGGGAAGGGGTTAGGCACCCTCTAAGATCCGCTAACTTGCGGTTGTCCTGCCAAACCTAGGGTAATTATTATGTTTTAAAAAATGCAAAGTAAAAGCTCCTCCTGCTTAATAAAATGCTAAAATGTTAAAATGTTTAAAAGGCGGTATAAAAAGGACAAAAGGTGTTATAAATAAATAAAAGAGTCAAATGCTAAATATTTAAAAGTGCTTAAAATACTAAAGGTTGCTGAAAGGTATTAAATGCTAGAAGGGTGCTAAGGGTGCTAAAGGGCGCTTAAGAAATGCTAAATGCTAAAGTGCTGAAAGTAGTGCTAATATGCTAAAGTACAAAAGAATGCTAGGAGGTGCTAAAATATTAAGGACAAAATGTGCTAAAGGTGTTAAATGCCAAAGGGCGATTAAGAGTGCTAAAAAGGGCTAGAAATGTTAAAGAATGCTAAGAGGATGCTTTATGGACTAATTAGGTATACTGCTAGCTAAATTAATCTTGCTTAACTTGCGCGTAATATTATATAAAAAATGCTTAAGATGATTTTTGTTGAGAGTTTAGGAGGACATTTATTATGGGTTTAATAAGAAACAAATTGTTGATTTTATAATGCAAGTTAAATCATTTAGATTGCTTTGGTAAAATTTAGATATAATAATCGTAAAAGACGCGTAAAGTAGAAATCGTTTCCAATTATAAATTACCTTCCCTTATGCTCAAATGCTAATTGCTTGGTTTTCTATTAATTACAAAGTTATAAATTATAATAACAAATAAAGTAAGATAAGGATGAGATAAGAGAGCGAGGATTGGCGGATGACCCAGTCTATTTGTTTGTCTAGGAATGGCCGAAGAGGGACTCGATGGATGTATATGCATGCCTTTACGTTTGCCACGACGAGTCTCGTTATGAGACTCTTTGTTGCTCCGGTGCGTGCCATGTAAAAAAAAATAAGGATTAGTACATGTCCAAATCTCTATCATAATAATAAATAAGCATTTAGCATGAGATGTAACACATATAATTTTTATGTTTAAGCATATATGCCCGCATGGGTTAGTAGATAACAAAACAAATGAGAAGTGACCCAATGGGCTTAGCCCATGTATGCACGTAAATTTGGATGACAGACAACACAGAGGCAAAAATGGAGATTTATGGGCCTGAGACAACCTCTTGCATGTTCATTTTCAACCATTAGCCAGGGATAAACCAACAGTCATACCTCCAGGCTCCCAATTTAGGATACAAAATCAGGAAGACATACTTAGACAATGCCAACTTACATTTAAAACAGAGAAGGGCCACTGTAATATAGGTTTATTAAGACAGTACGGGAAGCAATCAATTGGGAAATAGATCAATTTATAAAGCTTTGAATGCCAATTTAGACATATATGATCATGTTTAAACTATTTTGTTAACACAAATACATCAATTTCAGGCTCCTTACTAACATGGGTATTATGTAGACCAATTTAACAGATTAACATAGCACAATAGGAGACATTATATGTTGTCATGGACCTATTTTAAGATTCAACAAAGTAGAGCTAAATATGCAGTCATGTTAACAAACATGAGGATCGAAAGTAAATAAACAAACATCAGAGATGACATACACACAATATTTAAAGTATATGTGATATACTTAGATGTATGCAAAGATATACAACCTTGATATACACTTGTATATATCTAAATTCCTATATTTTATGTATCTTTGAAACATATCATTGTAAGTTTAGTAAATCAGGGAAACAAAGCCAAAGACAAGGTGTTAAACATTAATTAATATAATGGAAGATGGATGGATATCCCGTGATTCAAGCCAAACAATATTTAATCAACTACGCATAACAAGCAAAACTCGCAACAAGCGGTAGCGAAGCAGATTTCTTGGCGTGATCCAAGTAAAACAAAATCGAACCTAAATAGACTCCATCAACATATCGAGACTTGAAATTAAATGGGACATAACCCAGACAAAAATGCTCATATGTGACACTCAATAGCATCTTATGATTCCAACACTTAAAACATATCAAAGAACAATCCCATTCTATTTTTCAAGGTTCGGCTTCATAACATACGAGGATGAATATTATGATAAAAATAGACAAGTTGATCACAAGCAAATGGTATCGACACTAAACCGAATTTCGACCATACACAAATGACTAAAATGTTAAATACTACCAACAGATCATATCACCAAACAGTTACAAATTGTAAATCACATAAGAAAATCGAAAGGGAATGGGTTTACCTTCTCCGACAATGACCGGCGGCGTATCAAGTCGTCGGTCCAATCGACGGGTTTTGGGTTTGCGATGCAAATGAAAGGGATAAACTGCTTGCTGATTTTTGGCTAGAACTGAGAGAAGGGTTCGACTGATCCCTGAATCGATGCTCTCCAAGCTCTATTCGACTCTGTGTTCTTAATCGCCAGTGGTGTCCCTATCGATGCCTCGCATGCGTCGTCTTGAATAGGCTCTCCTCTCACAGGTGTAAAACGATTGCCCTAAATTGCTATGTGGTTCCTCACTATTGCTAAGGGTGAAACGATTGCTATCTCCCTCTTTCTGCTCTACTCTCCGTCTCAATTTCTGACCTAAACTGCTATCTCCTAACTGCTGCTAAGGTCCCCCCTCCATCGATGCCTTTGCATGTATATAACTTCTGTATTTATAGCCCTAATTCGGGTTCTAAAGTTGGTAAGCAATCAATGCGATTTAAATCGATTCTTGGCGAGATTTGTGCTAATATTGGTGCTGATTCGTCGAAGGTTCTTACCATAAAAGGGCGATTTTTGTGTGATTCGAATCCTACTGGTAGGGAAAGGAACCCGGATTTCTAGGCGAGAATCGTGGGTAAAGGTGGAGGAGCCTGCGGCGATTGATTTTCAGGTTTAGGGTTTTCTAGGTTAAGGGGAAGGTTTATTGAGAGGGACGACGGGGAGTGGGCTGAGGTCTGGGCGAGGTAATTGTTTTAATTATGGGGTAGTGGGCTGCGGGTCGCGGGCTATGGGTGTGGGCTGCGGGTCGCGGGCATTGGGCCAAAGAAGCTGGGCCGGTTTAATTAGTGTATTAGTTAAGTGTTAGTCTTAGGTGCTATTTAATTAGTCAATTATTTAGGTGCTAAATTAGTCTAATTATTTAGGTGCTAAATTAGTCTAATTATTGAGATAAAAATAAAGACGGACGCGCTACTTAGTTAATGCTTAATACTTTAGAATGCGGCGCTATTATTTAAATTTTATTATTATGCATTATTGCGAAGTTAAATTAAAAATGAATTGAGTTTAGATTAAATTATTTAAATGCTAAATGAAAGTATGATATTTAAAAATCGTTTAAAGCTTTTTATAAATGCGACGCTATTAAATGCATGTATTAGATTAAACTGATTTTAAAATACAAATGATTATGAAATTTTCTGGTGTATTAATAAATGCGGCTATGCTACTTGACACGACGTCATTGCTAAATTATTTATTTATGTACTTATTATTAATTAAGAATAATGACAGGGCTTAAAATTAATTAATGCGGGCGCGAGACTCTAAGTGCTAAAAACTCTACGTAAGATGCGATGTCATTATTAAATTGTTTATTTATGCCTGTATTTATGTTTATCGCTGCATTTTATTATAAAAAATCATAAAAAATTATTTGCAAAATTAGTGTAATTTTATAGCTACCGCCCGACGCAGAGGGTCAAAATTGGGTGTCGCCAACAGTCCTCTTTGTATGGAGATGATGGAAGAATCTTGGACAAAGACGTTGACTCATAGCCAATTTTGTCTCGATTCGAATTGCAAAAATGCCGGGCGGTAGCAAAGGCCGACGCAAAAATCAAAATCGTCCCGATGTCGAGTTATGGCGACCGGGCTACCATGGTCAAAACACTCGCGGGCTAACGCGGACTTAAAAGTCGATGTCGAGTTATGATGACATCGGGCTATGGTGCAAAAAGTAAAAGAATATAAGGCTTGAACACAGGGTGTCGCTATGGCTTGTGGTCTTTGGGTTCTATGGTGATGTGGAGCGAGTGGACCGACGCTGAGGCCGCTACGCTAATCGTTGAAGGTTGGCCCCAACAAATTACCGGTCTTGTAAGAGAAAATCCACGTTGTGCTCCTGCTCGCATGCTAAGACTTGAACAAGCGGTTAGTGCATAATTCACGGCAAAAATGATGATGTATAATTTTTAAAAGTAATGCAACCGTGAGTAGAAAAGGTTATCTGCAAAATGTAATGCTCACGTGTTGATGCGATCGCAAATGTTGTGATTTCGCCGCACGCGGACGTGTTGCGATTGTGAATGCGGATATGTTGTCCTTGCCGCAATCGCCCTCAGACTAAAGCTCAAGAAAGAGTTAGTGCATAAATCGCTAAGACGTAATAATAAAGCAAGCGTAAGAAATGCAATTTCGAGTACGTAAATCGCCCTGCGTGGATGTGATATCACGATGGCGTCGTTTTGGGCTTGTTGTCGCGATAGCGTCGCCGCTGACGTGTTCGCCGGGCGTCGTGCGTAGACTTGATGTGGCCGATAACGTCATTGCTGGATGTATTGCCTTTGGCGTCGTTGCGTGGACTTGATGTCCGATAACGTCGTTATGCCGGACGTATTCTTCTTTGGCGTCGTTGCATGGACTTCTTGATTACGTCGTTATGCGGGCGATGTTCTTCGGGCGCCGCGCCGCGTGGACTTGTTGATCACGCCGTCGTTCGACGGGCCGTGTTCTTCTTGGCGTCATGCGTGGACTTGATGCGCCGATAACGTCATTGCTCGGACGTATTGACTTTGGCGTCGTTGCGTGGACTTGCCGATCACGTCGTTATGCGACGTATTCGCCGCTTTGTAGAATAAATGCTCGCAAGCTAAGCTTGAGAAAGCGTTAGTGTATACCGCTTTAAAAATGATAAATACACGTGAGAAGTGCAATTTTATGGGTAGAGATATCGCCCGATATGCGAGATAGTGCGAGTGTTGTCGCACCGGACGTGCTAAAGACGCAAATGATGAATCGCCATGATGCCTTTGTGCGCGCGATCGCTGGTTGCTAATTTGATGCCCGAGTTGATGCGCTAGGTTTTGTTGCGAACTCGAACTTTGATCGCGATTGTTGATGCCGCTTTCTCATTGCTCGCTTGCTGCGGACTTTGGATTGTTGTCATCCTCCGCTTTGCGCTTCCGCTTGCGAAGAGACTTTTTGTCGTATTTTCGCTTGCTGCGACTTTCGCTTTTGTTAATATGAAAAAGACTTGCGCTCAAAGAAAAATTTGTGAGTTTTGGGGGGGGGGGGGGCGATTCGTATCTGACTTCGCCGCCTTGTCCCTTGATATCTGCGTGCCTGGCCTGTTTTGGACTTGCAACCCCGTATGCAGTTTCTACGTGGTCCCGCTTTGAAAAAGGTGTACGCCTAAAATGGATCTTAATGTAGTTGCTTGTATGCATGTGTATTCTTGTTATTTTGTAACAAATGGAAAGTTTCCTAATGGTGCGACTGGCCGATTTAGGCCGCCACGTATCCCCACGAGGAATCAGTCATGACGTAGTTCATTACAGCGAATATTGGGTAAAATGAAATTTCTAGATGTGGGACCGCTCGAGACGGCCGCCACGTATCCACGAGGAATCAGGTCAAACGTAGTTCATTACAAGCAAAACGAAAGAAAACATTATTGAAGCTTAAATATGAGTTTATAAATTATTCTGCCAAAATAAATCGCTTTTCTTATCCAGGCTCTAGGCGGACCAAGACAAGGGTGCAAATCCAATCAATACGCCTTCATGCTCTGCCTCGTGGATGGCCGGGTCTTCACGCTCGCTATCCCCTCTTGGCTTCGCGTGGCGACGCCGGATAAATGACCGATTCGAGGGCGGAATGGGCATAAGCGAGTGTATTCTCATCTAAGGTTATCAGTGCACATCGACGTGGCCGTGGTTTGGCAAGGGGTCATTATGCACATTTGGGCGGATCCTTTAGCCAATTACCCCTTCTCCGATCGGCCGATTACGTCTCGGAGGAGTGACAACCTTCGGTCATGTCCCGGGCTATCGGAGTGATACGCGCAGCGCTTGTTCTCATCATACCATCTGGGATAGGGTCAGAATCCTTCCCGAACCGGTTGATTAGGCTGCAGCCGCATGACCTTTCATATATTTGAGGTATGGGTTCAATAGTGGGTGCGAACTTTGGGTGGTTTTCTTCAAAATTCTTATTTGCTCCGCGCATTGGGTGCTCTGTTTGTTGGCGGGCTTGATGGGTGGATCTATGCGGGTTTGGATAAACGGTGCTTGTGAAGTGTTATATATAGCCGTGTGTGGTAGTTGTGGTAGTATGATGGGTTTTGGTATGTTATGAACGCCGGGTTTGCGTTCAGACAAACATGTAGCGGAAAGCCGCTCTTTCTTCCTTTGTAAGTACTCAAAGTGTCCCCGATCAATCGCCTTATTAGTTGCTGTAACGCTTGATTTGTAATCCTACCAGTTTTAATACCTTCTTCTACGAAGTCGCCCATTCTAACAACTTCCGCAAAATTCCGTCCGATGACACTTATCATCCGCTCATAGTAGGTTGCATCTTTCAAAGATTGTACGAACAGTGTGGTCATCTCACTCTCCACCATGGGTGGTTGTACTTTCGCTGCCTCTGAACGCCACCTCATGGCGTATTCTCTGAACGTTTCTGTAGGCTTTTTCTCCAACTTCATTAAATATAATCTGCGATCGCGGCGTTTAACTCGAATCGCTCCACAAAATCTTGGGCCAATGCATTCCAGCCATGCCATTTCCGCGGATCTTGGCTGGTATACCAATCTAGTGCCTCGCCGGTCAAGCTCCGAATGAACAACTTCATAATGACTGCTGGGTTCTTCCCTACCCCGATTAACTTGTCGCAATATGACCTCAAATGTGCACGGGGGTTCCCTTTCCCATCAAATAGTTCAAACTTCGGCACCTTGTACCCCATAGGCAGTTCCATCGCGGACGATGCAAAGGTCCTCGTAGTCTAGTCCTTCGTGACCTTTATCCGATCGCATGCCCCGAATCGCTTCTTTCAAACTATGAATTTCTTTGCCACGCCCTCGCCCATTTTGGCCGGACTTCCTCTCCATTTCTTCATAATGATCCCCTTCGTGAAGCACGGTCGTAAAAGTGGGTTTCGCTGTATAAGTCACTGCAGGTTGTTTGTCAATTTGGTAATGGGTGGTGCGTGGGTATTGGTTGGCCCGCGATTAGGCTGATTATGGTGAAGTAGCGGGGCCGAGGTATATGGGTAGTGAGGGTCATTTGAAGGTGGGGTTGAGGTTGGCGGGCGGTTTGATCGGTGACTGGTGGCCTTTGTGGAGAGTTCTGGGAGATATGTGGTGGTGGAGGTCGATCTGGGATGGTTTGTGAGGTAGTGACCCTTTGATCTGGCATAGGGGTATTCAAACTAATGGATAGGTTGGTCAGATTCCGTAGCCTCTCCATCTCAACTCGCATATCGACAATTTGTCGCAGTTAGCCAGGCAATACATTCTTCCTGACTGGTGATATTCCTCCCTTCCGAAGGTTCTGTTTCGCTGACAGGAATAATTCCCAAAACATTTGGCTCAGACGCCCCCGAGCCAATCATATCATCATTTCGTGCCTTGGACCTGGTGAAGTGTGGATGCTCCGACATTGTTGAGTCAAAATACGAACCGACCTTTTGGGGAAGATGATAAATCTTTCTAAAAAAATGCAACAAACGGTGTTAGCATAAAGCACATAATTTGCGAGTATGTAGCAGATATATTGCACATAGCACATTCAAACGCTTTCCTAACATGCAGGGGACCTCTTTATGCGGAGGTAAGCCTAAACGTCACTTATGCGAGATTATGACGGATTTGTCCAAGTCGTCCAACTATAATGCCTTTGTTGGAAATGGCGACCAAACGACGGCACTTTTTCCAATTTCGGCATGTCATGATTGGGCTTGGATTTGTGCATCATTGCCACGCTACACATAATATGCTGGTTGGCCGTTGGGTTGAGAAACCCATCGACAAGTTTGGTGTTTTCCTAATTGTGGTGTCGATGCCAAGGACCGACCCACCTAAGGTAAATGCATGCATGCTCTAAAATAAGGGTGGTATAGCTCTATCCTGAGTTGCTAAGATTTGGCTTTACTAGACGCAAGGTTCCCGAGCGGACAACTCGAGTGAGAAGGCTACGCAGCCATCGGTTAGACCGGGCACTCCACGTATGTTACCAACTCTCCTAAATTTGGGTTTTGAAGAAAGAATTTTGCTGATGCACCAAGCGCACCTCGCATGCAGTGTGTGATTGTGTGAATTTTCCAGAATGGAAGAAATATGAGCGGAATGCCAGTTTAAGGAAAGCGAAAGAGTAGCAAAAAATAAACAAAATACAATACACAAAAATTAAATGCAAAATAATTGCCAAATAATAACCCTAGGTCTGTTGTGGTTAAGAACCTAAAATCCCCAGCAGAGTCGCCATTTCTGTCGCGCCCTTTTCCGACCGCGACATTATGAATAAACTCCTGCTTAGAAAAGTGTTAGAAAATAAAATAAAGTGCTAAATGTTAAAAGGATGCTAAAATGTAAAAGAATGCTTAAAGTGTTGAAAAGAGTGCTAAAATATTAATTTTAAAATAAAGGATGCTAAAAGTGCAAAAAGGTAAAAAAAGGGTGCTAGAATTGCAAAAAGTGCTAGAAGGGTTGCTAGAATGCTAAGGGTTCGCGGAGTCGCCACCTAATTAGTTTGGGTGAATTAGGACACCTAAATGTTTAACTGGTTTAAAGTAAAACATTAACTCCATTCTTTATGGTCTGCTAAACTTAGTGAGATTCTGGGTAAGGGTTCTTTATTAATCTAAAGGGAAGGGGTTAGGCACCCTCTAAGATCCGCTAACTTGCGGTTGTCCTGCCAAACCTAGGGTAATTATTATGTTTTAAAAAATGCAAAGTAAAAGCTCCTCCTGCTTAATAAAATGCTAAAATGTTAAAATGTTTAAAAGGCGGTATAAAAAGGACAAAAGGTGTTATAAATAAATAAAAGAGTCAAATGCTAAATATTTAAAAGTGCTTAAAATACTAAAGGTTGCTGAAAGGTATTAAATGCTAGAAGGGTGCTAAGGGTGCTAAAGGGCGCTTAAGAAATGCTAAATGCTAAAGTGCTGAAAGTAGTGCTAATATGCTAAAGTACAAAAGAATGCTAGGAGGTGCTAAAATATTAAGGACAAAATGTGCTAAAGGTGTTAAATGCCAAAGGGCGATTAAGAGTGCTAAAAAGGGCTAGAAATGTTAAAGAATGCTAAGAGGGTGCTTTATGGACTAATTAGGTATACTGCTAGCTAAATTAATCTTGCTTAACTTGCGCGTAATATTATATAAAAAATGCTTAAGATGATTTTTGTTGAGAGTTTAGGAGGACATTTATTATGGGTTTAATAAGAAACAAATTGTTGATTTTATAATGCAAGTTAAATCATTTAGATTGCTTTGGTAAAATTTAGATATAATAATCGTAAAAGACGCGTAAAGTAGAAATGCGTTTCCAATTATAAATTACCTTCCCCTTATGCGTTCGAAATGCTAATTGCTCTTGGTTTCCTATTAATTATAAAGTTATAAATTATAATAACAAATAAAGTAAGATAAGGATGAGATAAGAGAGCAAGGGATTGAAGCGGATGACCCCGTCCTATTTGTTTGTCTAGGAATGGCCGAAGAGGGACTCGATGGATGTATATGCATGCCTTTACGTTTGCCACGACGAGTCTCGTTATGAGACTCTTTGTTGCTCCGGTGCGTGCCATGTAAAAAAAAAAATAAGGATTAGTACATGTCCAAATCTCTATCATAATAATAAATAAGCATTTAGCATGAGATGTAACACATATAATTTTATGTTTAAGCATATATGCCCGTATGGGTTAGTAGATAACAAAACAAATGAGAAGTGACCCAATGGGCTTAGCCCATGTATGCACGTGGGCTGGACAGACAACACAGAGGCAAAAATGGAGATTTATGGGCCTGAGACAGCCTCTTGCATGTTCATTTTCAACCATTAGCCAGGGATAAACCAACAGTCATACCTCCAGGCTCCCAATTTAGGATACAAAATCAGGAAGACATACTTAGACAATGCCAACTTACATTTAAAACAGAGAAGGGCCACTGTAATATAGGTTTATTAAAGACAGTACGTGGAAGCAATCAATTGGGAAATAGATCAATTTATAAAGCTTTGAATGCCAATTTAGACATATATGATCATGTTTAAACTATTTTGTTAACACAAATACATCAATTTCAGGCTCCTTACTAACATGGGTATTATGTAGACCAATTTAACAGATTAACATAGCACAATAGGAGACATTATATGTTGTCATAGACCTATTTTAAGATTCAACAAAGTAGAGCTAAATATGCAGTCATGTTAACAAACATGAGGATCAGAAAGTAAATAAACAAACATCCCGAGATGACATACACACAATATTTAAAGTATATGTGATATACTTAGATGTATGCAAAGATATACAACCTTGATATACACCTTGTATATATCTAAATTCCTATATTTTATGTATCTTTGAAACATATCATTGTAAGTTTAGTAAATCCGAGGGAAACAGGCCAGCACAAGCAGGTTAAACATTAATTAATATAATGGAAGATGGATGGATATCCCACATGATTCAAGCCAAACAATATTTAATCAACTACGCATAACAAGCAAAACCTGCAACAAACAGGTAGCGAAACAGATTTCTTGGCGTGATCCAAGTAAAACAAAATCGAACCTAAATAGACTCCATCAACATATCGAGACTTGAAATTAAATGGGACATAACCCAGACAAAAATGCTCATATGTGACACTCAATAGCATGCTTCATGATTCCAACACTTAAAACATATCAAAGAACAATCCCCATTCTATTTTTCAAGGTTCAGGCTTCATAACATACAGGGATGAATATTAACAGTAAAAATAGACAAGTTGACTGTCAAGCAAATGGTATCGACACTAAACCAGTAATTTCGACCATACACAACAGCGACTAAAATGTTAAATACTACCAACAGATCATATCAGTCAAACAGGTTACAAATTGTAAATCACATAAGAAAATCTGAAAGGGAATGGGTTTACCTTCTCCGGACAGCGACCCGGGGCAGCGTATCAAGTCGTCGGTCCAATCGACGGGTTTTGGGTTTGCGATGCAAATGAAAGGGATAAACTGCTTGCTGATTTTTGGCTAGAACTGAGAGAAGGGTTCGACTGATCCCTGAATCGATGCTCTCCAAGCTCTATTCGACTCTGTGTGTGTTCTTAACTGCTGCTCAGGGTGTCCCTATCGATGCCTATCGTCCGCCTTGAATAGGCTCTCCTCTGCTCACAGGTGTAAAATGATTGCCCTAAATTGCTATGTGGTTCCTCACTATTGCTAAGGGTGAAACGATTGCTATCTCCCTCTTTCTGCTCTACTCTCCGTCTCAATTTCTGACCTAAACTGCTATCTCCTAACTGCTGCTAAGGTCCCCCCTCCATCGATGCCTTTGCATGTATATAACTTCTGTATTTATAGCCCTAATTCGGGTTCTAAAGTTGGTAAGCAATCAATGCGATTTCGTACTGATTCTTGGCGAGATTTGTGCTAATATTGGTGCTGATTCGTCGAAGGTTCTTACCATAAAAGGGCGATTTTTGTGTGATTCGAATCCTACTGGTAGGGAAAGGAACCCGTATTTCTAGGCGAGAATCGTGGGTAAAGGTGGAGGAGCCTGCGGCGATTGATTTTCAGGTTTAGGGTTTTCTAGGTTAAGGGGAAGGTTTATTGAGAGGGACGACGGGGAGTGGGCTGAGGGCTGGGCGAGGTAATTGTTTTAATTAGGGGGTAGTGGTCATGGTCGCGGGCGCTATGGGTGTGAAGTGGTCGCGGGCATTGGGCCAAAGAAGCTGGGCCGGTTTAATTAGTGTATTAGTTAAGTGTTAGTCTTAGGTGCTATTTAATTAGTCAATTATTTAGGTGCTAAATTAGTCTAATTATTTAGGTGCTAAATTAGTCTAATTATTGAGATAAAAATAAAGACGGACGCGCTACTTAGTTAATGCTTAATACTTTAGAATGCGGCGCTATTATTTAAATTTTATTATTATGCATTATTGCGAAGTTAAATTAAAAATGAATTGAGTTTAGATTAAATTATTTAAATGCTAAATGCAAGTATGATATTTAAGAATCGTTTAAAGCTTTTTATAAATGCGACGCTATTAAATGCATGTATTAGATTAAATTGATTTTAAAATACAAATGATTATGAAATTCTCTGGCGTATTAATAAATGCGGCTATGCTACTTGACACGACGTCATTGCTAAATTATTTATTTATGTACTTATTATTAATTAAGAATAATGACAGGGCTTAAAATTAATTAATGCGGGCGCGGGACTCTAAGTGCTAAAAACTCTACGTAAGATGCGATGTCATTATTAAATTGTTTATTTATGTCTGTATTTATGTTTATCGCTGCATTTTATTATAAAAAATCATAAAAAATTATTTGCAAAATTAGTGTAATTTTATAGCTACTGTCTGGACGAGAGGGTCAAAATTGGGTGTCAACAACTACATGTTGGTGAAAGAATTAAAGAGCATGAGACATTCATCGGACATGTTAAGAGTATGAGCACTTGGTATGAGTTACGTCAAAGGCTAAAAATGAATGAAACTATTGATAAAACGTCTCGAAGGCTAATTGAGAAGGAACAGTGGAAAATGTCTTAAGAAGAATTATTATTGAAAAAGTGTTAGAATGATATCTCTTTTAAAGTAGGGGTTGATTAACTTGCAGTTGTATTGAGTTGTTATTTACAATTTAAAATAATTTTTAATTATTGAAATCGTATATTTACTTATATTAAGGGCCCACTTTTACGAATTAGCACAGGGCCCTCAAAATATTTGAGACGACCCTGAATTTTGAGAAACTCCAGTTAAAGTTTTCTTCAATGAACGAAAACGTTCATATTAGGTATTGTCAATTGCTTAAACATATTTTATGTATTAATTAATTATTAAAGAATTATCCTAAATAGCCTGCTCTCAATCGCTTAAATTAAAAATAGTTGATAAATGTTGAATATATGTGCATAATAGATATATATATATATATATATATATATATATATATATATATATATACTGGCTAGAAAAAGTAAACAGTTAATCCGACCGTTGTAAAGTTCCCTAATTTATTTTTCAGAGTGATAGATATGTGTGTCTCTATTAGTGTTGTTATCGGTCCGGACCGGTCCGGGTATCTGCTGTTGACAGTCAATTTTGACCCGTTTTTTTGTATATTTCGTGCAATTTTAAGTATTTTAGCACACCGCATTCTAATAGTTATTTTGCATATTTTTACATAATATTCTATGTTTACTTCTTCACAAAACGCATTGCATCTTTTTATTTTAAAATTAAGCATTATGTCTTTGTTAATATTATGTTTTTATTTTAATAATATTTGCATCTCTTTAAATAATTAATCGGCACCGCGTTTTACTTTTAATCAAGCATTAAACATTTCTTAAATATTGCATTTTAGTATTATTGCGTCGGCATTTGCATTTTAATAATTTTGCATCTTTTAAATAATTTTTCTTTAAATAATTAACCAGTCTTGCATTTTTGTTAAACCAGTCCAGTTCAAGACACAATTTGAATCAGTCCAAGCCAACACTATTTTTTATATCATCTAAACACCCTCTTTCATTTTCCCCTCAAAACAATACCCCACTTTTCATTTTTTTCCCCCCAAATACCAAACCCTAAACCTACCCTATAAAATAAAACATATCCCCCCCCCTTTCACAAGGGGAGCCGCACAAGCCTTCACCCTCTCTCACCTCACCCTCTGCTCACTCTCGCTCTCCCGCTGCCGCCGCCTCTTCGCCACGGAGTTGAACTCCGCGATCTTCCCACGCCACCAAAGAACCTCACCCTTCCCGCCGCCTCACATCGCCTCACCCTCTCCACACCACTGCTCTCGCCATCGCTGCCTTCGCCGAGCTCCAAGCTCCGGCGAAGCCCTCTTTTAACACCCACATCATCTCCTCGCCTCTCATTTCTAACTCCGCGAACACACCGCCTCTTTGTCTCCATCACCTCGCTCCTATTACTCCCGCGCCTTTGCCTCACGAATCGACCACCGACGCATCGTGGAGGGATCGCCAGATGGAACCACCCCTTTTATTTTGTATTATGACATATTATGTTGTCTTGTCCGATTTAGAGTTAACCCGCCGGAGTTGACTTCTGTCTCGGTCATATTTGCCCCCCATGTCGATTGTTTGTCATTTTGGGTATTCTTGTTTGGCTAAGGTTCTATATTTTCGGTGATAGTGTAATATTTCCAGCGACTTTCCTGATCCACATCGTTTTTGCCTAGTTCCGTCCGATTCGTTGGGTTCATTTTTATGTTCATATTGTTCTGGAAATTGTTGGTGTTTGTGGGTGCGTTCTAAAACTAATTTTGTTGACTGGGTTGGCTGTGTTGCTACTGTTTGACATTTCCATACTAATTTTGGTTATTTGTTCGGCTGGTTTTAGCCATGGTGCTGGACTGATTTTTAGGCTATTTGCTACTAATTTTCGGCATTGTTACTACTATTTTTGGCCATTTTATTGAACTGGTTTTGGCCATATTGATATTGATTTTGGGCATTTTTTGCTGGTTTACTGATTTAGAACAAATACTACACTGTTGGTATTTTACTGATTTGAACAAGATGCTACACTTGTTTGGCCGATGAAAAAGTTATCCGTCGATTTTTGAGGCCTCCACAGTTGCAAAGACGGAAAATAAAATAAATGAAGCTTTCTGGGCAAGGATGATTTCTTCCACTTACACCGGATAACCAACATGCGCTGGCAGGGCGAATTCTCGCAGCCGCACTTGTTTAGGCTGTCCTACTTTATATTTTTACATATCTGAGCCCTCCGTGTTTAAAACTATTACTGTTTTGGCGCGGATCCGAAGGTTTTATTTATTTTATTATTTTTAGCAATATTGGCCGATGAAGGAATCCCCGTCTGATTTCCAAGGCCTCCCCTGTACAAAAGACGGATTTATTTGCTTTGTTTGTTAATTTTTGCTATTATTTTAAAATTTATGTATTCCATTACTAATACTTTTACTAAGTGTTTATGCAGGTATCCGGAGATGCATTTCAAAAAGAATGCCCCGGAGTTTATTTTATGTCGTATTTAATTTTATGTTTTATTATTTTGCATTGTATTTTATTTTAATTGTAAATTATGTAAAATGCTTAGAATAGGTAGAATAAAAAGAGCAATAAATAATTAACCTAGGTTTGAACGAACAACCGCAAGTTAGCGGATCTTAAAGGATGCCTAACCCCTTCCCTTTAGGATAATAAAGAACCCTGATCCAGAATCTCACTAATTTCGCAGACCATTAAATGGAAGTCAATTGCAGTATTTTATGCTACATTTTTAGTGTCCTAATTCACT
The DNA here is from genome assembly GCA_029844215.1 of Przewalskia tangutica. Taxonomy (NCBI): domain Eukaryota; kingdom Viridiplantae; phylum Streptophyta; class Magnoliopsida; order Solanales; family Solanaceae; genus Przewalskia; species Przewalskia tangutica. Next base: position 119,298,079 of record CM056726.1, on the reverse strand, counting down.
ATAATAATTAGGTGGCGACTCCTTAAAATACATTTAGGAATCAACCATATGTAGCAGTAATCCCGTTTCGACTCCGGTTTTAAATGGGGTGTTACAGATGGCGACTCCGCTGGGGATATCAGGTTCTTGATCATAGCAAACCCAGGTTAATTAAATATTGCACTTTATTTTGCTTTTATATTTGTTGTAAATATTTTATATGGTTTGTTTTTATTTTGTAATTAACTACTTTAATTGCTACATTCTTTTATTGCTTTCCTTAAATTGTCATTCCGTTCATATTTCCTCCATTCTGGAAAATTAACACTATCACACACTACACGCTGGTGTGCTTCACAAGACCGCAAATTTCTTTCAAGAACACCCAAAATATTAGGGAGTTGGCGCCATGCGAGTTAGATCGGTTCGTCTCGATCAGCCACGTAGCCTTTCTCACTCGAGTCATTCGGGAACTCAAGGCCTAATAAGCCAAATCTTAGAAAGCTTAAGATAGAGCTATACCACCCTTTTATATTAGTCATGTATGCATAAACCTTAGGTGGGTTAATCCTTGGTATTAACGCCACAATTAGAAATCCACCAAACTTGTCGACGGGTTTCACAACCCAACGACCCATTAGCACACTATGTGTAGCGTGATGATGATAGACGGATCAAGCACGGTCATGACACGCCAAAATTGGAAAAAGTGCACGTCGTTTGGTCGCCATTTCCGAAATATTGCGGTTTAACGGCTTGGACCTATTTATCACAATCCCGCATATTTGACGCGTTTAGGCTCACCTGGCATAAGGAGGTCCTAAGCATATTAGGCACGCGCTGATTTGCATGTTTTTGTTTATTATTGTTTGTCGCTAGCAACTCGTACATATTGTTTAATTCAATAATCGCTCTTTTGTGATTAGGACTCGAGCATTTGTATTTTTGCATTTTTGCTTTCACATTGCAATCAGGACTTCTACTGCGTAAATCACTCTTGAATAGCGCGACTTGGACTTTGTGAAGCATCAACCACCAGTCCGGTCGAACCAATCAGGGGAGTCTCTGACTATATGGTCACACCCCTTCATTTTATTATTTTATCATTTTCCACTCTCACCTATTTCTCATATTTTTGCAGGAAAACAGTCCTCGCAAATAGTCGAGGGCGTTCGAAAAAGAAAAAAAAAGTCATCACAAGGCGAGAATTATGTTGACTAATAGAAGTCAGTTTATACCAGATTCAACGAGACATCGCTCTCAATTCTTTTATACTTTGTATTTTTATTCATATTTGCAAATTAAATTAATATGTTTAGCGTTAATTACATAGTTTTCGCATACCATGCATTTTACAGCATAATTATTCCGAACTACGCGTGTCTGATTCTCACCGCACGGTGTGATACGTAGGCAACTCATTTTGGGTTCGCCACCACAAAAAAAAAAAACAAAACAAAAAAAAAACACATTTCTCACTCATGCATCTCATTCATCATGTTCTCGGGCATTCATTTTACTCTGCATTCGTCCTCAGTGGACAATCATTTTCTTTTGCATAGCTTTACATTACCATCCTTTCATTGATAAATTCTTTTCAAGCATGCGTTTTTAAACATATTTGAATGAACTACTTTGATTCCTCGGCGGGATACGTAGGCAGCCCTATTCGGGTTCGGTACCATTTAGTCTAAAAAAAATACAAAAAAAATACTTTATTCAAAAGAAAGAAAAAATGTATATTTTCTTCAAAAAATACAAAAAAAATGTGTTATTCAAAAAATACAAAAATATTTTGTAAGTATTATTGTTTGACTTTGTTAATACCAACACAGTTACAAATGTGCATAAACAAAAAAAAAAAAAAAACGAGTGATAATCAGCATGGGTTGACTTTGTGGTAAACCATAGATTCTTTTGGTACCTCTTATTCATACCCGCAGATGACATTGTCTTGCATGTTTCCAAGATAAGAATGAAACCGACCTCATCGTTTCATATGCATTGTGTGGTGAGTGTTTGAATAAGTTCAATTGCATTACATTGTGATCTAGAACTTGGCTTGAATGTTTGTTGAGGCGAAATCCTGAGTAACACTCGGTGTGGGAAATGATCGTAGGCTTTCTTTGACCCGTTTGAGCCTTTTCAGCCTACCAAATAACATTATCCCTAGTACACCCCTTTGAGCCTAAAACCTATTTTTTGACAACCGCATATTACACATATAACCTTTCGAGCGTACACACTATCCTCTCTTGCCCGACCTCGCCGAGTGCTTTAGAAATGTGCAAGTGGTGGTGACAAAATTCTAGTGAAGTTTGCAAAGACAAAAATTGTCAAAGTCTCAAAGAATGAAAGCGACGACTTCACATAAAGAGGAAATCAAAAGCCCGATAAAAAAAAAAAGGGAATACATAACCAGAAAAAGGGGCTTCAAATGAAAGATTCAAAAGAAGTCAATCTGAAAAGCGGGACAAAAAGAAAGTAAGTCGGCATTAAAGCGCACAAATATCAATCATGGGCGTAGTCCAACTCTCGAGGAATGATTAGTCACTTTTATCCAAATGATATCCATCCCGCCCCAAACCTACATTACAAGCCCGTGACAAGCCTACATGATCTTATCTCGAGGTTCTCACATTAGTGGATACTTACATGACGGCCTATGGTATCACAATTGCGTATTGAACATCTTTTTGAGTGTGGCGCAATTCTTTCAACGTCCCAAAATTCAAAATACTGAAATATATGTGTGAAATGGGACTTTCTTTCAGTGAGGGCATTTGAAACGTGAGGCTACGTGTAGTTCGAAACCTTGGATGCAAGCAGGTGTGTCAACACTCGGGTATGTCAGTCTTATCTGCCGTGTGAATTACACCAGAGTCAATCTCGATTAGACTGAAATCAATAAAAGAACATCCTTATGCACAATACTAATTGTTGGTATCAACTGGAGTCAGAACGTAATGTCGTCTTCCATCTTTTCAGAAAAAAACAACAAAATACATATTACATAAAAATCATTTTGCAAAGATTTAACTACGCTCGACTGATTCCTCGGGATACGTGGCGCCACATCGGCTTCGGTCCCACATCATTTTAAAATCATAAAAATTCTTATTTTTGCAGCATGAACTACGTCTTGACCTGACTCCCTCGGCGGGATACGTAGGCAGCCACATCGGCTTGGCCACCGTCGTAAATATTTCTTCCTTGTTTACGCATACGACTGATTTTGTCCATTGGAGAGTTTAGCATCCTCATATATTTTGCATCCATTACTACTACATATTTTCGGGGGGTTGCATTCTCATCTACTCAATTGTACATTGTCCATATTCTAGCATTAGCTTTTCATTCATTATAAAAAAAAAAAAATGCTTAGGACGCCTTGATAGCGTCAAGATGCAACCTTACCCGATTCAACATCTTCATTACGAACCGGGACATTTTAAAGAATTGATGCAAGAAAATGGCAATGAGCGAAAAAGCGAGCCAACTAGGTCTTGATGCAAACGAAGAATGCAAGCGCCAAGAGCCAAAGCTACGACCGAATCGCTAATCAACCACTCATTTCCTAAAACTCACAAGTTTTCTTTGAGTGCGAGATCTTCATATCGAAAGCGTAAACACAACAATAAACCCATGCGGGTCACAAATGCACAACGCCTATGCAATGACGCTATCTCAACCAGACGGGTCCAAGCGTACGCCCTAAACCGTCTTTTCATTTCAAGCCTATCTGGCGGCCATTCATGTTTCGTCTATGCAACGTTTAACATCTGCATCGCGTCCATGCAACGACGCTTTTATTTTTAAGCCCATGCACGGCCGTTCATGTTTCGTCTATGCAACGACGAGCATCTGCGTCGTGTCCATGCACGCGACGCGCTTTTATTTTTAAGCCCGTGCGGCGGCCGTTCATGTTTCGTCCATGCAACGACGAGCATCTGCATTGCGTCCATGCAACGACGCCATTTCATTTTAAACCTATGCGGCTTCATTCATGTTTCGTCTATCTGGCAACGACGTCTGCATCGCGTCCGGCAGCGATTTTCATTTTAAGCCTATCTGGCGGCCGTTCATGTTTCGTCCATGCAACGACGAGCATCTGCATTGCGTCCATGCAACGACGCCATTTTATTTTAAGCCTATGCAACGGCTTCATCCATGTTTCGTCTATGCAACGACGAGCATCTGCATCGCGTCCGAAAACGACGCATTTTCATTTTAAGCCTATGCAACGGCTTCATTCATGTTTCGTCCATGCAACGACGAGCATCTGCATTGCGTCCATGCAACGACGAGCATCTGCATTGCGTCCATGCAACGACGCCATTTTATTTTAAGCCTATGCAACGCGTCCATGTTTCGTCCATGCAACGACGAGCATCTGCGTGCGTCCATGCAACGACGCCATTTTATTTTAAGCCTGTCAACGGCTTCATCCATGTTTCGTCTGCAACGACGAGCATCTGCGTCGCGTCCATGCAACGACGCTTTTCATTTTAAGCCTATGCAACGGCCATCCATGTTTCGTTTATCTGGCGACGAGCATCTGCATCGCGTCCATGCAACGACGCTTTTCATTTTAAGCCTATCGCGGCCGTCCATGTTTCGTCCATGCAACGACGAGCATCTGCATCGCGTCTATGCAACGACGCCTTTTCATTTTTTAGCCTATGCAACGACTTCATTCATGTTTTCATGCAACGACGAGCATCTGCGTGATCGTCCATGCAACGACGCTTTTCATTTTTAGCCTATCTGGCGGCTTCATTCATGTTTCAATCGTGCAACGACGAGCATGTCGCGTCCGGCAGCGTCATTTCTTTTAAGCCTATCTGGCGGCTTCATTCATGTTTCGTCTATGCAACGACGAGCATCTGCGTCAGCGTCATGCAACGACGCCATCAACATCTACAATAACCTTGTCTTTTTCAAAGACCACATCACTGCAACCCGGTGTCAATCATACTTCCGACCGGGACATTTTTTAAATCAGCGTCAGTTTTGCTTTATATTTTTTCGCATCACAACGACCCAGTGTCATCATGATTTGACACTGAGACATTTTTGGATCTGCATCATCCCTATTTTTGAATTCTAGTTTATAAAACAGGACAAAATTGGCTACAAGTCAACATCTTTGTCCGAAGACTCTTCCATCATCTCCGTACAAAGAGGGACATGCTGTTGACAGTCAATTTTGACCCGTTTTTTTGTATATTTCGTGCAATTTTAAGTATTTTAGCACACCGCATTCTAATAGTTATTTTGCATATTTTTACATAATATTCTATGTTTACTTTTCACAAAACGCATTGCATCTTTTTATTTTAAAATTAAGCATTATGTCTTTGTTAATATTATGTTTTTATTTTAATAATATTTGCATCTCTTTAAATAATTAATCGGCACCGCGTTTTACTTTTAATCAAGCATTAAACATTTCTTAAATATTGCATTTTAGTATTATTGCGTCGGCATTTGCATTTTAATAATTTTGCATCTTTTATATAATTTTTCTTTAAATAATTAACCAGTCTTGCATTTTTGTTAAACAGTCGATTCGAAGACACAATTTGAATCAGTCCAAGCCAACACTATTTTTTATATCATCCAAACACCCTCTTTCATTTCCCCCCCAAAACAATACCCCACTTTTCATTTTTCCCCCCCAAATACCAAACCCTAAACCTACCTATAAAATAAAACATATCCCCTTTCACAAGGAGCCGCATAACCGCTCTCTCTCACCTTTCACCTCACCTCTCGCCGTCGCCGCCGCCACACTCTTCACGGAGTTGAACTCGCGATCTTCCCACGCCACCAAGAACCTCACCCTTCCCCGTCGCCTCACACGCCTCACCTCTCCACACCTGTTCGTCACGCGCCTCGCCGCCGAGCTCCAAGCTCGTAAGCCTCTTTAACACCCACATTATCTCCCTCGCCCTCTCAGCCCTAACTCCGGCGAACACACCTCTGCCCTTTGTCTCCATCACCCTCGCTCCCCTATTACTCCCGTCAGCTCCTTTGCCTCGCCGAATCGACCACCGACGCAGTGGAGGGACTGTCGGTATGGAACCACCCCTTTTATTTTGTATTATGACATATTATGTTGTCTTGTCCGATTTAGAGTTAACCCGCCGGAGTTCCAACTCCGACGACTTCTGTCTCGGTCATATTTGCCCCCATGTCGATTGTTGTCATTTTGGGTATTCTTGTTTGGCTAAGGTTCTATATTTTCGGTGATAGTGTAATATTTCCAGCGACTTTCCCGGATCCGTCACTGTTTTTGCCTAGTTCCGTCCGATTCGTTGGGTTCATTTTTATGTTCATATTGTTCTGGAAATTGTTGGTGTTTGTGGGTGCGTTCTAAAACTAATTTTGTTGACTGGGTTGGCTGTGTTGCTACTGTTTGACATTTCCATACTAATTTTGGTTATTTGTTCGGCTGGTTTTAGCCATGGTGCTGGACTGATTTTTAGGCTATTTGCTACTAATTTTCGGCATTGTTACTACTATTTTTGGCCATTTTATTGAACTGGTTTTGGCCATATTGATATTGATTTTGGGCATTTTTTGCTGGTTTACTGATTTAGAATAAATACTACACTGTTGGTATTTTACTGATTTGAACAAGATGCTACACTTGTTTGGCCGATGAAAAAGTTATCCGTCAATTTTTGAGGCCTCCACAGTTGCAAAGACGGAAAATAAAATAAATGAAGCTTTCTGGGCAAGGATGATTTCTTCCACTTACATCGGATAACCAACATGCGCTGCAAGGCGAATTTCGCACCGCACTTGTTTAGGCCGTCTACTTTATATTTTTACATATCTGAGCCCTCCGTGTTTAAAACTATTACTGTTTTGGCGCGGATCCGAAGGTTTTATTTATTTTATTATTTTTAGCAATATTGGCCGATGAAGGAATCCCCGTCTGATTTCCAAGGCCTCCTCTGTGCAAAAGACGGATTTATTTGCTCTGTTTGTTAATTTTTGCTATTATTTTAAAATTTATGTATTCCATTACTAATACTTTTACTAAGTGTTTATGCAGGTATCCGGAGATGCATTTCAAAAAGAATGCCCCGGAGTTTATTTTATGTCGTATTTAATTTTATGTTTTATTATTTTGCATTGTATTTTATTTTAATTGTAAATTATGTAAAATGCTTAGAATAGGTAGAATAAAAAGAGCAATAAATAATTAACCTAGGTTTGAACGAACAACCGCAAGTTAGCGGATCTTAAAGGATGCCTAACCCCTTCCCTTTAGGATAATAAAGAACCCTGATCCAGAATCTCACTAATTTCGCAGACCATTAAATGGAAGTCAATTGCAGTATTTTATGCTACATTTTTAGTGTCCTAATTCACTATAATAATTAGGTGGCGACTCCTTAAAATACATTTAGGAATCAACCATATGTAGCAGTAATCCCGTTTCGACTCCGGTTTTAAATGGGGTGTTACATCTACTTACCGGAACCGGTCCGATAAGCTTATCGGTCCGGACCGGTCCCAGACCGATAAGGTTTCGGTCCTGGAACGAGATCCGGTCCCGGACCGAAATCTTATCGGTCCGGTTCTCGGTCCGGACCGATAAGAATTTTCTGAGTCGGGCCAATTTTTTTTTTTAAATGAATTTTCAATACTGAAATTGACATTCTCGAACACATTATCACGAAATTTTACGTTGAAATATATTGTATAGCGTGAGATATTAGATTTGAAAATGGACAATTGGTAACAATTTGGGGTAAAAGTAAAATTGATTGGCAAGACAGATGTTTTTTGAGAAATCGTCTTCTCCAAACTACTTTAACTGTTTGTCCGGCCCTATCTCGAAAAAATACGCGAAATCAAAAAAACATTAAGTCAAACGGACATTCGAGCGCAAAGTTATGACCATTTAAAGTTTCATTAATTTACAACTAATTAGAGTTGCGGGAGGAGGGCCGTGAGGGCTTGGCTGTTTGCCGGGGAGGGGCGGGGGTGGGGTGGGGTGGGGTTGTCTGGGTATTTTCGGATTATCGGTCCGCCTTATCGGTCCGGGTATTTTTTGGTACTGATCCGACCATATAGGTTTCGTCCGAGTATCGGTCGAAGCTACGGTCCTGGCTTTCTGGTAATTACCGGGAGTATCCGGACCGCTAACAGCCTAGTCTCTATACTCTAGCCAAACAGATTCTAAACGCCATCAGCATTTGGCTGCTAGCTTTATTTCTTGTAGTTGTAGATATCTTTGCTTTCACGCAAATATGAAATCTTAAATCTTTCATTTTAAGATTTGTAGACCATCTCATATTTCTATTCAATAGAGAACAAGTGTTCTTCGTCCTATAGTTGTAGTGTTTTTTTTTTGGGTGTTCGCCCATGCCATCAGTTGTGCTCCATATTTTAAAAGTCACGAGGATATAAAGAGACATTATTTAAAGTGATTATTAGCCGGGTATATTATATCATAATTATCATATTTAGTGTTATGTAATTATGGTAGAATTAGGATCCCTATTGTATAAGAATACCACATTGTACACCTATATATATTTTGTATTAAAGAGAAAGACTCCCAAGAGAGATTAATACAATTCGACGTGGTATCAAGAGCTTAAACCCTATTCTCTTCTTTTTTTCTCCAACGCCACATCCCCCCCCCCCCGGTTTTTCCTCCAACCGGCGGCTAACGCATATACAATTTCCGATGAGAATATGTTACTTTCCTCTTCTTCCTTCCTCCAAATTAATCCACTATAATGACTTATCCCACAACTCCCACAATAGCATCAACCTCCTCCGTTGTCAACCCTACCACACCCACATCCTCTTTTTCACCCTCTGTTCATCCAACAATCACCATATCCAACATCAAAAACTTCATCCTTGTGGTTCTTGATCAAGAAAATGGTCAGTACTCTCCGTGGGTGGAACTTTTTCGTATCCATGCATGTATCTATAACGTGTTGGATCACATAGACGACTTCCTCCCTTGCCCCAGTGAGGTGGATGACATAACATGGCGTCGTCTTGACGTTGTTGTCAAACAATGGATCTATGACACTATTTCTCAGGACTTGCTCCTCACTTTCATAAAAACTGGTGCCTCTACTCGCGAGTTATGGATTAAGTTAGAAGAAATATTTCAGGACAACAAGCACACTCGTGCTGTCTATTTGGAAGAACAATTTAATAACACATGTCTTGAAAATTTCTCTAACATGTCTGAATATTGCAAGCAATTGAACTAGTGGCGGATCAACTATCAAACGTGGGAACGCTTGTTCGACACAAATATGGTTCTCCAACTAGTCGTCGGTCTTCCAAAAGGTAAGTATGATACCCTAGCCACGATGATCCAATAGGTTGATTCCTTACCCAGGTTTAACAAGGCTCGATCACAATTATTATTGGAAGAAACACGACGTGCTAAACAGGACGATCACAACCTGAAAGCATTATCGGTCAACACTCCCGCGATTCCCCTCGCCCTACCGCCGGCCAACCATCGTCGGACAACCATCAACAGTAGAGTGGACGCGGTAGTGGAAAAAGAGGAAAGGGTCGCGAGAATGGTAGAGGTGGTCATGGCCGAGGGCATGGAGGCATGAACAATACTCAACAGTCGGCGGCCCCAACACCATGGGTAGGCCTAGGCCAGTTGCCCAACACTGCACCATGGGCCTCTGCCCCAGTTTACTATCAGCAGTAGCCACGGGCCCAGTTTAATTACTCGACCCAAACAGGTTTCCAGCATCTCAGTATCTTGGGCCAAGCTTCGGGTCACGGCTCCACAGTGTAAAATCAAGCCCACTTCGTCTAGGCCTAACAACCGCAATTTCACGACCTGGCCCCCAATGATTTGGGTCAGGCCTTCAGCTTTTTAAATATGCAATAACCCGATGAAAATTGGTGTGCAGATTCGGGAGCCACATCTTATCTTACCCGGTCTACATGTAATCTCTCCCAATTATTTCGTTTTTAAAGTCTCCTCAATTCAATACTGTTCGCAATGGTCATCGCATTCCAATTCAGGGTTGTGGTAATACCTACACCCAACCACCTCACACAACCTTCTTCATGAACAACATCTTGTATGCCCCAAACATCATTAAAAATTTAATCTATGTTCGAAAATTTACTCGTAACAATTTTATGTCTGCTGATTTTGATCGTTTGGTTTTAATGTGAAGGATCTACGTACCGGGATACCTCTTACGAGATGCAATAGCACATGGACCTCTATCATTTCACATCCTCATCCGCTTCCAATTTCTGCTCACATACCTCCCTTGCAGCTATCTTTCCGTCAACTTGGCACAATAGACTTGGACATCTAGGAGCTCCTATTTTTTAATTTTCTTAGAGGCAATAATTTTATTCATTGTAATAATGGAAAACTTGCCCAAAACTGTGTTTCTTGTCAATTAGGCAAACATGTTCGCCTTTCGTTTAAATCATCTATTAGTGTTACGTTTGATCCCTTTGATATTGTCCATGTTGATTTGTGGACCTCTCTCATTACTAGCTCTCTGAGTCATAAATATTATCTAGTCTTATTAGATGATTACTCTCACTATATCTGAATTTACCCACTAAAGTTCAAGTCGGAAGTCTTTGCCAAATTACTTAAATTTTGTACTTTTATCAAAACGCAATTTGAAAGAGTCATAAAATCTTTTCAAGACATGATCTTTCGGTTTTCGTGTTCTCACACCTCTCCTCAAAATAGCAAAGCCGCACGAATCATTCGCACTATAAATAATATGGGTCATACCTTCTTGTTTCATGCTCCTCTCTCTCCATCGTTTTGGGTTTATGCAGTCAAAATGACAGAATACATCCTTAATATTCTACCAACTACCACTCTCCATAATATGACCCCAACCGAAATATTATACCGTCGGATCCCTCATATGATCATCTTCGGACTTTATGTTGCATATGTTACCCAAATATTGCCTCTACTGCCCCCCATAAATTGGCACCCCGAACAACTCCGTGTGTCTTCGTAGGATTCTCGTCTAATCATAGGAGGCTACTTGTGCTATGACGTGTCCACTCGCCAAATTCACGTCTCCCGTCACGTTACGTTTGACGAGATAATATTTCATTTTGCCAATATTCAGAAATTGCAGAACACAGACTATACCTTCATCGATTCTGATACCTCCCCTGTCATACTCACTGAACTTCATCATCCCACTGTCGCCGCCAATGACATCTGTCACTACCACATCCGGCAGTGACTCCGACCAGGCCCCCTCGCAACTAGTTCCGACATCTTCTACCATAAATCACCCTACAATATTTGTGTCACATCTGGTCACCTTATAAAACAACCATCGGACTACCCAACCAACGACCATCGTGTCACCACCACCAGTCGCAGTCGCCCCTCAACCCAAACCAACCCCGACACCATACCCGTCACTGGAACCCCTACCCCTCATAATATCAGTACCCATGCCACCACTACTGTAAAGTCGGTGCATATGTTATGTTACATCCTTACTCACATTCGAGGACGAATGTTATTTAAGGAGGGAAGAATGTAAAGTCTTGAAAAAAAATAATAACAAAAACAGAAAATAAGAAAAAAACCTGCATGTACACACCATACAACCCTCACTCACCTTAACTCCCCCATTTGCCCACTTATTTCTTGTCACGCTCCGACTTTTCCTAAGTCTTTACTTAGGGCGTGATGGCACCTGGACAATTATTTTCCACCAGGAGCACCATTTAACTCTCTTTATTTAGAAATTTAAACTTATATTCAGATACGGAGCTATTAATAAAAATAACAATAAAGAAACTTGTTCATGACTTTATTGAAAATATAACGCGAGCCCATGCTCGTGCAAACATTGTTTCTACATAGACGTACTGACAAATATTATTCTAAGTTGGAAGGGAGCCCATTCCACACGGGCATTTCGAGACAATCGAACCGACATTCTGAACTTGACGAGTACCAAGCCCGAAGCAATGGACTTGGTATGACAAGAGGCTGCGGGACGATCGCTAGCCTTGGCGTGGAGTCTTTCCTCTATCACGCTTTCCTGAAACATGTTAAATAAAGAGTCAGCTCTACCATCTGGGGCTGAGTGAGAACCTTACCCTGCAATTCAAAGTAACACCACAATATTCCAAGTGCAATCACATTATAACGTAATAAGCATATTGCAAAAACATATCAGGTTACAACATCTTTAAACATGCAACAACTCTTCATAGGAAATTCTCGCTTAACCAACACTTCATTTTATCTCGTATTATACGTTAAGACATTCCCCGCATTTCCACATGTTTATTACATTTATATATTTGTGAACGTATTCACTTTTCATATTTATATATAGGTGAACATGTATTCATCTTTCATATTTGTTGCGTGCAACCCGATCCATTATATTTACGTATTTGTGAACACGTATTCACTTTACGCTTTGTTGCGCGCAACCCGATCCATTATGTTTACGTATTTGTGAATGTGTATTCACTTTACGCTTTGTTGCGGCGTGCACCGATCCATTATATTTACGTATTTGTGAATGTGTATTCACTTTACGTTTTGTTGCGCGTGTAACCCGATCCATTATATTTACGTATTTGTGAACATATATTCACTTTACGTTTTGTTGCGGCGCAACCCGATCCATTATGTTTACGTATTTGTGAACGCGTATTCACTTTACGTTTTGTTGCGCGCAACCCGATCCATTATATTTACGTATTTGTGAACATATATTCACTTTACGTTTTGTTGCGACGCAACCCGATCCATTATGTTTACGTATTTGTGAACGCGTATTCACTTTACGCTTTGTTGCGGCGTGCAACCCGATCCATTATATATTTATATATTTATGTGAACACGTATTCACTTTTCATATTTTGTAAGATCAAATAAATACTATTCTCTTTTCTAACATTCCGTCATTCATACTTGTAACGATTATAACTTTTTAACCATAACTCCAACTAAGGTGTTTCTCAGCGAAACTAAGGTAAGACGGGATCTTTCACTGTACCAAATTTCATTTAAAACTACTTTGGGTAACTAACACAAATTTATCCTCAAAACAGCCACATGAAATTTATTTCGGCAGAATATTTATTAAACAACACCCAATCTTAAAATAGTCATAACTCCTAATCTGTAAACCCGTTCAAGCCCCATAAAATCTCACAACGACGAGAACAGAGAGCTACACGTCTCCATGTGAACCATCCTTTCATATTATGTACCATTTGGTACAGTTTTACACTTTTATTCGCTGCCCTTCCTGGATCTCGATAGATCCGAGGCAGAAACTTTAAACAGCGATAACTCTCAATCCGTAAGTCGGATAGACCCCCGTAAGGTCTCAAAATGTCCACAACAAAGAGATCTAGAACTTTCATTTAGCAACAATTTTCATATTCTCCACAGATTAGTACAGTTTTACGTTTCAACGTCCTGCCCTTCTGGATTCCGACGAATCCGAGGCAGCAACTTCAAACTACAATAACTCTCAACTCGTAAGTCCGTTTTAATAAATCTTTATATATATATGTCCGTAACAGAGAGATTTACAACCATGTAAATTTTCATATAATTCTAATAAGTAAAACTCAATAAAAACAGTCCGTAATTATGCCTTTCCGAATTTCGACCAAATCTAAGACAGGAACTTTGAACTATGATAACTTTCAAACCGTACGTCCATTTTACCTCATTTTTGGTTCTATATGATCATATTAGAGAGGTGTACAATTCCTCCGAATTTCATCAAATTCTAACAATTATAACTCAGTGAGAACAGTTCGTAAAGTTCATGACGCAACTAGTTGTCTAAACAATCAAAAGTTCAATATTTCTTTTCAACACTCAATTCTTATTCTAACATGTATTGAACTAAAAATAAACGATGTTACTAAGAATTTCGAGTGAGAGAACTCACCTTGTAAGTGTGAAAAAAGCGATTATCGTTGCTACAAGTGCCTCGCTCCTTGAGTGTTCCCTAATTTTCTTCTCCTTTCTCCTCGATATTTTCTTGATTTTTTCCTTCTTGTTCACTTGTTTTTTTCTGATTTTCTAACCTTTATGTTATGTCCTTTGTTTGTGTGTAAATACAATGTATAAATGAAGGAGTTTTCTATAACTTATGGGAGGTGAAAAACCAAAAGATTGAAGGGAAATGAAAAGGGGGGAAGGGTAAGGGAAGGACGTGCATCTACAATCTGCATGCATCTTCATTTTTTTTTTTTTTCTTTTGTTTTTTTGTTTTTGTTTTTGTTTTTGTTTTCTTATTTTTCATTTTATCTATCTATTTTATCCAACTTTAACACTAACTCTATCCCATGCAATTTATTCTTTGTTTTCTTCTATATATATATATATATATTTATTAACCCAACCACAACTATATATTATTATTATTTTTTTTTCCGGATTTTACATTTCTCCCTCACATTCCATTTATAATGGACACATTCTGCAATTGGTTACAAATACAAACCCACATCGTACAACACAAACCATAATTTAAAGAAAATGAAATATATGGAGAACAAAAAGTAGAGAGAAAAACAGTTCCAGATCAGAAAATTTTAAAGAACAAGAGTTAAAGAGAGCAAGGATAAGTCGAAGTTGAGATGTTCATTCGCAATCACGAAGCAACAAAGGTGAATTTTTCTCACTCAAAATTCTTGGTGAAATCTTGTATGTTAAGTTCTATACATGTTAGAATATAATTTTTATGTTTAAAGAAAAATCATGAACTTTGATTGTTTAAACAACTAGTTCGGGTTATGAACGCTCCGAATTGTTTTTCGGTGTTATACTTATTGGAATTAGATAAAATTTTGTATGGTTGTAGATATATCAGTTACGAACAAATCGAACTAAAGAGAAGAGGAAACGGATTTACGTTTTAAGCGTTATCATAGTTTAAACTTTCTGTCACAGATTTGGACGAAATCTGGGAAGGCAGAATTACAAACTATTTTACTTGAGTTGTACTTATTATAATTAAATGAAAATTTACATGGTTGTAAATCTCTATGTTAAAGACAGATCTAGCTAAAGAAGAGTTAAAACGGACTTACGGTTGGATAGTTATTGCGCTTTAAAGTTTCTGTCCCGGACTGATTGAAATCCGTAAAGCAGTGGGTAAAATGGTAAAACTGTAGCAATTGGTACTGAATATGAAATGTTGATTCAAATGAAAGTCCTAGATTTGTCTTTTCTCGTCATTCTGAGAATTTACGGGGCTTTATCCGACTTACGGATAAGAAGTTATTACTGTTTTAAGATTATGTATCGTTCTGATAATAAATTCGGCGAAACAGTTCTTAATGTAATTGTTAAAACTGAAAAACTGAATGTTTCGGTGGGGAATTTAAAATTTTGTGCTGAATAAAAGTTCTAGGTTATTCTGTTCTCGACGGTTTGAGACTTTACGTACATAAATCCGACTTACGGTTTGAGAGTTGTAACCCATACAAGTGGAAAGGGCGGAATATTGAAAGAAGGAAATATTGATTGAGCCTTTTGAACATATAACATATACAAATACAAATAAATAAATGCATTTGTAAATGCATCGGATCGGGTTGCACGCCGCAACAAATAAATAAATGCATTTGTAAATGCATCGGATCGGGTTGCACGCCGCAACAAATATGTAAATGCATTTGTAAATGCATCGGATCGGATTGCACGCCGCAACAAATATGTAAATGCATCGTATCGGGTTGCACGCCGCAACAAATATGTAAATGCACTTGTAAATGCATCGGATCGGGTTGCACGCCGCAACAAATATGTAAATGCATTTGTAAATGCATCGGATCGGGTTGTACGCCCCAACAAATATGTAAATGCATTTGTAAATGCATCGGATCGAGTTGCACGCCGCAACAAATATGTAAATGCATTTGTAAATGCATCGAATCGGGTTGCACGCCGCAAAAAATATGTAAATGCATTTGTAAATGCATCGGATCGGGTTGTACGCCACAACAAATATGTAAATGCATTTGTAAATGCATCGTATCGGGTTGCACGCCGCAACAAATATGTAAATGCATTTGTAAATGCATCAGATCCGGTTGTACGCCACAATAAATATATAAGTGCATTTGTAAATGCATCGGATCGGGCTGCACGCCGCAACAAATGTATAAATACAAAGGAATACCTTAATGTGTAACATGAGATAAAACATGTATGTTGGTTAAGCTGAGTACGTCCTGAAACGAGTTGAAAGCGAATATTATGGTGTGAATACTTGATTATGATACATTGAAAATGTTGAAGTTTGTTTCATAACATGATTATTGTGTCCTAATATGTTTGTACTTAAAATATTGTGAGATTACTTTGAATTATAGGGTGAGGTTCTCACTCAGCCCCGGATGGTAGGGCTGACTCTTTTATTTAACATATTTCAGGAAAGCGTGATAGAGGAAAAGCTTCGCAACAGGGCTAGCGATCGTCCCGCAGCCTCTTTGACCCACCAATCCATTATTTCGGATTTGGTGAAAGTTATTCTCATAAAGTATGTTTAAAGAACTAGGTTCCATTATCTCGGGGAATGCCCCACACAAGATTGTCCTTTGTAAGCTTTAAATTGCTTATTATTATATATATATTATTTCTGCACTTAAATACATGTTTAATCTAGGAAGAAAAGAAGTTAGTGGTTCGTCTGGAAAATAAATAATTGTCCAGGTACCATCACGCCTTAACACGCCTTAAGGAAAGACTTAAGAAAAGTCGGGGCGTGACAACTACCACCTCAAATCCACCAGACCACCACCAACAGCCTACCCGACGTCGTCCACCTCGCACCACCCTATCACTTCCAGATTTGTGACCTTACTAACCACATCATTGCCCACACCATACCTGATGTCACTTCCCGACACTACTCCTTCACGACCTAGTCCCGTCGACCAAACCCGATACAACGACTCATACCCACTAGCACCACAATATACCCATCCCTGTTCCGTCGACCAAATCCTTTGCCGTGACCCGCAACTACCAACCCAACAAAATACACATCCACAATCTGCCCCCACGCACCCAATGGAAACACATGCCCAACACGGGATTTTCAAACTCAAAGTCCAGTTTAATTTGTCCGTACAAACCATTTTCCCTATTCTCAAAACCCCAAAATTGGCCAACTATACCCGAATTGGAATACGGTCATGTGTGAGAAATTTAAGGCTTTAACGAAATAACACACATGTGATTTGGTTTCTAGACTGGAGGGGTGAATATTATCCGATGCATGTGGCTTTTTCGTCACAAATACAGAGACAATGATGATTTAGAGAGGTATAAGACGAGACTTGTGGCTAATGACACTAACCAACATGAGCGTATTGACTGTGGTGAGACGTTCAGTCTGGTTGTTAAACCATGCACCATTCGCACAGTCCTGAGTATTGTTATGGGTAAGCATTGACCGATTCATCAGGTTGATGTGAAAAATGCATTTTTACATGGGAATTTGAAAGAAACTATTGACATGCACCAGCCGTATGACTTTGTACATCTAGGAGCCCCTCAGTATGTATGCCGCCTCCGTAAGTCACTTTATGATTTGAAACAGACCCCTAGAGCGTGGTGTGATTGATTTGCACATTACATTATGCAGATTATGTTTGTATGTAGATAATTCTCTATTTATCTTTCATCGAGGTAATGACATCGTTTACTTGTTGTTATATGTGGATGACATTGTGCTTACTGCCTCCACTGAGTTCTTGAAAAAGTGAGATTATTACATTGCTAAAAACGAATTTGACATGACCGGCATAGGAAAGTTGAGTTATTTTTAGGGATATTAGTGACTAGATCTGCTCCAATTAATGTTAGGACTAATTTAAATCTATTGGAAATAAATGTGGTTTGAAATATGACAAAATACCCACAACCTTGTATGAAGATAATGCAGCATGCATTGCTCAATTTAAGAGATGATTCATAAACGAGATAGGACTAAGCACATTTCATCAAAGTTGTTATTCAGACACGAGCTCCAAAATAATGGTGATATCAACGTGCAACAGATTCGTTCAAGTGATAATATGACTGATTTGTTCACTAAGTCTCTACCAACTGCAACTTTCGAGAAGATGGTGCACGAGATTGGAATGCGAAACTCAAGCATTTGGACTGGAGTTCTCATCAGGGGGAGTTAATACATGTTGTACTCTTTTTTTCGTATAAGATTTTATTCCACTGGATTTTCCTTGTAAGGATTTTAATGAGGCAACCAAAACGAGTATATTATAAATGTGTAATTTTTTTCCTTCACTAGAATTTTCCCTATTGAATTTTTCCTAGTAAGGTTTTAACGAGTCACATTATCTATAGACATCCAATGAGTAGTGTTATGAATTCATTGTATTCATTAATTGAGAGTGGATGTCATTTAGATATACATGTATGTTATTAATTGTTATATAACTTATCTTATTAATACTCTTATAAAGATATGTAATATTCGGTGGTTTCATACCTTATAAAAGAGATGTTTTTCATTCTTTTATAAACACATAAGAAATAAATAATAAAGACATTAATTCCCATGTTTCTTGTCTCTATTTTGTATTCATTATTAGTATATTTCACTCTTATTTAACAACAATTACCCTTATTTGATTTTATTTTATTTGAATTTATTTTGATTTTGATTGAAGTTTTATAAATGAGAGCTGTCCAAACAACCAAAAAGGCGAAAGGTTTATGAACCACTCTCACCTTAAACCCTAGCCTCTATTTCGCAGTTGTTCATCGGAGATGGGTGGTTCACGGCGGAAGTACAAGAGATCAAGGACTAAAGTTCGAGTCGGTCTACCGAAGAAGAACCCTAATGTATTCAAACCAGCGTTTTCTCTGCCACCAAAGCTCAAGTCACTGGTGAACTCTCATTGGGATGACAAGGGCAGCGTAATCGACAATTACAAGTCATTCGGCGTCGTTTCAAACCCTAATTTGCTCGGTGTCCGTTGCCGTACCTCTCATATGATTGAAACCGACTCTCTTCAAGTCCCGCCACCGAAGAAGGAGACACCTAACGCTGATGACGTGGATGCGTTTGAGGATCTGGATGATTCTGGAAGTGAGGTTGAGGAAGATGGTGAGTCCGTTTTACTCTACTCTTAGACCTTAGTTGATGTTTACTATAGGAATTCAATTGTTTAATCAATTATGCTGCCTCAAATCACCTTTTTGAGATTCAAACTATATAAGCTTTGACCATCATTTAATTTTTATTTTCATCGTATTGACATGAGAAAAATTGCAACTTATTCTACTTATCGTATGAAAATTGAACAAATGATAGTTGAGATGCGTTTTGCTAACTAGGCGGTGTTAGTTTCCTACTTATAAACTCTCACGCCTAATAGTAGTAAACTAAAAAAAGTGATATTTGAGGAGTGTTTTTTTACCCTTAACTCAATAATTTTTTAATAGTATCTAAATTTGATTTTTATAATATTGAATTAATCTATAGCTTCTAAGATTATTCATATTGACTCGGGAATCGAGAAGTGCCACAAAAATTGTGTTGGAGGGAGTACATATCCATTTTGATCCATTCGTTCATTCATATCAATACAAAAAAAATTAGTCTTTTGAGAGAAATTAAGGGCTTTCTATAACTAGAAGCTTTAACACTGATGTACAAGTCTCTAACCAGACTAAAAAGATATACAATCTGCGCACTGAGGGAAATTTCTGTAGCTTGGTTGTCGAGTTCGTTGGAGTGCTTCTGAGCTGGGTTAACCATAGTTGATGACAATTAGATTGTTTGAAAAGCGCACATTTTGTACCTTTTTGCTTCAACTTCATAATTTGCGTCACCAGAAAGAAATATACTACTATAATGAAGCTTTCTGCTAAAGAAAAACGACCTTTAGGCCCTTTTTTGTCTCTTTGGAAGAGGTCATTTTGTAGCCTTCTGCTATGGAGCCTTACATCATATTTGGAATGTTTCAAATGATAGTGGGAACTACGATTTCATGCTTAGCAGTATTCTGTTACTGATTATAACATAACATAACATACCCAGTGTAATCCCACAAGTTGGGTATGTGGAGGGTAGAGTGTACGTAGACCTTACCCCCTACCTTGAGAGGTAGAGAGGCTGTTTCCGATAGACGCTCGGCTCAAAAAAATTTCTCTTGACTGATTATCTGTGATGTCAACTAGGAAACATAAAACACTATGCACAATCTTTGCTTCATGGAGAAGAAGTTGTCAATTAGGTTAATAAGGAGTTCATCTATGGAGAGTGGGAGAGAGAGGATTGCAAGAGTCTGCAATGGAAATGCCAGTTAAATAGTCTTTTATTGTGAATAACAAATTATTTTTGCAGAATTAAGATAATGTCTAGATTCCTGTTTTACTCTTCCTACTGCATACAGACATGATGAATAATATAGTTGGCGAAGCATTACCTGTAAAATATATATTTTATAGTTCTGAAGCCAATTTAAGTTTAATAAGAGTCTCTGATTCTTGTGTTTTCATTTATCATATTATTCATATTCCGTACTATTAAAATATGATATTTTTTATTCTTGAACTATAGATCTTAAGTCAGCACTTGGGAAGAGACGAAGGGATGGAAAAAGTGCTCCTCTGCAACCACTGACTACCATACAACGAGTTTATATTAGCAGACTAGTGGAGGAGTATGGAGATGATTATCAGGTAATAATGGGGGATTTCATCCAAAATCATTTAGCATGTGTTTTGCTTTGTCGTTTACTTCTCACTGGAAACTGGTTTTTCCCTCTTTGCAGAGCATGTTTATGGACACAAAACTCAACAAGATGCAGCATTCTGTAGCAACATTAGAGAAACTCTGCAAAAGATATCACATGTACAAGGATAAAAATCCATTACTTGTTGGCACTTGAAGACCGACTGGGATGATTCACATGACAATAAGGTACTAGGACTCGGGTAGGATCACTCATTCATCAGGGTTAATCTGGCAGTTTTCTTTTTGTTTTTTGTTTTATAAATTTTGAATGGAAGAGCTGGCAGTTGGTGTGATTGTTAGCCAATCTTTGCACATCAGGGTGTAGAAGTGATGGAAATGATGAGAGTGCAGACCTGCAGTATTTAGCTTATTTTCCCTTTCTGCTGATATCTTTAGAATTTCCTTCTCGAATCTTGTGGTTCCATTGTAAAATGAGATAGGTATCAGAGGGTGGCTGTATTATTTACATGTTGCCTCAATGGCGTAATATAATGTTTTGTCAATGTGATTGTATTCGGTGCGGGTAAGTTTCAACGGAAAGATGATATGCCCACAGTTAAAACTTTCGGATGGTAATACTTAAGCTGTGATGGTGCTACAACAAACTCAAAGCTCCCTAAACTATGACATGGCCTTCCACCATGTAAGTGAAAGATTCGGTTCCCATAAGCATTTTCCCTCCTCCCTATGTCTTAACATTGAAAACAAATTAAAAGCCAAAAAGATATAGCCTCTGCATTTCCTATCAGTTCCTTTGCACTACGCCATAATCTAGTCCGATTTTGTGTGATTTCTATGTTATTTAAGGGCATATCTCCATTCAGGTAATTGTTTCTTGAAATCAATCTGAACGGTTATAGAAAGACCATTCGAATGATTGAATTGAATGACTTCTCTAATCTCTTCGACATGATTAAAACGAGGTATCAACAATTCAACTATAACTTCCGAAGATGAAATCATGTCACTTAAAATCTCAAAAAGTAGTACTACGGTGACGTGCAATAATATTTTGCAAAGTGAAGTAAATTCTTCTCTGCTCTAACTCTTTCTCATGATTACCGAATGCTCAAAATTTGGTCTTAACCACCAAGGGTCAAGGCACATGGTGAAAAAATATATCATCATCCTTAACTAAGATTTCGGGTTTGCGGAGAATGCCATAAGTGAGGCCTACACAAGTATGACAATGCTAATCTAGATTATTTGAGCCAGTGAATTTCAGATACCAAATAATTAAACATAAAAAAAGGCAAGAACTTAAGGAAGACTCTTAGAAATCTCGAAATTGGAGAGTTGAGTCCTACAACAAATCTTCTTACAAAATTACGGCTTTACTTGATCCAATACCAGCAAGCAGGAATGCTTATAACTCAAAAACACGAAATATGACAAAATTAAGCAGTTATTTACAGATTCTAGCACTTGTTCAGGGCAACAGCAGAAACATAGAGAAATGTAAGAAAACCTATGTTGCTCGAATCCCTCAAAAAGGAACCACACCCATTTCGGATCCTTCAAAATATTGCTCCAAAACAACAATATTTTTGGAGGATCCGACATGCATGTGACTACATTTTGAACATTTTGAAAAACAGAGAAGAAAATGCAAGGAAACCAAATGCTACTATGCAAGTCTAGTGCTACCACAGACTAATTTTATCATTCAGACGCCAACAAATGCCCGACACTGAGATTCCCAATGCTCCTTAGCAAGCCGAAGTGTCTCTACTCTCTCGGTCTGATGGCGCTCTTTCCAATACTCAGGACAACTGTTCAAAAATGTGAAAGTGAATTAGAACTAACAGAAGCAACAAGAGTGCATACCATGTAAACTCCTCCAGAATTGATAGACCCAAACCGACCACGCATTACAGAAGAAAGAATACCTTCTACTCAATAGAATGTTAAGCTCTTCCAGATGTACAGCACCTTCATAGACTCCTTCCAGAATCACATAATAAACATATGAGATGAATGTTAAAATGCATTACATTTATATAATACCAGTACAAAGTAAATTAATATTGGTCAAGAAATAAGCCAGAAGCTAGAAAACAGAGATCAACCATAACCGAACAGCTATTAATGACCGTTAATTCCTTTTGCAACTTATGTCGATCGCTAAAATAATATCCTGAAATTTCTTAAGAACAGTATTCTTTGAATTGTAAAGCAGATTTTGCAAAGCAGGCACTTCTTCGTATTCCTCATGAGTTCAAAAATCCATGTGAAATCCTTATTTCAGAAACTGGGGTGGGAAAGCTGCTATATTGTAACCAGAGGAAACAAGTCCAGAGGAATATTTTGATTTAATTAACTTGCTTATCCTCTCTGACTTGACAGTAACACTCGGTTAAACATTGGCAATTTGGTATTCAGTGTTCAAGAAAACTGGTGGTCCTAACATATTATTCACAAGTATAAGACTTTACTAAATGTTCAAGCCACTGAATAACGACCAAAAGCTTAACTAACCTCTCGGCAGAGAGGGCATTTTTCCTTGGGATCTGCTGCCTGCAGTCCATCCACTATGGTCACTGATGCACCTTTGCAAGCACAGATATAGCAGAAGATATGACCACAAGTGAGAGATACTGGGTCAAACACGGTATCCTGCATAAATAGATGTATTTAAAGCACTGTATCAAAAAGACAACCTTTGAAAGTTAATCTCAGCTTTATTTATCCTGTATGTTGTAAATGAATGACAAATGATAAAATCAAATCGAAAGTTTCTGCATGGATTGCTAGGGTAGAAGGCAACAAATTACTAGAAGAGCAAGTGATATGCTACAACTTACAGAAATTACAACCTTTCAGCTAAACTACACTAACAACTGATGACATACAACAGAATCTGAAGCCAAAACACCAAGAAATGCATTTCCAGTATCGTATTTACTACATATGATTTTGAGCAACTTCCGTAAGTTTAATATTCAGTAGAGTAGTTTGGTAGCAAGACAAGGGATTGGATAAGCGCGAGACAGCAGCATTTTGCTCCAGAAAATTCCACCTTGCAACTTCCCCCCCAAAAGATTCATGTTGGTCAACCTTTCAAGTTGCAACAGTCAGGTTCGTGATTCTGTTATCTAACAACTAAAAGGCATCTCAACTACAGGTCGTTTTGTACTTCTGCCACAATGTTTTTTCTTCTACTAATCAGAGAACACGTTTGTCTAGGTGTCTATATTAAACTGGAGAAGAAATCCGTAGAGTTGCAAGGAAGGTAAGACTTTGACAAAGCTGCAAGACTTAAGGTCGTGAATGCTGCTCTTTGCTCTAATTACCATTCTCAATACTCCGTGCACACTGCCTTACAGCTGCAAGGGTGATTGAATCTGATGAAGAATTAAGAAGCCAAGCTTGAGTGGTTTCTTTTAATCTACCACCAGTTTATGTTGTTTTTGAATAACTAACGATATTTCCTAATAAATGGTAATAGGTACAGTGCTGATATTCTAATTATGTTTTCGGATATGAGTTGGGATGTTAGATTTACTCTGTCTAATATTTTTCCAAAATTCAATCTCATTACATCATCCATTTGCCCAATGCTTATTTTTGCTTTATGATGACTTGTAGAATAATTAGAGTTGTTTTTCTAATATCTTGAATTTTCAGGAATTTAGGTTTGGTAGTTCTTTATACATGCTTATAAATTCGATTCTTGAGCAACTAAAATAGAACTAAGGGAGCTACATCTGAGTTAAACTTGGAGATGGAAGTCTTCTTTCCTTTCTCGCCGGTGAAGTAAGACCAAGCTCTAAGATAAAGCTTTTAAAACTTGTTTTTCCTTGTCTGTTGTTACATGTATCTATATCATTTGTACATATGTGAAACTGCCCCTCCAGTTTTCTTCTTTCATTTGCAGCAGTAGGTCAACTAATATCCATAGATAGAGACAGAAATGCTGATTGTAGATGTCCTAGTGAAATTGGCGACCCGACTTAATTGAGCAAAAAGTTTGGACTCCAGTAGGTTGGATTAATAGGTGGATATCCTACTATTTATCTTGTGTACTCCATATGAGATAAAAAGACTATCATCCAAATTCATAATACTTGGATGATACCCCAATTCTAGGGAGTATAATACCCAACATGGCAACCAAACAAATAACGAGTACTAGAGGTTCCATAGTATAGTATCTGGAATCAGCCACGTAACAACTAAAACACTTATTCAAGCTAAAAGAAGTACAAGAGCCAAAGGATAAATATATCTTTATATGAACAAAGAGACACAAGCTCGCAACTTCAAAATGATTCTTTGACCAGCTCTTGGACTGGTCGCACATACAAGTTGTAATGAACTTATCACTGAGTCCAAGCGCGGGTTAAATTGATTAAGACTAGAGAAAAATCAATCATCACTGACGCTAAGAACCAGCTAACGCCGAATCACACCTATATTGACAGCATATACGAAGGTTCAGATTCAATAAATTTGAAGTCTGATGCTTTTCATATGCAAAGGTTTCTAATTGTTAAGCAACAGTTAGACAATTGCTCTTTATTACAGCAAAATAGACATGTCTTAAACCAAACAGACGAACAAGTTAGCCTTTTACAGTATTGTATTTCAAGCGATAACATAAAAGAAAAGATATGGAGAAAGAGCGAGCACGTACCAAGCAAATAGAACAGGTCAAATCAATATCAAGCTTGATAGAATCAAAGAGCTCACAAGTGAGAGACGGTTTCCCTTCATTGAATATCAGGAAGCAACCATCAAAAAGTGCAAGAGCCTTCTCATTTTTTGCCTTATTTTCTCTCAAGTTGATGTGAAAAGCCATAAGCTCACACAGCCAGGGAGATTGAAGGATCTCAATGTGCATACTTTGAGCTTGTGACTTGAATGCCTGGCCTTGCTTAGAGTAGTGAATCTACAGATAGACAGGAGTAGTTGATAAAGGAAGCAAAAGTCAGTAAATATGTCGAATTAGTTGTCTGAAAGGGGAATTACCTTGTCATATTTCTTGAGTATTTTACGCATGGCAATTGCATTGATTATCGCATAGGTGACTAGATCTTTTCCTTCTTGAACTAAAGCAATATGGTTTCCTTGTATTCTTTCTTTGAGCAGGATAAGATACTTGCGGAAACCTGATGAGAGATGCAGTTCAAGCAATCTCTGCACACGTTTATTGAAGCAGCCAACCACTTCAGACATCTCCTTAAGGAGTGATGGGAAAAAGCTTCCATCACAAACTACAGAGAAGAGGAAAACTTATTAGGACCCTACAGTGGTGACTGATTCGATATATATCAAGAAACAGAGAGAAAGTTTTAGCTTTTACAAGATTTAACATTATTCTAGTGCCTAATTTGTCAAAATTTCAAAAGGGTAAGAATTTCTTTGTTTCCTTTTTACCAAAATTAAGCTATCCTGTATTAAGTTAATCTGAAATGAAGAAAGAGAGTGAAAGAGAAGATATCAGTGCAATTGCAATAGGTACAGAGGTACGAGAAACCATCCTCGTTCGGTTCGGCAGAAGAAAGCCGAGAAAACAAATAGGAAGAGCACTATGCAAGCTTATAATTAAGCAAATATATAAAAGCTATCACCACCTCAAGCAGTAAAACAAAGTCGTTATGGCTATGTTACTAACATAGACAACTATGAATGGTATTCATTGTACAAACATAAATTCCAGAATGCAACTTGTTAATGTGGGGTTTGGTGTTGTGACATTTTGCCCAACATATCATTTTTAGTACCAAGTTAAAATTCAGAAATGTTGGAACAAATGTCACGACATTCGGACCAACATTCTGTAAAACAGTTTTGCCTTACTTCACGGAATTGAAGCAAATCTCATGGGATTTTCATGGCAAAGTGACTTGACAAGGTGATTAGGAGCTGATGAAAAACGTGGGAAGAGCAAGTCAAAGTTGTTGCTAAGCTTGGGGAACAACACAAACCTTATCGGCTGCCCACCTTTCCCTCAACCTCTACAACTAGTCGATGAGCTTTTCAAGGAAGACTCTCTACTATAAATGGAGAGGGAAGAAGAGTGAATCGATATCCAGAAACAAAATGTAAAAATACCAAGAGAGCTCTCGGGATTTCATCTCAGAATTCTGGATCACAAATGTTGCATGCATGAGTGTGTCGACAACATTTTGTCCAACATTATCGTCGCTGTTTAGATTCTAGATTAGCTTTGTATGGAGCGATTGTAATGAGAGGTTGTCTATGTCTAATTTGTTAGATTTTTCAGAAAGTCATCTGCGACTTCAACTTTTAATTCCTTTCCGTTTTATCTTGTAAATTTGTATTGAAAGGAATTTGTATATTTGTATATAATATATATACAATACTTCGATCATTGACCGTCATAGGTTATATATTCAACCTATGTAAATATTAAACCGAATATATAACCTATGTAAATATTAAACCCTTGTGTTCTTTATATTTCCGCTGCTTTTACTCTTTGAAGATTTCTGTTTTATCGAAGTATTGTACGACATTATCGCTGACATTTGCAGTATTGACATTCGATTTATTTTTCCTTTCAGTTTATTTTTATTTCCATAGCATAACCCGGGACCTAACACAACTGAAGCAGTAAATAATGCACATAAGAGATGCAATAATCAGAGATTCTAAATATGTTCAAGCAATATAACTCAATAGATTAATCAGAACCTTATACTGATAATTGGTATCAAACATACTATTAACCAATATGATTCTTCAAGCTTTCAAAGTTATCCTAGTGCATACATTGTCAAATACTCAAAAAAAGGGTAAATTTCTTTGTTTTTCTTTTACCAAATTCAAGCCATCAAAACTAGATTAATTTGAAAATGGGATCAATACTAAAATCCAGGGTGAAAGTAAAGCAGTAAATAAGCTCACTTGAGATGTAATCAACAAGAGATTCCAGATATTTTTAAGCAATATAAGTCAATAGACTAATTAGAAGTTGGAACCTTATAAGATGACAGAGATAAAATATAGTACTATAATAAACAAGAAAGTTCATTGATTTTGCAGTTTTTAAGTTGTTTCTGTGCATAAATTGACAAAAACTCAAATGGAGGTGAATTTCATTTTTCTCTATTTTCCCAAATTTAAGCTATGCTATACAAAAAATAGTTTGATATGTAAATGACACAAAAGCAGCAAATATCTCATCAGAGAAGAACCAACCACAGATCTACATATGTTTAAGCAATTTTAACTCAACAGATTAATCTACAACAACAACATACCCAGTGTAATCCCAAAAATTTGTGGTGTCGGGAGGGTAGAATGTACGCAGACCTTACCTCTACCTTTTGTGGGATAGAGAGGTTATTTCTGATAGAAACTCAACTCAAAAAGAAAGTCATCGATGCAGGATTGAAAGAGGGCAGCCAGTGCACTAAGCTCCCGTTATTCGCGGGGTCCAGGGAAGGGCAAGACTATAAGGGTCTATTGTATGCAGTGCATAGACTGTTTTCATGGCTTGAACCTATGACGTCACATGACAACAACTTAAAGTCGTTCTAGCGCAAATATTGTCAAAATCACAAAAGGTGGAGCATTTATTTACTCTTTTTTTTTTTTGCTGTTGCCAACTTTAAGCTGTCCTATACAGAATCATTTGAACATGCAACAATAGATGAAACTAAAACAGCAAAAATGCTGCTCAGAGATGAATCAATTTAAACTCAACAGATAAAGCTATCCTAATTTCTCCGTATTTTCCATACGTTTAAAGAATCAGGAGTACTTGACATAGTACGTTACGTTGAAGAATAACGTACTTGATATGGTTGATTGTTTAGTTATAAAGGAATTGTATACTCTGTCTTTTACTACTAATTCTTTATTGATTTGACACTTCTCTTAACAAATTATATATTACGTAAAGTTTATTTTACTAAATGATCAATATTAACTATGTTTTGAAATCTATGTTTAATCAATATTAACCATCATTTTGACATCATGCATTACAAATGGTAACCTATCTCTTTAACATACTTTCGAGCAAACACTTGTCGTATCAATCCCCTCTCAAAATTTTATATCTAACTACTTAAGGGACCCATTCTACTCTCATCTACGGGTATTCGGGTACTTATGCTATCATCTTTTTCCTTCCACTACTATCAATAAACTTCAATCCCGGTCTACTCCATATATTTTTGGAATATCAGTCAAGTTTTTGATGGAACAAATTTTCCCTTTACCAAATGCATTTTTCCGTGCCTCCTATCTACGAATTGCTTGACGATATCATACCCCCGTATTTGGTCCACCAGTTATTTTCCCAATCTAGCCCAACTGTTTCGGCCAGCCAGTTAGTTCTGGCGAACTAGGCCCAGTTACCTCAGCCCAACAGTTGTTTTCTCCAGCCCAGCAAACTGGGTCTGCCCGAGTCCAGTGGCTGCCAGCTCAGTTGGGCCACTCGCTGGCAGCCTACTGTCGAGCGGCCCACTGCTTGGCAATCCTCTGAGTAACAGATCGACAGTGGTGGCCCATCAAGCCCAAGCCCCTGCCCACTGCCGGACAATCCCATCTCCTTTACCGGACTACCTCAAATTCTGGCCCAACGACCAGTCACTCGTAGTCAACACATGATTTTCAAGCCAAAGATAATATGGTCTTCACGCCCATATAACTAAATCACTGTTGTCCTAAACCCAGTGTCTGCCCTTAATGACCATAATTGGAAAATGACTATGGATGATGAATATAATGCTCTTATTAATAATAGGACGTGAGATTTGGTACCCCGTCCTCCTGAAGTAAATGTGATTCGGTCTATGTAGATTTTTAGTCATAAACAAATCTGATGGTATATTTGAGAGGCATAAAGCACATCTTATAGGTGATGGGAAGACTCAACAGGTTAATGTGTACTGCGGTGAGACCTTCTGTTCGGTGGTCAAACCAGCAACTATCCGCACAGTACTAAGTCTGGCTCTTTCGAAGACATGGCCGCTTCATCAGCTTGATGTAAAAAATACTTTCCTGAATAAAGAACTCAATGAAACAGTGTATATGTATCGGATCATGGGATACAGAAACCCCACTTATCCTAATCATGTGTGTTTGTTGAAGAAATTATTATATGGGCTCAAACAAGCTCCTTGAGTCTAGTACAAGCGGTTTACAGATTATGTTTCTCATATTGAATTTTTTAACAACAGGTCTAATCATTCTCTATTCATATATTGTCAGGATAATGCTATAGCTTACATTCTTCTGTATGTGGATGATATTATTTTAACTGCCTCATCTGATGCTCTTCGCACGTCTATCATGTCAATTCTTTGCTCTGAGTTTGTGATGAAAGATTTAGTGTCACTAAGTTACTTCTTGGGGATAACTGTGACATGTCATGCATGTGGTTTATTTTTATCCTAGAAGAAGTATATAGAAGAGATCGTTGAACGAGCTGACATGTCCTCGTGTAGGCCATCATCCACTCCAGTTGATACTAAACTGAAGTTGAGTGCCTCTTCCAGCAAGCCATTTGCCGATCCATCACATTACCGCATCCTTGCAGGGGCTCTACAGTATCTCACTTTCACGAGGTCCGACATATCTTATGCTCTGCAAGTCTACTCATTCATAACCCGATGAAGGATCACATGAATGCGCTCAAATGCATTGTGCACTATATTCAGGGTACTCTTGATCATGACTTGCATCTATATCCATCTTCGACATCCACTCTCATTTCTTACACATATGCAGATTGGGGTAGATGTCCGGATACCAGACGCTCCACGTCTGGTTATTGTGTATTTCTTGTGACAATTTGATATCTTGGTCCTCCAAATGACAAGCTACCTTGTCCATGTCCAGTGTCGAAGCAGAATATCGAGGAGTTGTCAATTTAGTGTCTGAATCTTATTGGATAATGAACCTTCTTTTGGAGCTCCACTATGTGATTCTGAAGGCGACATTGGTTTATTGTGATAATATTAGTGTGATTTATCTTGCAGGGAACCCGGTTCAACATCAACGCACTAAGCATATTGAGTTGAATATTCACTTTGTTCGCGAAAAGGTAGCTCGCGGACAAATCCGTGTCTTACATGTCCCGTCACGCTATCAAATCGCCGATATTTTTACCAAAGGTTTTCCGCTGATTCTATTTGAAGATTTTTGGGGACATTCTCACCGACCTCCCGCTTCGACTACGGGGGTGTGATAGAATAGAAAATATATTCGATCATAATTATATATATCTTGTATATGGTCGATGTATATTTAGTCATTACTTATCATAATTATAGCTTAGTATTTAATCATTACTTACCGTAATTAGATGTCACTGTACTTAAAGTTCTATATATTTATTGGGGTGACATAAAACTCGTTTACAGTTCTAAATATTGTATAAATTAGAGATGACAACAAGACGGGGTGAGTTAGAGCTAGGAGGGTTGTACTAATTAAAACATTTTTTTTTAAAAATAAATAAGAAAAGATTGTCAAGTTTTAACCAAATAAGAAAATAAGGGCAAAAAGAAAAGAAAAAACAAATGCATGACAGGGCAAGGCAATGCGGGTAAAAAATAAATAACAAACTTGCTAAGCTGTGTCGATCCGTGCCCTAATATGAATTACTCCATTTTTAGGTCTCGTGAGACTACAAACCAACTACATTTCCGTAATTTGCCCTGCTTTTTGACAAATTGGAAGGTTGTTTACCTTTCCACCTCAGCAATGGTGTCTGAGGATATCTTAGAAGAACAAATCAAGTTTTATCCTTCACTCCATCTGAATTTAAGGAAAACAAAATGAAAGAAGAAAGCCAACTAACCAGTCAGGCATTATCGACTGCGCACGCAAAATTTTATAAATATTGTGTGTTGGAATTTTCAACAGAAAATAAACGGAATATAAATTATTCATAAAAATTAATACTATATTGTATATATATAATTATAAAAATTTGTATATAAAATTTGTTGGCTCGATTCGATTTTTCCTTCGGTTTTGTTTTAATAAAACCAAACCAAACCAAATCAAATGTTATCGGTTTTAAAAAAATTAAAACCATACCAAGCCAAAACCAAATAAATATCGGTTTATGTAATCGATTTGGTTTGGTTTTCGATTCGGATCGATATATAATCAAACCGTGAACACCCCTAAGTCTGCAACATTAATTCTTGTGTGTTTCAGAGACTTGTTTCATTATTTCCTGGTTTTGCTTCATTCTATTCCGAGAGAATATTTTTGAGGGACAAATAATTCTCTTTGAAAAGTAATCCAAATAAGGTACACAGCTCGAAGCATATCCAGATTTCTCACCACAAACACATTTTTTTTTTGCTAACAATCAAAGAGAATTAACATCATGTCTTCCATGAAAGATCTCACCACCAACTTTGCCAAACTTGACAAGTTTGGTGGAGTTGATTTTCGACGTTGGCAAAAGAAGATGCACTTCCTTCTGACAACACTGAAAGTATGTGATTTTCATTGCTCGTCCACCGGAGGTCAATGAAGGCGAAAAGGAGACACTTTAAAGCACAAGGACAATGATGAAATAAGATAATGATGACTATATATGTCGAGGACATATAGTGTCAGATACTTTATTCGACATCTATCAACATGTGGAGACCGCTAAGGAACTGTGGGATGCTTTGGAGAACAAGTATATTGTTGTTGCACAGATCTGTGTTGTGAGTAAGAGTGTGAAGATCGGTTCTTCTTCTTTAATGGAGGCGGGTGATGATGGAGGAGGATAAAGGGAGAAGACGAAGAACAGGAGAAGGTTCTCGATGTATTTTTATTAAAGTAAAGCAAATCAGTTACAATATGGAAATAGGTCAGGTTATAAAATATCTCATACATGTAAAAGACGTTCCTGCCCTTTAGACTAAAAAGACTATTACACCCTTGTGACTTTACAGCAATATATCAAGTGGTCAATATAGTCAATATTCTTCAACACCCCCCCTCAAGCTAGGAGATATGAAAATATTTTTCAGTCCTAGCTTGAAAATCAGAAACGAGTGTTGTTGTCGACCAAGAGGTTTGGTAAGTAAGTCAGCAGGTTGCTGTTCCGAGGGTATGTACACAGTGTTGATGAGACCAGTGCATATTTTTTCCCGAATGAAATGACAATCTATGTCGATGTGTTTGGTCCTCTCATGGAAGACTGGATTTGCAAAGAACTGAATGGCGGACTCATTGCCTGTATACCGAGACTGGTGTCTGAATCTTAACACCAAGATCTTGAAATAGTCCAAATGAGCCATACGACTTCGCATCAAGCCGCCATAGCCCTATATTCTCGCCTCGCGAGTTCGTGGAACTGGTCTTGTTTTTTTGACTTCCACGAGATGGGTGAAGAGTCATGCATAACCACGTAACCAGTGATTGACCTTCGACTGTTTACGCAGGAACCCCACAAGATCACGTATCACTGAGCCGGCGGAACCGACAGAAAATCCCTAGCCGTTCCTCGCTTCACAACCGACAACTCGCATCACTCCATGTGTGACACTTTAGCGCATCGTGAATTGGCTAAGATGTAATCGCAAATGTGATGTCCGGTCCGCGCGTGGTCGCATATGAGTCGCCCAACGAGCCTTCCGAAAGTACCGGATCTTTCAATATATCATCACCATCGGGCCGTTGAGGACTAGTCGTCCGCTTGTTGATGCCATACGCCATCAAATTCAATGCGGTAAACTCGATTCACATCCATTGGGAATGAGCGTGTTTTGCACCGCAAGACCCATGTCGATATCACTCTAAAGCGCATACTTCCTTTGACGTGAGAATACCCTTTGAGTTCCTCGCAAACTCAATGCCAAGAAAAAATCTCAACTCACCCAGATCCTTGAATTTGAAAGTAGACTTCAGTGTTTCTTTGGTGTCCTGAATCAGAGTTGAATCATTCCCCGTAATCAATAGATCATCCACATAAATCAATACTATCACAATGCTATCCTTTTGTTGCTTGGTAAAAAGGGAGTAATCTCTGATGCTTTGTTTGAAACCAGATGAGACAAGTGCTGTGGTTAACTTGATGTTCCATTGTCTTGACGCCGCTTTAAGCCATAAAGGGATTTCGCAATGACACACTGCTTCTTCCCGTTCGAGCCGTGATCAAAGCCATCCGGGATCTGCATATACACCTCTTGAGAGATCTCTTGCAGTGAAGGCATCAGAGACATCCATTTGACGGATTGTCCACCGTCGGCCGATGCAAGAGAGATCACGCTTCACAATGCCATCTTCACCATCGCGAGAATGTTTCTCGTAGTCCATCCTCCTTCCGGTTGTAGCCTTTGCTACCACCGCCTCAACCTCCACCTCACCGCTTTCTTTGGCTTTATCTGCACACCCATCTACATCCTATTGCCTTTTTCCTGCAGTAATGTCACTAATCGCCAAGTGCCATTGTCTTCGTGCCTTGATTGCCATCGCTTCAACCCATCTTCGGGTCCTCGCCGCCATCAATAGTTGGCCTGTTCGTGTCGAGAGGCTTTGGCAACAAAGTTCGATATTCATTGACAAATTAGAATAAGAAATATTGTCGTAAACAGGTATAAACAAAGTGTAATTAAGTGTCAGAATGTAGTCTTTGTGCCAAATAGGTGGTCCGCTTGTTCTTGTTGATTTCGCACCTCGTAATACGGTGGTATTGTAGTGTCATGCTCGTGACTCTATCAGATGCCGATCCCGCCGGGATGTCCTGGATATCCTTATGCAAAGTAATCTGATGGTGAGGAGCCAAGTCTTCATAGCAGAACATCTCCTTTGATGTAATGTGATTAACTTCTTCAATAGTGTTGCCTTTGAATGGAAAACATTGCTCCATGAACTGCATATCCCTGCTAACAAAAACAGCATTGTTTTCCATATTATACAATTTGTATCCCTTTTGAGTGGAACTGTAACCAACAAGTATGGACCTCACAGCTCTTGGGCCAAACTTGTCATGTTTAGGTAGGGCAGTGGCAAAACACAGACATCCTAATACCCTAAGGTGATTAAGTTGTGGTGTTCTATTATATAGCATCTCAAAAGGGGACTTGTCTTTTATGGCAGTGGAAGGGACTCTGTTAAGTATGTAGACAGCATTTTTCACACAGAATCCCCAAAATTTATCTGGGAACCCTCCTTGTATTTTGATGGCCCTGGCTATTTCAAGGATGTGTCTATGTTTCCATTCAACTACACCATTTTGTTGTGGTGTATAGGGACATGAACTTTCATGAACAATACCAAACTGTGAGAAAAGAGTACTACAACTGTGATTAAAGAATTCAAGTCCATTGTCAGATCTGACCCTTTGAACTTTAGTTTCAAACTGTGTGTTGACCTTGAGAAAAAAATCTTTGAGTATAGAGAATACATCAGATTTCAACCTTATTAAGTAAATCCAGGTCCATCTAGAGTAGTCATCCACAATGGTTAGAAAGTATTTCATTTCATTTATAGTTTCAACTTTATAGGGGCCCCATACATCCATGTGTAATAGTTGAAATGCTTTTGTAGCTCTACTGTGACTAGTATTAAAAGGAACTCTAGTTTGTCTTGCTAAAGGACAGACTTCACAGTTGTTAAGGACAAATTGATCATTCTTTCTAAAAAAATCAAGCTTTCTAAAAAAATCAAGTTTCTTCAGGACTGCCATGGGCACATGGCAAAGTCTCTGATGCCAAGTCATCAGATCATCTTTAGTCACGATACGCATCTCCTCAACTCCTCCCTTATTCTCAGACATCCAGAGAGAGTGTATAAACCATTCTCCTCATTACCAATCCCCCTCACCTTGCCAGATGAGAGGTCCTGAAAGACACAATATTTTGGAAAAAAAATGACACTACAGTTTAGGTCTTTAGTTATTTTTGATATAGACAAGAGATTAAACTTGAAAGAAGGGACACATAAGACTCCTTTAAGTATATCACCTCCACCCAAATGATACTCCCCAACAGTTGAGATTTTGGCTGAATCTCCTGTCAGTAAGACCTTCCCCGATCCTCTCACAAGACAATAAGATGTAGTTGTCTTTGATCGGTGATCATGGTTAGTGGCTCCTATGTCTACTATCCATTTTACCAAATCTTTCGAGTCAGAGGCATACTTACCTGCCAAGTTTGCATTGATGTGTTGAAGTTCCTTGCTCTCCAGTATAGCAAGGAGTTTCTGATGTTGTGCAGGTGTGAACTGGTTGTATGACATTGCTTCAGTTGAAATGGAGTGAACAGCCGCCATGTGTCTGGTTCTCATGTACTGTGTTGCCTCCTGTGACTAGATAAGCCTTTTTTTCTTTACTTTTGAAGTTGTCTGGATATCCATGAAGAGTGTAGAAATCATCTTTTATATGTCCAGTCTTCTTGCAATAGTCGCACTTCATCAATTTATAGCAATCCACCTTGAAGTGGCCTTTGATCTTGCAATGATCACAAAAGGCATTTGGATTGTAGCCCTTCTTCTTATTTCCAGTTCCATTACCTCCTCTGTTGACCCAATTTTTAGAAGTGGACATGGCTGATAGTTCCATTGCCTCATGGATAGCCCTACCATTGGATCCAAGCATCATCCTCCGCTTTCCTCGATTCATCATGGCATATACTTGATTCATGAGGCACCGGTTGCATCAAGAGGATCCGCTTCTTATTCGCTATAACTATCATCTACTCCCATCGTAAATCGCAACACCTTTGATGTTGAGAGTGATCCACAAATTCCTTGGATTTTGGGCAACAAGACGGGCCGCATAATGGAGTCATACTCGCCCCATGCATTCGAGTCAGAGTAATACAACGATACGGACATTGTCTCGCCGATAGAAACTATTTCTTTGTGTAATTGGAAGGTTCTAGAACTATTCACTTTGTCAAATCTTTCTTTCAGTTCTTCCCAGATAGTGTAGGAATCAGAGTTATACAACATTCCAGTGAGTAGATTTTTGTTTACGTTCGCCATTAGCCAAGACACAACTATCGCGTTACATCGCTCCCATATTTGTGTCAAGTTTCCATGTAGATTTTCTTTTCGTACACTACCGTCAACAAACCCTAACTTATTCTTTCCTAATAGGGCTAACTTCATGGCTCTACTCCAAATCGTGTAGTTATCCATGCCATTTAAGGTGATCCCAACAGATAGGGAGCCAGGAACATCTGAGGGAAACAAGTACAGTGGATGGTTGTGGTCGATAGTAACCATCTCTCGTACTTGTTTCTCCGTATCGTTCTTCAACTGTGCTTCCCATGCTTGGATCTCAGTATAAAGGACAATAACAAATCAATATAGAGGAAAGTCAGAGAGAGAAAAAATACAAAAAGTAGATAACCGTAGGGTAGTCAGAAATCGGTGGGTCCAGTCATCGGAGCTGAGTTTTCCAACGAGATCTGCAGATCTATGAGTTCGTCATACCCTGCATGTGTGGTTCTTCAACAACTATATATGGATCCTTTGTTGAAAAGCCTCATAGTCTTCACAAATCTTGTAAAGGTGGTTCAATGGAAGCGAAACCCTAAGGAACCAGTCAAGAACAGCTTGTGGCCACGAAACCCTAAAAAATAAACTGAGAATCAGATCGTTTATCTTGAAGGCTCTGATACCATGTTGTTGCACAGATCTGTGTTGTGAGTAAGAGTGTGAAGATCGGTTCTTCTTCTTTAATGGAGGCGGGTGATGATGGAGGAGGATAAAGGGAGAAGACGAAGAACAGGAGAAGGTTCTCGATGTATTTTTATTAAAGTAAAGCAAATCAGTTACAATATGAAAATAGGTCAGGATATAAAATATCTCATACATGTAAAAGACGTTCCTGCCCTTTAGACTAAAAAGACTATTACATCCTTGTGACTTTACAGCAATATATCAAGTGGTCAGTCAATATTCTTCAACATATATGTCTGAAGATGCATCTAGTAAGAAATTTATTGTCTCTCAATTTAATAATTATAAAATGGTAGAAGGTCGGTCATCATGGATCAATTCCATAAAATTCAACGCATTATAATTTATAAGTCGTTTCACCCAACATAAAATTGTGATAGATAAAACTTTTATTGTGTCTTCGTGAAAAGACTTCGAACAGAGTCTTAAACACAAAAGGGAGGACATTTCTTTGAAAGAATCTTTGTGTAGAACAAGAGTTTCGCATACAGAATGAATCCAAAGAGCCTAGCTCTCAAGATGGAAAGGTTCATGTCGTTGAACATGTGAATCTTCCAAACGTGTTAAAATGTTGTGTTACCTTGAGTACGTTTGCTTTAATAATCTTAACCCCCCCCCCCCCCCCCCACAAACCCCAAATCCAATAAAAGAGGTTTAGTCCAGTTGTGTGCTTCTGGTGCATTTTACACCGTTTTTGTAATGTGTTGGTGTATTTAGATTTGCTTTCACAGTTGAAAAAACTGGAGATTAAGGAAGAGAAAACATGTCTGTCATGAATTTTCTACAATCAATGATTCCATTTTCCAATAGTCATTATAAGTTACAAATGAAAGCTTAGTTAATGTTACAATTAAAAGCTAATTCAGAACATTAAATAACAAAGTTCCAAATGGATATATGTGATAAATATGAGCTCTTCCGATATTGCAGAAAATATATTCCTTCCTTTGTTCCACAATATTTTTCATTGAGAGGCAGATGAAAATTGAGAGCAATTGCTGCTGCTCCTGCTGGTTTCAAAGCAGCGGGTTCTATCGTTTCTGGTGCGGTCAAATACCAGAAGTTTGAGCACTGGTTGGTTTTACATGCTGCTGCATTCTGATGAAGCGTGACAGTGTTGCGTCAATTTTTTGTTTTCAGTACTTATGCTAAAT
This sequence comes from Przewalskia tangutica, assembly GCA_029844215.1. Lineage (NCBI taxonomy): Eukaryota > Viridiplantae > Streptophyta > Magnoliopsida > Solanales > Solanaceae > Przewalskia > Przewalskia tangutica. The sequence continues at coordinate 119,259,534 of CM056726.1, read as the reverse complement.
TTGTTATATATATGGAGATACTTTTGTAAATAATTATTTTGTAATATGTCATATGGAGTCTAATATTGTAATATTGTACATTTGTGAACAATTAGTAATACAATCTTTTTTTATTATTATTTGTCTCTTTTTATTATTTATTTTGTTATTATTTTTTTCTAAAAATTAATTAATCAAAAAACATTTGCATATCTAATGCGACGGCCGCCGTCACATTAGCTCTTTGGCCGTTGCATTAAGTGTAAAAATAGGCCTCTCACAGTCGCATATCTAATGCGATCACTGGTTCGCCGTTGCATTAGGGGTAGCGCTGCATTAGATATGCAGCTAATGCGACAAGAAATACGCCGTCGATTAGCGCACATCTAATTACTGTCGCCGATTAGACCTAATGCAACGGCAGCGGATGCCACGTCTCCTAGCCGTTGCATTAGGTCTAATGCAACGGTCAGAAGGCCCTAATGCGATGATTTTGGGGCGTCGCATTAGGCCAGAAATGTAGTAGTGTATACATATTTTCCAAGGGTCAACTCCATTTTTTTTTTAAAAAACATTTCAAATATTTCTTTTATTTTATTCTTTTTAATAATGAAGCATCTTTCTCAAGTCTTTAAGATATGAGGATAGTAAATCGTATCATAAAAATTTAAAATATTTGATAAGAACACATTGCAAAGTAGTTAACAATTAAGGAGAGGTTTAACCAAACCCTAATGCACATGGGAAGTCCTAATTCTAGGGATAATTTGAATCAATTCAAGATTTTATTATATACTAACATTACAATAAATTGGTTCTAAAAGGGCGACTGTAATCGCCCTCTTTGGGTGAAATATCGCCCCCTTAAATCAAAGGAGGCGATTTTTAGTTGTCCTTCAACTCGCCTAATTAATCGCGTTGTCTTAGATCAAGAAGGACGATTTTTCAAGTCACCCCCTTTGGTAAGAACCAAAAAGGGCGACTGGAATCACTTTTTTTAGATTTATCAAGAAGGGAGTCGCCCCCTTTGGTCCTGGTAGTCGCCCTCTTTGAGATTTATCAAAAAGGGCGACTTGGGTTGGTTCAAAAAAGAGAAAAATTAAATGCACTAACTGGGATTCGAACCCTGGTCTGTACTGTGACACTGTACTATTCTACCACTAGATCACTAGTTATGCAACATTAATCACCACAAATACAACCCTCTGCAAATAATCGAACCAGAGCATCTTCTGTGGAATTGTGTCATTCTACGACTAAACATGTCATCAATATTTGTTATATTTATACTCCTCATAATCATAAATCCCTTGAATTCGGATCCGAATATTTCAGATATCCAAAAAGTTGGATATTCGTAATTTTCGGATCAGAATATTCCGGATATCCAAAAAATCAGATATCCGTAATTTTCGAATAATTTTGAATCGGATTCGGATTTGAATATTTCGGATATCCAAAAAATCAGATATTCGTACTTTTCAGGTAATTCCGAATCCGAATATTTTGGATATCCAAAAAATCGGATATCAGCAATTTTCGAATAATTTCGGATCGGATTCAAATCCGAATATTTCAGATATACAAAAAATCGGATATTCATAATTTTCGGATTGGATTCGGATCCGAATATTTCAGATATACAAAAAATTGGATATCCATAATTTTCGGATAAAATTCAGTTCGGATCCAAATATTTCGAATATACAAAAAATTGGAAATTCGTAATTTTCGAATAATTTCTGATCGGAATCGGATCTGAATATTTATTCGGATCCGAATATTTCGGATATACAAAAAAATGGATATCCGTAATTTTTGGATAATTTCAGATCGGATTCCGATCCTATTATTTCGGATAATTTCGAATCGGGTTCGATCCGAATATTTCAGATATACAAAAAATCGGATATCCGTAATTTTCGGATAATTTCGTATCAGATTCCGATCCAAATATTTCGAATAAATTTCGGATGGGATTCGGATACGAATATTTCGGATATACAAAAAATCGGAAATTCGTAATTTTCGAATAATTTCTGATCGGAATCGGATCCGAATATTTCGGATATACAAAAAATTGGATATCCGTAATTGTCGGATAAATTTCGTATCGGATATATAGTTTAATTGATTTATATTTTAATTTCGAAGTATCACCTTTAATTGATCCTCTTGAGTTTTTATTTTGACAAATTAAAAGATCACTAAAAATAAATAAATTAAAAGATACTACAAATATCTCTATTTATATTTTGTAGTAATTTGATTTTTTTAAATAAAATATGATAGATAAATTTAAACATCGGAACATTTATGGGCAGTGGTATAAAAGTTTAGAAATAAATCAAAATTTCAAAACTTGGAAAACGAATCTCGATAATATTTATCCTCTTTAATACTTCTTCTTTCTTGCATACTTAAAACTATTTTTTATATATTTTTAAGTATTCTACATCATGAGTCTAAAAGGGCGACTTGAAAAAGTTGCCCTTTTTTGTCCTAACCAAAGGGGGCGACTTGAACTCGCCCTCTTTGATTAGGACCAAACGGGGCAACTTTTTCAAGTCGCCCTTTTTGGTCCGAATTGGAACACTTTTTATTAATAAATAGTTATTTTAATTTTTTATTTACTATTAAGGATGTATTCAAGTTTATGTTATGTTTTAGATCTTAAAATTCAAAATATTTTCTTAAATTTTATATTCAATCAAATTATTATACATAAATTGAAAATGAGAAAATACTAACTAGACTGTCCAAATAATGTTAGTAATAAGTAAAAATGTTCATTTGTTCCAGTTTTGAAATATTTCTTTATGGGCGCTCAACATTAATGTGAATTATTTGTCTTTGTAGCATATTAATGAGTCACTATAAAAATTATTAAATTATTTTTAGGTTTGTTAAAATAAAGCTTTTGAAAATATAATTTTGAAAGATTGTTAAATGTTTTCCAAAATCCAATTAATTAATTTCGGATTAATCTTTAAATAAATTTATCTCAAATTTGATCTATAATATTTGTCACTTTAAAAAATAAAAAAACATTAATTTCATATTTCAATTCAAGATTCAAGAGGCAATCGTTTCTTGGACAATGGATATTTATTTTGATCCACAGTCTTCAAATGTAGAATTTTCTCAGTTTGGAGCTCAATCACATGATATTTCCCTTTCATAAATGGTTGTTGTAGTATCCCTTCAACTAATATACATGTTCCACTTGGCATAACTTGACAAGGAGTAGCTAAAAAATCAAAAACCAAAAAGGGCGATTGTAGTCGCCCCCTTTGGTAAAAAACCAAAGAGGGCGATTGTAGTCGCCGCCTTTGGTTAAAAAAAAATCAAATTACAACAAAATATGATAGATAAATTTAAACATCAAAACATTTATGGGTAGTGGAATAAAAGTTTAGAAATAAATCAAAATTTCAAAAGTAAGAAAAATACATATTTATTTATATGTTATTAAAAATAAATAATAAAATCAAAATATAAAGTGGACCAAAATCGATCTTCACTATTTTATAAGACACTAATAACATGCTTGCCTTAAGTTGTAATGTTCATGGGATAAGATGCCACATTCACTTTTTCCAACAACTTATGTCAAAAAACGATGCAACAAAACAAATTACCTAAACTTTTTAATTGTCTATTTAATTTTTTTGGGTTATACATCAATTAATCTCGAAATAGTTGATTAAAACACAAAGCTAGCCATGCAAGTTTTTATTGTTTTAATTAGAGAAACAATAAACACTAGAAACATAAAACATTTGAAGATAAATTTAATTTCTAACTCGAATCATCTTTTGTTATTTTCCGAACAATGGAAACTTTTTATTTTTATACAAGATCTTTCCTTTAATTTATATAAAATAACACATTTGTAAAAAAAAAACGTAGGCGAACAACATTTAGTCATTGAGCATCAAAAAGAGCGACTTCAAGTCGCCCCCTTTGGTGATGACCAAAAAGGACGACTTCAAGTCGCCTCCTTTAGTTATGACCAAAGGAGGCGACTTTTTCAAGCCGCCCCTTTTGATGATGACCAAAAAGGGCGACTTGAAAAAGTCGCCCCCTTTGGTGAAATTAAAAAGGACGTCCGAACTAAAAGGATATTTTTTAGTCGCCCTCTTTGATTTTAAAAAATCGCCCTTTTTGGAGCGATTTATTGTAGTGTAAACTAAAATGTTTGTCCCGTAATGCAAGTTTTAAACTGTGGTGCATGCATTGAGGCGTTTCTTTATTTGCAACGCTTTTATTGTATGGAGATTCATAGTCTATACAAAGATTCCCTATTTAATAAAGGGAAAAGGGGCATATTTGCCCTCTAACTTTGAGAAAAGGGGCATATTTGCCCTCCGTCAAAGTTGGGGAACAAATATACCCCTTCTGTTAATAAACGTCCACCATGTGGGCATATTTGCTCACCTTTAACTGTGATGACTAGGTGGAATCCACGTGGACGCCATCTGTGCGCCATGTGGATGACCCGACCCGACAATTACCCGACCCGTTCCCTAAAAAATCCAATTCGCTGCAAATTAAAAGGGGAGAACACCCAACGATTTCTTCTTCAAATTTGTGCCCTAAAATTCAGCATCTTCATTCTCCAGCAACATCAACACCGTTTTCCATCTTCCAAAATCAATATTTCAAGCTCTTTCCTCGAATTCAATCCATAACCGTCCACTTCAGCGAGCTCTTCTTCCCCAAAAGCGAAAAATCGTCACAACCCTCGAAATTTCATCAACTTCCGTCTTAACATTCAGGCGAATCCAACCTACTAATCGCGTACAAGAAGGTTAGAAATTCTTGAACTTTATGTGTTTAATCGATACTTATATGGTTCTAAGTCTTTCGTCGACATATAAATGTCTAATCGACAGTTGAATTTCTGCAAATTTTTATTGTTTGAAGATTGAAATCCAGCGTCTTATATATATGGTTATAATGTTTGGTTCATCTGGTCGCTAAAAAAACAGTGAACTCAATCGTCGACATAGGCATATTTTTTCGGACTTGAGAACTCAATGTCGACTGGTTTTAAATCGACTTGTAGACTGTGACGACTTTGTTTTGTTTTTAGTTGATGTTTGTTGTATTTGTTCGATATTATATTTCGACGATGCCGACGACGATTGAAATCTCTAATCGACAGTAAACCAATAATTTTTTTGACGCGATACAAAACAAATTCTTGAACTTGATTTTAAATCGGTAGTTGATTTTATTAGATTTGGTTGTAGAATAACCTACTAATCTCGTACAAGAAGGTTAGAAATTCTTGAACTTTATGTGTTAATCGATACAATTTTTATTGTTTGTAGTTGAATTTCAGCAAATTTTTCTGCAAATTCTTGAAGTTTAGAATTTTTTATTGTTTGAAGATTGAGTTCTATGCTTCTTATTCTACTTCGAAAGTGTAAATTTGGTTCGTCGATGAGTTTTGACAGTCTTTGTTTCGATTAAGTTATAGTCGATAGTGTTTGTTTAAGTTTATTAGTTAATACAATTGTGTTTATGTTCAGCAAGTAAGAAATGTCTCAAGTTAGTTGTTCTTCACAAAGGAGGTGTCATTGTGGTATGACTGCGAATCAATTTATTTCGAGGACTACTTCAAATCCCGGAAGGAAATTCTTCAAATGCCCCAAACCTAAGGTAAGTAATTTTAATCTAATACTTTGACGACATTTTTTGTTTGTTTGATTTTGTTTTTTTTTTCTTCATTTTTTGCTTATAGAGAAGTTCTTGTGGATATTGGAAATGGGAGGATGAGGAACATATTGAAAGTTTCTCTGGCGAATTAATGTCATCATTGGATGTGTTTAAGAATGTAATAACAGATTTGTAGATGTGTAAGAACGTTTAATGTAATGTTATGAATCTTCTTTTATGCAATTTCAGTTGGATGTATTTAAGTCTTTTATATCACTGTTAGAAAACTAATTCATTAGCAGCCATATGAAGAAGTTGTGTACATATTCTATTTTCAATTCGTCATGAGAATATTGTCCTGTCATTACATATATGGACTATGAAGTTTGATGGACTATGAAGACAAACACAAAAAAAGTTTGACATTTTAAGAGTTCAATGATGGTTGAATTTGATGTCTGATCTTGGAATGATGCATTATTTTCTTGGTATAGAAGTGAAACAACTTGCTGTATGAACTTTCATTTCTCAAAGAAAATAATTCCAAGAAATTTTAGAAAGGTTTCAAATGGAGGAGTGCAATTCCGTAAGTACACCAATGAAAGTTGGTTTGAAACTCATAAAAGAGCTTGATGGACGAAATGTGGACAGCACTCCATACAAACAGATGATTGGAAGTTTAATGTATTCCACTGCAACAAGGCCTGATATAATTCATGATGTTAGCTTCATTAGCAGGTTTATGGATTGTCCAAAAGAAGAGCATCTTCAAGCTGCCAAGAGAATTTTCCGGTACTTGAAAGGTACATGAGATTATGGGATAATTTACAAGAAAAAAACAACTGAAAGTTTGTTTGGTTATACAGACAGCGACTACGCTGGAGATTTAGATGACAGAAAAAGCACCCCTAACTGTACACATCAACATGAGAATGCACCAATACAAGCTATGATGATAAAAGCTACAAATCCATTCACTGTAAAGAACATGGCCAAGGCATCAATAAAGAACATTACACAAAAAAATATGTCTTCATCATCTCAAAAAAAGCCGATACATTACACAAAAAAATATAACACTGTAAAGAACATTACACAAAAAAAGTTTGACAATGGCCAAGACATCAGTAATTCATGTCTTCGTCATGTGTCGGACTGCCTATTTCTCTTCCATGTCTTCAATTTCTCTCTTATAACAAGAGCCTTGTTTCGTGGTTGATAAAGCAAGTTGGTTGGCTCACTCATTGAAGTAGAATCACCAACGATGGATATTTTTCTTGTTGGTGTAGCTAATCTTTGTTTCATCCTTTCAAGTATTCTAGTATTTGCCTCAGAAAATGACCTTGGCCTTAATGATGGTTCTGCTTCTATCATAGCGGTGGTGCTGCTGCATTGAGTTAGACGTTCTTCCGTTCTCACGCTACAAAACTTTCTTCCGTTCTCGCTCACTGCCGAGTAAATATGTCTTCGCCGCTTTTATTCCTTGCAAGTTGTTTCCCTTTACTAGCCTGCTGTTTAAAACAGGACAGCAGCAGCATCAGCAACTAAAAATTGAAAAAACAGGACAGCAGCAGCATATTTGCAACTAAAAATTGAAAAACGAGACACCAGCAGCTGACTGATCAGAACACCACAGCAGCAACTAAAAATTGAAAAAACAGGACAGCAGCAGCAGCTAAAAAGAACACCAGCAGCAGCTAAAAAGAACACCACAACAGCAACAACTAAAAATTGAAAAACAGGACACCAGCAGCTGACTGATCAGAACACCACAGCAGCAACTAAAAATTGAAAAACAGGACACCAACATCCGATCGATCGTAACACCACAAAGAATAACTAAAAATTGAAAAACAGATAAAGAAGAACATGTAAAACAGAGAGCATGTAGAGTGTTACCTTATCACATCTGTCACGACCCGTTCCGGGGCCCGTGACTGGTGCCTTACCCGGGCACCCAAGTAGTCATACATCAGAGAAATCAGCGGAAAATAAAACAACCACAATATGAAATAAAGATAAATAAGACACGCTCGGGAAAAGTTGTCTTTCGCATATATGTATATAAGTACCCCAAAATGAGCTACATCCCAACCTTACAACAGTCTATGCACTTCTAAGAGTTTAAAACAACAATGGCGGGACAGGCCCCGCCATACCCCAATACAAATATCTACAACGACAGGACCATACCAAAATGCTAAGCTTCCGAGAAACGGAGCTTTCCCAACGCCAAACGGTGATCCTAAGAACGGATCAACGGTAGGAGTACCTTTACTGCGCAGATGAACGCGGCCCTCAAGGAGGTCAAGATAACAGTACCAAGTATGTGAAATCAAAATACGTAAATGAAATCATAGTAGTCTATATAAAGCGGAGACATGTATGATAACCAAAACTACGATTCACAATAAATAAACAAATATGTCAAGTCGTGGACTCACGCCTCAAAGTCATCATAAAACTGCACGGTAAGTACGAGGCATAGCCGACTACTAAAACCTACAAGATAACAAGGTCATAAATCAGATCATGAGATCTGTCTGCATCATTACATGATCAAAGCCGCCACTCGCTCGCAGATCTAATGCGCGCGCTTCAGCCTCGAACTTCCCGTAGCTCGCACGGGCCACCCGATGGCCCGCATGAGGTATTCCGCATCGAGGGTAGCTACTCCCGGCAGCCGCCCCGACTCGCCGTCCGCATGGCCACAAAGACCGCGTGACCACAAGGGCCGATACTAACTGAACTCCCAGCTCGCAAGATAGCCATACTGCACCGCATAAGGTATTCTCGAATCATAGGTCACTAGACCCGCCGAAGTCTACCCCAGACGGAGGCAGCTAACCCCTAATCATGAGTGATATAATATCAACATGACGCTTTATCGTTAAACAACCTAAGCACAATAAGGAAAACCCTCTACACAAACATCACAAGATACTAACTCACGTAGCATCCTCACATGTTTACTTATCAAGTCAACAAGAAAGTATTACAAGACTATCACAAATCAATACAATCAAGTTATTCACACAAGGTACTTTCTACATTATGCTAACAAGTTCGGTTTTTAGCCCCAAAGTACTTTATGTATTACTCTTTAAAAGATCCGCTTTCTTCACAAAAGTCACACAATACGTAGTATAAAAATAAAGTGATTATCTTTTGAAGTAAATCAAAACATTTCTCTTTGTAAAATCAAGTAACAACATTCTTTTCCCAACGCTTAAGTTTGCCTAATTTCAATTACTCAAGTTTCTCATTTTGAAAGGTTTCGTAGTTCCTAGCTTTAATCCTTTAAAACAATTTGAGAAACATATACCCTAAGTGTGAGTAGGTTATTATTATTCGTAACAATCTTATTACAAATGACCATGATCTAGTAAAAGTAATATCATTTTGTCTCATCTTAGCTCCTATGCAGATGGAAGTTTCTACTGGTTTTAATAATACTTTTTTAGTCAAAATATTTCCTTTATTAGCGCACTGTGGTTTGTTCGACATTTATTCGACGCAGAAACATCATTCCTTCAAAACCAAAAATACTATTTACTCACGAATGAGGTTTCACACTTTTAACAAAATTCATATTAGTATAATAAGTCAAGTCTCTTATTTCCTTAAATCAATAAATCGTTATTTTTATCACTCTTAAGCCGTTATACCTAACTTCCCATAAAGCTAGTATAACTCTTAAGCTTTTAAAACCAAGTGTTACTCTTCTTTCAAAAAAAGGTTTCTTAATTCTTTTGAACTACTTCAGATTCTTTTTATTCGGGCTTAAGTCAGAAGACATTGCGTAATTATTATTCGTGCTTAAGTCCAAGACATTGCCGTAATTATTATTCGATTAACACACGCACGCCTACCGTACTATATACATATTCTTTAAAATATCATGCTCAAGAGGATAGGAAGAATCACATACCTTCTCGAAATCCACCGCCAAGTTGAATATGTCGCGCAGAGAATCGACCTATAATACCAACACGTCTATCAACGTCTGATCAGATCGCATAAAGCTCTAGCAGGGTTCGTTATTCTATGGACATTTGGGCAGCACTTCCTACCCGTGAGCTACTCAAGTTCATCAGGAAAACAAATTCATGTAAGTACAGTTCTATTATTCATCTTTTAAACCCTTCTACTGTGATATCAGTTCAATTCTATTCTTTAATATCCTTCTAAGTATTTATACTTATTCCTATACTTCTACAGTATGTATATTCTAATTTACAAAAGGAGGATAAGGTTATTTACCTCGGTAAGCCCAATAATATCCTAGATAAAAGTCGCGCCTGAGCAAGGTTTAGCTCCTAATTTGTGCGCTCCGGTAGCTCCAAGAAAACCTTAGAAGTTCTTCACAACTTCTACTAAGGACTAAGGGATTTGGGCTAGGGTATTTTGGGCATTATAACAATACTAGAAGGCAACTTTTCAACCAAGGAAGGGGGGGTAGATTTCAAGGCAGTGTGGGGTTGCTCTCGGCCAGAGCTTCTCAAAGGGGAGTGTGTTTGGACGAAACAACAAGAGGAGAGGGAGGGATTTGAGACTTAGAAAGATTGCTCAATTTAGGATGAAATAACTCTTCAACAAGTGGTATTTATAGGTCGGGATGGACGGCCAACCAAGGGCCAAGATGATGCCAAGTGCAAGGCAAGTGTAGGGTGAGGATTTAGGCAAGTGTCCTGGCCAACTTGCACACAAAATATCCTACCAACTACATGACGTTAATGGCCATCCATTCGCCCTAATGCCGTGTAACATCCATCAATGAGAGGTGACAAGTGTCGCCTCTCGTTGGTCCAACGTGCGCCTCTCTAAAAATCCGCAAAAATTAGAAATGACATAGCCTAATTTATCCTACGCGAGTTTAGTAAAACGCTTCATTTAAAAACGACTTAATCGGGTGTTGCACAAAGTGAAATTCGCCAAGCCACCTGGGGGTGACACGTGTCGCCTCCTACTCGCCCAAAATATTTCATCTTCCAAAATATCCACAATGGCCAAAATCTCAAAACAAAGTGGGCCTACAAAATCAGAATTTTCTCCCGTGGGCCCCACGTGACCATTTCCGAAAATAAAATTCCAAATTCTCTAATATTCCAAGAAGTCCGAATACCAAATCTGGGAATCCAATTCCCATTAACGAACCTTTTTCCTTCACAAAAACCGGAAACTTTTCCGTGGAAAAATCACCTTGTTCTTCCTTTCCAATTTCAATGTCGTATTCTCGTACGTACGTCCTCGCATACATACCCTGAAACTACGGGGTATAACAACATCCCCTTGCATTGTGTCCACTGTGATGGCATGTAGAACATGTCATAGGTTTTCCTTTCCTTGAAGCGGACCATTCACCTTGTCTTTTCAAGTTTTCCTTCCTCACTCTTCCTCTCTTAACTTTGGGTCGACCCACCATCTTACACATTTCTGGTGGTTCCATATCATGACTTTTTTCATATTTCCAGAATTTAGACCCTCTAACTGGTTGAAGTTTGTGTGAATAGATTGACAAGTAGGTTGACTTATTAAAATATGGGTAAAAGGCTCCGGGCAATGTAATCCTTGCCTACATGCCAGTATGCTCTTATAGCATGAGGACATGGGATACCACTAAGTTCTCATGTCCTACAACTACATTTCTTTGCCATTAGATCGACAATATGTGTATCGGTTCCCTTAGACACTTCAAACCCATCATCACCACTGAAATGTACCTCACAATTTTCAGCAATAACCACAAAGTCCTTGTAAATCTCTAATATCAGAGGATCAGATTCGTGAGCCCATTTATGCCCTTGACTTTCATTCGCTACCAACATGGCCATTACCTACACAATGTTAAGGTGTTAATTCCGTGTCTTAAAACTAAATTGAAAGGGTCAAGTGTTACCTTTAATCTAATATCTTCAAGCATCTTGATAATTGGCAGGCTCGCCTCCAGAATCCACTTGTTAAACGACTCTGTGATGTTGTTATCCACATTTTGATTCTTGCAAGTTGTGTCGAAGTAGGCTCTAACCCAAGTCACAACTGGGTATGTCAATAAATTCTCAGCAGCTGACTGATCCATCTCACCTATAACCTTCAAATGGTCACAAAACTCTTCATGATAAGAGCTCCATGCACAATGCCACATCTTCTTCTTCAATGCTTCAGAACCACCCCATCTTTTCAATCAATTGTGCTCTATATGTTTAGCACAAAACCTATACTTAGCTTCAGGTAACTTTGTCTGGATTGCATCAATTAAACTCTGCATATATACATCAAATTTTTAGTTTTTCAGATTTTCAGTTTTCAGAATTTTCAAGATTCCTGCATTTTCAGTTTTCACAATTTTCAGAATTTTCAGAATTTTAGAATTTTCAGATTTTCAATTTTAGCCATGGTACTTAAATCAGAAATATTTTACCTTTTGCATATCAGACATGGTGGTGATCCCTTGGCCTTGCTGCATGTTTAGTGAATTCTTTAGTAGTCCTAAAAACCAATTCCAAGTGACCTTGTTCTCTTTAGAGACTACTGCCCAGGCTAGTGGATAAATATGGTTCATTGAATCTTGACCAACAGCTACCAACAGTTGCCCTTTAGCCTTTCCTTTCAAGAATGTGCCATCCAATCCTATGAAAGGTCTTAACCCACCACTAAATCCATTCTTCATTGCATTAAAACATATATACATTCTTAGGAACTTTCGTACTCCCGTTTCAAGTGCATCCCTAGATATGTTGATTACAACATCATCACTTCCACGGTTGCTATTCATCAATTCATTAGCATAACTCTCTAACTTATTACACTCATCATTGTAACTACCACTAAGTTCTCCCAAAATTATTCTCTTGGCCCTCTTACACTTATGAAGACTAACATTGACATTAAAGACGACTTTCAGTTCTACCCTCATCTCTTTGACCTTCACTTTTGGATCATTTTGTAGCTTGTTTTGGAAATAATGAGCTATTGTGTCACAATCTACTCTTTTGCATTCAAATGCTGGTGGACAATTGTGTTCATTAACCAATGTTTTAACTGAAACCCCAATCCCGTTCTTGCATTTACTGATGGAACATTTAAAAGGATATCCCTCAACACACTTGTACCTAACCCTAGATTTGTCACTTTTCAACAATACCAACCCTTTATTTTGCGACAAGACATAAAGCTTCATAAACATTCTAGCCTCAATGATATTTTGAAAGACATTCTAGGATATATAGTTTTGAAATGCTCTAACTTTTGTGTAATCTCTCTTTTATTCTGAAGTCTAATAAGCTCTAATTCTTCAACATCAAAATCATCATCACTAGACTCATTACCAGAAGAGTTTAATGATTCATTGGCACTGTCACAGTTTGTGCCGGCCTCAACATCAATACAATATGACTCAGAATGTTGTGTAATGTTAGTCGCATCAAAATCATCAACATCTAATTCACATTCAGCTGCGACATCAACATCTAATTCACATTCTACATGTCTTTCTATGACAATGATCTGCAAAAAACAATACAACACTCGCGTCAAAAAAAATTGTTGGTTTACTGTCGATTAGAGATTTCAATCGTCGTCGGCATCGTCGAAATATAATATCGAACAAATACAACAAACATCAACTAAAAACAAAACAAAGTCGTCACGATCAAGTCGATTTAAAACCAGTCGACATTGAGTTCTCAAGTCCGAAAAAATATGCCTATGTCGACGATTGAGTTCACTGTTTTTTTAGCGACCAGATGAACCAAACATTATAACCATATATATAAGACGCTGGATTTCAATCTTCAAACAATAAAATTTGCAGAAATTCAACTGTCGATTAGACATTTATATGTCGACGAAAGACTTAGAACCATATAAGTATCGATTAAACACATAAAGTTCAAGAATTTCTAACCTTCTTGTACGCGATTAGTAGGTTGGATTCGCCTGAATGTTAAGACGGAAGTTGATGAAATTTCGAGGGTTGACAGCTTCGATTTTCGCTTTTGGGGAAGAAGAGCTCGCTGAAGTGGACGGTTATGGATTGAATTCGAGGAAAGAGCTTGAAATATTGATTTTGGAAGATGGAAATCGGTGTTGCTGTTACTGGAGAATGAAGATGCTGAATTTTAGGGCACAAATTTGAAGAAGAAATCGTTGGGTGTTCTCCCCTTTTAATTTGCAGCGAATTGGATTTTTTAGGGAACGAGTCGGGTAATTTTCGGATCGGGTCATCCACATGGCGCACAGATGGCGTCCACGTGGATTCCACCTAGTCATCGCAGTAAAAGGTGAGCAAATATGCCCACATGGTGGAAGTTTATTAACAGAAGGGGTATATTTGTTCCCCAACTTTGACGGAGGGCAAATATGCCCCTTTTCTCAAAGTTAGAGGGCAAATATGCCCCTTTCCCTTTAATAAATAAATTGCTATATATTTTTATTCTTTTAACACAATGTTTAAATTATATTTTTTTTTCATTTTTTAATGTATGAGGTACATTTATAACTCGGTCACCTAGAAAGTTCATTTAGATATTCAATTCAAAATTCTCATCTTAGATCTCTCTTTCTTATAATGAGTCGATTCGGCTAATCTATTAATGATATCTCTCGTAAGTGTAAATATTAAATAACTTCATTTATCAAAATTCTTGATAAATCATCAAAATTTAGACTGATCATGAGAATAATTCACTTAAATGCTAGTGGTTATCAAACTTTCATTTTCAAGATCGCTACTCCAACGAATTGATTGCTAGGCCAATCCGAAGAAATTCTCGTCTTAGATCTTCATCAAGTTTAGTTGTAACATTACAATTAATCCAAAACAAATTAATTTTAAAAAACAATCAAGCCATACCATTTTCCAATCATCCCATTAATTTCTAACTTATAGTTCCAATATCTTCTAAAGCTTAAAAAAGGTTTCTATTATTTTAAATAGTTCTAACTTACCTTCTCGCAAAATAAGCAACTTGACTGTTTTTTTGTTTTGTTGATGAGAATCCGCGGTACGCTTCTTTCGAGTCGCAAGACAGGTAAATCTCGATCGACGCAATAGCCTGCAAACCACGTCAGTCAGTTAAACCACACTTGGCAAGCCAAGTGATGCGACCTCAAGAGGCGAAGGCGGTCGAGCGTTACTGCGGGGTTTCGAACTTGTGACCAAACTCTCCCACACCACCCACAATGAGGATACCCTATGCCTTCAACACCAATTGGTCTAGGGCTTCGGATAGCAACTTGACTGTTGAGGTTTAATATAACTAGGAAATTTAAATACTAATGAACGTCACATGAGACTATGAAACAAATAATATAAAATTATAGATACGAACAAAAAGAAAATAAAGTATTTCACAATAACTATGCCTCAAATAAGTTGAGGAGTCACGTAATAAGGAGTAGGAGAAAATATACGATAAATATTTATTTGTATTGAATGTTTACACATAATATGTATATTATTTTATTATAATTAAGTGATTAATAAAGTGAAGATATATGATAATAATCATAATTGAGTGAAATACATAACTATATGTTCAAAACATATGACATATAATTGATAATGTTAAAGTATATTGGGCCATTTGCTAGTGCAACTCAGCCGTGGGACACTTTTTCCTTTCCATTTTTTTTTGTATATTTGTTAAATATTAGACTTAAGTTTATATCTTAATTAGTAGTGTAATATTACCATAATTGTAAAGTTAGTATTCTTATATAATAGGAATTCCTAGGTAGAATAGGAAGCGGATCTTCCTTGTAACCTGTATATATATGTCTTTAATTAATAAGAATAATCAAGGGATTATTTCTTTCATGGTATCAAGAGTCTAGGTTCTCTTTATCTTGCTTCCGCTCTTCAAAATTTCCTCTCTATTCTATTTGAAATTTTGCCCTAAATTCTCAATTTTTTGTGTTCTTCCTTTTTCACAAAAACCGAGTATGTTCTCTTCCAAAATCCTTTCTCACAAATTCCCTTCTCTGAATCTTATTGTTCTATTCCCTATGGCTGATAAGAATACTTTTCACCCTGCCCTCACAGTTTCTAATATCAAGAGTGTTCTTCCTATCGTTCTTGACCTAGAAAACGTTCAATATGGGACGTGGGCGAAATTATTTAAGATTCATGCTTTGGCACATAAAGTCCTCCACCACATCATTCCTCCAACTCCTCCAAAGGGGGGTGATGCGGCGTCTACTTCTACGACGGTTGTGCCCACTAAAGAAGCAGATCCAGAATTATGGGTCATGCTTGATGCTAAGGTTCTTCAGTGGATTTATGTCACTATCTCCTTGGATCTTTTACAGACGATTATGAAACCCAACTCCACATCTACGGCAGCGTGGGATCGGTTGCGAGACATATTCCAAGATAACAGTCATTCTCGAATTGTTATCCTTGAGCAGGATTTTCACAGGTTTCTATGGCGAATTTTCCAAACGTTTCTTCGTATTGCAAACGCCTCAAGGGCTTGGCAGACCAACTCATAAATGTGGGTTCTCCTGTTTCTAATAGTCGTCTAGTTCTTCAGATGGTTACAGGCCTGCCAGAGGCCTATAGCGGTGTTGCTTCAGTTATTCGACAAAGTAACCCCTGCAAGAATTTTATCAAGCCCGTTCTATGCTTACTTTGAAAGAAGCCGGATTGGCTAAGAAAGTGGTGATTGGGGTCAACTCTGTCGTCATGATGACATCTTCCAATTTTACTCCTTCAAATCCAGCCAACGTGATCCAAAATCACAACAACGGGGTGGTAAGAAGGGCCAAATTCGGAAAAATAATGGCAAAAATCGTGGTAGCAACAACGGGGGCAACCGTCAGCAGCAGCAGCAGTCCTGGAGCCCCCTGGACAATGGCAGTAGGTCCCAGTGTTGACACCCAATTTTGACCCATCTTTTAGTCATTTCTTGCAATTTTAAGCATTTTAGGACACCGCATTTTAATCATCATTTTTTGCATTTTTTACATAATATTCTATGTTTATTTCTTCACAAAATGACATGACATATTATTATTTTAAATTAAGCATGATGTCTTTGTTAATATTATGTGTCTATTATTATTACACCGTCGTTTGATTTTAATAGTGTACGCATCTCGTTAAATAATTAATCGAAACTGCATTTTTCTTGTAATTAGGCATTAAACATTTGCTAAAGTATTGTATTTTATTATTATTGCATCGGCATTTGCATTTTTATAATTTTGTATCTTTAAATAATTTTTCTTTTAAATAATTAATCCATTTTGCATTTTTTGCCAAACCAGTCCAGTCCAAGGCACAATCTGAATCAGTCCAATCCGCCAAAAACCGAAGCCCAAACTGAAGCCCAAAAAATGAAGTCCAGTACCCCTTTCATCTTTGCCCTCCAATACCCAAAACCCAATACCCACTACTCAATACCCAAACCCAAAACCCTAAACCTAATCTCACCCTATAAAATAAACCTACCCTACTTCTAACTCTTCAGCCCTATTATTCCCTCAGCCCCAGCCGCCTCCCCTCTTTAAGCTCTAAACCAGCAGCGACTTCAACAAACCAGCCGCCCCTATCCTCCCTCTCCTTTCCACAGCAAAACCTAGCAACACTCTCCTTCCTAATACCCTAGCCCCTCTCTCTCACCCTGTGACTTCACCTCACGCCCACACAAATCAGCAGCTACACACAAAGAGAAACAGAGTGCAGTACCTACTGCGCAAAATGGCAAAAAAAAACTTCTTTCTTTCTCCTTCAACCGTCATTCTCAGGCACCAGGTAAGTCTCTCTCCCTCATCTCAGTTATCTCTCTCCCTCACTCGCTTTGTTTTACATATTTTTCTATTCTCTTTTATTTGTTTTTATGGTTCTTTTGATGTGGAGTTTGAGAGCTCAAATTGTGAAATTCTTGTTGTTGGCTGATTGATATGAAAGTGTGATTCTTTAAAATATAATTACCATCAAAATTGGGAGGGTAATTCATTTGCCTATTGGACTGTGGCTAAAGTTATTCATGTAACATGTTCAACAAATTATCTGAGAGACGAGTTCATTGGCTGGTGAAGTCTGAGTAACCGAGCGACGAAATGCATAGAAGTAAGTTTTAGCGTGTGGCTTTGGTCCAAGAGGGAGTTCGGAGCTGTTGTGAATCCTGTGATGGATGACAGTGGTGCTAATTTTGGTTGGAAACAGTATGGCTGCATTGTGGGCTGAATTTGTCTTTTGTGAAAGATTTATATGAAGTTTGCTATACTATTGTGTTTGCACAAATGTTTAAGTGTCTTCTGGCTAATGTGTTGCACTTGTTATTCAATTTAGTATGTTTCAGAACTAGTTCACTTGTTAATAGCTCATTGAAATTTTCAACCGTTGCTCAAAATGCTTAAAATGTTGGCTTCGAGTGTTATGTTGTCTGAAACACGATTCTTATTTGAAATTGATTAGAAAGTTGTGGAGTTTGTTTGCTATAGTTGTGGGCTGCACTGCTTTCTTGATATAGTTAAAAATGCCCATGTTCTTGAATAAGATGCACCTACACATGTCTAAGTTGCCTATTAAAAGTATATATAGTTTTCTTTGGTTTCTTAAATTGGCCGATGAAGGAATCTCCGTCTGATTTCCAAGGCCTCCACGTGCAAAGACGGATTTATTTTTGTTTTATTTATTAATTCTTGCTATTACTTTAAAATCATTTATTCTATTACTAACACTTTTACTAAGTGCCTATGCAGGTATCCGGAAATGCATTTCAAAAAGAATATCCCGAAGTTTATTCTCTGCCGTATTTAATTTCAGTTTTATTCGGCATTGCATTTTATTTTGATTCTAAATTATCTAAAAATGTTTAGAATAGGTAGAATAAAAGTCAATACATAATTAACCTAGGTTTGAACGGATAACCGCAAGTTAGCGGATCTTAGAGGATGCCTAACCCCTTCCCTTTAGGATAATAAAGAACCCTGATCCAGAATCTCACATAGCTTTCGCAGACCTTTAAATGGGAATCATTCGTAGTATTTTATGCTACATTTTCAGTGTCCTAATTCACTATAATAATTAGGTGGCGACTCCTTTAAATAGCAATTCTAGGAATCAACCATACGTGGCACTCCCGTTTCGACTCCGTTTAAAATGGGGTGTTACAGATGGCGACTCTGCTGGGGATAATCAGGTTCTTGACCATAACAAACCTAGGTTTATTATTGTTTGGCTTTATTTGCTTTTATTTGTTTTAAATGCCTTAAAACTGCTTGCTTAATTTCATATGTTTAACTGTTTTAATTGCTATTTGTTTTACTGTTTTTCTTAAATTGGCATTCCGTTCATATTTCCTCCACTCTGGAAAATTCACACTGTCACAAACTACACGCGCTGGTGTGCTTCGCGCACCCGCAAATTTCTTTCAAGAACACCCAAAATTTAGGAGAGTTGGCGCTTGCGTGGAGTTAGATCGGTTCGTCTGATCAGCCACGTAGCCTTCTCACTCGAGTTGTCCGCTCGGGAACCTTGCGTCTAGTAAGCCAAATCTTAGAAAACTTAAGATAGAGCTATACCACTTTTATTTAAGTCATGCATGCATAAACCTTAGGTGGGTTAATCCTTGGTATTAACGCCACAATTAGAAATCCACCAAACTTGTCGACGGGTTTCACGACCCAACGACCCATTAGCATATTATGTGTAGCGTGATAGACGGATCCAAGCCTGGTCATGACACACTGAAATTGGAAAAAAAGTGCACCGTCATTTAGTCGTCATTTTCAACAAAACATTGCAGTTTAACGGCTTGGACCTATTTATCATAATCTCGCATATTTGGCGTTTAGGCCTACCTCTGGCATAAGAGAGGTTCCATGCATATTAGGCGCGCGCTTGAGTTGCATGCATTTGTTTACTATTTTGTCGCTAGCAATTCTGTACATATTATTTAATGCAATAGTTACTCTTTTAACCTCTGTGCATATCATGCTTATAATTCCGGCCATTAGCATTTGTATTTTTTGCACTTTTGTTGTCACATTGCAATCAGGACTTCTACTGCGTAAATCGCTCTTGAACAGCACGATTTGGACTTTGTGAAGCATCAACCACCAGTCCGGTCGAACAATCGAAGTCTTTGACTATATTGTCACGCCTTACATTTTACTATTTTGTGGCTTGCCTACTCACGGGCTTGTCATATTTTTGCGGAAGTCCGCCCTCGCAAATAGTCGGCGGACAACAACAAAAAAAAAAAAAAAGGGAAGAAAAGAAAAAAATCATCCTGTGAATGAGTTGAGTTATGTTGTGAAAGAAGTCACTTTATAGGATTCAACGAAGCATCGCTCTGGGTCTTATATTTTGCATTTTTATACGTATTTGCAAGTCCAATTAATATGTCTAGTATTGATTGCATAATTCTTTATCATGCATTTACAGCAATAATTATTCCGAACTACGCGTGTCTGATTCTCACCATACGGCCTCAAGCGTCGGTCCACTCGCTCCACATCACCGTAGAACCCAGCACCACAAGCCATAGCAGTACACTCCAGGTTCAAGCCAGTTATATTCTTTTACTTTTTACACCATAGCCCAGTGTCATCATAACTCGACACTGGGACAGCTTTAAGTCCGCGTTAGCCCGCCTTAGTGTTTTGACCATGGTATTCCAGTGTCGTCATAACTCGACACTGGGACAGTTTTTGATTTTTGCGTCAGCCTTG
This sequence comes from Przewalskia tangutica, assembly GCA_029844215.1. Taxonomy (NCBI): domain Eukaryota; kingdom Viridiplantae; phylum Streptophyta; class Magnoliopsida; order Solanales; family Solanaceae; genus Przewalskia; species Przewalskia tangutica. The sequence goes on along the minus strand of CM056726.1, from coordinate 119,239,203 downwards.
TCTACACCGCGGCATTTACGCACTCGAAGATCGAGACAAAATTGGCTATGAGTCAACGTCTTTGTCCGAAGATTCTTCCATCATCTCCATACAAAGAGGGACAGCTGTTGACACCCAATTTTGACCCTCCCGTCCAGTCATTAACTATAAAATTACACTTCTCATATGTATTTATCATTTCATTTAAACAGGTATACACTAACGTCTTTTCTCAAGCTTAGCTTGCAGGAGCATTTATTCTACGGGGCGGCGGCGACACGCCCGCATAACGACGTGTCAAGAAGTCCACGCAACGATGCCAAGCGGCAACACGCCCGCATAACGGCGTAATCGGCAAGTCCATGCAACGCGGCGCCCGCGAACACGCCCGCATAACGACGTGTCGGCAAGTCCACGCAGACGCCGACAAGAACACGTCCGCATAACGACGTAATCAGCAAGTCCATGCAACGACACCAGCGGAAACACGTCCAGACAACGACGTAATCGGCAAGTCCACGCAACGACGCCAGCGGAAACGCGTCGGACAACGACGTGTCGGCAAGTCCATGCAACGACGCCCGGCGGAACACGCCCGCACAACGACGTAATCGGCAAGTCCATACAACGACGCCCGGAAGAATACGCCCGCATAATGACGTTATCGGCGCAAGCAAGCGCAACGACGCGCAAGACGCACGCCAGCAATGACGCCTTATCAAGACAACAAGTCCAAAACGACGCCATCATCAAGATATCACGCAGCGATTTCTATATTCTCAAAATTGCATTTTTTCTCATTCATGCTTTATTATTCTGGTCTTAACGATTTATGCACTCACTCTTTCTTGAGCTTTAGTCTACAGGGGGCAATTGCAGCAAGAACAACGTATCCGCATTCACAATCGCAACACGTCCGTGCAAGGGCGAAATCACAGCATTTGCAGCATCGCATCAACACAGCAGGCATCACATTTTGCAGGATAACCTTTTCTACTCACAGTTGCATTACTTTTAAAATTATACATCATCATTTTTGCCTTATGATTATGCACTAAGCGTTTGTTTAAGTCTTAGCATGGAGGAGCAGGAGCACAACGTGGTTTTTCTCTTACAATAACCGGGCAATCTGGGGCGGCCAACCTTCCAACGATTGGCGCGTAGCGGCCTCAGCGTCAGTCCCACTCGCTCCACATCACCGTAGAACCCAACACCACAAGCCATAGCAGTACACTCCAGGTTCAAGCCAGTTATATTCTTTTACTTTTTACACCATAGCCCAGTGTCATCATAACTCGACAGGGCGACGCTAAGTCGCGTTAGCGCGCTTAGTGTTTTGACCATGGTATCCCAATGTCGCCATAACTCGACATCGGGACGATTTTGATTTTGCGTCGGCCTTGTCTACCGCCAAACATTTACGCAATGCGAAGATCGAGACAAAATTGGCTGAGTCAACGTCTTTGTCCGAAGATTCTTCCATCATCTCCATACAAAGAGGACATTGCTGACACCCAATTTTGACCCTCCCGTCGATCATTAACTATAAAATTACACTAATTTTGTAAAATAATTTTTATGATTTTTTAATAAAATGCAAATAATAAAACATAAATGCCATAAATAAACAATTTAATAATGGCATCGCGTAGAGTTTTAAGCACTTAGAGTCTCGCGCCCGCATTAATTAACTTTAAGCTTTGTCGTAATTCTTAAATAATTAATAAATGCATAAAATAAATAATTTAGCGATAACGTCGTGTCAGGTAGCATAGCCGCATTTATTAGTAATCATTTGTAATTTAAAATCAATTTTAATCTGATATATGCATTTAATAGCATCGCATTTATAAAGCTTTAAACGATTCTTAAATATCATACTCGCATTTAGCATTTAAATAATTTAATCTAAACTCAATTCAATTTAATTTAACTTCGCAATAATGCAATAATAAGATTTTAATAGCGCCGCATTCTAAAGCATTAAGCATTAATCAAATAACACACCCGCATTTATTTTATAACAATTAGATAATTTAATCACAATTAATTAATTACTTTGTCACTAATTAAAAGCCTAAAACTATTAATTAAATAGCACATTAAACTAATTAACTCCTAAAATTAAATACCTACTTAAAACTAATACCCTAATAACTACCCAACCCATCTTTTAATCAGCCCACACGCCCCTTATTTCCCGTCGACCCGCGACCCGCGAGGCCCACCCGCAAGCCCACGCCGCTTTATACCTCAAAGAGAAGCCTTTCTGGGATACCATCGTCTCTCCCCAGCAGAGTCGCCATTTCTGTCGCGCCCATTTTCCGGCCGCGGCATTCTAAATAGCGAACCCTGCTCAAAAATGCGATGTTAGAAAATAAATAATAAATGCTAAAGTGCAAAAAGTGTTAAATGTTTTAACAAGGTGCAAAAAGTGCAAAGAGGCTAAAATGTTAAAAGAGTGCTTAAAAGGTGCTAGAAATGCTAAGATGCTAAAGGTGCTAAAAGATTAAAAAAAATGCTAAAAGGATGCTAAAAGCGCAAAAATGCTAAAGGGTTCGCGGAGTCGCCACCTAATTAATTGGGTGAATTAGGACACCTAAATGTCAACTAGGTTAAAGTCAACACTAACTCCATTTTTATGGTCTGCTAAACTTAATGAGATTCCGGGTAAGGGTTCTTTATTAATCTAGAGGGAAGGGGTTAGGCACCCTCTAAGATCCGCTAACTTGCGGTTGTCCTGCCAAACCTAGGGTAATTATTATGTTTAAAAAATGCAAAATAAAAGCTCCTCCTGCTTAATGAAATGCTAAAACGTTAAAATGTTTAAAAGGTGCTTAAAGTGTAAAAGGATAAAAGGTGTTATAAATAAATAAAGAGGCAAATGCTAAATGTTTAAAAATGCTTAAAATACTAAAGATTATTAAATGCTAGAAGGGTGCTAAAGGTGCTAAGAGGTGCTTAAAATGTTAAGGAATGCTAAGAGGGTGCTTTATGGACTAATTATGTGTTCATGCAAAGGTTATTAATCTTGCTTAACCTGCGTGTAGTAAAAAGTGCTTAAGATGATTTTTTGAGAGTTTAGGGGAAAAATGTTATGTATTTTAGTAAGAAACAAAATGTTGGTTTTATGACGCAAGTTAAATCATTTAAATCATTTTTGCAGAATTTAGACATGCTCAACAGTCCTAAAAGGCAAGTAAGTTAAGCGATGAACTTTAAATTACCTCCCCACTTATATGTTTAAAGGCTAATTATTCTAGATATCCTATTAATTACAAAATTAAATAATAAAATTACAATAAACAAATAAAGGCATAAAATGAGGCAAGAAAGTTAAGAGAGTGAAGGGATTGGAGCGGATGACTCCGTCCTATTTGTTTTTCTAGGAGTTTCTGAAGCGGGAATGCGAACGCGGATGCGGGTTGCCATTTGAAATGACTTGCGATGAGTCTCGCCGTGAGACTCTTTATTTTGCTCCGATGCGTGCCATGTAAAAAAAGAAAGATAAAGATTAGTACAAGCTCGAATTTATTTAACCACGCAAGTAGATAGAATACTCATATAATTTTTAAATATATGGGATATGACTGCCACATTAGCCAAACTGATTTCAGCAAGAGATATGTATGCATTGTTGGACCCAGGGAAGTAGTAAACAGTAAAGGCAAACAGGGGGACAACTATGCTGGCCCAAAAATGTAGTAATTTATCTAGAGAGGCAACATACAGTGAAAACAAATGAATAACGCAGCGAACAGGGGTATGCGGGGCAGTAGGCAATAGACGGAAATAAGCCTCAAAACGTAACATTTTCAGTTTTAAAGGAAGACCGAATATAGGATAATATCGACGGGACACCAGCAGCAGCAGTTAAGAAACACAATTGCGCGGAGTTAGATCGGTTCGTCTGATCAGCCGCGTAGCCTTCTCACTCGAGTTGTCCGCTCGGGAACCTTGCGTCCAGAAAAGCCAAATCTTAGAAACTTAAGATAGAGCTATACCACCCTTTATTCTAGGGCATGCATGCATTTACCTTAGGTGGGTCGGTCCTTGGCATTGACACCACAATTAAGAAGACACCAAACTTGTCGACGGGTTTCTCAACCCAACGACCAACCAGCATATTATGTGTAGCATGGCAATGACAGACAAATCCAAACCCAATCATGACATGCCGAAATTGGGAAAAGTGCACCGTCATTTGGTCGCCATTTCCAACAAAGGCATTATAGTTGGACGACTTGGACAAATCCGTCATAATCTCGCATGAGTGACGTTTAGGCTTACCTCTGGCATAAAGAGGTCCCCCTGCATGTTAGGAAACGTTTGAATATGCTATGTGCAATATATCTGCTACATACCTGCAAATTATGTGCTTTATGCTAACACCGTTTGTTGCATTTTTTTTATCATCTCCCCAAAGGTCGATTTGTATTTGACTAAGCAATGACAGAGCAGCAATATTTCGCAAGATCAAAGGCCGCGACCAACGATACGACCGATTCAAGGGCATTTGAGCGGAGCAGTGAACTGTCTTGGTTCCTATAGCAAAGCGAGGTCTCGAAAAAGAAGAGCGACATGACACCTTCTCAAAGCGGGACAATGTAGGAAACTGGCGGGTGCAAATCCAAGCGTACTGCACGCGCAGATGTCGAGAAGGCGGCGAAGTCAAATACAAATCGACCCCCAAAACTCACAAAATTTTCTTTGGCGCAGTCTTTTCATATTAATGAAGAAATGCAATAGCGAAGCGAAAATACGCAAGAAGTTTCTTCGCAGAAGAAGCAGAGAGGCGTAAGATATGACAAAAATCCCAAAATTCAAAGTGCGTGAGCGTGCAGCAGTAGAAAGGGCATCAACAATCGGCTATCAAAGTTCGTAGTTCGCAACAAAACCTAAGCGCGTCAACTCGGGCATAAAGTCAAACTTGCAACCCGCGCATCGCACAACAAAGGCATCATAACAATTAAATCGATTGCGGTGCAACAACATCTCGAGATTCGGTGCATATCGGGGGCGACATCTCTATCCATAAAATTGCACTTCTCATATATATTTATCATTTTGTTTAAACGGTATACACTAACGTTTTCTCGCTTAGCTTGCGGGAGCATTCATTCTACGGAGCGGCAACACGCCCAGTAACGCGGCGTTATCAACACGCAAGTCTACGCAACGACGCCCGGAAGAACACGTCCGCGAACGCGGCGTTATCGACATCAAGTCTATGCAACGACGGCGCCCGGAACACGCCCAGAAACGACGTTATCGGACAAAGAAGTCTACGCAACGACGCCAAAGAAGCGTCCGTGCAACGCGGCGTTATCGGACAAAGAAGTCTACGCAACGACGCCAAAGAAGACACGCCCAGTAACGACGTTATCGGCCGACAAGTACGCAACGACGCCCGGAAGAACACGCCCAGCAACGACGTTATCGGCGACAACAAGTCTACGCAACGACGCCAAGAAGAACATCGTCCGCAACGACGTTATCGGACATCAAGTCTATGCAGCGACGCGGCGGAACACGCGTCCAGTAACGACGTTATCAGCACAGCAAGTCTACGCAATGACGCCCGGCAGCGTCGAACGGCGGCGTTATCGGCCGCAGCAAGTCTACGCAACGACGCCAAAGAACACGCCCAGTAACGGCGTTATCGGACGCGGCAAGTCTACGGCGACGCCCGGCGGCACGTCGAACGGCGGCGTTATCAACACATCAAGTCTACGCAACGACGCCAAGAAAACACGCCCAGTAACGACGTTATCGGCCGACAAAGAAGTCCGAAACGACGCCATCATCAAGATATCGCATCTACGCGTGGGCGACTTTCTCTGTTCTCAAAATTGCATTTTTTCTCATTCATGCTTTATTATTCTGTCTTAACAGTTATGCACTAACTCTTTCTTGAGCTTTAGTCTACAGGGGGCAATTGCAGCAAGGACAACGTATCCGCATTCACAATCGCAACACGTCCGTGCAAGGGCGAAATCACAGCATTTGCAGCATCGCATCAACACAGCAGGCATCACATTTTGCAGGATAACCTTTTCTACTCACAGTTGCATTACTTTTAAAATTATACATCATCATTTTTGCCTTAACAGTTATGCACTAACCGTTTGTTCAAGTCTTAGCATGCAGGAGCAGGAGCACAACGTGGATTTTCTCTTACAGCGAACCGGGGCAATCTGTTGGGGGGCCAACCTTCCCAACGATTGGCAGAAGCGGCCTCAAGCGTCGGTCCACTCGCTCCACATCACCGTAGAACCCAGCACCACAAGCCATAGCAGTACACTCCAGGTTCAAGCCAGTTATATTCTTTTACTTTTTACACCATAGCCCAGTGTCATCATAACTCGACACTGGGACAGCTTTAAGTCCGTTAGCCCGCTTGGTGTTTTGACCATGGTAACCCAATGTCGCCATAACTCGACATCGCGGCGGCCTTTGAGTCCGCATTAGCCCGCCTTGGTGTTTTGACCATGGTAGCCCAGTGTCGTCATAACTCGACACTGGGACAGCTTTGAGTCCGCGTTAGCCCGCCTTAGTGTTTTGACCATGGTATCCCAGTGTCGTCATAACTCGACATCGGGCGATTTTGATTTTCGTCGGCCTTGTCTACCGCCCAACATTTCGCACTGAAGATCGAGACAAAATTGGCTATGAGTCAACGTCTTTGTCCGAAGATTCTTTCATCATCTCCATACAAAGAGGGACAGCTGTTGACACCCAATTTTGACCCTCCCGTCCAGTCATTAACCATAAAATTACATTAACTTTGTAAAATAATTTTTATGATTTTTTATAATAAAATGCAGCGATAAAACATAAATACATGCATAAATAAATAATTTAATAATGGCATCGCGTCTTACGTAGAGTTTTAAGCACTTAGAGTCCCGCGCCCGCATTAATTAACTTTAAGCTTTGTCGTAATTCTTAAATAATTAATAAATGCATAAAATAAATAATTTAGCGATAACGTCGTCGGTAGCATAGCCGCATTTATTAGTAATCATTTGTAATTTAAAATCAATTTTAATCTGATATATGCATTTAATAGCACCGCATTTATAAAGCTTTAAACGATTCTTAAATATCATACTCGCATTTAGCATTTAAGTAATTTAATCTAGACTCAATTTTAATTTTAATTTAACATCGCAATAATGCATAATAATAAGATTTTTAAATAATAGCGTCGCATTCTAAACATTAAGCACTAATTAATTAGCACACCCGCATTTATTATTGTAATAATTTTAAAATCAAAATTAGACTAACAAAGCACCTAAAATAATTTAAGCACAATTTGTTAATTTAATTTACCACTAATTAACTAATAACACACCTAAAATACCTAGTTAATTAATTACCAGCCCAATACCATTTGCTTTACCCACAGCCCACCCTTTAAAGCTTAAACTCGCCCCAGCCCTTTCACGCGCAGCCCATACCCGCGGCCCAAATATCGCTCGAATTTCACATCCTTATTTCCCCCCCGACAAGTCCAGAACTCCTATACATCAGCCCATCTCCCCATCGTTCTTCAGAACCCACAAGAACAAACCTATACGAATCCTAAACCTAAAAGCAGATCGCCGCGTCTTCCCTTCGCCGAGATTCTCGCCTGAGAATCCGGCGACCTTCCTTATCCATGCACGCAGCCAGCTCGCTCCTTACCATCCAGAATATCACAAAATCTACCCAAATCTCACAACAAATCGCATTTAATCACTTACGAATCGCACAAAATCAGTCCTGAATGGTACCGATAACTTACCAAGTTTAGAACCCGAGATTGAGACTATAAATTGAGTATTTTACACATGCAAAAGGGGGGAGTAAAAAAGGAACACAGAGCATCACGCAGGCCCGGTAGAGGGATCGAGAGCCCAAGAGGCGGGATCGGGGCATGCAAAAACCTTCACATATTCTCAAATCTCGCCTCAAAAGATGGCATTTTGCGAAGAATCGCAAGCAAACCTTCCTTCTATTCGCATCGCAAAACCCAAAGCCCGCCGAGTGGACCGACGACTTGATACGCCGCTCCGGTCGCTGTCAGGAGAAGGTAAACACATTATCCTTTCGCTTTGTTATTATCAGTGTTTGATATGGGTTATATATTTGTATACCGATTTGGCCGCTTAGTTGACATTGTTTTCCTGCTTATTTTGTTTCGTTGCCTATTAAATATATTATGGTATCGTGATTAAGTTCTCTACGAGTTAGTTTAGTATGTCAAACCGTTATAAGTATTGTTTGGTCGATCGTTTAGTTAAGAAATGTTTTAAACTTATCATTTCGATAATAAAGTTCATAATCATTCAACAATATATGAATGATAGCCATTCGCTTTATACCAAGATGATCACCGTTTGCTACTTGGTTTGAGTCGATAGTGCTATGATTTTTTCCAAAATTTAGACTTAGATGTAATCACCAAGCAATGGTCTTTTGTGAGTATATTTTCTAGCAGGCTTAGTTGGAAACCTATTAAGTTGTGTCCCTTCTCCGCCTATTCGAGTATAAGAAGTTTGCCGACGTAACTATTAATTCGAATTTGGCATAATGTATTGAGTGCGAATGACGCCGTTTAGTATGTAGTAAACTGCTCCAGAAGTGTTCCTTTCCTAAGTCCTATCTAAACCGATTTAGCTTCCTATGTGTGTTGATTTTGATTTACTATTACCGCCATGTTTTGTTAAATAATAGGTATAGGATACGCATCAAATCACTATTTATCGCTTCAACAATTCTCATCTCAGTAACTCTATGAGTTTAAGGATCGATGAGGCTTACTAAAATCTTGAAATAACTCAATCATTTACAGCATATCCGATTTGTAACAAGTATACTTGAATCGGTTCGTGGAAACTAATGTCCTAGAAGGATAGTTTGACTTGATAGGAATTCTAACATGAAATTAGAGTAGTATGTGATAAGTTATAACTAAAGACTTGTATAGTTCTTACCTTCTCATTCGCATGATTGCATTACCTTAATCTGAACTTATGAAACATGTGACTCTTCTTGTTTTTTTTTTTTTTTTTTTTTTTTTTGGGGTATTTCCATAGTGCACTCACTGTTTTGAAATGGTATAGCTTGATTAAAGATGGTCCATGACATGTTTGACCTTAAACTTGATACCATGATTTCCCTGAAAATGTCATTAATACTTTGTCACCTTCTATGAATGGACACTGCAATGAAGACTCTAAAAACATGGAACAAACTGTTGGCTAGAATAGAGAGGTTGCGGATGTTTAAAGGATCATTTAGTCGGTCATTTAGTCAGCGTATACTTGATTTGCTTCGCTCTCGACCCATCGCATCGCCGCATACCGCCTCGCTTTTTATCATCCGCCACCGCCTACCCCATTTATATTGTCACCGACGCCTCGCCTGCTTGCTATAACAAAGATACTTAAGTTAAGTTCTCAATCATATGGAAAATGATTTGCGCTGTTCGTAGGCTTGTCCATTATCGGTTATTTTGCTCTCGCCGTCCCTATATCTGCGTAGATCAAACATCGCATCAAATGCTTGCTGTTATTTGAATAAATTTGGGACATGTACTAATCTTATCTTCTCTTATTTTTGCATGGCACGCATTGGAGCAAAATAAAGAGTCTCACGGCGAGGCTCATCGTAAGCCATTTCAAATGGCGACCCGCATCCGCATTCGCATTCCCTCTTCGGCAATTCCTAGAAAAACAAATAGGACGGGGTCATCCGCTTCAATCCCTCATTCTCTCATCTCATCCTTGGGCACCGTGATGATAAAAGAAACAGGCGGTATGCAGCAGAAGGTATGGTCGAGACAGAATAAAATAGTCAAGTATACACCCAACTAGACTGACCCTAAATGATCCTTTAAACATCCGCAACCTCTCTATTCTAGCCAACAGTTTGTTCCATGTTTTTAGAGTCTTCATTGCAGTGTACATTCATAGAAGGTGACAAAGTATTAATGACATTTTCAGGGAAATCATGGTATCAAGTTTAAGGTCAAACATGTCATGGACCATCTTTAATCAAGCTATACCATTTCAAAACAGTGAGTGCACTATGGAAATACCCCAAAAAAAAAAAAACAAGAAGAGTCACATGTTTCATAAGTTCAGATTAAGGTAATGCAATCATGCGAATGAGAAGGTAAGAACTATACAAGTCTTTAGTTATAACTTATCACATACTACTCTAATTTCATGTTAGAATTCCTATCAAGTCAAACTATCCTTCTAGGACATTAGTTTCGAACTACTCAAGTATACTTGTTACAAATCAGATATGCCTGTAAACAGATTCAGGATTATTTCAAGATTTTAGTAAGCCTCATACTGATCCTTAAACTCATAGAGTTACAGATGAGAATTGTTGAGCAGTAAATAGTGATTTGACGATATCCTATACCTATTATTTAACAAAACAGTAACTAATAGTAAATCAAAATCAACACACATAGGAAGCTAACCGCTTTAGATAGGACTTAGGAAAGGGAACACTTCCGAAATGCTTTACTACATACTAAACCAAAGATCATTCGCACTTCAATACATTATGCCAAATTCAGATTAATAGTTACGCACGCAAACTTCGTCTTATACTCAAATAGGCAGAGAAGTGGACACAACGTAATAGGTTTCCAACTAAGCTCGCTAGAAAATATACTCACAAAAGACCATTTCGATCGATTACATCTAAGTCTAAATTTTGAAAAAATCATAGCACTATCCGACTCAAACCAAGAGCAAACCGGTGATCATATCGTATAAAACGAACGGCTATCATTCATATATTGTTGACGATTATGAACTTTATTATCCGTAAATGATAAGTTTAAAACATTTCTTAACTAAACAATGACCAAACAATACTTATAACCAGCCAACATACTAAACTAACTCAGAGAACTTAATCACCGCATCATAATATATTTAATAGATTTAAACAAAATAAACAGAAAACAATGTCAACTAATCGCCAAATCAGTATACAAATATATAACCCATATCAAACACACAATAATAACAAACGAAAGGATAATGTGTTTACCTTCTCCTGACAAATGACCCGAGCAACAGATCAAGTCGCTTCGGCCCACTGACGCTTGGGTTTTGCGATGCGAATAGAAGGAAGGTTTTGCTTTGACGATCGCAAAATGCCATCTTTTGAGGCGTAGATTTCAAGATATGTGAAGGTTTTTGCATGCCCCGATCCTCGCCATCGGGCTCTACCGATCCTCTCGACCGGGCCCCGCATCGATGCTTCGTGTTCCTTTTTACTCCCGATTTTCGAACCGAGCTCTCTTATATGCTCTCCTATGCTCGCTTCTCGATTGTGTTTCTTAATCGCCGCTTTGGTGTCCTCGATCCTTGAATCGATGCTCTCCTGCATGTGCTTATATAGCCATGCTTTGGATTCCCTATTAGGTAAGTAGTAAGGGCAGATATCGACGCGATTTGGTGCTTGATTCGCGCGATTCGGTTATGGTAAGTTTCCGATTCGGAAAGATTTTGCTAGTTGGCTTATGGTAAGTAAATAAAGGTTCGTGTGTGCGCAGGAAGGTAAGTGAGCCGGATTTTCACCAAAATCCGCGAATATCGAATCGGGCCGGGCGTCGCGGTTGAAGGAGTTCTGTGGTCATACGCGGGCTTCTTACGTTGAGGATGAAGAGGGTGATAAAGGTCGAAAATGGATCAATGAGGGTTGGGCGGATATAGGATAGATGGCGAGTGGGTCATGGCGGTCGGGTTTGGGCAAAATTAAAAGGTGGGCTGAGTATTAATTAGGTATTGGGTATTAATTTTAGGTAGGTATTTAATTTTAGGAGTTAGTTAGTTTAATGTGCTATTTAATTAATAGTTTTAGGCTTTTAATTAGTGACAAAGTAATTAATTAATTGTGATTAAATTATCTAATTATTATAAAATAAATGCGGGTGTGTTATTTAATTAATGCTTAATGCTCTAGAATGCGGCGCTATTAAAATCTTATTATTGCATTATTGCGAAGTTAAATTAAAATTGAATTGAGTTTAGATTAAATTATTTAAATGCTAAATGCGAGTATGATATTTAAGAATCGTTTAAAGCTTTAAGTTAATTAATGCGGGCGCGAGACTCTAAGTGCTTAAAACTCTACGTAAGACGCGATGCCATTATTAAATTGTTTATTTATGCCGGCATTTTAGTTTCAAATGAGAATATCTATTCATAAAATACTTTAATAAGGTGTATATATCGCATAGCATGATTATAGTGCAAAAATATTGATTATGACGAAAGATACGTTTATGGAGTATACCTAGAATGCAAGGGGTTTATTACTAACTCTCCTACAGGAATATTAATAAGAAAGTTAGTATAAAATAGGTTTCTTATGCTAGGATTTAGTAATAAGTATCGTGGCTACCTAAATAATTATAGGAGTGAAAATGATAAAACTTAACAACGTATGGCGAGCTAAACTAATGCCAAGCTACTTGCTAATTTGTTAATTCAGGATTTAATTGTTCTAACTGTTCTACTGATAGAGTAATGTTAGACAATAATTACAATAAATGAATAGGGGCGGGGAAGAAATCAAAAGAGGACTCGAAGGAGCGGCGATATCATTTCGCCTGTAGCTTTGGAATTTCTGATGCGGACACGGATGCGGGATACACGCAAATGTGGGTGCAGATCTTTGATGGAAGGCGCGATGGGTCTCGCAATGAAACCCTTCATAGGCTCCGGTGCGTGCCATGTAAATAAAGAAAAGATAAGGATTAGTATGCACTCCAAACTTTGTCAACAATTAAATAGACAAATAATCACATATTCAAGCATGCATATGATTTAATTGCATTATATTAAATCAAAGACATAACGAATGAAAGCAGTGAAGGCCGAAACACTGTCCAAATAATCATCAAGCCGAAGTGAGCCTAATGGACATATTCAAATACCCAAACAGACAATATCTATGTTAAACCAAACAGACTTCATTCAGGTCATTCAATAGATGGATAGAGCATCAAATATACTTAAGAGATAATTACATACTGACTGCCGCCATTTAGACAAACATGAGAAAAAAAAGATAATCAGCTATATGAACCTAGAATATAAATACGTGACACTTAGGGAAGTGTTTTAAGGGTGCAGGATTATTCAAACTAGGCTATCATTAAAGGGTGGCGAAGGCACAAAGACAGAATCGACAGCCGGGTTCATGGATATTCTTTGCATTCCAAAGATTCAAGATGTTCTCAAGCTGTTTTATGACCTTATGAGGTTCATGCATATTCATGGGCAACTGCTAGATTCTTTAACCAAATCAAGATAAATGGGCTTAAATGCATACTTACATGAGACCCAGATCTAAACCGATAATCAATGAGCATTTTTCATAGACAAAGCAGCACATACTACAAAGTGGTTAATCTTAGTTCAATATTAGATCCGTAACTATCATTTACCTATACCACTTCTTATCCTGCTTTTACTAAATTTACAGACACGCCTTTACCAATATGTCAAGGTGGACTACAACACACCTAAGATAGTCAAATTTGACATTTTGCAAACAAGTTCCATAAACCTTATCGCAATTTTAAAGCTCAAGAGAGATATGTTGTTTCTCGGATATTAGTATTTCACATAATACAAGTGGGATTGATATTGATTATCCTAAATCGCACGTGCCTATTTTATACAATTATGACTAATTTAGTGAACCACATCATCACAAACTATAACTTCAAACCAGTACAGGGACAAGAACACTAAATAGAGTTCATATTCGTAGGAATACAATCATAGTATGGTTGTCCATGATGTTAGATAGCTCATGATTAGTACCAACACATCATATTCAACATTAATAAACCCCAAGCAGTCCAGTGAAGTTACTCAGCTGTTAATTAACAGTAAGCATCATGAAGTAATCCAATCGACATCTCAGTCCTTTTAAAACAGGCATTAATTAACAAAGATTATTCAACCATTGTACTTATTCCAATCCTAAGCCCGGTTTAACAGATATAAATCGACCAGAAAGGTGACTTTACGAAACATCACCTTGAAAATACTAATGAATGTGGCAACACAAACAAGCTTAACTATCAGAATATTAATCATGGAAAACACACAATAATAACAAACGAAGGATAATGTGTTTACCTTCTCCTGACAAATGACCGGAGCAACAGATCAAGTCGCTTCGGTCCACTGACGGGCTTTGGGTTTTGCGATGCGAATAGAAGGGAAGGTTTTGCTTGTCGATTTCATCGCAAAATGCCATTTTGAGGCGTAGACGCCAAGAAGAACACGCCCGTGCAATGACGTTATCAAGACAAAGAAGTCTACGCAACGACGCCAAAGAAGAACATCGCCCGCAACGACGTGATCAAGACAAAGAAGTCTACGCAACGACGCCAAAGAAGAACACGCCCAGTAACGACGTTATCAAGACAAAGAAGTCTACGCAACGACGCCAAAGAAGAACACGTCCGCAACGACGCGATCAAGACATCAAGTTTATGAACGACGCCAAGAAGAACATCGCCCAGTAACGACGTTATCAAGACAAAGAAGTCTACGCAACGACGCCAAGAAGAACGCCCGTGCAACGACGTTATCAAGACAAAGAAGTCTACGCAACGACGCCAAGAAGAACACGCCCAGTAACGACGTTATCAAGACAAAGCAAGTCTACGCAACGACGCCAAGAAAGAACATCGCCCAGTGCAACGACGCGATCAAGACATCAAGTCTACGCAACGACGCCAAAGAACAACACGCCCAGTAACGACGTTATCAAGACAAAGAAGTCCGAAACGACGCCATCATCAAGATATCGCATCTACGTGGACGACTTTCTCTCGTTCTCAAAATTGCTTTTTCTCATTCATGCTTTATTATTCGTCTTAACGCTTATGCACTAACTCTTTCGAGCTTTAGTCTACAGTGGGCAATTGCAGAAGAACAACATACCCGCTCACAATCGCAACACGCCTGCAAGGATCTAAAATCACAAAGATTCACAACATCGCATCAACACAGCAGGCATCACATTTTGCAAGATAACATTTTCTACTCACAGTTGCATTACTTTTAAAATTATACATCATCATTTTTTGCCTTAACAATTATGCACTAACCGTTTGTTTAAGTCTTAGCATGCAGGAGCACAACGTGGATTTTCTCTTACAAATAACCGGCAATTTGTCGGGCCAACCTTCCCAACGATCGCGTAGCGCCTGCCGCTTCCACTCGCCCACATCACCGTAGAACCCAAAGACCACAAGCCATAGCAAGACACCTGTGTTCAAGCCGCTTATATTCTTTTACTTTTTGCACCATACCGATGTCATCATAACTCGACATCGACGCTTTTAAGTCCGCGTTAGCCCGCTTCGTGTTTTGACCATGGTAGCCCAAAGGTCGCCATAACTCGACATCGACAGCTTTTAAGTCCGCGTAGCCCGCCTGGTGCTTTAGACCATGGTAGCCCAAAGGTCGCCATAACTCGACATCGACGCTTTTTGATTTTGCGCCACTTTGTCCACCGCCAACATTTTTTGCAATTCTGAAGATCGAGACAAAATTGGCTATGAGTCAACGTCTTTGTCCGAAGATTCTTCCATCATCTCCATACAAAGAGGGACAGCTGTTGACACCCAATTTTGGCCCTCCCGTCCAGTCATTAACTATAAAATTACACTAATTTTGTAAAATAATTTTTTATGATTTTTATAATAAAATGCAGCGAATAAAACATAAATGCCGGCATAAATAAACAATTTAATAATGGCATCGCGTCTTACGTAGAGTTTTAAGCACTTAGAGTCTCGCGCCCGCATTAATTAACTTAAAGCTTTAAACGATTCTTAAATATCATACTCGCATTTAGCATTTAAATAATTTAATCTAAACTCAATTCAATTTTAATTTAACTTCGCAATAATGCAATAATAAGATTTTAATAGCGCCGCATTCTAGAGGATTAAGCATTAATTAAATAACACACCCGCATTTATTTTATACGAATTGTTATGATGCCTTTGTTGTGTGCGATGCGCGGGTTGCAAGTTTGACTTTATGCCCGAGTTGAGGCGCTAGGTTTTGTCGCGGAACTTCGAACTTTGATCGCGATTGTTGATGCCCTTTCTGGCCGCTTTGTCGCGGATTTTGGATTGTTGTCATCCTCTGCCTTTTCTGCTTTTTGCTGCTTCTGCTAATACGAAGAAACTTTGTCGTATTTTCTGCTTCGGCTATTGCACTTTCTGCTTCTGTTAATATGAAAAAACCTGCGCTCAAAGAAAATTTGTGAGTTTTGGGGGGGGGGTCGATTCGCATTTGACTTCGCCGCCTTGTCCTCGATATCCGTGGTGCCCGCCTGCTTGGACTTGCAACCCTCGTTCGCTTCCTACATGATCCCAGTTTTGAAAAGGGTGTCTGGCCTAAAATGGGTCTCGATGTAGTTGCTTGTATGTTATGTTTCTGGGCCTTCTGATTTCGGCCTGCATGGTTGCCATTTGCTGTGGTAGCTGGGCGAGCTGCTTGATCGGATCTGTGTTGCTTTTCTTTTCTGAGACCCCTGCTTTGCTTATAGGAACCAAGACAGGTTCCGACTCGTTTTGCTCAAATGCCCTTGAATCGGTCATGTCGTTGGGTCGTGCCTTTGATCTTGCGAAATATTGCTGCTCTGTCATTGCTTAGTCAAATACAAATCGACCTTTGGGGAGGATGATAAATCTTTCTAAAAATGCAACAAACGGTGTTAGCATAAAACACATAATTTGCAGGTATGTAGCAGATATATTGCACATAGCACATTCAAACGTTTCCTAACATGCAGGGGGACCTCTTTATGCCAGAGGTAAGCCTAAACGTCACTTATGCGAGATTATGACGGATTTGTCCAAGTCGTCCAACTATAATGCCTTTGTTGGAAATGGCGACCAAATGACGGTGCACTTTTTCCAATTTCAGCATGTCATGATTGGGCTTGGATTTGTCTGTCATTGTCACGCTACACATAATATGTTGGTTGGTCGTTGGGTTGAGAAACCCGTCGACAAGTTTGGTGTCTTCCTAATTGTGGTGTCGATGCCAAGGACCGACCCACCTAAGGTAAATGCATGCATGCCCTAAAATAAGGGTGGTATAGCTCTATCTTAAGTTTCTAAGATTTGGCTTTTCTGGACACAAGGTTCCCGAGCGGACAACTCGAGTGAGAAGGCTACGCAACCACCGGTTGGACCGGATTCTCCGCGCAAAGTACCAACTCTCTTAAATTTGGCTTTATTTGCTTTTATTTGTTTTAAATGCCTTAAAACTGCTTGCTTAATTTCATATGTTTAACTGTTTTAATTGCTATTTGTTTTACTGTTTTTCTTAAATTGGCATTCCGTTCATATTTCCTCCACTCTGGAAAATTCACACTGTCACAAACTACACGCTACCGTGTGCTTCACAAGACCCGCAAATTTCTTTCAAGAACACCCAAAATTTAGGAGAGTTGGCGCTGCGTGGAGTTAGATCGGTTCGTCTGATCACCACGTAGCCTTCTCACTCGAGTTGTCCGCCGAACTCAAGGCCTAGTAAGCCAAATCTTAGAAAACTTAAGATGAGCTATACCACTTTTATTTAAGTCACGACGATAAACCTTGGTGGGTTAATCTGGTATTAACGCCACAATTAGAAATCCACCAAACTTGTCGACGTTTCACGACCCAACGACCCATTACCATATTATGTGTAGCGTGATGACGGATCCAAGCCCGGCCGACACAATCGAAATTGGAAAAAGTGCACCGTCATTTGGTCGTCATTTTCAACAAAACATTGCGCTTTAACTTGACCTATTTATCATAATCTCGCATATTTGGCGTTTAGGCCTACCGCATAAGAGAGGTTCCATGCATATTAGGCGCGCTTGAGTTGCATGCATTTGTTTACTATTTTGTCGCTAGCAATTGCATATATTATTTAATGCAATAGTTACTCTTTTAACCTCTGTGCATATCATGCTTATAATTCGCCATTAGCATTTGCATTTTTGCACTTTTGTTGTCACATTGCAATCAGACTTTCATCACAGAAATCGCTTCAACAAAGACGATTTGGACTTTGTGAAGCATCAACCACCATCCGGCCGAACCAATCGTGGAGTCTTTGACTATATTGTCACGCCTTTACATTTTACTATTTTTGTGGCTTGCCTACTCACCTGGCTTGTCATATTTTTGAGAAGTCCGCCCTCGCAAATAGTCGGCGACAACAACAAAAAAAAAAAAAGGGAAGAAAAATAAAAAAATCATCCTGTGAATGAGTTGAGTTATGTTGACGGAAAGAAGTCACTTATACCGATTCAACGAAGCATCGCCTGGTCTTATATTTTGCATTTTTAAACGTATTTGCAAGTCCAATTAATATGTCTAGTATTGATTGCATAATTTTTTATCATGCATTTACAGCAATAATTATTTCGAACTACGCGTGTCTGATTCTCACCATACGGTGTGATACGTAGGCAACCCGTCTAGGGTTCGACACCACCACGTAAAAAAAAAAAAAAAAAAAAACAAAACAAAACAAAAAAAAAAAGGACATATTTGGTTCACCCATTCATTACATTTATCCAATCACGGATATTCATTATTGCATTTCAATCATTCTAGCACATACATTCATTCATGCATTTCATTCATTCTATCACAGTCAGTCATTTTTTTCATTACATTCTTTTACTTTGCATTAGTCTTATAGTGAACAATAATTTGTTTTGTACAGCTTTATTTTTGCATTTCTTTCATGAATAAATTCTTTTAAATCATACGTTTTATAACACATCTGAACGAATCCACGACACTGATTCTCACAAAGACGAGATACGAGGCAAATTTCTATTCGTTCGGTACCATTTATTCAAAAAAAATACAAAAAAAAATATCTTGTTGATAAATACAAAAAATGTTATCCAGAAATACAAAAACATTTTTTTTGCATCATTGTTTGACTTGGTTGATACCAACACAGTTGGGAGTGTGCATAGGAAAGAAAGTGTAATAATCAATATGGGCTGACTTCGTGGTAAACCATAGATTCTTTTGGTACCTCTTATTCACCCGTAAATGACATTGTCTTACATGCTTCTAAGATAAGAACGAAATCAACCTCATCGCTTCATGTGCATCAGGTGGTGAGTTTTAGAATCGCTCAATTGCATTGCATTGTGATCTAGAACTTGCCCGAATGTTTGTTGAGGCGAATCTCGAGTAACACTCGGTGTGGGAAATGATCGTAGGCTTTCTTTGACCCGTCAGCCTTTTTCAAATTTACCAAATAACATTATCCGTAGTATACCTCCTTTGAGCCTAAAGCCTATTCTTTTGACAACCGCATATTACACCTATACCCTTTCTGAGTGCGTACGCACTATCCCTCTTTTGGCCCGACCTCCTTGAGCGCTTTGTAAATGTGCAAGTGGCTGACAAAATTCTGCGTCAAAGGTTGCAAAGACAAAAATTGTCAAAGTCCCAAAAGGAAAAAGAAAACACAAATGATGACTCACAAAAGAAGAAATCAAAAGCCCCGAAGAAAAGAATGCAAGAATAAATTTGGAAAAAGCGGGCTCCAAACGAAAGATTCAATAGAAGTCAGTACAGAAAAACTGGGACAAAAAAAAAAAAGAGGAAAGAAAAAAAAAAAAAAACAGGTCAGCATTAAAGCACACAAATATCAAGCACGGACGTAGTCCAACGCTCGAGGAGGGATTAGTCACTTTTACCCAAATGATATCCATCCCTTTCGCCAAGCCTCCATTACAAGCCCATGACAAGCCCTACATGATCTTATACTGAGAGTTCTCACATTAGTGGATACTTACATGACGGCCAAGCCTATGGTATCACAATTGCATGCATTGAACATCCTTTTGAGTGTGAGCGTACGTGTCTTATCGTCCCAAAATTCAAAATACTGGAATATATGTGAGAAATGAGACTTTCTTTCAGTGAGGGCACTTGAAACGTGAGATTACGTGTAGTTCGAAACCTTGGTTGCAAGCAAGTGTGTCGATACTTAAGTGTCTGAGGTACCATTTGAAACTATAGGAATTACCCAGAAGTCAGTCTTGATTAGACCGAAAGTGAATAACGGAATTCCTAAGCACAATACTAATTGTTGGTATCAACTGAAGTCAGAACGTGATGCTGTCTTTCCACTTTTCAAAAAAAAATGCATATAAAATAATCATTTTTTGCATCACGAACTACGCTCGACCGATTCCTCAATGGATACGAGGCGCCACATTGGCTTCGGTCTCATTTTTTGAAAATTGTACAGTCATTTTTTGCATCACGAACTACGTCTTGACCTGATTCTCTCAGCGGGATACGTAGGCGGCCTAAATCGGCTTCGGTCACACCATTGGAAATTTTCTCATTGGCTCGCGTGCGATAAAATGCGTTTGTTTATTCTGAAAAGAGATATGAGCAATGTCCGCCAGAGCTAAGTCTTGCCCACGCACCCCGCATAACTAAAATCGACAATTTTCGAGAAATGCATTGTGAAGAGATCATAATAAGGATTCCAAAAGCAATCGCAGCATTCAGCAAGCATTCGCAGTATCCAGCAAGCCCGCGCAAAGCATTCAGCTAACCTTCACAGCATCCATCAAGTCCGTGCAGAGACTACATCAGCAAATCGCAGCATTCAACAAACCTTCACAAAGATCCAAATGAGTCCGCAAAGACTACATCAAGAATCGCAAAGATTCACCAACATTCGCAAAGATCCAAAGAAGCTCGCACAGAGATCGTGACAAGACTCACAAAGATTCAAAGAAGTTTTCACAACATTCAACACGCCAAAGCAAAGGATTTAAACTCAAGATTTGCAAGATCGCATCAATACAACCGCCATCACATTTTACAGGATAACATTTCTACTCATGCTATTACATTGCTTATAAATTCATGCATTATCATTTTTGGATTAACAATTATGCACTAATCTTTTGCTGAAGTCTGAGCATGCAAGCAGCAAGAGCCAAAGCTACAAAGTTGACGCGAATCAACCACTCATTCCCCAAAACTCACAAATTTTCTTTGAGCGCAGTTTCTTCATATTAGCAGAGGCGTAAAGAACGCAATGTATGCGTAAAGATCAAAGTTCAAAATCCACAACTAAGTCTAGCGCATCAGCTCAGACATAAAGTCAAATTTGCAACCAACGCATCGCACACAACAAAGCTTGCAGGAGCATCTATTCTACAGGAGCATCAGCATTACGTCTACGCAACGACGCCATCAAGAATACGCCCGTGCAACGACGCGACGCGATTATGTCCGTGCAACGACATCATCGCGATCGCTTCACGCAACGACGCCGGCAAAGAACATCGCCCAGTAACGACGCCATCAAGATCGCGTCTACGCAACGACGTTATCAGCACAACACGTCCAAGCAACGACGTTAGCAAAGAATACGCCCAGTAACGACGCCATCAAGATTAAGGCTTTACGCAACGACGCCAAGAAAGAACATCGCCCAGTAACGACGCCATCAAGATCGCTTCACGCAACGACGCCATCGCCAATACGCCCAGTGCAACGACGTTATCGCGATTATGTCCAGTAACGACATCATCAAGATCGCGCTTCACGCAACGACGCCAAGCAAAGAACACGCCCAGTAACGACGCCATCGCGATCGCTTCACGCAACGACGCCATCAACAATACGTCCAGGCAACGATATTATCAGCATTAGGTCCAGGCAACGACGTTATCAGCATTATGTCCAGGCAACGACATCATCAGCATTGCGTCTACGCAACGACGCCAGCAGCAACACGTCCAGGCAACGACGTTATCAGCACAACAAGTCCAAAAACGACGTCATGACGCCAAGTCCAAAAACGACGCCAGCAGCAATACGTCCAGGTAGCGACGTCATCAGCATCGCGTCTATGCAACGACGCCATCTCATGTAAGCCTATGCAACGGCTTCATCAATGTTTCGTCTATGCAACGACGAGCATCTGCATCGCGTCTGGGCAACGACGTCATTTCATGTAAGTCCATGCAGCGGCTTCATCCATGCTTCGTCTATGCAACGACGAACATCCGCATCGCGTCTATGCAACGACGCCATATCATGTAAAGCCTATGCAACGGCTTCATTTATGCTTCGTCTATGCAACGATTTAACATCCGTGATCGCGTCATGCAATGACGCCATCAAGATCTACAAACACCATGTCTTTTCCAAAGATCACATCACCGCAACCCAGTCAATCGTGATTTCAATCGGACAAATTTTGAATTTGGCGCAGCATTGTCTTTAATTTTGCAAAGATCACAGCAAATTTCAAAGGTCGCCATGATTCGACATCGACAATTTTGAACGGGCGTCATCGCTTTAATTCCTAGCATCGCAAAGAACCCAAAGGTCATCATAATTCGACATCGACAAAATTTTGAATCTACATCGCTTTTGCCCTTTCTTTTTCGTGATCTTTGTTTTACTGACATCGGGACAAAATCGCTACAAGTCAACGCCTTTGTCCAAAACTCTTTCATCATCTTGGCCAAAGAGGGACAAGCTGTTGACACCCAATTTTGACCCATCTTTTAGTCATTTCTTGCAATTTTAAGCATTTTAGGACACCGCATTTTAATCATCATTTTTGCATTTTTTACATAATATTCTATGTTTATTTCTTCACAAAATGACATGACATATTATTATTTTAAATTAAGCATGATGTCTTTGTTAATATTATGTCTATTATTATTACACCTGCTTGATTTTAATAGTGTATGCATCTCGTTAAATAATTAATCGAAACTGCATTTTTCTTGTAATTAGGCATTAAACATTTGCTAAAGTATTGTATTTTATTATTATTGCATCAGCATTTGCATTTTTATAATTTTGTATCTTTAAATAATTTTTCTTTTAAATAATTAATCCATTTTGCATTTTTTGCCAAACCAGTCCAGTCCAAGGCACAATCTGAATCAGTCCAATCCGCCAAAAACCGAAGCCCAAACTGAAGCCCAAAAAATGAAGTCCAAGACTTCTTCATCTTTGCCCTCCAATACCCAAAACCCAATACCCACTACTCAATACCCAAACCCAAAACCCTAAACCTAATCTCACCCTATAAAATAAACCTACCCTACTTCTAACTCTTCAAATCTATTATTCCTCACTTCACCGCCTCCCTCTTAAGCTCTAAACCAAAGAATGACTTCAACAAACCAGCCGCCCCTATCCTCCCTCTCCTTTCCACAGCAAAACCTAGCAACACTCTCCTTCCTAATACCCTAGCCCCTCTCTCTCACCCTGTGACTTCACCTCACGCCCACACAAATCAGCAGCTACACACAAAGAGAAACAGAGTGCAGACTCATCGCAAAAAATGGCGAAAAAAACTTCTTTCTTTCTCCTTCAACCGTCATTCTCGTGCACTGTAAGTCTCTCTCCCTCATCTCAGTTATCTCTCTCCCTCACTCGCTTTGTTTTACATATTTTTCTATTCTCTTTTATTTGTTTTTATGGTTCTTTTGATGTGGAGTTTGAGAGCTCAAATTGTGAAATTCTTGTTGTTGGCTGATTGATATGAAAGTGTGATTCTTTAAAATATAATTACCATCAAAATTGGGAGGGTAATTCATTTGCCTATTGGACTGTGGCTAAAGTTATTCATGTAACATGTTCAACAAATTATCTGAGAGACGAGTTCATTGGCTGGTGAAGTCTGAGTAACCGAGCGACGAAATGCATAGAAGTAAGTTTTAGCGTGTGGCTTTGGTCCAAGAGGGAGTTCGGAGCTGTTGTGAATCCTGTGATGGATGACAGTGGTGCTAATTTTGGTTGGAAACAGTATGGCTGCATTGTGGGCTGAATTTGTCTTTTGTGAAAGATTTATATGAAGTTTGCTATACTATTGTGTTTGCACAAATGTTTAAGTTTCTTCCTGGCTAATGTGTTGCACTTGTTATTCAATTTAGTATGTTTCACTGAACTAGTTCACTTGTTAATAGCTCCGCTGAAATTTTCAACTGTTGCTCAAAATGCTTAAAATGTTGGCTTCTTGAGTGTTATGTTGTACGAAACCTGATTCTTATTTGAAATTGATTAGAAAGTTGACGGAGTTTGTTTGCTATAGTTGTGGGCTGCACTGCTTTCTTGATATAGTTAAAAATGCCCATGTTCTTGAATAAGATGCACCTACACATGTCTAAGTTGCCTATTAAAAGTATATATAGTTTTCTTTGGTTTCTTAAATTGGCCGATGAAGGAATCTCCGTCTGATTTCCAAGGTCTCCCCTGTGCAAAAGACGGATTTATTTTTGTTTTATTTATTAATTCTTGCTATTACTTTAAAATCATTTATTCTATTACTAACACTTTTACTAAGTGCCTATGCAGGTATCCGGAAATGCATTTCAAAAAGAATATCCCGAAGTTTATTCTCTGCCGTATTTAATTTCAGTTTTATTCGGCATTGCATTTTATTTTGATTCTAAATTATCTAAAAATGTTTAGAATAGGTAGAATAAAAGTCAATACATAATTAACCTAGGTTTGAACGGATAACCGCAAGTTAGCGGATCTTAGAGGATGCCTAACCCCTTCCCTTTAGGATAATAAAGAACCCTGATCCAGAATCTCACATAGCTTTCGCAGACCTTTAAATGGGAATCATTCGTAGTATTTTATGCTACATTTTCAGTGTCCTAATTCACTATAATAATTAGGTGGCGACTCCTTTAAATAGCAATTCTAGGAATCAACCATACGTGGCACTCTGCTTCGACCGCTTAAAATCGGGTGTTACACCCAAAGACCTTACAGCGCCGCGGCTCACCCTTACAGCACCGCGGCGCCTCAGTATCAGCCGGCGCAAGCACCGCGGTCCAACGTCTTTCCAGGTCAGAATCCAGGTTTCAGACCAGCGTATGGGCAGCCCCAGCAGTCCAGTATACTTGGGCCTCGCCCCCATCAGGCCCACCACGCAGTGGGGCCCACCCAGACCGACATTGAAGCAGCAACCGGACCCTAATTGGTACATGGACACCGGCGCCACTACCCACATGACATCCGATCAAGGTACTCTCTCGTCTTATTCCAATTTGAGTACTAATCGTGGTATAACTATTGGTAATGACAATTCTATTCCAATTAAGGGTTATGGTCATAAAACTGTGTCCCCTCCTCATCCACCACTTGTCCTGAAACATACCCTTCATACCCCAAAATTGATTAAAAATTTGGTGTCTATCCGTAAATTCACCACTGATAATTGAGTTTTTATTAATTTTGATCCATTTGGGTTTTTTGTGAAGGATTTCAAGACGGGAATTCATCTCATGAGGTGTGACAGTAGGGGGATCTTTATCCAATCACACCGAGTCTCAGCATCTCGCGTCAAGCTATGCCATCCACTTTTGCAGCTCTTGCTCATTCCTTGTGGTACGCTGCTCTGTCAGTCATTCGGTCGTCTATTTTATCTTCTTTAGATAGACATAAGTTTATTTCTTGTAAGGGTACGCGTAGTACTCCACTTTGTCAATCCTGTGCTTTGAAAAAAATTATTAAATTACCATTTGTAGCTTCGAATTCTAATACTTCAATGCCATTTGAAATTATTCATAGTGATTTATGGACATCTCCGCTTCTCAGTTTTATGGGTCATCGTTATTATATTTTATTCTTAGATGACTATTCTAAATATTTATGGATGTTTCTAATTGCGAAAAAATCTTAAGTTTTTCCATTTTCATAAAATTTAGAGCTTTCTACACAATTCGAACGGGAAATCAAAAACAACCAATGTGATAATGACAAAGAGTATGATAATGGGGAATTTAGGGAGTTTTGTGCTTAAAATGGGATAAATTTTCATTATTTTTGTCCTCATACATCTTCACAAAATGGAAAAGCTGAGCGAAAAATCCGTACCATTAATAATATTGTCCGCACTTTATTGGTTCATTCTTCTGATCCTCTATTATTTTGACATCATGCACTACAAATGGCTACCGATATCCTAAATATTCTTCCCTCTAAAGGTTTGACATATTCATCCCCTCTCAAAGTGTTATACAATAAGACTCCGTCATATTCTCATCTTAGGGTTTTCGGATGCTTATGTTATCCACTGTTTTCATCAACTATGATTAATAAACTTTCAGACACGTTCTACTCCTTGTGTGTGTTTTGGGTTTCCCATCAAATCATCGTAGTTATAAATGCTTTGATTTGTCCTCTAAACGAATCATCATTAGTCGTCATGTTCTCTTTGATGAATCTCAATTTCCCTTTTCTAAAGTAGAAATACCCGTGCATAGTACTTCTGATTTTTTGGATGAGAATGTCTCCCCATATGTTCTCAGTCATTTTTTCGATTTGTCCGAAAAAACGCCGCCATGGCCGACAGAGGCGCCGCGCTAAAACTCATGAGTCACACATGGCTCTCGACGGCTTCTTCCAAAATTCCCAAAATTCACCCAATACAGCCCAGATTCATGGTCCAGTCACTCGCAGTCAACGGGGTATTTTTAAACCAAAGATACATTTTAATTTGAATTTTATGTTCTTAAATCTCTCTGACCCCATAATCCTGTTTCTGCCTTAAATGACCCTAATTGGAAAAATTGCCATGACCGAGAAATATAATGCTCTTATTGATAATAAGACGTGGGAGTTGGTACCTCGTCCTTCTGGTGTTAATATTATTCGGTCTATGTGGATTTTTATTCATAAGGAAAATTCTGATGGTTCATTTGCAAGGCATAAGGCTAGACTTGTAGGTGATGGTAAGACTCAGCAGGTTGGTGTGGATTGTGGTGAGACATTTAGCCCGGTGGTCAAGCCGACTACCATTCACACAGTGCTCAGCTTGGCTCTTTCAAAATCATGGTTCATTCATCAGTTAGATGTGAATAATGTTTTCCTATATGGTGATCTTCAGGAGACAGTGTATATGCATTAGCCTTTGGGGTTTAGGGATACTAGATATCCTAATCATGTCTTTATATTGAAGAAGTCCTTATATGGACTTAAGCAGTCTCCACGGGCTTGGTATAAGAGATTTGCTGATTTTGTTTCGACTATGGGTTTTTCTCACAGCAGGTCTGATAACTCATTGTTCATTTATCGTCGGGGTTCTTCCATGGCTTATATATTGTTATATGTGCATGATATTATTTTGACTGGCTCTTCTGATGTTTTGAGAAAGTCTATTATGACAATGTTCAGTTCTGAGTTTGTCATGAAAGACTTGGGCCCCTTGAGCTATTTTTTGGGAATTGATACCACTACGCAGTGGATTGTTCTTAACACAGAGGAAGTATGCAGCAGAGATCATTGAGGGGGCTGGGATGTCATCCTGTAAGTCCACTTCTACTCCAGTTGATATTAAACCCAAGTTGGGTGTTGCGGCTCTTCAGATGAAGATCGCAATTCGCCATCGTAGTCTTGCAGCGCCTTTTCAAGATCTTATGTTCACACGACCAGACATTACATATGCAGTCCAGCAGGTGTGTTTGTTTATGCATGATCCCAGAGTTGAACATATGAATGCGCTCAAACGCATCCTTAGGTACATTCAGGGAACACTTGATTATGGTTTGCATTTGTACCCTTCGTCGACGTCTACACTTGTCTCATAAACAGATGTTGATTGGGGTGGTTGTCCTGACACCAGACGGTCTATGTCTGACTATTGTATGTTTTTGGGTAATAACTTGGTCTCATGAT
Organism: Przewalskia tangutica; assembly: GCA_029844215.1. Classification (NCBI taxonomy): domain Eukaryota; kingdom Viridiplantae; phylum Streptophyta; class Magnoliopsida; order Solanales; family Solanaceae; genus Przewalskia; species Przewalskia tangutica. The sequence continues at coordinate 119,211,446 of CM056726.1, read as the reverse complement.
CTGCCAAGCGTCAATCTACGTTTTCACGTTAAAGTGCAGAGACCGAGTATCGAGGGGTAGCCAATGTGGTTTCTGAGTCATGTTGGTTACGAAATCTACTTTTAGAGCTTCATTATCCTATTGATAAGGCTACCTTGGTATATTGTGATAATATAAGTGTCATCTACCTTTCTGGTAATCCAGTTCAGCACCAGCGTACTAAACACATAGAGATGGATATTCACTTTGTTCGAGAGAAGGTAGCCAAAGGACAAGTACGTGTCTGTCATGTTCCTTCAAGATATCAGATTGCAGACATCTTTACAAAGGGTCTTCCCTCGGTCCTTTTTGAAGATTTTAGAGACAGTCTCAGCGTACGAAGACCGTCCGCTATGAAAATTTTTAGGGCCCCTTTTTTATTTTTTATTAAGTAGTATTAGTCAAAATTTACTATAAAAACTCATAATTCGCAGGTCTTAACTCAATTAAGGACCCATTTTTATGAATTAGAACAGGACCCCAAAATATTTGAAACTACCATGATATACACGCACCTATCCACATTGGTTTATTTAAGACTAGACATCTTGATTATAGGAAGCCCTAGGTTGAAACCAACTTATTAATATTCGATTACTTGTCCTATATGAATAAGAAATGGATTAGTGGCCTAATGGAACAAAGGTTTGTTAAGTGAAGATATCTCCCAATGCATTGAATTATTAGATAGCATCGCCACATTATCTTTGGATTCTTATTGAAGGCAAAGGAATCAAAATTGATTTGTTAATTAAATCACCTGACCTGGAGGAAACTCAGATTATATAATAATTGATTAACTTAAGTTAACGATAGTACTAGTGACTAGAATCTCAATATATTATGCCACGTGGACACGGTGACTGTGTGTGAAGTTTGTTTATGGTTTGAACTTATAAAATGACAAATGGTTGTGGGTTCAATTATCGTGATTTAAGAGATGATTACTGACTATTAATAGAATATAATAATTTAATATAAAGATTATGCAAGTGATGAATGATGATGACGCCTACTCTTTTTTTTTGGGGTCACCGCTACTCGATTGAATCTTCCTATTTCTTGTTGCATACATAAAAAGAGAGACAACCTAACTGAATGTTGATGGGCCAATGTCCTAAGACATTGTTATAACTTGCATATGGCCCAAAATTTCAATCCTAAATGAATATTAAATTATAAAGACTCATAATAAGTTGCTTGAGAATTCATATAAATAAGTTCAGCAGCAGAAGTGAAGGGGCAATTCTGGGGTGGTATTTAATTTTTGTCCTTCACCTAAAAAATTTTGGGTTCCGGGTTCGAAATCTGCACAGTCAAAATTTAAAAAAAATCGTAAATTATAGTTTGAATTCACAAGGCAGAGTTTGCATGCAGACCATGACTGAAGGCATAGTTTCAAACTCTACCTTGAGGCAGAGTTTGCCTCAAGGTAGCAAACTCTACTCTGTCTTGCGAATCCAAACCCTACCTTGCGATTTTTTTTTTGATTGAGCGGGGGTTTGAACCCAGAAACTCGAGATATTTTTACGCAAAGGGCAAAAAATAAAGATTTCAAATTTGAGGGGCAAAAATTAAAGACTAGTGCCTTTGAAGGGAAATTCACGCAAGAACAAAAGGTGTACATATGGCGTACGCTAGTGCGATCAAGGATATGTATGATGAAGTCAAGCCCAGGGCACAAATAGTAGGAGCATACTCAGAGCACTTTCAAGGGATGATGGTATTGCACCAGAGATCAGATCTTAGCCCATTCTTATTTGTCTTGGTGATGGATAGACTACGCGACAAATTCAAAAGGAGGGGTCATAGTGTATGTTATTCGCAGACGACATAGTCCTGATTGATGAGACTCGCAGCGGAGTGAACGCTATGCTGGAGGTTTGGAGACAGACTCTGGAGTCTAAAGGGTTCAGATCGAGTAGTACAAAGACAGAATACTTAGAGTGCGAGTTCAGTGACGGGAGAGACATTGAGACATGCGTGGAGGCGAGGCTTGGTACTTAGGTCTTTCCAAAGAAAGGGAGCTTCGAGTACTTCGAGTCTATTATCCAAAGAAATTGAGAGATGACAATGTCACACATCGTATTGGTGCATGGTGGATGAAATCGAGGCTCGCATCTAGAGTCTTGTGCGATAAAAAAAAGTGCCACAAAAATTTAAAGGCAAGTTCTATAGGGTGGTGGTTAGACCGACTGTGTTGTATGAGGCGGAGTGTTGACCAGTCAAGACTTAGCACATCCACAAGATAAAAGTCGCAGAGATGAGGATGCTGAGATGGATGTGTGGGCATATGAGAAGGGATATAATTAGAAATGATGATATCCGGGACAGAATAAGAGTGACCTCGGTGGAGGATAAGATGCGGGAAGTAAGGTTGAGATGGTTCATGCATGTGCAAAAAAGAGGCACACATGTCCCAGTGCGAAGGTGTGAGTGGTTGGCTATGGACTGGTGATGCGCGATTTATGCACACACTAAACGCAAGTGCACGTGTCGTGACAAGTAATATAGTCTAGAAGACCGAGTTATCGTCCTCAGGGGATTAGTGTTCAATTATCAACCTCTATTCTGTAGTATCTATTTGGTAACCGATAAGTTGATGAATTGTTTATAGCTATGATTATAGATGCTAACTAAATTACTTTACTTTACTTCAGATATGGTGGAAATAGGGCTTCCAAATCTCATCAACTATCCGCTCGCTTTACTCGTTAATGCAAATAATTATGGTTCTTCTTCTATGTTGAGATAACAGGTTAACTAAGCCGTTTTATACTCCTGTTAAGGTAATATAAACACTCAACCCCAATGTAGAACCCTTCTATCTTTCGATGACAAGATTGACTACAAAGGAGGATGTTATACCCCGTGGTTCGGGCCGGGACATGATCGAGTCTTAAGCGCCGGGCGAGGCGCGCGCCGCGCAGTGATTGTAGGGCGCGCGCCGAAAACTCGATCTGAAGATTCAGCGCCTTGCGCGAAGCGGTGCGGCGAGGCGGAAATCAGGCGGAAAAACTTAGGAAAAGTCAGATTTTTCTTTAGAAAGGGCACAGGTGGGGACAAATGTCCCCATCTGATTTTTGCATGCATTATATTGACCAAGTCTTAAAGACTTGGTCATCTTTCATCTCTCTCTTAGAAAAACTCCTCATTCTCTCTTAAATTATTTTCAAGCTCCTCCTTCTCTCTAAAACTCCAAGAGGTATTCTAGCCTTAGGAAAATCTGAAAAAGTAAAAGGCAAGAAGGAAGCTTGGGGCTAGCTTGTGAAGGTTGTTGTGGTGGTGTTCTTGGAATAGAGGCTAGCAAATTGTTGGATAAATTTGGCTAAAGCTCTAAGGTAATGATTCTTCCTCTATTAGTATTTTTTATTGTTGCATGTTAAGAAGGAAGTACTTGTGGTAGTAAATTATGCTATTAGAGTCATTGCATGCAAGAAATGTGGGTTGGGTATGAAGGATTTGGCTAAAGAGATATTATGAGCATGTTGTAGCCTACAAACTACTTTAGAATTGTTAAGTGTATTATTATAACTTATGGGGCAGAATTTTACACACCCAAGATTAGGTATGTAAACCCCTTTGTGTTGGTTTGGATGTTGGGCCTTAATGAGGCGTTTGAGTGTTAAAAATCGGCCTTTGAAAAAGGTGGCAAAGTTAGTAGAAACAAAGGAAATGCTGCCCAATTTTCCTTAGGAATTGGTAACTTGAATTTGGAATTTCTACATTGAAATTAGAGGTTAATCAACGCACTATGGTTATTATAGGTTGACATATTACTTGCGGTAGTTGGACTTAGCAAGTGGATTGACCAAAGAGGTATGTAGAGTTTTCCTATCTCTTGAGCATGAATAGTTGTATCTATGTAGTACGGTATACGTACAAGATTTGATAATCTACACTTGTTTTAAGGTATATGATACTTGTTTCATTTTAAAAGTATAAGCCCCTTGGATTTAGGGAAAATGTATTTGACAAAGGAATAACGCTAATATAATGACTTTATGGGAAGTTGGTTATATTAGTTTTGAAAGGTTCACAAAGAATGGTTTACTCTAATTAAAATAAGTACGGGTAAAGGATTTGAAACTATGGAAAGTGGATTGATTTTTAGGCATTGGTTGCCTAAGGTTTTAAAGGAAATGAAGTCACTTGATTTAGAAGCTTATTATATTTCTAAAAGGAAATGTGACTTGCTTTGAAAAGAACTTGTAACTTGATACTATGGTGATTAGTATCTTGGAATCTTTGTATAAAAAGAGTTTTTCTTAAAAAGTTAGAAGTACATGGTACTTGGGTTGAATTCCCAGATTTTCTATTAAAAGACATGTTAGTGCCTTAGGATACTAAAATGAGAGGATATATTAATAATGTTAATAAGAAGTTAGGGGATTTCTTAACTTGCTTATGTTATGATAGGCCGGTAGTGCTTATGTTGTGATATGATAGGCCGGTAGTGCTTATGTATGATATGATAGACCGGTAGTGCTTATGTTATGTATGATAGCCGGATGAGCTATGTTATATATTTGTATTATTACGGGGTAAACCCCGGGTTATTATCTATGCCATGGATTTGCTACCCATGATGCGAGTGCGGCGCTTGCACTCATGCGGATCCGGACCACAGGATCCATGCGGGTGAAATAGTCCCATGCGAGTACGGCGATGGTACTCATGCGGGTCCACAGGATCCATGCGGGTGAAATAGTCCCATGCGGGTGAAATAGTCTCATGACAAGGCGGATGACCTCATGCGGGTCCACAGGACCCATGCGGGTGAAATAGTCCCAGGAGTAGGATTGCTTAATGATACTACGGGCGAGGTACCCTGTTTTGATCGTGAGCCTCCTATTTTTATGCTATAAGATTTATACTTATTACTCTCATTGTTAGTAAGGCACAGTGCAAGAAAATTTATTTTATCTATGACTCCAGCTTATTTTGACTTATGATATTACTACAGTATTTTCCAGTTTTACATACTTGGTACGTTGTGTCGACCCTTCCGGGGCTGCGTTCATCTGCGCGAGTAAGAAGCGGTGGCAGATCCTCAGTCCTAGGATCACTATTTCGGTGTCAGAAGCTCCATTCCTCCGGAAGCTTGTTTTGTTGGTACGGATATTCCCTGATGCTATAGGTATTTTGTACCTTCGGGGGCATGGCGGGGCCCTGTCCCGCCATAGTTGTTATCTTTAGAGGTCTGTGGTCACATTTATGTTTGGGCTCTAAGAACCAGTTGTACTACTATACATTGTTAAGTATGTTTATGGAAGGCAGCCTTATCGGCTGGCCAGTGATGTTTACCCTTTTTATAAGCTATGTGTTATGTATGTTCCGCTGCTATTCTCTGACATATACGGCGACAGTACCGGTGAGATACGATCGCGGCCGGGTTTGGGTCGTGACAAAAGTGGTATCAGAGCAGTTAGTCCTCGGAAAGTGTCCATAGACCGTGTCTAGTAGAGTCTTGATTATCGGTGTGTTGTGCACCACATCTATAATCAGGAGGCTGCAGGATATTTAGGATTGGTTTCCATTCTTTCACTCTAAGATCGTGCAATAGAGCTGAGTTATAGGTTGAACCTCCTCTGATGTTTTCCTTTATGTATCAGTTATGCCTCCACTCAAGGCAACCGCGGCCCAGAAGGGCAAGACAGTAGAGGGAACTACTAGTAGGGCACTGAGGGTTACCACGGCAAAGGCCCAGTCCTTACCGGACGAGGTGTTTCGGACGGCGAGTTCTACAACGTCGCCAACCCCAAAGTGCGAGCGGCGGCAGCAGCCATCGAGACCGCGGTACTGAGCCTCGATCCAGCCGAGGCGAGGATATGGGCTACAAGGAGATGGCCCAGTTACTAGCCAGGATCGTGGCCAGACATGAGGATAAATGGAGGCAGCGATTCATTGCCGTAGTTCGACCTGAGTCGCTAGCAGAGGCGAGGACTTTTGAGTTGCAGCCCACCGGAGTTTTATGGGTCGAGGCCTGAGGATGATCCTCAGGAGTTTATCCGAAGCGATTCTGACGGATCATGAGGTGATCGGGGCTTGGAGACCGAGTCGGTGGTACTAGGTTCGCATCGGCTGCGGGACACTGTAGTTGACTGGTATGATTCATGGGAACTGTCCCGGGGGGAGCATGCGCTTCCAGCTGTTTGGGACGAGTTCTCAGAGGCGTTACTTGGCCATTTCTTGCCTCCGCAGATGAGAGGCTCGGGCAGATTTTTGACACCGAGACGAGTGGGCGGGCGGTTCGGGAGTACAATGTGGAGTTTGACTCATTGGCTCGGTATGTGCCCGCTTTAGCGCGAACATGGAGGGCGAGTGCCGGTATGTCACAGGACTCGATGATCACTTGGCCGAGAGTTGCAGGGTAGCTCTTGGGCATGGACATTGCCCGCATGCAGCATATGCGCAGGTGTGAGAACGCAGGGCCGCGATCGACAGTATCGCGAGAAGAGGCCGTGACAGCCGGGTCCTCCGGTAGTTTTAGGGTAGACAACCCCAACAGCAGAACCAGATTTTCACCACAGTAGGTCGAGCGCTCCTCCACCATCTTGGGGCGTCTGAGTATTCGAGGCGGGGCGGGGTTCCGGGCCGGGTTTCGGAGGACCAGAGTTCCGATCCGATGAGGCCACCTATGCCTCGGTGTGGTCGATGTGGTGATTGCCATTATAGGTGTCGTGTTCCTCCAGAGCTTGTTACTCTTGTAGCAGCGAGGCCATTTGAAGAGATTGTCCGACCAGGCGGCGGAAATGCTATGGCTCACCGACCGATTCTTTGGGTCTTCATCTTCGATTGTTATGCGCCGGGCGAGGTGTTCACGGCCAGCAGCCGCGCGAGGTTGTGGCGGGGTTCTAGTTCCAATGGTCCTCAGAACCGCATCTATGCTATGTCCAGTCGTCAGGACCAGGAGGCGTCACCCGATGTCGTCACAGGTACATTATTGGTTTCTTGCTGTGAGGTATATGCTTTGATAGATCCAGGTTCTACCTTGTCCTATATATCTCCTCATATTCTTTGGTAGAATAGGGATAGAGCAGTCCATAGAATCTTTTGAGGTGGCTACGCGTAGGTTCAGCCGATGGTAGGCGGGTATATAAGGCTTGCCCGGTGACTATAGATGGTCGCCGGACTCAGCCGACTTGATAGAGTTGGATATGTGAACCGATGTGATTATGGGTATGGATTGGCTAGCGTCTTGCTATGCCAACGTGGACTGCAGAGAGAGGTTAGTTCGGTTCCGGTTTCCTGGTGAGCCGGTTATCGAGTGGAAGGGGAATACTGCATCGCCGAAGGGTAGGTTTATTTCTTACCTCAAGGCTAGGAAGATGATACGGAAGGGGTATATTTACCATTTGGTTCGGGTATTCGATAAAGAGGCTAAGATACCGGACCTTCAGTCAGTTCCGGTTGTTAGAGAGTTTCCAGACGTATTCCCAGACGAGCTTCTGGGTATCCCTCCTGAGAGGGAGATTGAGTTTTGCATCGATTTGGCGCCAGACACTCGACCAATATCTATTCCGCCATACAGGATGGCACCTGCCGAGTTGAGGGAATTGAAGGACCAGCTGAAAGATTTGCTGGAGAAAGTCTTTATTAGGCCAAGTGTTTCTCCTTGGGGGGCGCCAGTGTTATTTGTAAAGAAGAAGGATGGGACGCTGCGTATGTGTATTGATTCTGAGCGGTGAACAAGGTAACTATCAAGCAGATATCCTCCCGGGATTGACGATTTGTTTGACCGGTTGCGGTGCAAAGTGTTTTTCCAAGATAGACCTGCGGTCTGGTTATCATCAGGTGCGAGTTATAGAGATAGATATCCCAAAGACTGCATTCAGGACCCGGTATGGGCACTATGAGTTCAGGGTGATGTCTTTCGGGCTGACCAACGCCAAAGATATTCATGGATTTGATGAATAGGGTGTTCGTGCCATTCTTGGATATGTTCGTTATAGTGTTTATTGATGATATCTCGTGTATTCGCACGCAGAGCGAGCATCTGATCATTTGAGGCGGTATTGGAAGTCCTCCGAGGCCGTGATTGTATGCCAAGTTCTCGAAGTCGCGAGTTACGGTTGGCGTCGGTGGCTTTCTTAGGACATGTTATCGGGGCGATGGTATTCGGGTTGATACTGGCAAGATTGAAGCGATCGAACTTGGCGCACCACTACACCGGAGAGTGCGCAGCTTTGGGCCTGCAGGATATTATCGGAGGTTTGTAGAAAAGTTTGCTTCTATTTCAAGACTTTGACTAAGTGACTCGGAAGAGCTATGTTCGGTGGGCGGATACTTGTGAGGAAAGTTTCAGGTTGCTAAAGGAGAAGTTGACGACCGCCCAGCTTTTTACTCTTCCGGAGGGCTTAGATGGATATGTGGTTTTATTGTGGCCAGCGTCAGTGTCGGGCTTGGAGTGCGTCTTGATGCGGCCGCGGCAAGGTTATAGCTTATGTATCTCGGCGACTTAGTAAGCATGAGAAGAACTATCCCACACATGACTTGAGTTGGCAGCGATGATTCATGCCTTGAAGATCCGAGACACTATTTATATGGAGTTCATGTGGACATTTACACGACGCAAGAGTCTCCGCACATCTTGATCGAGAGGAGCCGAACTTGCGGCAGAGACGCTGGTTGGAGCTACTTAAGGATTACGATGTTGATATTCTGTACCACCCGGGAAGGCGATGTAGTTGCAGATGCCGCCAGTCGCAGATCGATGGGTAGTGCATGCATTGTTCACCAGAAAAGGGATATGGTCCGGGAGTTACATTAGCTAGCGAGCCTTAGGGTTCGTTTGGTTGATTCTGTTAGTGACGGAATTCGGGTTCGAGAGGTTGCCGAGTCTTCCATCGTCGAGGAGGTGAAGAGGCGACAGTATGAGGATCCGATTTTGGTACGGTACCGAGATGCAGCTCTCCAGAAGGAGAAGAGTCTATTTGAGGTAGCGCCTGATGGGGTGCTAAGATTCGAGGGCCGGTTGTGTGTTCCCGATGTGACAGGACTTCGTCAGCAGATTCTGGGGGAGGCACACAGTGCTCGTTATTCTATTCATCCGGGGTCGACTAAGATGTATCATGACCTCAGATGCGTGTATTGGTGGGATGGCCTAAAGAGGGACGTTGCGGAGTTCGTGGCACAGTGCCCGAATTGTCAGCAGGTTAAGATTGAGCACCAGAAGCCCGGTGGGCTGTTGCAGGCTATTGATATTCCGACTTGGAAGTGGGAGGTGATAAATATGGATTTTATTACAGGACTACCTACCACTCAGAGGAAGCATGATTCCATTTGGGTGATTGTCGACAGGCTGACGAAATCAGCCCATTTTCTTCCGGTCAGAACGACGTTCTCAGCTGAGGACTACGCCAGATTATATATTAGAGAGATTGTGAGACTGCACGGAGTCCCAGTGTCGATTATATCAGATAGAGGAGCCCAGTTCTCGGCTAACTTCTGGAGGTCTTTTCAGAAGGGATTAGGGACACAGGTGAGTCTCAGTACTGCATTTCACCCTCAGGACGGCAGCGGCCGCACTATCCGGACAACGAGGATATGCTGCGGGCTTGTGTTATTGATTTCAGGGGTAGCTGGGAGGATCATTTGCCTCTTGTGGAGTTTGCTTACAACAACAACTACCATTCCAGTATTCAGATTGCGCCTTATGAGGCCTTATACGGGAGGAAGTGCAGGTCACCAATAGGCTGGTTCGAGGTGGGAGAAGTTCAGTTAGTCGGGCCAGACTTAGTTCGTGGCGATGGATAAGGTGAAGCTTATCCAGGAGCGGTTGTTGGCAGCTCAGAGTCGGCAGAAGTCGTATGCAGATCATCGGCGTCGACACTTGGAATTTGAGACAGATGATTGGGTTTTTCTAAAGGTATCGCCCATGAAGGGCGTGATGAGATTTGTAAAGAAGGGGAAGCTTAGCCCAAGGTACATTGAGCCGTATCAGATTGTCCGTAGGGTAGGCAGGGTTGCCTATGAGTTAGATCTACCATCCGATTTGGAGGCGGTACATCCAGTTTTCCATGTGTCCATGTTACGGAAATGTATTGGAGATCCATCTAGAGTGCACCCGGTTCATGATGTCCAAGTGACAGAGGAGTTATCGTATGAGGAGAGTCCCATAGCGATACTCGATCGACAGGTTAGGCGACTTCGGACGAAGGATGTGGCTTCCGTCAAGGTCTTATGGCGAACGAGCAGGAGGAAATGACGTGGGAAGCAGAGGATGACATGATGAAGAAGTATCCTCACTTATTCCCTATACCTCCAGGTAACCCACGTTCTAAATTGCTGGTCTTTAAATTTAGTATTTATACTTGAGTTTATGTGGCCGTGTGGAGCGTCTTTATTTGAGTCTATGCCGATATTGTGATTTGAGTAAGCCTAGAAGGAACATTCGGGACGAATGTTTCTAAGGGAGAATGTTATACCGTGGTTCGGTAGGGACATGATCGAGTCTCAGTAGCCATGGCTCGGAGAAGCGCGCGCGCGGCGGGTGATTGTAGGGCGCGCGGAAAACCGAGGTCGTGAAGTTTCAGCGCCATGGCCGGGAAGCGGGCCGGCGCGAAAGATCCGAGGTCCGCGGGAGTTGCGGCCGCTGTGCCGAAGCGAACGCAGGCCGGGCGGAAATCAGTGAAAAACTTAGGAAAAGTCGATTTTTCTTTAGAAAGGGCACAGGTGGGGACAAGTGTCCCCATCTGATTTTTGCATGCATTATATTTACCAAGTATCAAAGACGTGGTCATCTTTCAACTCTCTCTTAGAAAAACTCCTCCTTCTCTCTTAAATTATTTTCAAGCTCCTCCTTCTCTCTAAAACTCCAAGAGGTATTCTAGCCTTAGGAAAATCTGAAAAAGTAAAAGGCAAGAAGGAAGCTTGGGGCTAGCTTGTGAAGGTTGTTGTGGTGGTGTTCTTGGAATAGAGGCTAGCAAATTGTTGGATAAATTTGGCTAAAGCTCTAAGGTAATGATTCTTCCTCTATTAGTAGTTTTTATTGTTGCATGTTAAGAAGGAAGTACTTGTGGTAGTAAATTATGCTATTAGAGTCATTGCATGCAAGAAATGTGGGTTGGGTATGAAGGATTTGGCTAAAGAGATATTATGAGCATGTTGTAGCCTACAAACTACTTTAGAATTGTTAAGTGTATTATTATAACTTATGGGGCAGAATTTTACACACCCAAGATTAGGTATGTAAACCCCTTTGTGTTGGTTTGGATGTTGGGCCTTAATGAGGCGTTTGAGTGTTAAAAATCGGCCTTTGAAAAAGGTGGCAAAGTGAGTAGAAACAAAGGAAATGCTGTCCTATTTTCCTTAGGAATTGGTAACTTGAATTTGGAATTTCTACATTGAAATTAGAGGTTAATCAACGCACTATGGTTATTATAGGTTGACATATTACTTGCGGTAGTTGGACTTAGCAAGTGGATTGACCAAAGAGGTATGTAGAGCTTTCCTATCTCTTGAGCATGAATAGTTGTATCTATGTAGTACGGTATACGTACAAGATTTGATAATCTACACTTGTTTTAAGGTATATGATACTTGTTTCATTTTAAAAGTATAAGTCTCTTGGATTTAGGGAAAATGTATTTGACAAAGGAATAACGCTAATATAATGACTTTATGGGAAGTTGGTTATATTAGTTTTGAAAGGTTCACAAAGAATGGTTTACTCTAATTAAAATAAGTACGGGTAAAGGATTTGAAACTATGGAAAGTGGATTGATTTTTAGGCATTGGTTGCCTAAGGTTTTAAAGGAAATGAAGTCACTTGATTTAGAAGCTTATTATATTTCTAAAAGGAAATGTGACTTGCTTTGAAAAGAACTTGTAACTTGATACTATGGTGATTAGTATCTTGGAATCTTTGTATAAAAAGAGTTTTTCTTAAAAAGTTAGAAGTACATGGTATTTGGGTTGAATTCCCGGATTTTCTATTAAAAGACATGTTAGTGCCTTAGGATACTAAAATGAGAGGATATATTAATAATGTTAATAAGAAATTAGGGGATTTCTTAACTTGCTTATGTTATGATAGGCCGGTAGTGCTTATGTTGTGATATGATAGGCCGATAGTGCTTATGTATGATATGATAGACCGGTAGTGCTTATGTTATGTATGATAGCCGGATGAGCTATGTTATATATTTGTATTATTACGGGGTAAACCCCGGGTTATTATCTATGTCATGGATTTGCTACCCATGATGCGCGAGTGCGCTTGCACTCACGCGGATCGGACCACGTGATCCATGCGGGTGAAATAGTCCCATGCGAGTACGGCGATGGTACTCATGCGGGTCCACAGGATCCATGCGGGTGAAATAGTCCCATGCGGGTGAAATAGTCTCATGACAAGGCGGATGACCTCATGCGGGTCCACAGGACCCATGCGGGTGAAATAGTCCCAGGAGTAGGATTGCTTAATGATACTACGGGCGAGGTACCCTGTTTTGATCGTGAGCCTCCTATTTTTATGCTATAAGATTTATACTTATTACTCTCATTGTTAGTAAGGCACAGTGCAAGAAAATTTATTTTATCTATGACTCCAGCTTATTTTGACTTATGATATTACTACAGTATTTTCCAGTTTTACATACTTGGTACGTTGTGTACTGACCCCCTTCCTCGGGGGCTGCGTTCATGCCGCAGGTAAGGGAAAGCAGGTGGCAGATCCTCATTCCTAGGATCACTATTTCGGTGTCAGAAGCTCCATTCCTCCGGAAGCTTGTTTTGTTGGTACGGATATTCCCTGATGCTATAGGTATTTTGTACCTTCGGGGGCATGGCGGGGCCCTGTCCCGCCATAGTTGTTATCTTTAGAGGTCTGTGGTCACATTTATGTGTGGGCTCTAAGAACCAGTTGTACTACTATACATTGTTAAGTATGTTTATGGAAGGCAGCCTTATCGGCTGGCCAGTGATGTTTACCCTTTTTATAAGCTATGTGTTATGTATGTTCCGCTGCTATTCTCTGACATATACCTGACAAGGTACCCCGGTAGGGTACCAGTCGCGGCCCCGGGGTTGGGTCGTGACAGAGGATTAAGAGCAATAACCTATTAAGCTACACAAGTATCGGGGTACTTTCATCCACAATTTAAACCTATGTTTATTCAACTATAGCATATTCACAATCTCCCCTTTCGTCTTTCGATTAGAAATCATATAAGTTATGATACTTAGTGATCAATTAATTACCAAGTAATCAAAATAATTATTGAATAAATCTCAACAATAATAAGAAGAAACCAAAACATGCATTAATTCATAAGAACGATGTTCAAGTGATTCGACATGGAAAACCCTAAATTAAGTTAGTTCCTAGCCATAGACATGCCAAGAACTAAACTAATATCCAACATACACAAAAAAGAAATAAAATAAAGAACAAGAAATTACTCAAAAATAAGTCTCTAATCTTGATCTCCAAGTTGTGATGAATTGTAAAGTGTGGAACCCTTCAAATCTGACCTAAAGGTCATTTTTATATCACCAAAAACGTCCCAAACCTTTTCCTTCTTGGCCTTGGCCCATTCCTATTAAGATTTGGCAATTTTCCTGCGTTGGCGTCGCGGCGCCGAAACTTCTGCGGCTCTCTGCTTCTTGGGCGCCGTGGCGCTCTGCTGCTGATGGTTGGTTGGCGTCGCGGTGCCGCCCTGTTTCTCGCCCGGGTTGCCAATTTTTCAGCTTTTTGAGCTTTGGAACCTCTGTTTCTGCCCTCTTTTCGCTCCTTCTCGCCAATGTGTCACTTTAAACCATTGTGACTCAAAAGAAAGAAAATATATCCTAACACGACACATATTTGTACAAAAATGGGCAAAAGACTAACTAAAAATGACTCAAAAGGTGTATATAAAATACACCGATCAAACACCCCCAAACTTAACATTTGCTCGCCCTCGAGCAAAGATAAAAAATAGAAACAAAGACACGAAAGAAACAAAAATAAAATGACTCAAAGACATTGATCAAGTTGATGCATCATTGTTACTTAGAAAAGCATGAAGGTTAGTAGAATAATATGCAGGAACATATAGCATTGATTTTTAGCATTCTAAACACATCAAGTCAGATATTTCGCAAATTCAATTTAATCATGCTCAATGGAAGTAAGAATACCTAACTATGCATGTTAATTTCAAAATCCTATGGCATATTTACTTGCTATTCTCCACTAATCATGGATACACATATTAGAGATCTTCAGGGCTTTTCAGGATTGTAATGTAGGCTTAGGCAGGGGTAGGTAAAAATAGGCATTTAGGCTCAATTTACGTACCATAAGCTCTTTTGCTTTCGATTTTTCCCCTTTCTTTTGATTCTCTTTTTCACCTCATACCTATCTTTCCCTTCTTTTGTTTTGAGAGAATAAGGTGTCTGATGAATAGTAGACACCCCCAAACTTAGGCTTTTGCCTATTTTTTTTTTTTTTATTGGGGTGCATCAAAATTGTTCACTCTCTTTTGTTTCTTTTTCAACACTTTATATTCCAAACAACTCAATTTTTTCACTTATGGCACAAATATGGAATTATAGGGTGTCAAAGAAAGGTCTTATTTTTTGCTCAATGGGGCTGACTAGTGATACAATTGTGATGTCAGGGATAGGCAATGAATGGTAAGAAAGTGCTAACAAAGAAATGTCTGAGTCATCTCCCTAACATGCATATCCTAACTATTTCGCCTCAAATAGCAAGCAAGCAGACACATAAGTTTAATCACTAACAATGCATAAATCAAGCAAGATACCCCAAATAGTTTGACTTCATGAATTTTTGGCATATCTAACCTAAGTGTTCAGATGGTTGCTTCTAATTCCATTACATTATTCAACTTTACTTCACTATGCGTTTCAAGTAACTACAACATGCATGATCATAAAAAAAAATTAGACTCAAATAAACATAAAAAATAACACAAAAGACTCAAAAACACATCAAAAATAACTAAGAACTACCCCCCAAACTTAAATCACACATTGTCCCTAATGTGTGCAAGACTCAAAAATAAAAGAAAAAAATGGGACAACTTACAAACTTGGTTTAAAATGGTGGCGGTGGCGGTGGCGGTGGGTAATGGTTCTGGGCAGTTATTTTTCAAAACTCCCTTTACGGCGCCACGGCCCTGAGATTGGCGCCGTGGCTGATTTCTGCGCCTCTGCGGAATTTGGCGCCATGGCCTCTCTTGGCGCCGTGGCCGGCTGTTTCTCTCCTCTCGCGTTTCGTCCTCCACTTTTTAGCCACTGCATTATCACAACATGCAAATAATACCTTACATGCATTATTTCTAAAACTAAATTGCATAAATTTAAAAATCTTGGGTTGCCTCCCAAGAAGCGCTGTTTTTAACGTCTTTTAGCCGGACGCATGTTCCTTATCAAGAGGTATGGGGTAACTTAACCCCACAGTCTATCCATTTCATAATCATTTTTCTCTTCCGTCTTCTGTTTTTCTTTTTCTCCTTTTTCTCAAGAGAAGGTTTAGCATTGCTCACCTATACTGGCGGACTGATTTTCCTTGCTTTGGCCTGTGCTGGCTCAACTGATGTGCTAACGGTGCTGACTGCAAAACATTTGCTTATGACTGGGGGTTCAACGGTGTGTTTAAACACCTTGAACACCATCTCTTCTTCCTCAACTCTGAGTTTCAGCTCGTCTTTTTCCACATCAATCAAGACTCTCCCAGTTGCCAAGAATGGTCTTCCCAAGATAATAGAGATTTCTTCATCTTCCTCCATATCAAGGATGAGGAAGTCTGCAGGAAAGAAGAATTTTTCCACCTTAACCAATACGTCTTCAATTATTCCCCTGGGATGCACCACTGTCCTATCCGCCAACTGCAAGCTCACAGTGGTTGGTTTGGCTTCACCCAAACCTAACATCTTGAAAACGAACAAGGGCATGAGATTTATGCTGGCCCCCAAATCACACAGGGCCATGTTACATGTCACCCTGCCAATTGTGCAAGACAATGTGAAGCTCTCTGGATCTTTAAGCTTGGGGGACAGTTTTTTCTGCAATATGGCACTGCATTCCTCTGTCAATGCCACTGTCTCATACTCAGCTAGCTTCTTCTTCTTTCCAAGAATTTCCTTCATAAATTTGAAATAAGTAGGCATTTGCTCCGACGCCTCAATGAAAGGGATGTTGATGTGCAGCTTTCTAAATACCTCCAAGAACTTGGAGAATTGCTTATCAACTGCTTTCCTTTGCAACCTCTGAGGGTAAGGAATCTTCTCTATGTATTCCCTCACTGGAACTGTTGGATCCTTCTCTAAAATAGGGCGGCCCTCAGTAACCCCCTCCTTCTCTGCATCTACTCTCTTCTCAACTCTCTGTTCTACCACGGGCTGAGGTGTAGGCTGTTCTAGCGGCTTCCCACTTCTCAGCTGCACCGCCTGACACTGCTCTCTGGGATTCATCTCTGTATTACTAGGAAGAGTGCCCTGTGGCCTGTTATTTGTCATCTTTTCTAGTTGTCCCACCTGCGTCTCCAAGTTCCTGATAGAGGATCTTGTCTCTTCCATGAACTGGGTTTGTGAATTCGTAAGTGTCAACAAAGCTGCTCGCAATTCGTCTGGCTTTTCTTGTGGAGCAGGTGTACTGAACTGTTGGGAATGTGAGGCCTGGTTAAATGGTTGCTGATTTTGGTATTGGCCTCGGAACTGGTTCTGTTGCCCTTGATCACCCCTCTATGAAAAGTTAGGGTGATTCCTCCACCCTGGATTGTAGGTATTTGAATAGGGGTTGTTCTGGGGCCTTTGATAATTCCCCACTGCCTGACATTCTGCTTGCTCAATAGCGATGTTGTTGGGGTCTTCTTATGGGCACCTATCAAAGGTATGAGGACCCCCACACATCTCACAACTCAATGGCATCTGAACTGCATTCACTGACACTGTGTTCTGTTGTAGTTGCTTGGTCAAGAGAGCAACCTGTGCATTTAACGTTGTAATGGCATCGATCTCATGAACTCCTATCGCTCTTCTTCCACTTACCCCTCTATCATCTGTCACATGGTTATTAGTGGCCATGTCTTCTAGCAAATCATGGGCCTCATGTGTTGTCTTCTTCATGAAGGTTCCACCTGCAGCTGCGTCAATGATGGTTCTTGTGGTCCCACTTAGCCCATTGTAGAAAATATGGACCAAATTCCACAGCTCAATGCTATGATGTGGACACTTTCTTTGCAGGTCTTTAAATCTCTCCCAAGCCTCATAGAGTGACTCTCCATCAGCCTGGTAAAAATTGTTCAGCTCTCCTCTCAGCTTAGCGGCTTTGGACGGTGGAAAGAACTTTGCCAAGAACTTTTGTGTCAACTCCTGCCATGTGAATATAGAGTCTGTGGGCAGGAAATTCAACCAAACTTTTGCTTTATCCCTGAGTGAGAAGGGAAAGAGCCTCAATCGGATGGCGGCGTCAGTAATGCCGTTATACTTGAAAGTTGCGCACATCTCCAAGAAATTTGCTGTGTGCATATGAGGATCTTCAGATGACAACCCTCCGAATTGAACTGTATTCTGCACCATACTCAGGATCGCAGGCTTGATTTCGAAATTATTTGCTCCTATTGCTGGTAGCCTGATGCAAGTCTGTGCTCCATTCACCCTTGGCAGCACATAATCTCCCAAGCTTCGCTCAACTTGGACCTGGACCCTTTCTTCCACATCCATTGGTAACCTCCGGGGCATCCTCTGGTTAGGTTGATGATCACCTAACCCTCCGTTCATCTCATTGTTATTCTGCAAGCCTCCCATTGCTATTGAGGCCAAAATTCGTTTGTTTCTCCGATTCTGCTTGCAAGTCTTTTCAATCTTCGGGTTGAAGGGAACAAGTGTATCTGCTCCTCTTGTCCTTCGCATAAACTAGATGCCTGCAAAATATCAAAATCACAAACGGATCACGGCGCACGGTTTCACCAATATATACAAAAAAATAGAAATTAAGAGTAGATAGAATGATATTGAACTACGCCAATCCCCGGTAACGACGCCAAAAACTTGATGAGCGATTTATGCACACACTAAACGCAAGTGCACGTGTCGTGACAAGTAATATAGTCTAGAAGACCGAGTTATCGTCCTCAGGGGATTATTGTTCAATTATCAACCTCTATTTTGTAGTATCTATTTGGTAACCGATAATTTGATGAATTGTTTATAGCTATGATTATAGATGCTAACTAAATTACTTTACTTTACTTCAGATATAGTGGAAATAGGGCTTCCAAACCTCCTCAACTATCCGCTCGCTTTACTCGTTAATGCAAATAACTATGGTTCTTCTTCTATGTTGAGATAGCAGGTTAACTAAGCCGTTTTATACTCATGTTAAGGTAATATAAACACTCAACCCCAATGTAGAACCCTATTGACTACAAAAGAGGATTAAGAGCAATAACTTATTAAGCTACACAAGTATCCTGGTACTTTCGTCCACGATTTAAACCTATGTTTATTCAACTATAGCATATTCACAATCTCCTCTTTCGGCTTTCGATTAGAAATCATATAAGTTATGATAATTAGTGATCAATTAATTACCAAGCAATCAAAATAAATCTCAACAATAATAAGAAGAAACCAAAACATGCATTAATTCATAAGAACGAGGTTCAAGTGATTCGACATGGAAAACCCTAAATTAAGTTAGTTCCTAGCCATAGACATGCCAAGAACTAAACTAATATCCAACATACACAAAAAAGAAATAAAATAAAGAACAAGAAATTACTCAAAAATAAGTCTCTAATCTTGATCTACAAGTTGTGATGAATTGTAAAGTGTGGAACCCTTCAAATCTGACCTAAAGGTCCTTTTTATATCACCAAAAACGTCCCAAACCTTTTCCTTCTTGGCCTTGGCCCATTTCTATTCGGATTTGGCAATTTTCCCGCGTTGGCGCCACACGCGAAACCGCGACTCTGCTTCTTGGCGCGTGGCGCTCTGCTGCTTCTTTGGTTGGTTGGCGTGGCCGCCGCTTTCTCGCCCGGGTTGCCAACTTTTCAGCTTTTTGAGCTCTGAAACCTCTGTTTCTGCCCTCTTTTCGCTCCTTCTCGCCAATGTGCCACTTTAAACCATTGTGACTCAAAATAAAGAAAATCTATCCTAACACGACACATATTTGTACAAAAATGGGCAAAAGACTAACTAAAAATGACTCAAAAGGTGTATATAAAATACACCGATCAACTGGTTCAATAGGGGTAGATGTAGGCTGAAGAAGTATTGATGAGAGGTGATTAGACAGGATATGTCGCAGGTGCAACTTACTGAGGACATGACCTTAGATAGGGGGGTTGTGGAGAACACGGATTAGGGTAGTAGGTAGTTGATTGTAGTCCTACTTACGCTTACGTACTGGTAGTTGTAGTGTTATTATGGTAACCATGCTTAGCATATCATACTAGTAGGCGCAGTATTGTTTTATAGCCCTGTCCTTCGATTTCTGTTGTTGTATGTTCGTTTGTATACTTTGTTTATCTTATTTACCTGTGTTAGTTACTATTTTTTTCCAGCTTTTGTTATTCTCATTTTCATATTGCTTTAAATTTTTTATACGGGTTTGACCGTTTCTCTTGCTTTGCTTGTGGCTATGCTTTGTCTTGTCTTGAGCCGAGGGTCTTTTGGAAATAACCTCTCTACTTACCAATGTAGAGGTAAGGTCTGCGTACACTCTACCCTCCTCAGACCCCACGTTGTGGAACTTTACTGGGTAAGTTGTTGTTGTTGTTGTAGAGATACCTTTATGGCAACCTTATTATGTAATCCCTCTATTTCAATTTATATGGCATTATCTTTTTATATTTATAAATATTTTAACTTCATTGGATGATTTATAGCCACACAAATATCTAAGACTTATTTTGAACCACGAATTTTAAAAATCTTTTTTTTTTAAACTCCGTGTCAAGTCAAATGGTTCCACATAAATTGAGACGGATGGAGTATTACTGGGTAGCTTATCATATGAAGAAATTGCACGAATTTTCCTTCAAATGTGCTGGTCTTTTATTTTTGCCTTTCCAATGGACTTGTTTTTAATTGCTCTTTAGCAATCAAATTTTAAGAGCAAAAGTGCATAACCTATGGATGTTATGATGTTAAGATATACACTTATGGCCCACAAAATTTGTTATGTGGGGCAAAAGTTAAAGATGGGCACGAAATAGGAGCATTAGTTCCAATGACTATCATATTGATATATAAAGCGATTTTATTATTTCCCTATGTTTGGATGATAATTACAATAGCAGCATATAAGATGTATAAGAATACTGGACATAGGATGGTGCTCTGATGATAATTTTTTGTGTTAATTATGTACAAATGTTACATGTTGATCAAAATGAGTAACATAAAATAAGATAGTTAAGATAATATAGAAGCAACTGGAACTTGATTGTCAAGCTTGAAAAAAAAAAGATATTGCCAAAGGAAGACGAAAGAAGTATAGGATGGACGTGAAGGACCAACCAAGAACATAGTGAGTAGGGATGGCAAAATTGACCCGATTCATGGGTCCTGACCCGGTCAACGCGGGTAATTATTCGAATTGACCGATTCATGGGTCGGATAGGGTATTAATCCGACTGTCTGAGGGTGGATTAGGAGCGGGTAAGAATATGGATGAACCCTACCCAAGGATATCCGACCCTACCCGATCCATGTATATATAATTGTAATTAATTGTAAATTATATATATACATATACATTAGCTTATAAATTATAATTATAAAGATAATAAATTGAGGACCTTAATTTAATTATTTAAGTATCAATATAGATAATAGTAATAAAAATATATAATCATTAACATACAATTAACATGAATAATTAAAATTATATTAGTTTGTGATGCTTATTAGATTGGATCGAATTTTTTAAGTTTGATTTCGGATAAATCGGTTTGAATAATTTTGGATCTTCGGTTCAACTTATAAGTTGAATTGTTTCTTCTTCTTCTTCTTACGAAATGAACAATCAAATAAAATATTTATACTAAATTGCCTTAATATATAGTTCATCATTGATATCACAAACATATAAATAAAGTATGCGCATACAAGCAATAAAATCAGTGCCAATAAAGAAATACTAGTCTATGAATGAATGAAGAAGTCAAATTTAGTAAAATCATCCATACATAGAATATATACCGACAATGAAAACAAAAAAGGAAATCTAAAAAGTAGTCTATCTTTAAAATCAACAAATCCAAACATATTGAACTTAGTAATTTTTGAATTGTAATGAGTAGGGTATATTTGACTTAAGTAGAAAATGGTATCTTCACTTTCTAAATGTTGGACCATCTGCCCAATAATGAGTTTCCAATTCCCTGATCTCCCATTTTGTCAACAATGGCACTTCATTGGCACCCCTAAAAATAATGTTTTTCTTGAAGTTACATAGTCAATGAACTTGTGAGACTACTGTTCTTTTGTACAAAGTTTCTGAAATGGACTTGCTGGCGCAGAGTCTCCAAGTAGCTTCCATCTTAATCACCAAATCCACCAATCGTTTTGTAAACCCTATTTCTGACAAATGGTAGATAGCGAAAAGAAAAGGCGTGAATGAAAACAAATCTATGAGAATGAAGAGGGTTATCTGATTGCCCTCAGGATGATTTGTTCTTCAGACCAGCCAATTCCTTTTCTTGCTGTTTCTTTAAATACCTTTGTGCAGTTGCATTTACAATCTTAACGAAAAAGTTCAGTAGCATGATTGTAACCACGCCGTTCCAAACTGAAGCAAATGACAAATCCCATTTGTTCACCTGTCAAGAATATGAGTACAAGTTAAGGTGAAGAACCATAAACTGTTGAATCAGCAAAAAGGAAATTACTCTTTCATCCCACGAAAGGTGAGCCTTGTGTAACAGGTTCGAGCCGTGGAAACAACCTCTTGTAGAAATGCAGGGTAAAGACTGCGTACAATAGACCCTTGTGGTCCGGCCCTTCTCCGGATGCCGCGCATAGCGGGAGCTTAGTGCACCGGGCTGCCCTTTTTTTCTCTTTTAACCCATGAAATATCACAAACAGAAATCTTTAATCATGTAAAAGAGAATGAGATAAATTATTACCTTAATATTTGAAGTTGAAGGAGTTTTAGTAGCCATATACTTGTCTTTCATGGAATGGAGCTTGGCAATAATGTTGGGTAACATGGTTTCAAGACCAGGTATAAAACTAAGCATCCGAATCAACTCGGTTTCCACCCAATAAAGAAGCTGATTGTTGCAAACAGAAATTATAAACACGGTCTGCAAAAGGATAGTCAAATAAACCTCTATCAGAACCAACATGTTAAAATAAGTTGGCCAGTCTGAAAAAGGATGTGGAAACTCGTGAATGCAGAACATTAGAGTAGACGGACCTGTATGTGAGTTTTAATGATGGCCTTTCCAATCAAAGTTGCAAAAAAGAACTCCCAAAATGGGATCCCAAATTGTCCACACATTATACCAGCAAGATCAAATAGAGGATTTGGAACCTACAAAGGCTCTTCCATTAGAACAGCCTATACTATTTGAGAAGATATATATGCACGTAAACTGAAAGCTACCACCATACGCAGCTAAATCCAAACTATAGAAAAAGGAAAAGAGAAAAGATAAGCCAGAAAATAATAATTGGAAATATATTTTCCTGTATGTTCCAGTTCTATTATTTTTTGTAGATTATACTACAATTCTTGGAATCTTTGCAATTTCTGAATAATCACAATGCATTTTCAAAATCCAAACAAAATTTCTTCAAGAAGATGCTTTATGACACAATTGGCTAAGTTGCTGAGCCAGCAAATCCATTCGAATATTATCAGGTCAAAACTATTTTTTCTCCAAATATTCCCGACTCACAAACATCTCCAAAAGCCAATGTTACTCTGTCCTGTAAAAGTTCAGGTCACCACCTTTACTACAGCTCTGTAGTTATGGGAAGATCAGTGATTTGCAGAGACATTAGCAATTAAAAACATAGTTATGTACTAAAACCAAATCTGTTATTACTTTCAACAGAAAATCAAACTTCATTTTGGGGGTGCGGGGTGGGGGTGGGGGTGGGGGTGGGGGAGGATGATGCACTAATGTATAGCTTTAGGAACATAATATCTACATGTAAAACTAAGGTCCTCAAGTTTATCTTCCCGTGCATGGTTCTCGGGATGAATAGAAGATAGATATAAATAAAGATTTGGACTAACCGAAGCAAGTATTAAAATTGTGAAGAAGTTCAAACATTGTGCATGGGAAAGAAACCAGCGCTTCATTTGAGTCAAACGAGTAGCTAGAAACCCATTATTTTCAGAAGATGCATCTAGTTCTTCCATTGCGTCCACTCTACTACCTGAGAGGCTTGCTGCATAAAGGTAGGCATTTACATTAGCAAAACGATACCTGAAGATTAAAAGCTTCAAAATGTTCTTTTGTTTCTGACAAGATCGAGAATATGTAGAAAATATTTAAGTCCCCGAATTATGATCTTGATTTATCAAGGATTGAAATAAGTACTAATATAAAGCAAAAGTTATGCACATCTCAGCTCCCAAGGCACGTCTGATGGACTAAAAAGGGCAGCCCGGTGCACTAAGCTCCCCCTATGCGCGAAGTCCGGAAGCGCCAGACCACAAAGGTCTATTGTACGCAGACTTACCCTGCATTTCTGCAAGAGGTTGTTTCCACAGCTCGAACCAATGACCTCCTGGTCACATGGAAGCAACTTTACCAGTTTGCCCAGCACGTCTGATTGACTAATTGAGGAAAATCAAATTCCTACACTGTTCTAAAAGATTGAAGGCCCAGAAGACAAAGCAAGACCCACAAGGCATACATTTAAAACTCAAAGAAGAAAATTAAATCTCATATCACAACTAATTTGATTCTTGATTGAATAAAGGGGAGAATTTTTCAAATTACAGGTGAATATATTTAAACACCCTGCAAGGTTGAATAACCTCCTAACATACAAAATAGGTTTGTGCTGCAGGTATTGAACTATCTATGCAATACAGATGTAGGCTTACAGATATAAGATAGTGTAGACGAACCTGCTCTTGAAATAAAATACGGGGGAAGCTCTCCAAGTGCGGTTCCAAGGCCCCACAAAACAGCCTCTAACTGCACTTGGGGCAGTATGCTACTAAGAGGGACACTTGTGCCATGTGAAGATGAAAATACAGGGGGGCCAAACTCTGAACAATCTTTGCGAAGCCACAGAGGAGTTCTTTGAAATTGTATTGTATCATAGGGAGCCATTTTGAGGTCAACTCGCCCACACTTCATTGCTTTTATAGTAAATAAAGCGATATGAGGGCCCAGATAGAGGACAAAAGTGTGCAAACCAGACCCTGCAACATGGCAACAAAATAGAGGATCTAAGTATTTTCAGGGAAAAGCTAGATAGAAGCAAATTAAATCCCCATTATTGTCAGCAAGTTCCTTTTATGGATACTTGAGTAGATAAGTCTCCCTCCAATATAGAAGCCATTAAACATAAGAAGCTAAAACCTTTAACAGTGAATGCTGCTTACCAAGGCCAATAGAAGATGCAACACCAAGAGCCACCCACCATAATACAAACTGGAGATATTTAAGAACCTCCTCAACATGCTGCATTGAAACAGAAATGTTCTATTAGCATTGAGGAGACTGAGTTTTAATACAACATAATAGGTACCATAAATAACCAAACATCGCCTCATCAAAACTAGATGGGTGGCTATATGAATCCTCTATATCCATCCCCTTCCTTTCGGCATCAGATGTATCATACAAACTGAGGAAACATAGATATCTGACATATTCCAACTCCTCAACAAAATAATCGAAAATTGTCAAAAAGATCAAAATAAACAGTTCACTTAGCGATGTAACAATGGAAAACTCAGTTTTAAGTTGACCAATTGTCAACTTCCAGCAACAAGCAATAAAGTTCTTTTTCTTAGGTAGGCATGTGTATGTGTGTGTCTATAGATAACGATAGTATCCGAGCTAACTTGCGCACACCTCGGCTACTACACCAAGTACATATATCAAATGACTTTGTCCACCAAGGCTTAGGCGGATGGAAAAAATCACCCAGTTTCTTTCTTTGTATATTTTGGGATTTGAACCTTGGTCTCTCAGGGAATTTCCCACTTCATTGACCACAAGCCCCACCCTTGGGTGCTAGGAATATATTCTGATGATGGTACAACTTGTACCGTACAAGTAACCATCTTTCTCCACTACAAAAGCATCTGAAATTGATGAAGCATACCTTTACATGAGGACCATCGGTTGTCACAAGCAGTATTAAGGCAAGTACAGCAATGGTACTGAAAAGCATACACCATCGATGCGACAAAAGATATGCTATCGACTTCCTGATATACTGCATCACCACCAAACTGAAAAGCTTGAGTGTTCTGAAAGGCTGTGTCAACAAATTCAAATTTTCTAAGTCCTTTTGATACTTTGCACATTGATCTGCAAGGAAATAGAAATTAAGTCAGTCAAGTAACTTTAGAAAGCAATGTTTCATTCTCTTTAACAGGAGCAAACCACCCCCACCCCTCCTCTCCCTCCCCCCTCTCCTTGTTAAGAAATTAGACTGTCCCCTACTTTCTTTTCTCTTTTCAAATCTGCCTAGACGATGAGCATCACAAATAAGCTATATTCTAAAATGTACTCCCTCCGTCCCAATTTATGTAGCATCATTTGACTGGGCTCGGTGTTCAACAAATAAAGGAAGACTTTGTTATCTTTACCAAATTGCCCTTACTTTAGTGCCTACTTTAGTTGACTTTTCATCACAATAAGTACATCTTAAAAATTAAGTGGGACCCAACAAGGGTAAAACAGGGATGGTGCCATTAAATAGTTGTCAAATAAGGAAAGGTGACAATCTTTTTGGGACAGACTAAAAAGGAAATGGTGGGACGGAGGCAGTACTAAATAATTCTATGCAAACTGTGAACACGTTCTCCTTCCTACGACATGCCACAGAGATAAAATATTTTGTTTCTTTACTATTAGATTTTTTTCTTTGATGGGTTGGTTGTTTCTTTTTTGGTCAACCAAATTGATAAGGATCCTATTTTGTTCAATCATGTCAATTAGAACCTTAAGTTTTCCTGTCCTTATTTTTAACACTAGTCAACTGGAAGTTCCTATAAAAGCTTCTCACTAATAATCCTACAATTATTTTTCAGAAAATTGCATTTCTCTCGATACTTTTCAGTATCTTTTTTTCCTCATTCAGTTAACTAAAGTATATTTTTTATTCTCATCCATACCATGATACCAGAGGTATAACATAAGCTTCCAAATATTAAGTGAGATAAGTATGCCTCAACGATTCCATTTTTTTAGGACTTTAATTTTTGGTTCTTTCATCTCTATGAATTACGATCTCAAAGATTCTTAACAGAAGAGATACAATAAGATTTTATGCTGCTAAAGCAATGATATATGAATAACTACAACTCAATATGTTAAGATGTAAGTTTCAATTAACATATGATAGATTGCTGCTACTGATATCCTCCCCGGTAAATGTTGGAGACATAAGCCTTTTATAGTGAAATCAGTAAGCATCTTTATAAAGTTGATGTAATCAAAACAAGTTTTCCAAGGACCACACGCCATCTGAACTGATCACTTACAAGGAAACAAAGATAATGCCTTTTAAATTTTGCAACAATAGCAGGATAAAGCTACTTTCTGAGAAATTTGATATATCATAGTTCAAGAACATGCATGTTTTGATTTCTATAAATATCACTTCTCCCCACATGCATTTAGTTATCTTTCCAGGTCTTCAGAATTAAAAGAACATTCCAAATATCATGTCTTAATAAGAAGCGCACAGCAGATGAATGCATTATGGAATTTCCAGTTCATTATGTTTATCAACCATCAAGTCACCTTATGTTAAAAGGCAGAATGGCTTGGGACCGGGGAAGGGCCGAACCACAAGAGTCTTGTACGCAGCCTTACCTTGCATTTCTGTATTCCATAAAACCCCAAATTTAACCCCTTCAAAAATAGAACGCTACCATTTACCCAATCTTCTCTCTTTCCCACAATGCTCTCTTTCCCACAATGCTCTCCTAAGCAGTCGATTAGTTGGAATAAAGGGGTGTTTCTGCCTTTGTTATTCGAATGTTTTCTCCTCTTGAGACTTGAAGTGGCTCCGGTCAGTTGCTCTTGGTGTTCATATTTGCAGTCCATTTGGGTTAAATTAAGGGAAAGAAAATAGAGGGAGTCAAAGATAAATGGAAGGCTTTGGCAAGGAAAGAAATTGATGACAAAGGGAGAAATTTCAGTAGTTGCAATTTCATGAAAGCTACAAATTAATGAAGGAGAAGGGTTTAGGGTGAATAAAGAGGAAGAGAAGAGAGAGAGAGTTGTGGAAGGACGGACGGAATAAAGAGAAACGGGTATTTTTACGTTTTTACCATTGGAGTAATCTGATGTGGCTAAAATTTTACTCCCTCACGCGCCTAACTGAGCTTATAGTCAGTTTCTATGCCAGGTGGACGTTAAAGGTGTTCGCAACAGTTGGAAAAAAAGTTCGAGGGGGGGGGGGGGGGATTTAAGCCAACGAATAGCTTAGATGTGCGCTAAATAAAACTGACAAGTTCAGGGGGTCACAAGCCATCTATGTTAAATGATATTGTCAAACTACAGTCTCATTTGCTGCTCTACCGAGAATGAAATAGATATGGTACTGTTGCGTATAAGAAAAGCCTCACTCGGACCAGATTGGAGATTAAATAAAAGGAACAACTACCAAAAATAGGAAGTAAATATTGAGAAAAATCACAAACTTCAAAGGCCTTAACATTTCATCTTCACCCAACAGTATGCAATAGAGAATAATGAGCAGATGTAAAGGATATAAACAGAAAACACTGATATAAACTCTGCACAGTACAGCAAAGTGGGATCCTAGCTTTTTGAATCCACAACTAAATCCACTGGGTCTGGATTATACCTTCATGACAAATCTAGGACAATACTAAACAGGATTTATGGGGAATTTAGTAAATTGCTTCAATCAGACTTCATCCAGCTTTAAACCAGTGCAGATGTGGTTCAATGAAATATGGTCCACTGACTTTAATCTCGGCCAGTTATCATTCTATGTTGCAGATTTTACTCCATGTATTCAAACTAAAATAAAGTATTATCAAGTTTGACATTTAGCTAAGTTGAAAAATGACCGATTACCGCAAATCAGAAAAACTAATTTCTTCTTTGAGTTTTGAATTGGAGGATGATGGAGAGGAAGAGGTTGAAGAAGGAAAGGCATTTTTTGATGGGGACGAAAAAGGATGGAAGAATGCCATAGCATAAACCTGAAAGTAATTAACAATAATATTTTAAAAAGCTTCTTTTTCATGGCTCAAGAGACCACCGGGTTCCATAAGGAAAATATTTATGTTTTTAACTTAATGTTATATAGAAAAGTTAGATCTAAACCATAGATCTGAGTCTATGAATCCTTACTTCATGAATACTAAATTAATGATTTTTTTACGAAGTTCTACTTATAAGATGACTCAAAGGCTATAAATAACCATCTGTATGTTTACCGGAAATTTATAACCACCATTTTCTCCGGCAACCTGCTTACAGTGTAGATCCGGAAGGATCACAGTGCGATCTTTAAAAGAGATCTTCTCAAAAATTTAATAATTAAAAAAGGATCCATAAAAGAGGTTATAAACTTGTAGATCTGAGTAAAAGATCCATCAATTCTATATAAAAGCAAGTTAAAAACACCAATGATAATCCTTACTTCCCCATGGCTTTGATACCAAGAGACCGGAAGCGGAGCCCCTAAAAGATTAGGGGAAGAGCCAATAAGAAAGAAAGTTAAATATTCTTCATTCTACTAGACATTCAATTCTTTCTCGGATTGAAACTGTTAACTTTGACTCTAGAATTCCCAAGCTAAATATTCTGTGGAAACAGCTCTTCCAACAGAAGTTAACTATGAACAACCTCAATATCCTATCTACTCTGCTTTAGGTGCTGCATTAAGTGTTTTGACAAAAGATTTTCAAATTGATAAACAAAAAATAAAAACAGATTTTTACTCAAATAAAAACCTTTCCAAAAGAACATGGTTTTTAAACACCTTTCGAGGTGAAGAAAGAACAAATCTTCAAAACATTTACTATGAATTTTTAAACTCTATTCAAGAACAAATTAATTTTTTCGAGTGATTCGAGGCTTATGCTGATTACAAAACGACTAGATTTCCCATTTTCTAAATCAATTAATGTTTCAAAAATATGGAAAATTACTACTGGAAACGAAAACATCTAAGCTTCCTCCATCACAAGGTTTTTCAACAAATTATGCTAACAACTCGATTATTGCTGCACCTTTTAAGCTAAAAACAGACAATGCAGTTTTTACCAACAACATACCCAGTGAAATCTCACAACGTGGGGTCTGGGGAAGGTAAGTGTACGCAGACATTACCTCTATCTTGGTAGGTAGGGCGAATGTTTTCGAGAGACCCTCGGCTCAAGACAGAACACAAATGGAATGTGCCCTATCCCGCGAAGGAGAGGAACCTGTCATGTAAGGAACTTAGGTAAAAACTACGCTCTTTCAGCCGGTTTAGTGATAGGAAAAAAATTTAAAGGAAATTGCTGGTATCAAAGGCAAATAATCTATGATAGTGCATTCCGAAAAAGTAAGCAGTAACTAGCGCAGGGAAATAAGCTAAACAAAGTACACTAAAGAACACATAGCAGCATAAATCAAACTATAGGAGACTATAAAGCAATATTGAGCCTATTAGTATGATAGACTAAGCGGGCCTACAATAATAACACTACAACTACAAGTTTGTAAGCGTAGGTAGGACTACGCTCAACTACCTATTATCAATCTACCCTAATCTGTGTCTTTCACAACCTCCTATCTAAGGTCATGTCTTCAGTAAGTTGCATCTGCGTCATATCCCGTCTAATCACCTCTCCCCAATACTTCTTCGGCCTACCTCTACCCCTCATGAACTCATCCATAGCCAACCTCTCACACCTCGGCACTGGGGCATTTGTGTCTCTCCTCTACACATGTTCAAACCATTGCAACGTCGCTTCACACATCTTATCCTCCACCGAGGTCACTCCCACTCTATCCCGGATATCATCATTTCTAATCTTATCCCTCCTTGTATGCCCGCACATCCATCTCACCATCCTCATCTCCGTAACTTTGATGTGTGAAGAGACTTACCAACACTCCGCCCCATACAACATAGTCTGTCTAAACACCGCCCTATAGAACTTGATTTTAAGTTTTGGCGACATTTTTTTATCGCATAAGACTACATATGCGAGCCAATATTTCATCCACCCTACCCCAATACGATGTGTGACATCGTCATCAATTTCTTCATCCCCTTGGTAATAGACCCGAGGTACTTAAAGCTTCCTTTCTTTGGAATGACCTGAGTACCAAGCCTCACCTCCACACCCGTCTCAAGGTTGCTCCCGTTATTGAACTTGCACTCCAAGTATTTTGTCTTGGTCCTACTGAACCTAGACTCCAGAGTCTGTCTCCAAACTTTCATTTTAGCGTTCACTCCACTACGAGTCTCATTAATCCTCGTCCGCGAATAACATACACCATGACACCTCTCCTTGAATTTGTCGCGCCACATCCATCACCATGGCAAATAAGAATGGGCTAAGAGTTGATCCCCGGTACAGCCCCATCATCACTGAAAAGTGCTCCGAGTCTCCTCCCACTACCCGTATCCTGGTCTTGGCTCCATCATACATATCTTTGATTGTCTCGTGTACGCCACAGGTACACCTCTAACCTCCAAACATCTCCATAGAACCTCCCTAGGAACTTTGTCATGTCTTCTTGAAGTCGATGAAAAGCATATGTAAGTCTCTCTTCCTCTCCCTATACTGATCCACCAACCTCCTAATAAAATGAATGTCTTATGTGGTCGAACGCCCCGGCATGAATCCAAACTGATTCTTGAAAATAGACATGCCTCTTTTCACCTTCATCTCCACGACCCTTTCCCGAACTTTTAAGTGTGGCTTAGCAACTTGATACCCCTATAGTTGTTGCAATTATGGATATCACATTTGTTCTTGTACAACGTGATCATTGCACTCCACCTCCATTCGTCAGGCATACTCACCGTCTTAAAAATGACGTTAAACAACTCAGTCAACCACTCTAAACCTGCCCTGCCTGTGCTCTACCAAAATTCAACTGGGATCTCATCAAGCTCGGTCGCTCGTCTCCTGCGCACCTACGAACAACACCCTAACCTCCTCAACCTTAATGTTTCTACAATGCCCAAAATCTCGGTACCCACCAGATTGCTCCAGATCTCCCAGCACGATGTCTTTATCTCCTTTTTCGTTCAAGAGTTTATGAAAGTACGACTGTCACTTAGGCCTAATATGCGCGTCCTCTACCAGTACTTTGTCGTCCTCGTCCTTGATGCACCTCACGTGATCCACGTCACGAACCATCCTCTCACTCGCCTTGACTAGTGTGTACAACTTCCTGTCCCTGCTTTTCTTCTCTAATTCCACATAGAGACGTTCAAAAGCAGTCGTTTTCGCTGCCATAACCACAAGCTTTGCCTCCTTCCTCGCCACAAGTTGTTGCCAACAAAGACATAAAAATATTTTGAACAGAATAATTACACAAACAAGTATTTACAAACTTTGGGTGAATATTTAATTACAAAACCATTTTTATCCGCACCAAAAAATCAAAACTCTGTTGCAACAGCAACTTCTTCTGTTCCTCTGTTCAAACCTTATGAGATCCCTGTGATTTTTTCCAAAGAACTTCAAACAAAAATTCCCAAGACTCTTCTAAGGCATCTGAATTACAATGTAGTATCTCCGAAATCGAAAAAAATCTTTCCAATTGTTGCAGAAACTCCCACTAAAGAGCCATCATCAACAGCCTCTGTAGTATGTGTCCTTGGAAAATCGACACTGATGATGAAACTGATTCACACTCCGATCAGTTTAGGATCCGTCGTCCTCTTGAAATTGGTCCTATTAAGAATGATTTCCCATGTTACCAGTACCACAACCCATGTTATTTGTGGAGAAAACTTTTATTTGTGGTACTGGTGAATAGAGTATTGAATTAGGTGCAGAATATATCATGTGTTATTTGTGGGGCTTTTAGCCTCCACTGATTGTTCTAGGGTGCTTTTAGCAACCACATGTTTTGAAGTTGTTGTGGAGCTTTGTGCTGCCACATTTGGGTGAAGATTTTGATAAATTTGAAACTGATCTCTCAGTTGTCTTACTGTCTGGGGTGCTTGCCGAGCTAGCCAACCCCATGAGTTTACGCTATTTCAAAAAATCTTCATTGTAAAATTGGTCAAGATGATGTATGGTTTGAGATTCCTTTTCGTCAAATATGTCTGCCCAACTCTTTGGGTTGACCACGGAAATTGGTTCTGAATTATTTAGTAGGAAAGTTTGGGGGACTCCTTGCATAACATAATCTGAAGGAGTCTGGTATTTGGGTTGGTTTGGTTCTTTATCTTTAGGGAGTTGTTTGGAGGCAACGAAAATTATGGGTTGCTTGGAAGCAACGGAACTTGTGGGTTGCAGAATTTGTTTGTTGTTGAAGTACAACTACTAGTGAATTATTTTCTGCAGGAGTGATTTCTTCCTTCCTTCGCTTCGCTAGAGTAAGGCTCCACACATTGAATAATTGCAGTACTGTCCGGATTCACGCATATCTTTTCGTAATATCTTATCATGGTAGCCCAAGCAGTTGGGCATGGAACAATGGTAGGACATTGATGAGTTGTGATCAGTATCAGCAAGTTATTTTCGGAGGATTTGTCTTTTATCTTCCCTGCAAAAACTCTGTAGTGAGAAAATCTGGAATAGAGTTTGAGCTCCCTTTGATATATTCTATATCAAAATCAAAGATAGATAAAATAGCTTGCCACCTAGCAAAAATATGTTTAGAGGCAAGGTTTTGGACATCTTTCTGTAAAAAAAAAATTGTAGCTTTGCAGTCGATTCTTAATAAAAAAAAATTATTTAATAAATCAATTTGAAATTTTGAAATACATAAAACAATTTCTAAAATTTCCTTTTTTATTGTAGGGTAATTCTGCTGAGAATTATTTCAATGCTTAGATGCAAATGCAATGAGTTGTTCTTTTCCATCTTTTTTCTGCCTTAAGATACCTCTGTAACCGATGTAAGAAGAATCTGTTTCGACTACTTTAAAGCAAAAGGGTCATGTAGGGAAAGACAAGGAAGATCCTTGACTTTCAATTTTATCTCTTTGATAACGTTGGAGTGGATACTTGTCCACGGAGGAGGAGATTTCTTTAACCTATCATGAAGTGGTTTTAGCAAATTGCTAAGTCCAGGAATGAAGTCGGACACATAATTAACACAGCCTAAGAATCTTTGGAGCTGGGTTTTATCCAAGATTTGATCATGGAACTTATCAGCAATTGGATGGATCTTTGAATGGGGACAATGGTTCCTTGCTGAATATTATGTCCGAAGAATCGGATATGAATTTGAAAAACTGTATTTAGTTTTTGATAAAACTAAACCATTTTCCTTGATGATAGTAAAGAAAATCTTTAGATGTTTAAAATGTTGATCAATGCTAGTAGAAAATAATAGAACATCGTCAATATAAACAATAATAAAATTTGAAAAAGGATTAAAGATATCATTCATAATCCTTTGAAAACCTGAAGGAGCGTTTTTTAAACCAAATGGCATAACATTCCATTCATATTGTCCAAATGGTACGGTAAAAGCAATTTTGCATCGATCTTTAGGATCTATTTGAATTTGCCAAAAATATGATTTTAAATCGAATTTTGAAAAAATAGTAGAGGCATAAAGCTTTTGGAGTAAAACTTTTTTCTTGGGAATAGGATACCGAATCCATTGGAAGGGCCTTATTCAGAGGTTTGTAATTAATGACAAGCCGAGGGACACAACTCTTATTTACATAGAAGGCAACACAACTCCAAGGGGATTTACTTGGGGAAATAATGCATTTTTCAAGGAGATCATTGATCTCTTTTTGGCAGTGAATAGTTAGTTCATGATTCATCTGAATAGGACGGGCTTTTGTTGGGATGTTTTTTTCATCAAAATCATGTTCGTAAGGGAGTTTAACAATATGTTTCTTACGATTCCAGGCTGTTGGGAGGTCAGCACAAAGCTCATTTTGGATTTTAGTTTCAAAAACTTTCACTTTTGTCTGAAGAGAAGAATCTTGAAGTTGTTGCATTCTTTGAAATGCAACTTCTTTGAGAAAATTGATTTGGGATTCCTTGCTTTTTATGGTAGACAAAATTTTCGTAATGGGATGCTTATCAAACGAAAGAAGAATTTTTCTCCCTAATATTTCGATTAGAACTCCATTGTTGGGTACCATAAATGGGATAAGTTCTTCAATGAAGGGAGTGCCTAAGATCACTGGATTGGTAAGGTCTTTTACCAGTAAGAAGGAACTTGATTTAGACAAGAAAAAATTATGTTCTGAAGTTTTGACTTCAACATCAAAGAGTTAGAAATTGATTCCTAGATTTCCGCCATTTGCTACTCTAAGACCTTTGATTTTTTCAAAGAAATTTGTCGGAATGAGTCCTTCTAGTATACAGTTAAGATCTGCGCCTGTATCAAATAAGGCAATAATATCAAGAGTAAAAGATTTGTTGACAATCAAGGTGATCCTCATGTGCCATTTTCGAATGGAAATTCTAGATAGGTGATTGATGAACTCCTCTTGATCAATAGGTTTTAGATCAACCTGGTAGGTTCTTTAGGCTTTGTTGAGAGTTGTTTGAGAACAAGACGGTCAAGTTCTTGTCTAGTTTTGATTTCACGAATTTCATGTTTGTGGAGTGCTATCTCAGATTGAAGATCTTTGATAGTAACTTGCTTAGTTTTTTTAGAAGGAAATCTAGAAAGGACGTCAGTAATGTTGTAGGTATGTGCTACCTGGGGATGTTTGGTGAAAATATTCGAGAAAGAAGTAGACGAAGAAGATGCGGTGGAAGGTTTATCTAGAGTCTATTTGAATTGTTCTAGATAATACTGTTTTTATCTTCTGAAGATTGCTTATTATTTCCAGAAGAAGATCATGTTCTTTAGAGAGAATATTAATCTCAGGTTTACTGTTTTGGTCATCTTGTTCTGGGAGGAACATGAATTAAGATCATCATCTTTTAATTGGTGCTCAAGTTCATCATTGGCAATAGAAGCATCACTATCTTCTATGTATAGTTGTTCTATTTGGTTGAGGATAGATTCATCTAAATCAAGGTTTCTGACTTTTTTTGAAAATTTACAATACTTGGCAATGTGTCCTGGTTTATTACATCTAAAACATTTGCCTTGGTTAGGAGACTGAAAGGGTTTGTTTTTGTTGAGAGTACCTTTGGATTTATCAAAGGAGGGTCTTCTATACTTGGGTGTAGAATATCTTGGTTTTGACGTGGAATAGGTAGTTTTGAGAGACGTTTGGGCGTATGTCTCTTGTGAGGTTTTGTTACAAGATGGTAGGCCAAATTGTTCACATAAACTTCCTAGTTCGCGGAGAGTTTGTGTTCTGTCTTTGGCTTAATTGTCTGATGATCTTATCCTGGCGACACATCTTGAGAGCAACTTGCTGGATGAGACTGGTAAGCTGGACATAAGATATTTGCTCATAAGTGACAATACTACCAGTGTACTGATTTTGGAGTTCTTCACTAAAGTGATTTAGGCAAGCCATCAAGGAATTTTTCTTTCCAATAAGGAAGGTTACCATTAGGTCTTTCATAAACTCTGGTGAGGAAAGAATCTTTATACTATCAGAAGTCAGAAAGGGTCTTACACTTGAGATTGTTGAGTATTTCAGAGGATCTTTCTTTGAAGATACATGGACAACCAATGAATGTCTTGATAATGGTATAAATAAGGGTATTGGTGGAGTCAAGAATGGTTTGGTCATCGCTAATGATTGGTTCGCCAGCTGAATTAACTCGGACAGCTAAGAATATTTTTTGCTTATCTTCCTCGGTAAGATGGGTATCCCACCAACCTTTGAGCTGACCTGTATAACCTGCTACTAAAACATGGGTAATAAGTTTGTCAGAAGAGTTATGGGAGGTTCTATATGTCGTAGCTACCATAGTCATTTGTTGTAACTTGGATAAAATATTATATTGAGAACATCCATCTATATTCCAATCATAGATGTTGTTGGCGTTATAATTGTTCTGCATGACATTTGATTTTTCTTCCAATACTACATTTGGATGAGTAGCTCTAGGATAGTAAAGTTTTTGAGGTTTAAGCCAGTTTGGAAAATCATTCTTAATAGGGGCAATTTCAAGAGGACAACGGATCCTAAACTGATCGGAGTGTGAATCAGCTTCATCATCAGTGTCGATTTCTCTAAGGACACGCACTACAGAGGCTGATGATGATGGCTCTTTAGTAGGGGTTTCTTCAACAATTGGAAAGAGATTTTTTCCGATTTCGGAGATCCTACGTTGTAATTCAGACGCCTCACGCCTTAGAAGAGTCTAGGGAATGTTTTGTTTGAAGTTCTTTGGCAAAAGTCATAGGGATCTCACAAGGTTTGAACAGAGGAATATAAGAAGTAGATGTTTCAACAGAGTTTTGATTTTTTGGTGCTCATAAAAATGGTTTTGTAATTAAATATTCACCCAAAGTTTATAAATACTTGTTTGTGTAATTATTCTGTTCAAAAATATTTTTTATGACTTTGTTGGTACAGCTTCATTGTCTGTTTTTATCTTAAAAGGTGCAACAATAATCGAGATGTTAGCATAATTTGTTGATAAACCTTGTGATGGAGGAAGCTCAGATGTAACTTCGGTTCCAGTAGTAGTTTTCCATATTTTTGAAACATTAATTAATTTAGAAAATGGAAAATCTAGTTGGTGGTAATCAGCATAAGCCTTGAACCACTCGAAAAAATTAATTTGTTCTTGAATATAGTTTAAAAATTCATAGTAAATGTTTTGAAGATTTGTTCTTTCCTCACCTCGAAATGTGTTTAAAACCCATGTTCTTTTGAAAGGGTTTTTATTTGAGTAAAAATCAATTTTTAGTTTTTGTTTATCAATTTGAAAATCTTTTGTCAAAACACCTAATTCAGCACCTAAAGCAGAGTAGGTAGGAGATTGAGGTTGTTCATAGTTAACTTATGTTGGAAGAGTTGTTTCCACAGAATATGTAGCTTGGGGAATTCTAGAATCAAAAGTTAATAGTTTCAATCCAAAAAGGAATTGAAGAAATTGAATGTCTATCAGAATGGACTTCTTATTGGGCAGTAGGAATAGGGATTCTTTGGCTAAAAGGTCTTTGAAAAGAGACTGCTACAGCTCCACTAGTATATTGTTGGATTTGAGAGATTGAAGTATTTTAGCCAGTTCTGTGGTAAAGAAACTTGATTCCAAGCAATTGGTTTCGGAATTGAGAGATGAGATATTTGTAGATCTGTTTGAAAAAGGATAGTTTCACCCTTATAGAGAGTTTTCATAGCCCCGGTATTAAAAGTTGAACTCATGGCTTTGTACTGAACTCTGTAAATAATGGCAATGGGTAGAGATCCAATTTGTCTTATAATTTGTTATTTTGACATTGAGGGTCAATGAATCCAAGTTGTTTTTATCTTTAAGGGATATGGTAAAATTGGGAAAACAGTCAAAATAAATTGGACCGCTACAAAGGTTGGTTTCCACCATTCCTAAAAGGGATCGTTGAAATCTAAAAATCTGGAATCTCTAAGGCACAAAAGTAGAGATGTGTCTACCTTCTCTGCGGACAGTAAAAGGAGACTCGGAGCACTTTCCAGTAATGATGGGGTTGCACCAGGGATCAGCTCTTAGCCTATTTTTATTTGTCTTGGTGATGGATGGACTGACGCGACAAATTCAAGTAGAGGTGTCATGGTGTATGTTATTCGCAGACGACATAGTTCTGATTGATGAGACTCGCAGCGAAGTGAACGCTAAGCTTGGGGTTTGGAGACAGACTCTAGAGTCTAAAGGATTCAAGCTGAGTAGGACCAAGACAAAATACTTGGAGTCCAAGTTTAATAACGGGAGCGACCTTAAGACAGACGTGAAAGTGAGGTTTGGTACTCAGGTCATTCCAAAGAAAAAAAGTTTCAAGTACCTCGGGTCTATTATCCAAGGGGATGGAGAGATTGATGATGATGTCACACATCGTATTAGGGAAGGGTGGATGAAATATTGGCTCGCATATGTAGTCTTCTGCAGATAAAAACGTGTCACCAAAACGTAAAATCAAGTTCTATATGGCAGTGGTTAGACCGACTATGTTGTATGGGGAGGAGTGTTGGTCAGTCTAGACTATGCACATCCAAAAGATGAAAGTTGCGAAAATGAGGATGCTGAGATGGATGTGTGGGCATACAAGGAGGAATAGGATTAGAAATTATGATATCCGGGATAGAGTGGGAGTGACCTCGGTGGAGGATAAGATGCGAAAAGAGAGGTTGAGATAGTTTGGGCATGTGCAGAGGAGACACAAATACACCAGTGCGGAAGTGTGAGAGATTGGCTATGAACGGGTTCATGAGGGGCAGATATAGGCCGAAGAAGTATTGAGGAAATGTGATTAGACAGGGTATGGCGCAGGTGCAACTTACTAAGGACATGACCTTAGATAGAGGGTTGTAGAGGACATGAATTATGTAGCAGGGTAGTAGGTAGTCGAGCGTAGTTCTACTTATGCTTGCAAACAGGTAGTTGTAGTGTTATTATTGTAAGTCCGCTTAGTCTACCATACTAATAGGTGCAATATTGTTTTATAGTCCCCGATAGTTTGATTTTTGTTGCTATGTGTTCTTTAGTATACTTTGTTTAGCTTATTTACACCGGCTAATTACTGCTCACTTTTCAGAATGCGCTATGATGGTTTATTCGCTATGATACCAGCATTTTCATACTGCTTGAAATATTTTTGATCAAGTCTGATTGTTTCTCTTGCTTTGTTTTTTCTTTGTTTGTGTTTGTGCTTTGTCTTGAGCCGAGAGTCTCTCGGAAATAGTCGCTCTACCAAAATAAGGTCTGCGTACACTCTACTCTCTCCCCAGACCACACGTTGTGGGATTTCACTGGGAATGTTGTTGTTGTAGGGTATTTTCCTTATAAAAAATGATCTTTAACCAAACTAGAAAACTAGGATGAAGCTTAAACTAATCTAGTCCAGATGAGAACCTACTAAATCGTACTAGTTTGAGATATTTCGTCTTATATTTAAATGACAATGAGACCACAAGACCACAGCATTTTAGACAATTGTCTGTTCTCCGAAAAAAGGATGATCAGATGACCTTAAAAACCTAATGAAATGAGTACGGCACTTCCAGTATAGGAGTTCACTAGCTGAGTACATAGGGAAAACAGGAAATCTTCCATAGATTTGGCATATCATCACGAAGACAAGTGTGCATAAGATTAGTGTCACCTTTGTGATGCTACAGCAAACAACAAACATTTCCATTCAAAATGCAATAAAAATCAGCAGATATATCCTCTGTCAATCAATGTTATCAAAAGCGAAAAGCGCAAAAAAGCTCTGAGGTCATCTGGGGATTAAGCGCAAAGCGCAAATAAAGTGTGGGCTTTAATGAAAAAAGACGCAATGGTGCAAAAATACAAATATATATATATATAGTTCAAGACTAATAATAATAAGCATGAATAACAAATATATGGACAAAGAAATAGTTAAAACATTACGATAAAGTGAAATATCAATTATCTAGTGTCACCTTTCTAAAAGAAGCTCATTGGCAAGGAAAAGTATGTCTTAGAGTCTTGATGATGACACTGAAGCGCACATAAAGTGAGGCAACGCGCTCAACATGTTTTGAGCCTCGCTTCAGGGCTTAAGCGCGCCTTTGACAACACTGTTGTCAATAATGACTGTTTCTAACTCCAACTGTGACTGATAAGATTACAACAGGCAACTGCCTAAATCAACATATTTAAAGGAATGCTCCCATCCCGTGTACATCAACCAAGGTGCATAATGGGTTCAGCATTCAAGTTCTCCGATAAGGTACAACCAAAAAAATTAACACAATGATAGAAGCCTAATTCATACAAACAAAGGCATTTTCACATCTATATTCCTGATTCCACGTGCAGAGGAATGATCCAAAAACTCATTGCTATATCCCAATAACTTCATACCTTGTTGAGCAACCATAAAAACTGTACTAAGTTTACCATTTACGGTCTCTTTTCTTACTTAAGCATTTTCCTAACTTTTGACTCCATGTATCTACATTCATCTACATTAATTTCCCAAGATTCACCATAAACAGTGGCGAATTTAAGTGCAAAAATTGGGTCACGTGTACATACATTCACCCGACTAAACTCGGTATATTATGTGTATAATCCTTAAAATATGTCTATTATTATCTCAAGAAACTCATGGTCAAAAGAGATTGAGTGGTACACTGGTTAAGGCGCCGGGTTTAGTTCCTGAAGGTCAAGGGATTGAACTCCACTTTGCCGCACTATAATTTTTTATCTTATCTTAAAACAATCGTGCACCCATCCTCTTGAAATCCTAGATTTACCTCCGACTATAAAAACAAGACCATGCTTAATACAAGCAATTATGAGCCATAGTTGCACATCATGAAATTGCAGTAACATAAATTTTTCAATTAACCTCAAAAGCCGAGACATCCATCACAATTTTGACTCACCCTCCCCCCAACCACCCAG
Organism: Przewalskia tangutica; assembly: GCA_029844215.1. Taxonomy (NCBI): domain Eukaryota; kingdom Viridiplantae; phylum Streptophyta; class Magnoliopsida; order Solanales; family Solanaceae; genus Przewalskia; species Przewalskia tangutica. The sequence continues at coordinate 119,170,638 of CM056726.1, read as the reverse complement.
CAAACAACAATTATTCATTATTTCAACGTTAAGGACTCAGATTTACACCTTCATCCAGCAGATACAGTCATCAAATTAACAAAGATGTTTCCTTTATTTATTTCTAGCAAGTATTAATACATACCCAATATTCAAAAAAAAAACAAGCTCATCCATCAACAACTTTTTTTCATTTTCAATTAGACATCCATCAAAACCTTAACCTCCCCACCACCACCACCACACACACACACGCACGCACACCCAACAAAACACAATTCTTGATTTCTTTCAACATTACTCAGATTTACACCTCCATCCAGCATATGCAGTCATCAAATTAATTTCTAGCAAGTATTAACACATACCCAATATTAAAAAAACTTGCCTGAAATAGACATGTATTTAACTGGAGAAGCAGAACGAAAACTTTTGTGAGATGTTAATTTCTTCTTGGACAGCATTGTTGTTTGTTTCTTCCACCTTTTAAGCAATCCAAGTAACTGTTGGATTGCAGAAGTGGGTTTGCTTCAGATCTACTGTTTGAGCTTCTCTCAGGGCAGGGGTCGTAATTTTCAAACAATTTGGGGTGACCCAGATCACTGGGTTAAACAAATACTCCTATAAATATTATCACAATATATATCCGAGTAATAGATTTTAATTTAAAGGGAAAATGGTCAGATTTGCCCAATAACTTTTTATTAAGGATCATATTTGTCATCCGTTAAAGTATGAGGTCAAATATATCTTCTGCATTAGCAAAGTTGTCACATATGACCTCTGTGGGACGGAAATCTCACGTGGATGCCACGTTGGATCCATGTGGACGACACATCGGATCCACATGGAGGGTGGGACCGACCTTCGTCTTCAACAGCCACCGTCGCTTCCATCTCCACCATCATACCAACCACACCTCTTTTTCACCACTGCCAAACAATGAAAGCCACCCACGACACTGCCACTGTTCGTCCTTTTCTTTCTCTCTTCCTCTCACAGGTTGTCTCCATCACTGCCAGAACGATGCCAACAAACCAACAACCAAACTCCGATGAACAGTGCACTAAGCTCGAAAAATCAGATCTGTAACGTCGATGAAACTCAGCAAAAACTTTCTTAGATAACTCAGCAACCAAACTGTAAACTTTCGACAAAAATCATATCGGTAAATTTCCTAGATACCTCAGCAAAAACTCGAACAAGTTTCATCGACGATGAAAATCAGATCTATATTGGGTAGTGGGGTGAAGGTCGACAGTGGTTGGTGGAGGTCGGAGTGGTGGTATAGGGGTGGTGGTTGTTGGAGGTCGGAGTGGTTGGTTTACAGATTTGATTTTACACAGGGGTGGTGGTTGTTGGAGGTCGGAGTGGTTGGTTTACAAATCTGATTTTACAGAGGGGTGGTTTGGTTGTTGAAGCAGTGGGGTGGCGATGTGTGCCAACGGTGGTTTGAGTAGTGGGGTGAAGGGAGGCGGCTCGTCGACGATGGCGGTGGTTGGTTGCTCCGGTTCACCGGAGCTGGAGCTCCTCGTCGGAGCAGCGACAAACGGAGAAGGGAGGGAGTAGAAGAAGTGGTGTGAGGTTTGGTGTGGGTCCCACCCTCCACGTGGATCCGATGTGGCGTCTACGTAGATCAAACGTGGCATCCACAAAGAATTTTCGTCACACAGAGGGTATATGTGACAATTTTGCTAACGTGGAGGGTATATTTGACCCCATACTTTAACGGGGGCAAATATGATCCTTAAATACAAATTGAAGGGCAAATTTGACCCTTTTTTCTAATTTAAACAAATAAGCTATAGTAGAAACTCTATTAATTAATACTCGGTTATTTAATAAACTCTTTTAGATAATATTTTTGGTCGGTCCCGACTCAGGGTAACGTGCTAAATTAATAATTCGCTAAAATTATAAGATAATACATCTTTGATTACTCTACTCATATAAACCCCATGTAAAATATAAATTAATAATTTCTTGTAACTACATAATACATAAGTGATTTATGAAGACTTCTTGAAAAATGATTCAATTGTCTTTTATTTTTTGTTAAAATCAATGTCACGTTGAATTTCATCTCTAATTTTTCTTATCATTACAAGAACTTTTGGTGTTGTTTTCTCATAGCTCAACAAGAAATTATTCAATGTGATTGTCGCTTTAATAGTCTCGTTTCGCGAAGGGGACTCTACTTTGAACACAACTACAAGAAGCATAATAAAGTGGGAGATTGAAGGGTATTTTTAAATTGATACATACTTCATTTGATATAGTACATTGAACAATAACGAAGTGGAAGATTAAAGGGTGTTTGTAAATTGGTTATTTCATTAAAATTTATCTATAAATTGATAAAGTATTAATTAATATATAAATTAATAATTTGTTATACCCCGTATTTTCAGAGTATGTACGTAAGGACGTACGTAGAAAAATTTGAACTTGAGAATAGGCTTGGCCGATTTATTCTTTGTGCACAACACCCGGTTAGAGTCGTTTTTTGACGAAACGTTTCCACAGCTTTCATAGGGAAAATTCCGGCTATGTCATTTTTAATTTTTGCGGATTTTTCCGAGAGACGAAACATTTTGGACCAACGAGAGGGCGACACTTGTCACCCTTTCATTGGGGCACGTTGGGCGGTAATGGTGGACGAATTGTTTGGCTATTTTGTCAAGTAGTAGGTAGGATATTTTGGTGGTAGATGGATAAGGTGCACTTGGCATGATCATGGCCCTACACTTGCCTTGCACTTGGCATGATCTTGCCGTTGGTTGCCTTTGCTAGACCTATAAATACCCTCTTTGATGACTTCTTCATCCATTCCACAAAGTTTCTAAGTCTTGAAAGCTTTCCTCTCCTTGTTGTTTCGTCCAAACACCCCCTCCCCTTGCAGGCCCTCGTCGAGAGTACCCCCAGTGGGGTAGGCCGAGGGGTATACACCCCCCCGAGCCTAGGTGTTTTCGTATTAATAACCCCCTCTTGGTAGAAATACTGTCAAAAGTATTACTTATACCCAAATTACCTTAGCAGTATACCTTGTAGTATTCTAAGGTTATACCTATCTGAAAAGCCCCGTTATACTATTATACTTCCTTCCGTCACAAAACCGAAACCACAAGGAAAATCTCCATAGTTGGTTGGAGTATTAAGTAGAAGTTGGTTAGAACTTCTAAGGGTCGTGTGGAGCGGCCTGAGCGCACTGAGTAGAGCTAAACCTTGCTCGGGATCGACATTTAAACTCGGATAATTTTGGGCTTATCGAGGTAAACACTCTTGACCTTCTATTGTAATTGGAAATTACATGTTGTTAGAATATATAGTTGAAGTATACTATATATAGAAATGATCGTAGTTAAGCGCAATGTCTTTTGACTTAAGCTGAATAATTAGAAACCTTTTCGAAAGAAGAATCGAATTGTAATTACATGGGTGTATTCTGATGACTTGTGTAGCTTTTACGTGAGGTAGAATTGCACGTCCGGATTAGGCGTATAACCCACTGGTTGGCTTGGTGGCCTACCCGATAGAGAGGAGATTTACGCCATGTTGGGGAGAGGTGCCGAATTTTACGTAGAATGTTCTACGATTAGACCTAGATGTTAATAAGTCGCGTGGCCTTATAGGTTGAAGTACCACGCGTGGCGCGATCTACTTGGCTTAAGGAGTAGCCGAGCGGTTTGAGGTACTGGAGCGTTTGCTATTAGTCGATAATCGTCGCGAGGTATGTGAACCTCTTCCTACCTTTTCTAGCATGATATGTGTATAACTATGTAGTACGGTGACGCGTACGTGTTAAACGTATTTGATTTGTTTGAAACATAAAGTGTTATAACGGCTTTATGGGAAGTTGGTTATAACGACTTTATGTAAGTAAGAAAATGCCTTATGGTTTTAAAAGGTAAGCGATTTGACTTATAATTGACTTAATGTGTAATAATAAAGAATCTTGAAGTATTTCAAAAGAATCTTTGAATCATTTTTTTAATGGAAGAATAATACTTGGTTTTCAAAACATAAGAGTTATACTAGCTTTATGGGAAGTTAGGTATAACGTCTTAAGAATGGTAAAATGAATGGTTTATTGATTTTAAAAGTTAAGAGACTTGATCTTAAAAGATAAGAGACTTTACTTGTTTTACTTGGTAATTAGCATTATGTTAAAAATGTTGTAAAACCTCATTCGCAAGTAATGAGTACTTGATTTTAAAAGCAATAATGTTTCTTGATTTGAAATCGAATGAGTATCGAACAAACCACAGCTTAATAAAGGGAAATGTTTTGACTAATAATGTATTAGTAAAACCAGTAGAAACTTCCATCCGCATAGAAACTAAAATGAGACAAAATGATGTTACATTTCCTAGATCATCGCTTAAGTAAGATTGTTATAAACAAGAATAACCTACTCACATATCGGATATATGTTTCTCAAATTGCTTTTAAAGGAGAATTATATCATTAAGTGATTAAAATTATGAACTCTGAAACCTTTCAAAACGAAACTTGAGTAATTGAAATTAGGCAAACTTGAAACATTTGGAAAAGAATGTTGTTACTTGATTTCTGAAGAGAAGTGTTTTGATTTACTTCAAAGGATAATCACTCTATTTTCATATACTACGGGTATTGTGTGACTTTCGTAAACGTAACGTATCTTTTAAAAGATAATGTATGAAGTACTTTGGGAATAGATACTCGATCTTGTTAATCATATAATAGAATGTACCTTGTGTGTATAACTTGATTGTGTTGGCCTTGTAATACTTTCTTGTTGATTTGATAAGTAGACGTGATATGATGCTATGTGTGTTAGTGTCTTGTAACGTTTGTGAAAGAGAGTATTCTTGTTGTGCTTATGTTGTTTAACGATAAGCTGTTATATGATATCACTCACCTCTTGACATTTTACCGGGGGTTAAGGCGCCTCCGTCGCGGGGTAGACTCGCGATGCAGGACCGTGATTCGAGAATACCTCATGCGGGTCCAAGGGACCTACGCGAGCTACGGAGTTCGGGTTAGTGATGCGGGTTATACCTCACGCGATCTACATGTGGCTACGCGGACTACGAGTCGGGGCGACGCCGAGGAGTAGCTACCCTCGATGCGGGGTTATGTACTACGCGGGCCTATGTGAGTGTCTATGCGGACTACGAGTCGAGATTAGGCTTGCGTGGTGATACTACAGGCGGTGGCCTGCTTCGATCATTCGCACCTAGAAAAGACACATTGCTTTACCTATTTTTTCTCTTCATTATGATATGTCACTATGTGAGGTTACCTTGGTTGTTTCATACATACTTTCAAAACTGATTTTAAAATGATATGTTTTCATTTAAGTAATTACAGTTTCACATACTTGGTACTGTTAGATCGACCTCCCCGGCGCGTTCACGCCGCAGTTGAGGTACACGATCGTTGATCCTAGTTCTCGGGTCACGATCAACGTATGGGAAGCTCCGTTTCTCCGGAGGCTTATCAGTGGTATAGTCCCCTGTCGTTGTAGGTATTTACATTCAGGGGTATGGCGGGGCCCTGTCCCGCCATTATTGTCGTATCATTCTTAGAGGTATGTAGTACTGTTGTGGGCAGAGTTGTAATGGGATGAATCGTTGGTTTTAAAATTGATTTATATATATGCCGTAAGGCAAGTTTTCTCCAATTACTGTTTCTTACATCTTAATATTTTCATGTCTTATTTTATGTTCCGCTGATTACTCTGATGATGTATCACTAGGGTGCCCGGGGTAAGGCACCAGTCACGGGCCCGGGTTCGGGTCGTGACATAATTATTAATTTATCGACTAATTAATATCTCTTTTAATTAATAAATTTTAGTGGTCCCAAAAGCATTAATTTATAGAGTTTCTACTGTAATTAAATGAAGTAAGAGGGGGGGAGGGGTTGGGGGAGGAAGAGATAAATTAAAAATTGGTAGATACCACAAATCGAATTAGGGATATTTTCACATAAAATAAAAGAATTAAATTTTTGGTAAGATCTTTATTCAAATACAGTCAAACATCTCTATAGTGACAACGTTTGTTCGAAAATTTTATGGTTGCTACGGTAAGGTATTGTTATTTATGTATACTGACATTTGATATTTAGACCTTATTTAGCTGTTATAAACAAAAGTACGTAAATAATTATTTTTTTATATTTTTATGTTATAAACAAAATAATATACTTGTTAATTTTAAAACCTCAATTAATTTTTATATCTCATTAATTAAAATTAAAATACTAATAAATTCATAACTAGTTGTACCAAACCGATAAATATTTAAAATCTAAGGAACATATACATTTAAAATTAATTGAGAATTTAATTATTTCAAGTTTGACATAAGAATTCTACAATTGTAGATATTTCGTAAATTTCAGCCTCTTAGTGATAATATAACACTTGAATTGACGAAGAATTTTGTTCAAACTTTCACAAAATGGAATTCAATAGCTTTTTTTGAATTTGTCTAAAAACTTAACATAAATATTTTAATTTTATATTGTATACATGTTATATTTCTTACAAAATATTAATACATAATATTTGAGTATCGCTGTTATAGAGGTAATTTTACAAAGAGGTGCACCGTTATAATGAATGTCACCGATGTTATAAGTAGAATGTTGTTATAGAGAAGTAAAATATAACATGAAAAATCGATTCCAAAAAAAATCAAATCGTTATAGTGAAATGTTATTATAACGAATGACAATTATAAAGATGTTTGAAAGTACAATGAAATATGCAACACAAAAATTTCCCATGAGTCTCGAAATGTGAGAGTCTACTAAAATATTTTTTTGAGATTAAATTAAGAAAATGAAATTAGTCAATTTAAAAACTATTTAAAAGTATTACTAAATTATATATATATAAAAAATCAGACTATACTTAGAAGCTTAAGAAAATTATAGTAAAAGCATTGTTCAATTCTCCAAATGGTAATAATGTATAGATTTGAAGCATTGTCCAAAGGCTGTTACATATTATATAAATAACAACAAAGATTTCAAGGGTAGTGTCATCCTTTAGCTTAATCTAGAAAAGGTCTTTACATCTTGGTGATCATATACAACTAGTGGCATTGCCCAACTAGAGGCATAATACAAGGTGATCATATGTCTCTTTACATCTTGGTTTTGTGTATGGATCTGCTTTAGAATTACATCAATTATCAATTAAATCTTTTAAAATGAAATCTCATTGTCTTTCATAAAGATTGCCTTTCTTTCTCCCATTTATTTTTTGCTGATGATCTTACTTTAATTGCCAAAGCAAATCTTAAATTCATCAACACTATCCAGCAAAATTTGGATCTGTTTTGCGAACTCTCTGGACAAAAGGTGAACTGCACCAATTCTAAGGTTGTATACTCCAAACACTGCCATGAGACCATTATTAAGCATGTGCATTATTCTATGAACATTAATTCTACTACTCATTTTGGTAACTATTTAGGCTTCCCTATCCTTAACCAAGCTCATATGGCTAAAAAAAAATCGCATCATTGATAACATGAGGACAAAGCTTACCAGTATGAAAAACAAAATTTCAGGATTGGTGAAATTATTTTAATCAAGTCCACTCTTAATGTTATCTCATCTTATACCATGCAATACTTCTCTCTCTACTAAGTTTTGTAAGTAGATTAATAAAATTCGGAGAGACTTCATTTGGGGCTCATCCACGATAACTTCTTTCACCTGGAGAAATTATTAGCGAATATTCTTTAAATATTCACAGTATTTATTAGTATCATGTATTTTAAAAAAACTTAAGATTCTTAGTGTATTAGGAATCACTTTTGTACAACTATATATATGTGATTAATGAAAGAAATCTCCAAGGGAAATTATTTCAACATCTTATATGGTATCAATAGCCTAACCTCCCAAAACCCTAGAAATTCCCCTCTCCTCTCGGCCGCCGCCCACCCCCCTTCTACTCTAGGCCGCGGTGCCTCTTCTCGGAATTTCTAAATCTTGTGGCTATCATGTCTCATCCCACCTCTCTTAAATCTACTGGTTCTACCTCTGGCTTAGTTGACAGCCCCCTCCTTCCTCAAAGTATTCTTTTCAACCGGTGTTTGCTGTCACAAATATCAAGAATTTTGTCCATATTATTCTTGATCAAGAAGACTGTCAATACTCCATGTGGGTAGAACTATTTTACATTCATGCTTGTGCGTGCAACATGCTTGACCATATTGATGAGTCAATCCCTCGCTCATCTGACATTGATGATTCAATATGGCGTCGTCTTGACGTCATTGTCAAACAATGAATCTATGATACCATCTCAAATGACTTGTTGTGCACTATCATGAAAACAGGTGCTTTGGCACGCAAACTTTGGGTACGCCTGGAGGAAATATTTCAGGATAATAAAAATACTAGGACGGTGTATTTAGAGGAGCAGTTCAACAACACACGCCTTGAGAATATTAACAATATGACCGAATACTGCAAACAACTGAAACTTGTTGCTGACCAACTTTCTCATGTTGGGACATCTGTTTCTGAGACTAAGATGGTACTACAACTTGTTGCAGGATTACCAGAGGGGGAGTATGATACTCTTGCAACAATGATTCAACATGCTGATCCACTTTCATCTTTCAACAAGGTGCGTTCACAAGTGTTGTTGGAAGAAACACGACGTGCTAAACAGGATGAGCACAATAAAAAAATATTAGTTGTTAAAAACCTGCAGTCACCAACCATCACCACCACTCCACCACCGCTGGACCACCACCACCAGCAGAACCACAGTGGAGGCAGAGGTCGTGGACAAGGAAACAATGGAAAGGGTCGCGGCAAAGGAAAAACACTGTCTGAAAGCCCTCACATTCAACTCGCTGCCTCATCCACATAGCATGAACTCGCTTGAAGTGCTTTCTCCTACTATGGTGGAGTTTACCAAGAACACTCTCTTTAACCAATCAAGCAAGACAGATGGAGCAAGAAGAATAGCTTCACGCCATCGCCTCAAGGTGGCGAATGCCCAAGAAGAAGATTTGCCATGCCATCGCCTCAAGGTGGTCAAATACACGGCGGCGGATGGCGACCACCCCGCAAACTAGGCCCGGGCCAACAAAGAATGGCGCCCGGTGTCCTCGGTCCAGCACCAACATGCATATCTCCTCACCAGGCCATCTGATGTCGGCCCAACAGTTTCCTTCAGCCCATCAGATGCAACCCACTGATTGGGCCAAGCTTTCAACACTCTCACTCTGCAACAGCCCGACAATAATTGGTATTTGGATTCCGGAGCCACATCACACCTGACCAACTCTTCAGGTAATTTTTCCCAACTGCTTCGGTTAAAGTATCCTCAATACATTACTGTTGGCAATGGTCATCGCATTCCAATTGCAGGTTATGGTAACACACACATCAAAAATCCTCATCCACCATTCTCACTTAGCCATGTCCTCTACGCACCCCAAATCATTCAAAAGTTGATATCTGTTAGAAAATTCACTCGTAATAATTGGGTGTCTGTAGATTTTGACCCTTTGGTTTCTCTGTGAAGGATCTCAATACGGGGAGAATTCTTACGCGCTGCAATAGTGTGGGAGACCTCTACCCTTTCACCAACTCTTCCGTTGTCAGAACTCAACAATCAGTCTCCCTTGCTGCATTGTCTCCATCCACCTGGTACAGCAGGCTCAGACATCCAGAGGTCATGTTTTTTCCTTTCTTAGACATAATCAGTGTATTCAATGTAATAATGAGAAACTTGTCCAAAACTATTTTTCTTGTCTGCTTGACAAGCATACTCGTCTTCCTTTTATGTCTTCAATGAGTATTACAGTTTCACCATTTGACATTGTTCATGCTGACTTGTGGACATCTCCTGTTGTTAGCTCTCTATGTCACAAATTATATCTTGTTCTATTAGATGATTTTTCACATTTTTTATGGATTTATCCAAATCTGAAGTTTTTGCTAAATTTCTTGAGTTTCACAGATTTATTAAAACTCAGTTTGAAAAATCCATAAAATCTTTTCAATGTGATAACAGACGTGAATTTAATAATTCGGCTTTCCATAATTTTTGCTCCCAACAAGGCATGGTGTTCCGCTTTTCTTTCCCTCACACCTCCCCTCAAAATGGTAAAAGCTGAACAAATTATTCGTACTATCAATAACATGGTGCACTTCATCTTTCATTCGTATACGCCATAATCTTTACGGGTCTATCTTTGTCACAAAATGGTAGAATACCTCCTAAATATTTTACCTACTAGCACTCTACAAAACAAGACCCCCATAGACATTCTATATCGTAGGACTTCATCTTATGAACACCTACGGATCTTCGGTTGTTTGTGTTATCCCAATCTTACCTCCACCGCCCCTCATAAGTTGGCTCCTCGAACTACACCTTGTGTATTCCTCGGTTTCCCACCAACCATAGGAGTTATATGTGATATGACTTATTCACTCGTCAAATTCACATCTCTCATCACGTCACGTTCGACGAGACGACATTTCCGTTTTCGAACCCTCAGAAATACCGAAAATCAGATTACTCATTTCTTGATGAACCAGTCATATCTCCCATTATTCTAAATCAGCTCACTCAAAATTCATCTTTGGCACCGCGCCTAGTGGAGGATCGCGTGCTGACCTTCCATGCCAGTCTCCTGTTACGCCTCATTTAGCGTCGCGGTCCCTCGAGGATGCACCGCGATGCCATCCTTCCAGTGAGTCTCCTGTTTCTGCCTCTCATTTAGCGCCGCGGTCCCTCGAGGATGCACCACGGTGCCATCCTTCTAGTGAGTCCACTGTTTCTGGGTCGCGTTTAGCGTCGCGGTCCCTCGGGGATGAACTGCGGTGCCATCCTTCCAGTGAGTCACCTGCTTTCTCGGATCCTCTTTCTCAACCGATGCAGCCACCCACTGTCCCCAGTCACCAAATGGAAACTCGTGCCAAGCACATGATTTTCAAACCCAAAGTCTAGTTTAACCTGTCTGCCCAAACCATTTCTCCACTTCCAAAGAACCCCAAATTGGCTAAACTTGACCCTAATTGGAATGCGGTCATGTCTGAGGAATATAATGCTTTAACTAAGCAGAATACTTGGGATCTTGTACCTAGACCAGAGGGGGTAAATGTGATCAGATGCTTGTGGCTTTTTCATCATAAATTCAGAGACAATGGTGTTTTAGAACGCTACAAGGCTAAACTTGTAGCAAATTGCACTAATCAGGAGGAGGGCATTGACTGTGGTGATACTTTTAGCCCGGTTGTTAAACCGGCTACGATTCACATTGTTCTTAGTATTGCTATGGGTAAAAAATGGTCGATTCATCAGCTGGATGTCAAGAACGTATTTTTTCATGGGGATTTGAAAGAAACTTTGTACATGCATCAGCCACCTGGTTTTGTTCATCCTGTTGTTCCCCAGTATGTATGTCATCTCAGTAAGTCACTATATGGTCTGAAACATGCACCTCGTGTTTGGTATGACCGTTTTGCCAGGTATATTATGCAAATTGGGTTTATTTGCAGCAAGTGTGACACCTCTCTGTTCATTTTTCATCATGGTAGTGACATTGCTTAGTTGTTATTATATGTTGATGACATTGTCCTCACTACCTCTTCTGACAAGTTGAAAAATGACATTATTGCTCTTCTCAAAACTGAATTTGCTATGACTGATTTGGGCAAGCTGAGTTACTTTTTGGGTATATCAGTTACTAGATCTGCAGATACTATGTTCCTGAGTCAGCGTAAGTATGCAGAAGAAATTGTGTTCAGAGCTAAGATGTCGAATTTCAAGGCTATGCCTGCTCCTGTTGATTCGAAATCCAAGCTCAGTGCTTCTGAGGGTGATCCAGTTTCTGATCCTACTCTCTATACAAGTCTTGCAAGTTCTCTTCAGTACCTCACATTTACCAGGCCCGACATTGCATATGTCGTTCAAAGAGCGTGTGTCTGCTCACGACGCCCGAGGAATCCCATTTTACTGCTCTTAAGCGTATTATCATATACATTAAAGGCACTCCTGACTATGGGTTGCATCTCTACCCCTCCGCTCTAAACAAGTTGCTCTCTTACACATATGCTGATTGGGCAAGGTGCCCAGACACGCGACGCTCTACTTCAGGATATTGTGTGTTTTTAGGAGATAATCTCATCTCTTAGTCTGCCAAGCGACAAGCCACATTATCCCGCTCCAGTGCCGAAGCAGAGTATAGGGGTGTTGCTAATGTAGTTGCTGAGATCTGTTGGCTCCGGAATCTTCTCTTGGAGCTCAGTTGTCCATTGCGTAAGACATCTATAGTCTATTGTGATAACATATCTGCTATTTATATGTCTCATAATCCGGTCCAGCATCAGCGGATCAAACATATTGAGATGGATATTCATTTTGTTCGTGAGAAGGTCGCACGTGGTCTAGTCAAAATTCTACATGTACCCTCCTCCTATCAGTATGCAGACATCTTCACAAAGGGACTACCCAGACAACTGTTCACAGACTTCAGATCCAGCCTGAGCATTCGGCCTCCTCCCGCTCCGTCTGAGGGGGAGTATTAGCGAATATTCTTCAAATATTCACAGTATATATTGTATTTATTAGTATCATGTATTTAAGGTAACTTAGGATTCTTACTGTATTAGGAATCACATTTGTACAACTATATATATTGTGATTAATGAAAGAAATTTCCAAGGAAAATTATTCCAACATCTTACACTGATGGATGGGGATATTTGCTCTAAAGCTATTACTTGGGCTCCTTCTACTGTACACGTTATTGACCTTTGGGAATTTAAATGGATCCCTAATAACCCCCCCCCCCCCCCCTCGACAAATTATTTAGAGCCATCTCACACTTAGGGGAACTAATCTTAAAGTGGCTGATCTATGAAATGATATTCAACGGGTTGGACCCGTTTATCCTTTGACATCCCCACCTCAATTACAGACCTTGATGCCACAATCCAACCTTACATGGACATATTGGTCTCTAAATCGTAATAGTAATTGTTAAGATAATTATGGCAATAATCCATTATTATTTTCATAATATCAAATCAAATATTATATAATTAAATCAAATATTATATAATTAGGTTGTAAAGATTATTAGCATATTCTTATGATAGTCTATGAGTTACAATGGAGGTTACAAGAAAATGGGAATGTAAGTAACAACAACAAAGATTGCAATTATGGAAATAAGAACAAGAACAAGAACAAAGGGTTCGCTGAGTCGAGTGATATTCATTTTGTCCTTAAGACAATATTGTCTCGTATGTATCATTTTACGGTGATTGACAACTTATCTCCAAAGATAAAACAACAACAAACAATTGAGCAAATGAAACTCAAATGTTTACTAAAAAGAAGAACTTTTTGAGTGTGTGAAAGAAAGCAAGAGATGAAGAAGTATTCAGAAAATCTGATTGCAAGTATTTTTACAATTTGAGTCTAAGGCCTCAATTTATAGTGTGTGTAAGATGACCTCTTATCTAGCCAAGTAATGACCTTCAATAGCCATGTAATGATACATATGGAGGGGTTATAATTCAGCCAAATAATGGTTGAATTCAAGTGTCAAGTAATGGAGGATCAATGCTCCAAAACCAGCCCAAAAGTAAGAAACTTTACATCTTCCGTCAAGCATTCTGCCATCGAAGCGCCGGGATGCCTAAATTCCAGTAGTTGAACATTGTTCAAGCGTCGCGGTTCATGGTGGATGTGCCACGACTCCGACGGTGTTGCGCCGCCGCCCTTCACGGATCTGCGGTGATTTCCGACTCGTTTCATCTTTTACACATCGTACACTTCTTCCTTCATTTACTAACGTGAAACACTCATCATTTGACCAATAACCGTCTATCATTTCATGTCTCAAACACTACGTTTACGTACCAATACTCTTTCACTACGAAAATTTACAATCCTTGGTACAACGTGTGCACGTGTATGGAAATGACGTTTTCGACGTGTGAGGCCCCAATTGTTCGAGTCATAAATAATAGGACTAACTTTATTTCACGTTAATAAATTTTCAACAATCACCTCTTGAAAGAGATTTTGGCGCACTCACATGGTGCCTTTCTAGCAATCTTCGGCGGATCGATGTTGCATCTTGATAGGTAGCCGTGACTTTGAACCTTCCGTAAACCAGACTCAGAGGTTATATCCAATGCATATTTTTGTTGAAAAAGAAACAACCAGTTGGTCCACATGCAACTTTAACTCCCAGAAAATACTTTAGAGGGCCCAAATCCATCATGTGAAAACAGGTGCAGATAGAGTCTTTAAATCATTCAATGGCACTATGGTCGTTTTCAGAGATAATTCAGTCATCCACATAGACTAAGACATTAATTTGCATATCTTTCCGGTGCATAGTGAATAGAGAATAATCAGAGTACGACTGTTTGAACTCATATTTCATTAAAACACTTGACAATTTTGCAAACAAACACCTTGGAGCTTCCTTCAAGCCATACAAAGATTTTTGAAGTCGACATACTTGTCGCTGATTAGGAACACGAAATGTCAGTGGAAATTTCATATAACTTCCTCCATAGGCTCACTGTGTAAGAAAATATTATGCACATTCATCTGATGTAAGTCCCAATTTCGCGCAGCCGCAACAACCAGGAAGGTACAAATAGTTACTACCTTAGCAATTGTAGCAAAAGTTTCGTTGTAGTAAATTTCTTCCTCCTGTTTACTTTTTAAGATAACCAAATGAGCTTTATATCACTCGATTATGTTGTCAAAGTTGTACTTGATTTTTACACCCATCTATATCTGATTACTTTCTTATCTGGTGGCAAAATTTCTAATATCCATGTTCCATTATCCTCCAACGCTTGGATCTTTTGCCACATGGCTACTTGCCAATGTTCTTTTTATTGCCTCCGTAAAAGTTTTTTGGTTCAATTATATGATAATTACTGTAATTAACCTTTGGTATTGGGAGGAAAAATTATCAGAAGATATATAGTTAGCTAAAGGATAAGGTGCACCGAAGGATTGCTGAGGATCGGGCGGATGAGTAGATGGACTTTGTTTCTGAAAATGTTAATGTAGTCATGTAGCCGGATTAATTTATGCTTTTGACATTTACCTCGACCCAGTTGTTCATCTGGGTGTATTTCGTTGGTATGAATACCTTGCGGTTTTACTTCCTCCATGTTATCTCTATCCATACCGTCCTCTGTTCGATCTAAATCCTGCTTATCCGTAGGTTCGACATTCGGTGTTTGTACTTCATTTATATGAGTTTTGTTCGTACCTATATTATCAGTCTTATCTTCTTCGAAGTTGTGTTAGTTTATTCCTCCTTCTATTTTATCCACGTTAACACAATTTTGTTTCAGAGATTCTTCTCCATTCAGTATTGCTTCTATGATGTCGATTAAGTTACCCAGTATTACATCAAAGGGGAACTTAGTCTCGTAGAAATCCACATCTCTTGAGATCAAATATTCATCGTCCTCTAAGTCATACACTCTCCAATCCTTATTTTCATAGGGGTATCCCAAGAAGACACACCTTTTGACTCTCAAACTTGTTCCCCGTTCTTCCTTTTGTATGTGTGTAGCATAGTGACCCTATCACCCTTAATTGATCATACTGGGGAACATTTCCCTACAAAATTTCATAGGACATTTTCCATTCAAAACTGAAGACGATTTTCTATTGATGAAATACCCCACAGTCAAAACACATTCTCCCCAAAATTTAATCACAAGATGGCTCTGAAATCTCAATGCTCACGCTACATTAAGAATGTGATGGTATTTTATTTCGTCTCTTCCATTCTGCTGAGATGTTCACGTGCAAGATGTTTGAAACAGAATTACATGTTCAAAGAAGTAAGTCTTCATAAACGTGAACTCGGTTCCGTTATCACTTCTAACTATCTTCACTCTTTTTCTGAACTGCCTCTTCACAAGAGCGAAGAAATTCTTTAAGGTTTGAGACATTTCTTTCTTATCAACTAAGTGAAAGATCCACATGACTCGTGAACAATCATCCACAATAGTAAAAGAATATGAAGCACCATCCGAGGAAAGAGTTCTATATAGTCTCCATAAATCGCAATGGATCATCTCAAAAGTATCCGAAGCAATATTATCACTTAAAGGAAAAATGCTTTTCATTTGCTTTGCTCGTTGGCACACATTATATTCTATTTTCAATCTATTACCACTCTCATTTAAGCCTAATATCGTAATAGACTTCGTTATTTGTGCTGAAGTATGACCCAACCGTTTGTGTCAAAGATCTAACCAATCAACTTCCTCTGTCATCATGACTCATATCAGCGGCATATTCCAAAAATAGTAAAGTCTACCTCGACGCTCACCCTTTCCAATCAGCTTCCTCGTGGTGGAGTCCAGTATAACACACATAATTATATTAAATATCACATTACAATTTAAATAATTAACTATTGTGATACATAAATTAAATTGCATGTCAAATTCGGAACATAAAGAATGTTCTTCAATCATATCCTGTCATTCAGTGTGGTTGTTCCTTCTTTTGTAGCCACCGAGTTACTTTCATCTGAAAGACCAATCAGACACTTAGGAATATCTGGCTTATTGCTCAATTCCTCCGGATTACATGTCACATGGTTGGTAGCTCTAGAGTCTATGATCCATGATGAGTTTTTGGTCTTACTATCCATACTCCAATTCGGGTTTATTCTATGGGAATTCAATATGTGAATCACAGTCTTCTGGATCTCATCACTTAAATTGTGAAGTCTTGTTCCACTTGTGTTCACCGATCTTGTCTCCATCTGAGTTCCTTCTTTGACAATCATAGTGTTAGCCGGGTAGTTATCTTTTCCACAATCAGATCTCGGTCCACACCTGTGTTGTTGTTGTTGTTGTCCTCGTCTTCTTTCTCTAATTTTCTCATATTTTTTTATTTTCTGGCCACCAATGTGGATAACCAATGAGTCAAAAACATATGTCTATAACATGGTCGGATCTCTTATAATGTGTGTAGAATGCACCATCATTTATTTCTTTACCTTGGTCACGGTAAGGGTTTCTTTCTTGTACGACAAAAGCCATGGTTTCACTCTGGTCCTCTGTTTTCTGTATGACTCCTCTCACACGCTCGTCTTGCACTAACTTCGAATAGACCTTGTTTAATGATGACAACTCTTACTGGACCAGTATGTTCGACCTCATCCAATCCCATGAGTAAAAGATACACTTTTCCTCTTCTATTTTGGCTTCTAGGACCGTTCCTAGATTGCACGTGCACTTTCTGCAGGTACAAGTTGGGATTTGTTCATAATTTGCCAATTCCTCCAACAACTTAGGGAGTTTTCCATTGTAATTCACTATGGTCCTTTCTTTTTGCTTGCACTCTGCTAGTTTCGCCTTTAGTTGTTGCATTTGTGGGCCTTTAATAACAGTGAACCTCTCTCGGATGCTCGTTTATAATTTTTCCACGTTCTCTTTATGTGTAATTGTTGAGTGAATTGTAAGTTCTATGGTGTTGCGAATCCACAACACCAACAGTGAGTTTATAGTCCACTGTTGACACCCAATTCTGACCCTCCCGTCCAGCCATTAACTATAAAATTACACTAATTTTGTAAAATAATTTTTATGATTTTTTTTATAATAAAATGCAGCGATAAAACATAAATACATGCATAAATAATTAATTTAATAATGGCATCGCGTCTTACGTAGAGTTTTAAACACTTAGAGTCCCGCGCCCGCATTAACTAACTTTAAGCTTTGTCGTAATTCTTAAATAATTAATAAATGCATAAAATAAATAATTTAGCAATGGAGTCGTGTCAAGTAGCATATCCGCATTGTAATCAATTTTAATCTAATACATGCATTTAATAGCGTCACATTTATAAAAAAGGGCTTTAAATAATTCTTAAATATCATACTTGCATTTAGCATTTAAATAATTTAATCTAAACTCAATTCAACTCTAATTTAACTTCGCAATAATGCATAATAATAAGATTTTAAATAATAGCGCCGCATTCTAAAATATTAAGCACTAATTGAATAACACGCCCGCATTTATTATTTTAACAAGTAGATTAATAAAGCACCTAAATAATTTAATCACATTAGTTTATTAAGTTACCACTAATTAACTAATTAAACACCTAAAAATAATACCTTTAAAACGCAGCCCATTAAAGAACTAATACCTAATTAATAGCCCAATACCCATTTCGTCCACCTAATAATTAAATACTACCCTTTAACTACCCAGCCCACTACCGCCTGGCCCCATACTCGCGACCCGCAAAGCCCACCCGCAAGCCCTCTACATTTACCCAAGCCCACGCCCCAGCCTTTATCAGCCTTACCTTCATCCTCGTCTTCCCCACACCCCTTCAAAAAACAAAACCTAAAAATAAATCTTAGCGCACTCGCCTAACGCACCAAAGACTCGGCCGATTTACCGAGAATCCGGGCTTTCTACCCACGCACTCGCAGCCTCTCCCTTCCATAACCAAACGATTTCTTACCATAGAATCAAAACCCGTTCGAATCACACAAAATCAGCACCAATATCAAGCCTAGAATCGCCCTTATTTACTTACCATTATTAGAACCTTGAGGGAGGCTATATAACGCACATGCAAAGACAATACGAAACAGGGGATTCAGGGCAGAAAGAGGGAGGAGAAGATCCAGGATCGAGAGCAAGAGAGCTCAGGCAGGGGAGATGGCATCGATTTAGGACAGACAGCAAAAGAGTGAGATAACAATCGTTTCACCCTTAGCAATAGTTAAGAACCACCACAGTAGAGTTCAGTCAGGGGATAGCATCGATTCAGGATCAGTCGAACCCTCCTCTCAGTTCTAGCCAAAAATCAACAAGCAGTTTTACTCTTTCATTCGTCGCAAACCCAAAGCCCGTCGAGCGGACCGACGACTTGATACGCTGCCCTGGGTCGCTGTCCGGAGAAGGTAATTTATCATCCCTTTCGTATTTGATTTCCTTTGGCGTGAAATGTGTGTTATTGTGACAAATCATGCCTAAGTTTAGTTGGTGTCGACGACTGTCCACATATGCGTGTAGTGTTGTTTCGTGATGGTTTATGCCTCATAGTTGCTTTCGAATCTTTTTTTTTTTGCTGATATTATCTGCTATAAATGTCGCGACTGTACTTGTCTGTGTTAACAACTAATCGAATGTCGTCTATGGTATTCCTGCATGTCTTCCAGTAACTGGTTATATGTGTATCGGATATAGGTCTGGAATGATATGAAAAGAATCCCCTTAGTTCATTTTAATGCATTGGTGTGTTCTGCTACTGATTTAGTGGTATGTAGTGTTTAATGTTTAAGCAGGCTAATTATGTTAGTTTATTTATGTTTAGAACTATCTTGGTGTATGATTATGTTTTCATATATCGATATGCCTAGGTTATGATTGGGCATCAAAGCTGTCAAGGGGGTTTAGTTGAAATGACTTGAATAAGCTTTATATGTATGGGATGTTGCACACATATGTCTAATTTGTCTACTATAAACATGTGTTCATTGTATCTTGGTTACTAAATGGTCCATGTTAAGCATTTTCCTTTCAATTGTTAGTTGGGATATTATCTGCATTTCTTGGACAAAGATTATTAGTATTGTTAGCTGGCATCAGGAAGTTGCTGTTTGTTTACCAGTTATCCATCTGTTACAAGTTTTTTTTTGTGTTTATGTTTGTTAGCTTAAGCCGATATGAACATCCTAAGCCTTGCATTTTGAACAACTAAAAGTGCTTTCATGTTAAGTTGCAACCCGTTTAATCACACGTATGAATGCGAATATTTGCTAACTGGGTCTATCGCATATATGGGTGATTGGTCCTCCTTTAAATCTGAAATTTCACATTTAGGCTAGTTTCTTGCATTCTCGCTTAATGCCCGGTTTGTTCTCGCCACTGCTTGCTATTCCCCGAGCCATCGCCTCCTTTTCTTTTCCTTTCCTCGTAGGTTGCCTTAGGTCTTATTTTGCATTCTGCCTCTGCTCGCTTTACTGCTTTACGCCATATCTAGTAAGTAATTTGATCATCCTCTGTAGTTTTCCTATTGCCAAATAAAGTGTAGGCATGTTTGTCACTTCATCTTTTATACAACAAAAGGCAAATTTAGTTTGCCTTCTATATTTGGCATGAAGTAATTTGTCACTTCATCTTTTATACACTCTTGATCGCTGTGTTTTCTTGTGCTTTTCCATCTTGTTCTCCATGTGTTATGCTTGCTGTCTAAAATTTGTTTTCCGCTGTCGCTTCTCTTAGCATCACAATAGTGTTCCTTTTGCATTTCGCAGAATCGCTGCACCAGTGGCCAATGATCGCCCGCCGCCTTTCCTTATGCTCGAGTCATTGTGACATGTTATGTGCTCGTTCTAATTATTTGTATCAATTATTGTTTGGGCTCGTACTAATCCTTATCTTTCTTTATCTTTTATATGGCACGCACCGGAGCAAAAATGAAGAGTCTCATTGCGAGACTCATCAGGAAGCTACTTCAAATACCCGCATCTATGTGCATCCGCATTCACATTCTCGCCAAAGACTCCTAAAACAAAAATAGGACAAGATGACGTCGTCATCCATCTCAACTCCTTTTACTCTCTTAATCTCCCTGCCCTATTTTTGTCTATTATTTGTTATTGTAATTTCGTTATCTAACTTTGTAATTAATAGGAGACGTAGAGCATTTAGTCTTTGAACATATGAGATGGGAGGTAATTTACATTTAGGAACGCACTTCTACTTTATTTGTCTTTTAGGACTATTAGACATGTCTAAATGCAAAAATAACTTAAATGATTTAACTCGCGTCATAAAACCAACATTTTTTTGTTTATTAAAATACATAACAGATTTCTCCTAAACTCTAAAAAATCGTCTTAAAGCATCTCTTATATAATACTGTACGCAGGTTAGTCAAGATTAATTTAGCTAGCAGTATACACAATTAGTCCGTAAATAATCTTTGCATGAGCATATAATTAGTCCATAAAGCACTTTTAGCATCTTAGCATTTCTAGCACCTTTTAAGCACTCTTTAACATTTAGCATCCTTTTTGCACTTTTAGCACCATTTACTTTTTAAAATTAATCTTTAGCACTCTTAAGCACCTTTAGCTTTTAGCCCCTCTTAGCACTTTTAGCACCTTTAAATATGCTAGCACTCCTTTTGCACCTTTGACACCTTTCTTTTTAAGCTTTCTAAGCATTTTTTAAAACTTTAGCATTTTTTAGCATTTTTAACCTTTTAGCACTTTTAATATTTTAGCACCCTTTTAAATACTTTTAAGCCTTCCTTTAAACAATTAGCATCTTATTTTTCTAACACTTTTTCTAAGCAGGAGCCCTTCTAGCATTTAATACCTTTAGCAACCTTTTACTTTAAGGCACCTTTTAAACATTTTAACGTTTTAGCATTTCATTAAGCAGGAGGAACTTTTATTTTTGCATTTTTTTTAAACATAATAATTACCCTAGGTTTGGCAGGACAACCGCAAGTTAGCGGATCTTAGAGGGTGCCTAACCCCTTCCCTCTAGATTAATAAAGAACCCTTACCCGGAATCTCATTAAGTTTAGCAGACCATAAAAATGGAGTTAGTGTTGACTTTAACCTAGTTGACATTTAGGTGTCCTAATTCACCCAATTAATTAGGTGGCGACTCCGCGAACCCTTAGCATTCTAGCAACCCTTTAGCATTTTAGCACCCTTTTTAAATTTTAGCATCTTTTTACATTTTAGTATCTTTTTAGCATTTTATTTATTTTTATTTTCTAACCTTTGTTATTTAAGCAGGAGTTTAGAAAATAATGTCGCGGCCGAAAAAGGGCGCGACAGAAATGGCGACTCCGCTGGGGATTTTAGGTTCTTAACCACAACAGACCTAGGGCTATTATTTGGCAATTATTTTGCATTTAATTTTTGTATATTGTATTTTGTTTATTTCTTGCTACCTGCTTTACTGCTTTTCTTAAACTGGCATTCCGCTCATATTTCTTCCATTCTGGAAAATTCACACAAATCACACACTCACGCGCTGGTGTGCTTCGCGCACCTGCAAATTTCTTTCAAAACACCCACATTTAAGAGAGTTGGTATTCTGCGCGGAGAATCCGGTCCAACCGGTGGTCGCGTAGCCTTCTCACTCGAGTTGTCCGCTCGGGAACTCAAGGCCTAGTAAAGCCAAATCTTAGAAACTCGTGATAGAGCTATACCACCCTTTATTTTAGGGCACGCATGCATTTACCTTAGGTGGTCTGGCCTCGCATCGACACCACAATTAGGAAGACACCGAACTTGTCGACGGGTTTCTCAACCCAACGGCCAACCAGCATATTATGTGTAGCGTGGCAATGACGGACAAATCCAAGCCCAATCATGACATGTTGAAATTGGGAAAAGTGCACCGTCATTTGGTCGCCATTTCCAACAAAAGCATTATAGTTGGACGACTTGGACAAATCCGTCATAATCTCGCATAAGTGACGTTTAGGCTTACCGTACGTGAAGAGTCCCCGCATGTTAGGAAACATTTGAATGTGCTATGTGCAATATATCTGCTACATACCCGCAAATTATGTGTTTTATGCTAACACCGTTTGTTGCATTTTTTATCATCTTCCCCCAAAGGTCGATTTGTATTTGACTTAGCAATGGCAGAGCATCAATATTTCACAAGATCAAAGGCACGGTCCCAAATGATACGACCGATTCGCGGCATCCGAGTGAACAAGTCGAATCGCTCGTTCCTATAAGCAAAGCAGGGTCTCGTAAAAGAAGAGCAAAGATGACACCTTCTCAACCGACAATGTAGGAAACTGCATGGCCGCAAATCCAAGCAGACCAGGCACGCAGATGTCAAGGGACAAGGCGGCGAAGTCAAATACAAATCGACCCCCCCCAAAACTCACAAATTTTTCTTTGAGCGCAGTGTCTTTAATATTAATGTAAAGTGCAACAAACCAAGGTAAGATACGACGAAAAGTCTCTTCGGTAGTGAAAAGCAAAGAAAAGCAGAGGATGACAACAATCCAAAGTCCGCAGCAAGAGCAAAGAAGCAGCAGAAGCGGCATCAATAATCGCAATAAAGTTCGTAGTTCCGAACAAAACCTAGCGCAGACTCTGGACATAAAGTCAAAGTTGCAACCCACGCACACAACAAGGACACTATGGCAATTCGCCACCCGTGCGACAACATCTCAAGATTCATCCCAAGATATCGTGACGACATCTCTACCCATAAAATTGCACTTCTCATATGTATTTATCATTTCATTTAAACAGGTATACACTAACGTCTTTTCTCAAGCTTAGCTTGCAGGAGCATTTATTCTACAGGAGCAAAGAACACGCCCGTGCAACGACGTTATCGACACAAAGAAGTCTACGCAACGACGCCAAAGAAGAACACGCCCGCAACGACGTTATCAAGACATCAAGTCTATGCAACGACGCCAAAGAAGAACACGCCCGCATAACGACGTAATCAAGAAGTCCACGAACGACGCCAACAAAGAACACGCCCGCATAACGACGTAATCAAGAAGTCCACGCAACGACGCCAAAGAAGAACACGCCCGCATAACGACGTAATCAAGAAGTCCACGCAACGACGCCAAAGAAGAACACGCCCGCATAACGACGAATCAAGAAGTCCACGCAACGACACCAAAGAAAGAATATCGCCCGCATAACGACGTAATCAAGAAGTCCATGCAACGACGCCAAGAAGAACACGCCCGCATAACGACGTAATCGCGAAGTCCATGCAACGACGCCAAAGAAGAACACGCCCGCATAACGACGTAATCGCGAAGTCCACGCAACGACGCCAAGAAGAACACGCCCGCATAACGACGTAATCAAGAAGTCCACGCAACGACGCCAAGAAGAACACGCCCGCATAACGACGTAATCAAGAAGTCCACGCAACGACGCCAAGAAGAACACGCCCGCATAACGACGTAATCAAGAAGTCCACGCAACGACGCCAAAGAAGAACACGCCCGCATAACGACGTAATCAAGAAGTCCATGCAACGACGCCAAAGATCAACACGCCCGCATAACGACGTAATCGCAAGTCCACGCAACGACGCCAACACCAACACGCCTGCATAACGACGAATCAAAGCAAGTCCACGCAACGACGCCAAAGAAGAACACGCCCGCATAACGACGTAATCGCAAGTCCACGCAACGACGCCAAAGAAGAACACGCCCGCATAACGACGTAATCAAGAAGTCCATGCAACGACGCCAAAGATCAACACGCCCGCATAACGACGAATCAAGAAGTCCATGCAACGACGCCAAAGAAGAACACGCCCGCATAACGACGTAATCAAGAAAGCAAGTCCACGCAACGACGCCAAAGAAAGAACATCGCCCGTATAACGACGTAATCAAGAAGTCCACGCAACGACGCCAAAGAAGAACATCGCCCGCATAACGACGAATCAAGAAGTCCACGCAACGACGCCAAGAATAATACGCCCGCATAACGACGCGATCAAGACAAAGAAGTCCACGCAACGACGCCAAAGAATAATACGCCCAGTAATGACGTTATCAAGACAACAAGTCTACGCAACGACGCCAAGAAGAACATCGCCCAGTAACGACGTTATCAAGACAACAAGTCCACGCAACGACGCCAAGAAGAACATCGCCCAGTAACGACGCGATCAAGACAAAGAAGTCTACGCAACGACGCCAACAAAGAACGCCCAGTAACGACGTTATCAAAGACAAAGAAGTCCGGAACGACGCCATCATCAAAGATATCGCATCTACACAGTGGACGATTTCTCTCGTTTCAAAATTGCATTTTTCTCATTCATGCTTTATTATTCTCGCCTTAACAGCATGCACTAACTCTTTCGAGCTTTAGTCTACTGCGGGCAATTGCAAAGAAAGACAACGATCCGCTTCACAATCGCAACATCGCCCGCAAGGACGAAAATCACAAAGATTCACAACATCGCATCAACACAAAGCAGCATCACATTTTGCAGGATCACAGCTACATTGTTTTAAAATTACGATCATCATTTTGCCTTAACAGCATGCACTAACCGCTTGTTCAAGTCTTAGTACGCAGGAGCAGTGAGCACAACGTGGATTTTCTCTTACAAATAACCGGCAATCGCCGGGCCAACCTTCCCAATGATCGCGTAGCGCCTGCCGCTTGGCCCACTCGCTTCCACATCACCATGTAACCCAAAGACCACAAGCCATAGCAAGACACCCTGTGTTCAAGCCGCTTATATTCTTTTACTTTTTAGACCATAGCCCAAAGGTCATCATAACTCGACATCGACATCTTTAAGCCCGCATTAGCCCGCCTGGTGTTTTGACTGATGGTAGCTCGTTGTCGCCATAACTCGACACCGGGACTGAGTCCGCATTAGCCCGCCTCGCTTAGAGATGGTAACCCAAAGGTCGCCATAACTCGACATCGGGACGCTTTGATTTTGTGTCACCTTGTCTACCGCCAACATTTTTGCAATTCTCAAGATCGAGAAAATTACATGAGTCAACGCTTTGTCCAAGATTCTTCCATCATCTCCATACAAAGAGGGACATCTGTTGACACCCAATTTTGACCCTCCCGTCCAGCCATTAACTATAAAATTACACTAATTTTGTAAAATAATTTTTATGATTTTTTTATAATAAAATGCAGCGATAAAACATAAATACATGCATAAATAATTAATTTAATAATGGCATCGCGTCTTACGTAGAGTTTTAAACACTTAGAGTCCCGCGCCCGCATTAACTAACTTTAAGCTTTGTCGTAATTCTTAAATAATTAATAAATGCATAAAATAAATAATTTAGCAATGGAGTCGTGTCAAGTAGCATATCCGCATTGTAATCAATTTTAATCTAATACATGCATTTAATAGCGTCGCATTTATAAAAAAGGGCTTTAAATAATTCTTAAATATCATACTTGCATTTAGCATTTAAATAATTTAATCTAAACTCAATTCAACTCTAATTTAACTTCGCAATAATGCATAATAATAAGATTTTAAATAATAGCGCCGCATTCTAAAATATTAAGCACTAATTGAATAACACGCCCGCATTTATTATTTTAACAAGTAGATTAATAAAACACCTAAATAATTTAATCACATTAGTTTATTAAGTTACCACTAATTAACTAATTAAACACCTAAAAATAATACCTTTAAAACGCAGCCCATTAAAGAACTAATACCTAATTAATAGCCCAATACCCATTTCGTCCACCTAATAATTAAATACTACCCTTTAACTACCCAAATTACCGCTCGCCCCATACTCGCAATTCGCAAAGCCCACCCGCAAGCCCTCTACATTTACCCAAGCCCACGCCCCAGCCTTTATCAGCCTTACCTTCATCCTCGTCTTCCCCACACCCCTTCAAAAAACAAAACCTAAAAATAAATCTTAGCCGCCGCAATTCTCGCCCAATGCACCAAAGACTCACCGGATTACCGAGAATCCGGCTTTCTTACCCACGCACTCGCCGCCTCTCCTTCCATAACCAAACGATTTCTTACCATAGAATCAAAACCCGTCAATCACACAAAATCAAGACTAATATCGCCTAGAATCGCCCTTATTTACTTACCATTATTAGAACCTTGAGGGAGGCTATATAACGCACATGCAAAGACAATACGAAACAGGGGATTCAGGGCAGAAAGAGGGAGGAGAAGATCCAGGATCGAGAGCAAGAGAGCTCAGGCAGGGGAGATGGCATCGATTTAGGACAGACAGCAAAAGAGTGAGATAACAATCGTTTCACCCTTAGCAATAGTTAAGAACCACCACAGTAGAGTTCAGTCAGGGGATAGCATCGATTCAGGATCAGTCGAACCCTCCTCTCAGTTCTAGCCAAAAATCAACAAGCAGTTTTACCCCTTTCATTCGCGTCGCAAACCCAAAGCCCGTCGAGCGGACCGACGACTTGATACGCTGCCCTGGGTCGCTGTCCGGAGAAGGTAATTTATCATCCCTTTCGTATTTGATTTCCTTTGGCGTGAAATGTGTGTTATTGTGACAAATCATGCCTAAGTTTAGTTGGTGTCGACGACTGTCCACATATGCGTGTAGTGTTGTTTCGGCAATGGTTTATGTCTGTTAGGCTGTTTCTGAATCTTTTTTTTTTTGCTGATATTATCTGCTATAAATGTCGCGACTGTACTTGTCTGTGTTAACAACTAATCGAATGTCGTCTATGGTATTCCTGCATGTCTTCCAGTAACTGGTTATATGTGTATCGGATATAGGTCTGGAATGATATGAAAAGAATCCCCTTAGTTCATTTTCTTTGTGTCATTGGTGTGTTTTGCTACCGATTTAGTGGTATGTAGTGTTTAATGTTTAAGCGTGCTAATTATGTTAGTTTATTTATGTTTAGAACTATCTTGGTGTATGATTATGTTTTCATATATCGATATGCCTAGTTATGATCGGCATCAAAGTTCGAGGGGTTTAGTTGAAATGACTTGAATAAGATTTATATGTATGGGATGTTGCACACATATGTCTAATTTGTCTACTATAAACATGTGTTCATTGTATCTTGGTTACTAAATGGTCCATGTTAAGCATTTTCCTTTCAATTGTTAGTTGGGATATTATCTGCATTTCTTGGACAAAGATTATTAGTATTGTTAGCTGGCATCAGGAAGTTGCTGTTTGTTTACCAGTTATCCATCTGTTACAAGTTTTTTTTTTGTGTGTTTATGTTTGTTAGCTTGCCGATATGAACATCCTAAGCCTTGCATTTTGAACAACTAAAAGTGCTTTCATGTTAAGTTGGCAACTGTTTAATCACGTATGAATGCGAATATTTGCTAACTGGGTCTATCGATATACGGACTGATTGGTCCTCCTTTTAAATCTGAAATTTCACATTTAGGCTAGTTTCTCGCATTCGCTTTAATGCCCGGTTTGTTCGCTCACTGCTTTGCTATTCCCCGAGCCATCGCTTCCTTTTCTTTTCCCTTTCCTCGTAGGTTGCCTTAGGTCTTATTTTGCATTCTTGCCTCGCTCGCTTTATCGCTTGCTTTCTGCTTTACGCTATATCTAGCATGAAGTAATTTGATCATCCTCTGTAGTTTTCCTATTGCCAAATAAAGTGTAGTCAGCATGTTTGTCACTTCATCTTTTTATACAACAAAAAGGCAAATTTAGTTTGCCTTCTGCCTATATTTGTCATGAAGTAATTTGTCACTTCATCTTTTTATACACTCGTTGCGTTTTCTTGTGCTTTTCCATCTTGTTCTCCATGTGTGTTATGCTTGCCTAAAATTTGTTTTCTCTTTGCCTTCTCTTAGCATCACAATAGTGTTCCCTTTGCATTTCTCGCAATCGCACTCAGGGCCCAATCGCCCGGGCCGCTTCCTTATGCTCCTTGAGTCATTGTGACATGTTATGTGCTCGTTCTAATTATTTGTATCAATTATTGTTTGGGCTCGTACTAATCCTTATCTTTCTTTATCTTTTATATGACACGCACCGGAGCAAAAATGAAGAGTCTCATTGCGAGACTCATCAGGAAGCTACTTCAAATACCCGCATCTATGTGCATCCGCATTCACATTCCTGCCTCAGCACTCCTAAAACAAAAATAGGACAAGATGACGTCGTCATCCATCTCAACTCCTTTTACTCTCTTAATCTCCCTGCCCTATTTTTGTCTATTATTTGTTATTGTAATTTCGTTATCTAACTTTGTAATTAATAGGAGACGTAGAGCATTTAGTCTTTGAACATATGAGATGGGAGGTAATTTACATTTAGGAACGCACTTCTACTTTATTTGTCTTTTAGGACTATTAGACATGTCTAAATTCTGCAAAAATAACTTAAATGATTTAACTCGCGTCATAAAACCAACATTTTTTTGTTTATTAAAATACATAACAGATTTCTCCTAAACTCTAAAAAATCGTCTTAAAGCATCTCTTATATAATATCAGCGAGTTAGTCAAGATTAATTTAGCTAGCAGTATACACAATTAGTCCGTAAATAATCTTTGCATGAGCATATAATTAGTCCATAAAGCACTTTTAGCATCTTAGCATTTCTAGCACCTTTTAAGCACTCTTTAACATTTAGCATCCTTTTTGCACTTTTAGCACCATTTACTTTTTAAAATTAATCTTTAGCACTCTTAAGCACCTTTAGCTTTTAGCCCCTCTTAGCACTTTTAGCACCTTTAAATATGCTAGCACTCCTTTTGCACCTTTGACACCTTTCTTTTTAAGCTTTCTAAGCATTTTTTAAAACTTTAGCATTTTTTAGCATTTTTAACCTTTTAGCACTTTTAATATTTTAGCACCCTTTTAAATACTTTTAAGCCTTCCTTTAAACAATTAGCATCTTATTTTTCTAACACTTTTTCTAAGCAGGAGCCCTTCTAGCATTTAATACCTTTAGCAACCTTTTACTTTAAGGCACCTTTTAAACATTTTAACGTTTTAGCATTTCATTAAGCAGGAGGAACTTTTATTTTTGCATTTTTTTAAACATAATAATTACCCTAGGTTTGGCAGGACAACCGCAAGTTAGCGGATCTTAGAGGGTGCCTAACCCCTTCCCTCTAGATTAATAAAGAACCCTTACCCGGAATCTCATTAAGTTTAGCAGACCATAAAAATGGAGTTAGTGTTGACTTTAACCTAGTTGACATTTAGGTGTCCTAATTCACCCAATTAATTAGGTGGCGACTCCGCGAACCCTTAGCATTCTAGCAACCCTTTAGCATTTTAGCACCCTTTTTAAATTTTAGCATCTTTTTACATTTTAGTATCTTTTTAGCATTTTATTTATTTTTATTTTCTAACCTTTGTTATTTAAGCAGGAGTTTAGAAAATAATGTTGCGGCCGAAAAAGGGCGCGGCATCCACTTTCAAGTTCGGCGACTCTTCGTTCGATTTTTTATTATACCGTCGACGTAGCCGAACTTCTTTCTTGCTCTTAGGGTTGTCCTCATGGATCTAACACATTCTTCATAATTTTTCTCCTTCAATTGGACGTGTGTCACCACAATTCCAGGATTATCATTCGACTTAATATCGTAGGGAGATATTGTTTTTCTTTGGGTTTTGTTTTCATCACTGACAATTCCTTTGTTGGTATCGCGGTTTCTTTGCCTGTCATTATTTTAGGGATTTTGTATTCTTTTAACGTGGCTCTGATACCATGTTAAAATCGAGACACTGATGAAATTTAGAGAGACAAGAATATTGAGAGAATTTTTTATGATTTTCATTCATCATAATGACCTCCTTAAATAGAGGTAAAATACTCATTTTCCTAGTCTAATATGATAAAGGGTAACCCTATTCTAATTGGACTACAAACTCTATATTACCATAAATAGACCTAACATATTCTAATATATTACATATTCTCAAGTAAAAAAGTTGGAGAAATTTTCTGTTTCACTATGATATATGCATATACAACAATGAAATACATTGTAACTAAATATGAAAATGTCACGACCCAAACCCGGACCCGTGACCGGTGCCTAACCCGGGCACCCTAGTGACACAACATCAGAGAAAACCAGCGGAATATAAACTCAAGATAAACGAGCATTACGATATAGAATAGTCTAGCCCAAAATGGCTAACCCAAAAGTACATAAACCGAACAGTTACATCCTTAACAAACCAAGTTCTGACAAGACTACAGGCCTCTAAAAAAAGAATAACACTATGACGGGACAGGGCCCCGTCATGCCCCTGAATGTACAAAATATCAATGACTCCAGGGAGAACCATACCAAAAGTCGAGCCTCCGAAGAAATGGAGCTCACGACACTGAGTACAAGATCCTAGGAATGAGGATTTACCACCGCTTCTTACTCGGCGATGAACGCAGCCCGGAAGGGGGTCGACACAACGCACAAGTATGTAAAACTGGAAAATACTGTAGTAATATCATAAGTCCAAAAATGTACTGAAGTTATAGATAAAAATCAAATTATGTTGCACTGTGCCTTACTAATAATGAGAGTAACAAGTATAAGTTTTATAGCATAAAAATAGGAGGCTCATGATCAAACAGGTACCTCGCGTAGTATCATTAAGCAATCCTACTCGGGACTATTTCACCCGCATAGGTCCTGTGGACCCGCATGAGGTCATCCGCCTCGTCATAGGACTATTTCACCCGCATGGGACTATTTCACCCGCATGGATCCTGTGGATCCGCATGAGTACCATCGCGTACTCGCATGGGACTATTTCACCCGCATGGATCCTATGGTCCAGATCCGCATGAGTACAATCGCCGCACTCGCATCATGGGTAGCAAATCCATGGCATAAATAATAACCCGGGGTTTACCCGTAACAATATAAACATATATAACATAGCTCATCCGGCTAATAAAACATAACATAAGCACTACCGGCCTATCACATCACAACATAAGCACTAGCCTATCATAACTCAAGCAAGTTAAGAATCACCTAACTTCTTATTAATAGTATTAATACATCCTCTCATTTTAGTATACCTAAGGCACGATCACGTCTTTTAATAAAAATCCGGGAATTTAACCCAAGTATCATGTACCTCTAACCTTTTAAGGAATAACTCTTTTTATACAAAAATTCCAAGATACTAATCACCATAGTGTCAAGTTACGATTTCTTTTCAAAACAAGTCACATTTCCTTTTAAAACTACCTCAAGCTTCTAAATTAAGTGACTTCATTTCTTGTAAAACCTTAGGCAATTCATGCCTTAAAACCATTTTCCTTCCACAAGTTCAAAACATCAAAACCTTTCTCCATTAAACTTTCACAAACTAATATAACCAACTCCCCATAAAGCCGTTATATTAGAGTTAACAATAGTAAAACACATTCCCTTAAGTCCAAGGGATTTTTATACTTTTCTTTTAAACGAAGCAAGTATCAAATACTTATAACAAACGAAGATTTCCAAATCTCAGACGCCTACCGCACTACATAGGTACAACTAATCATGCTCAAGAGATAGGAAAGCTCCACATACCTCTTCGGTCAATCCACAGCTAAGTCCAATTTACCGCACGTAGTATGTCAACCTAAAATGACCACAATACGCTTATCAAGCTCTAATTACAAATGCAGAATTTCCAAGTTAAAGTCACCAATTTCCTACGGAAAATTGGGCAGCGTTTCCTTTGTTTCTACATACATTGCCACCTTTTCCAAGGTCGATTTTTAACGCTCAAATGCCATGTTTAAGGCTCAACAACCAACCAACACTAGGGAAGTACACACCTAAACTTTGGTGTGTAAAATTCAGCCCCACAAGTTACAACAACTAATCCAACAAGTCTAATGTAGTATTTAGGCAACAACATGCTCATAAAATCCCCCTAACCAATTCTTTCATAACCAACCCCATTTCTTACATGCAACTACTCTAAGTGCATTTTTCCAACTACAAGTTCTTCCTATTAAACATGCAACACCCAATACCAACTACAAGAGAAGAAATGTTACCTTAAGTTTTTGCCAAACTTATTCCAACACCTGCTAGCCTTTTCTCCAAGAACACCACCACAATAGTCTTCACAAGCTTGTAATAACCTTTCCTTCCTATTACACTTTTCAGATTTTCCCTTAGGCTAGAATTCCTCTTGGGAATTTAGAGAGAAGGATGAGCTTTTTAACTTAGAGAGAGATGGAGTGTAGAGATGAAATGTTGAAAGAAATGACCAAGTCTTGGTCAATATAATGCATGTAGCAGAAATCAGATGGGGGGGGACACTTGTCACCCTCCCATGGCCTCTTTTAAAACAAAAATCAGACTTTCTAAGTTTTTCCGCCCAAATTTCCGCCTCGGCGCGCGCGCTTTCCGGCGCAAGAACTCCCGCACCGGATCTTTAGGCGCGCGTCTCGCTTCCGGCCATGGCGCTGAAACTCACGACCAAGATTTCGAGTCGCGCCCCGACTCCGGCCGCGCCTACAATCACCTTGGCGCGCTGCCTCGCCCGGCAAGGCTGAGACCTCGATCGCGGTCCAGTTCGAACCACGGGGTATAACAGAAAATATATGTGGTTAAACACTTTAGTTACATTTTTTTTTCCATATTTTGACCAACAAAAAAAACGTATGCGCGAAATCCGGGGAAGAGTCGGACCACAAGAGACTATTGTACGCAGTCTTACCCTACACATAATTTGACCGACCAAATATGAAAAAATTGAAACATATTTTCTCAAAAATGTTTTCCTTCCTACCAAACAAAAGTTTTTGCACGTATTGACCTTCAAACGCATTGGTCTTTAATTTTTTCCCTCGTATCTGTGATTTTTAAATTTTGCCCTTGCTGCGCATTTAATGAAAATATTCAGACATGCTTCGCTCGACAGAATTTATGTAACATTTTAATCTTTTGAAACTTAACTTTTGCCTCGATCGAGAAAATATCTGTAGGAATTAGGTTACGCGGCATAAGTTGTGTAGTATTTTTCAGATTATGTTAAGTGTTGAAAGTTTAACCGTGTATGACATAACTTGTGTGAATGTTATGATACATATGCCGATCTAAAGGTAAAAATTTTTGCCGAGCAAAATCCATACTTATGTCTTTTTTAGATTATATTGAGTGTTGAATGTTTGTCATGTCTCGTTAACTTATGTGGATATTATGATACATATGCATATCTAAAAGTTGCTCTACCTATCAAGATGACTGTAAGGTCTGTGTACACTCTACCTTCTCCAGACCCCACAGTGTGAGATTTTGCTGGGTATGTTGTTGTTGTTTATGCATATCTAAAAGTAAAACTTTATCGAGCGAAATAAAAAATTATATCACTCAAAAATTGCTGAAGGGCAAAAATTAATGATCACCCCAAAATTGGGGTGTTTGTGCGAATGACACTCCCTAAAGTTCATATATGCTCGAGACAATATATATGGATGAAAACAGTGTTGGAAATTTATTAATGTAGAATAAAGTTTATCCTATTATTTATGACTCGAACAATTGTGTCCCCGCACGTCGGAAACGTCATTTTCACACACGTGCACACATTGTACCAAGTATCATAAATTTTATTAGTTAAAGATATATTGGTGTGTAAGTAAAGTGTTTGAGACATAGAATGATGGACAGTCATTGGCCAAATGACAAGTGTTCCACGTTGGTAAATGAAGGAAAAAGTGTGTATAGTGTATAGATGAAATGGGACGGAAAGGACCGCGGAGTCAAGAAGGGTTGCGGAGCCGAGAAGGGCCGCGGCGCCACCGCTGCACCAACCCCGTCAAGGCCGCGACGCTTCCAAGGCTCGGCCGCGGTGCTAATTTGACTCCAAGTTGTTGGAGCCGAGGCGCCGCGACGCTACCCAGGCAGAAAGTTTGAAACAAAAAATCTAATTTTTGGAAACTTTTGGGCTGCCCTCAATGACATTAATTCCAGAATTAGTCAACCATTATTTGGTTGATAAATGAGTGTCATTACTTGGGCAATTCATTGTCATTACATGGGTGATTCAATGCCATTACTTGGCACTTGAAGAGACAAATCTTACAATATAAATTGTGGCCTTTGGCTCAGTTGTTAAAAGAAATCTTCTTCATCTCTAGAATCCTTTCAATACTCAAAGTTCTTCAAGAGAAACATTTGAGTTTCCTTTGCTCAAGTGTGTTAGTTGCTGTTTTATCTTGAGAGACTATTGTCTAGCAACATAAAAAGATATATACAGGGCAGTCTTGTCTTAAAATTGTTGGAAAAATAAAAACAACAAACGAAAAATAGCAAATACCTATTACAAGAACTAGAAAAAATGAAAAACAAAAAAAATAACCTTAACAAACAACTGGAAACTAGAACCAACATTGTGAAAATGAATGGACAAGAATAATTTGTTTCTGAATCTACTGCTGTTAATCAAGGTAATGCTTTTGGCTCTCCTTCTGCTGCTGCTCATCAAGGCAATACTTTTGGATCTTCCTCTACTGCTGCTCCTCAAGGAAATACTTCTGCCTTCCCTATTCCTGCCCAAGAACAACCAATGGCTTTTCTGCTACTAAAGGAAATGTCAAAATCCCTCCACATGTCGGGTTTCACTATGAACGCCCTGAAAAGTTCATGGGTATTGATTTCAAAAGATAGCATCATAAAATGATGTTTTTCCTAACCGTGATGGGAGTGACACACTGTCACAGAAGACCCTCCTAATACAGGAGATGGTGCGGACCCTCAGTTTATTGATACGGCTGAAGGGGGCCAAGGTTTCCAGGCTCGCCTGAAAATGACTCTTGATGCATGGACTCATAATGAATTTTTGTGTAAGAACTATATCCTGAACTACTTGTCATACCCACTCTATACGGTGTATTGCACCGTAGTCTCCGCCAAAGAGTTGTGGGAGAAGTATAACGCACAGGATGCAAGTACAAATAAATTCATCATTGGGAAATTCTTGAAATTTCAAATGGTGGATTGCAAGACAGTGATATCTCAACTCCAGGAGTTCCAAATGATTCTACATCGCCTGGATTTGGAGGGTATGAAACCAAATGAGCAGTTTTTTATTGCATCACTGATTGAAAATTGTATCCCTCGTGAAGTGGGGTTATGAGTTACTTAAAACTCAAACAAATGAAACGACCTTTGAAGAGCTTATTATCAAACTCCAAATTCATGATGATAATAAGAAGTCATTTCTTAAGGGAAAGCAATCCGCTGAGGCCAGGGCAAATCTGGATGTTGCCAAATGGAACCCAAGAAAGAAGCGAAAGTTCCAGAAAGATGGCAAGACCCAGACAATGGTGAAGTTCAAGGGAAACTGTCACCGCTGTAGCAAAGTTGGTCACATAATCAAGGAGTGCCACAAGCTCAAAATGGAGCATAGTCAAAAGGCCAATGAAAAGGCCAAAGGCAAGGCAAAAGCCAACGTCATCGAGGAAACACTTTTTGACGACATGATTGAGGAGTTCTGTGCGGTGGTGCTAGAAACAAACCTTGTAGAGAATCTCAAGTAATGGTAGATGGACATGGATGCTACCCATCACATATGTTCCGATAGAGATGCCTTCTCCACGTATATACCAGTTATAGACAAGAAGTTGTTCATGGGTAACAATGCTTCCTCTGACGTGCTGGGGCTAGGAAAGGTGGTCCTTAAGATGACTTCTAGTAAGGAGCTCACTCTGAAGGAGGTGATGTATGTCCATGAAATTAGGAAGAATTTAATTTCAGGTCCTGTATTGGTTAATGATGGGTTTAGACTAGTATTTGAGTTCAATAAGTTTGTAATCACAAAAAATGGAACCTTTGTGAAAAGGGGCTTCGTCTGTGAAGGCCTCTTCAAGGTTAACGCCATGTCAGTCATTCGTTCAAGGAATAAAAGTAAAGCTTCTTCTTACTTGCTTGAGTCTTCTAATTTATGGAATCATAGATTAGGACATGCGAATTACAAGTTCATTCAAAGGTTGGTAAAGTTGGAGTCGTCGTAGTCTATTGACGTAAACCCTCAACATAAGTATGAGGTGTGCGTAGAGGCAAAACTCACTAAGACTCCTTTTGGATCTATCGAAACGGATACCGCTCCTCTAGAATTTATTCACACAGATATATATGTGATTTAAATGTTGCATAAACTAGAGGGGAAAACAAGTACTTTGTGGCATTTATAGATGACAACACAAGGTATTGTTACATTTACTTCTTGAAAAGTAAGGATGAAGCCTTTGAAGCATTCAGACGCTACAAAGCAGAAGTTGAAAACTAACTAAACGTACAGATTAAGTCAATTCGTAGCGATAGAGGGGGAGAATACGCATCACCATTTGAGTAATATTGTGCCCAATCAGGCATTATTCATCAAATGATGGCTCCATACTCACCTCAGTCGAACGGTGTGACTGAACGCAAGAATCGTACGTTGAAGGAAATGATGACTGCCTTGCTCATCAATTCCGGTCTTCTCCAAAATATATGGGGAGAAGTTGTCCTTACTGCTAATACGATTCATAATAGAGTCCCACATAAGGGTAAGGACAAAACTTCATACGAGTTATGGAAGGGAAAGAAATCCACCTACAAATACCTGAAGGTGTGACGTTGTTTGGCAAAGGTTGAAGTACCTAAGCCAAAACAGGTCAAGATTGGACCTAAGACTGTAAATTGCATTTTCATCGGATATATAAATAACAGTAGTGTTTATCGCTTCTTGATCGGTGTATTTTATATACACCTTTTGAGTCATTTTTAGTTAGTCTTTTGCCCATTTTTATACAAATATGTGTCGTCTTAGGATACATTTTCTTTCTTTTGAGTCATATTGGTTTAAAGTGGCTTATTGGCGGAAAAGGAGCAAAAAGAGGGCAGAAACAGAGGTTCCAGAGCTCAAAAAGCGAGAAAGTTGGCGAACCGGGCACGAAACAGGGCGGCGCCGCGGCGCCTCCAGCCAGCAGAGTCAGAGCGCCACGACGCCCAATTTACAGAGACGTGCAGGAGTTTCGGCGCCGCGGCGCCAGTTGCAGGGCCGCGGCGCCGAGGCGGGAAAACTGGCAAATTCGAATGGGAATGGGCCAAGGCCTGAAGGAAAACCTGGAAAACGAATTGGAGGCTATAAAAAGCAGCCTTTAGGTCAGAATTAAAGGTTCCAAACCCTTGCCAATTCACACAACTTTGGAGATCAAGATTGGAGACCACTTCTTAGTAATTTCTTGTTTCTTGTTTTATTTCTTTATAGTTTATGTTGGATATTAGTTTAGTTCTTGTCATGTCTATGGCTAGGAACTAACTTAATCTAGGGCTTTCCATGTCAAATCACTTGAAACTTATTCTTATGAATTAATGCATGTTTTGGTTCTTCTTATCATTGTTGAGATTTATTCAATAATTGTCTTGAATGTTTGGTAATTAATTGATCACTAATTATCATAATCCATATGATTTCTAATCGAAAGCCGAAAGGGGAGATTGTGAATATGCTATAGTTGAATAAACATAGGTTAAATCGTGGACGAAAGTACCCCGATACTTGTGTAGTATTAATAGGTTATTGCTCTTAATCCTCCTTTATAGTCAATCTTATCACCGAAAGGTAGAAGGGTTCTATATTGGGGTTGAGTGTTTATATTACTTTAACAGGAGTATAAAACGGCTTAGTTAACCTGCTATCTCAAAATAGAAGAAGAACCATAATTAATTGCATTAACAAGTAAGATGAGCGGATAGTTGAGGAGATTTGGAAGCCCTATTTCCACCATATCTGAAGTAAAACAAAGTAATCTAGTTAGTATTCTTAATTATAGTTATAAACAATTTATCAATCATCGGTTACCAAATAGATACCATAGAATAGAATTTGAGAATTGAACACTAATCCCTGAGGACGATAACTCGGTCTTCTAGACTATATTACTTGTCACGACACGTGCACTTGCGTTAGTGTGTGCATAAATCGCGCATCAAGTTTTTGGCACCGTTGCCGGGGATTGGCGTAGTTCAATATCAATTTTATCTATTCTTAATTTCTAATTTGGTTTTTATATTTTTTATTTATTACTATATTTTCTTTTTTTTATTTGTGAAAACCAGTGTGCCGTGATCCGTTTGTTTATTTTGATTTGTTGCAGGCATCTAGTTTATGCGAAGGAGAAGAGGAGCAGACACACTTGTTCCTTTCAACCCGGAAATTGAAAAGACTTGTAAACAGAACATGAGAAACCAATGAGTTTTGGCCTTAATAGCGATGGGGGGGCTTACAAAATAACAATGAGATGAACGAAGGGTTAGGTGATCATCAACCTAACCAAATGATGCCCCGGATATTGCCAATGGATGTAGAAGATAGGGTCCAGGTCCAAGCTGAGAGAAGCTTGGGAGATTATGTGCTGCCAAGGGTGAATGAAGCACAAACTTGCATCAGGCTCCCAGTAATAGGTGCAAAAAATTTTGAAATCAAGCCTGCGATCCTGAGTATGGTGCAGAATACCGTTCAGTTCGTAGGGTTGCCATCAGAAGATCCTCACATGCACATAGCGAACTTCTTGGAGTTGTGTGCAACTTTCAAGTACAATGGCGTTACTGACGCCGCCATCCAATTGAGGCTCTTTCCCTTCTCACTCAGGGATAGAGCGAAAGTTTGGTTGAATTCCATGCCCACAGATTTGATATTCACATGGCAGGAGCTGACACAGAAGTTTTTAGCAAAGTTTTTTCCACCGTCCAAAGCCGCTAAGCTGAGAGGGGAGTTGGACAATTTTTATCAAGCTGATGGAGAGTCACTCTATGAGGCTTGGGAGAGATTTAAAGATTTGCAAAGGAAGTGTCCACACCATAGCATTGAGTTGTGGAATTTGGTCCATATTTTCTACAATGGGCTAAGTGGGACTACCAGAACTATCATTGACGCAACCGCAGGTGGAACTTTCATGAGAAAGACAGCAGACGAAGCTCATGATTTATTGGAAGACATGACCACCAATAATCATGTAACAAAGGACAGAGGGCTGAGTGGTAGAAGAGCAATATGAGTCCATGAGATTGATTCCATCACAACATTAAATGCACAAGTTGCTCTCCTGACCAAGCAACTGCAACAAAACACAGTGTCAGTGAATGCAGTCCAAATGCCATTGAGTTGCGAGATGTGTGGAGGTCCACATACCTTTGATAGGTGCCCATCAGCTGATCCTAATAACATCTCGATCGAGCAAGCAGAATGCCAAGCAGTAGGGAATTATCAAAGGCCCCAGAACAACCCCTACTCAAATACCTACAATCCAGGGTGGAGGAATCACCCTAACTTTTCATGGAGAGGTGATCAAGGGCAGCAGAACCAATTTCGAGGCCAGTACCAAAATCAGCAATCATTCACTCAGGCCTCATCTTCACAACAATTTAGTGCACCTGCTCAACAAGAGAAGCCATATGAGTTGAGAGCAGCCCTGTTGACACTCACCTTCGCGAACCACGATTCATGGCGAGGGCGGATCCTCTATCGAGAAATTTGGAGACGGGTGGGACAACTAGCGAAGATGGCAAACAACACGCCACGTGGCACGTTGCTAGCAATACAAAGATGAACCCCAGAAACGGTGCAGCGGTGCGGTGAGAATGGAAAACGATTAGAAACGACTTACACCTGACTGTGGTTGAGCAGTAGATGCAGAGAGAGAGAGAGAGGGCTATCAAGACCGCGATATTAGAGAAAGCTCCAACGGTCAAGTGAAGAGTACAGAGAGGATTCCTTTCCCGCAGAGGTTGCAAAAGAAAGTGGTTGATAAGCAATTCTCCAAGTTCTTGGAGATATTCAGAAAGCTACACATTAACATTCCATTCATTGAGGCATTGGAGCAAATGCCCACTTATTTTAAATTCATGAAGGAAATTCTGGGGAAGAAGAAGAAGTTGGCGGAGTATGAGATGGTGGCACTGACAGAGGAATGCAGTGCCATCTTGCAGAAGAAATTTCCCCCTAAACTCAAGGATCCAGGAGCTTCACACTTTGCACGCGATTGGCGTGGTAACATGTAATAGGGCCCTTTGTGATTTGGGGGCTAGCATAAATCTTATTCCCTTGTCTGTTTTTAAGAGGTTAGGGTTAGGTGAAGCCAAACCAACCACTATGAGCTTGCAGTTAGCAGATAGGACAGTGGTGTATCCCAGAGGAAAGATTGAAGATGTCTTAGTTAAGGTGGGAAAATTCTTCTTTCCTGCGGACTTCTTCATCCTTGATATGGAGGAAAATGATGAGATCCCCATAATATTGGGAAGACCGTTCTTGGAAACCGGGAGAGCCCTGATTGATGTGGAGAAGGGTGAGCTGACACTTAGAGTGGAAAGTGAAGAGATGGTGTTCAAAGTGTTCAAACACAACATTGAACCCCCAGTCATGAGCAAGTGCTTTGCAGTTAGCAGTGTCAGCACATCGGTTAAGCCAACACAAATAATAGCAAGGGAAATAAGCCCGCCAAAACAGGTAAGTAATGTTAAACCTCCTCTTGAAAAAAGAGAAAAAGAAAAACAGAAGGAGGAAGCGAAAAATGTTGATGAAATGGATAGGCTGTGGGGTTAATCTACCCCATGCCTCTTGAGTAAAGAACTTGCGTCCGGCTAAAAGACGTTAAAGACAGCGCTACTTGGGAGGCAACCCAAGGTTATTTTATTTTATTCAATTTGATGCAATTTAGTTTTTTTTACTTAGAACAGTCTCACGGAGGGTATTGTTTATATGTTGTGATGACAGTGCAGGCGAAATTTGGAGGACGAAAACGGAGAAATCAAAGAAAAATCGGCTCAGCGCCCGCGCGCCATTTGCGCGGCGCGCCAAAAGTCGAAAGAAGCGAAGTTTGGCCATGGCTAATGACGCCACTGTGAAGTTGAGGCGCAGTTTAGCGCGCGGCTGATTCTGCACGCAGACCGCGATGGAAATTCTGAATTTTAAAGAAGCCCTAAATCCGATTTTCCTCACTCCAAATCAAAACCCAAACCTTCCCTCTCTCCAAAACCCACAAAATTAACCTTTTTTCCAAAAAAATCTTCCACAAACTAAACCTAATCACAACCAAAGTACTTAATTTCCTCAAACCCTTAACCTTCTTAAACAACAACCCTCATTCCATTGCCTCAATACATCATTAGGAACAAGAAAATCTTGAAGAACACCGTCCAAGGTAACCTTTATCACTTTTCTTGAAATCTTCAATACAATCAGATGAGGTAATAGGTGAGGAGGTGCTTTATTGGTGGAAGGTGTGTAGTGTGTTGAAGTTGGGTGTGATATTTCGCGGAAGATTATATGAAGTGAGCGTGAGGTGTTGTGTCGGAGCTTTTGAGTGAAGTGTGAGGGTTGATAAGTGTTGTAGCTGCTGATTATTGATTGATAGTGTTGGGTAATATCGTTGAAACAAAGGAAACGCTGCCAAGTTAACTAAAAATGTCTGCCAAGAAGAGGAGAGCTTCCACATCCACCTCCGTCCCTCAATATGATACTAATAGGTTTGTCAGCCAAAAAGCTGAGGATAGATATCAAAAACTTATTACTAGACCCTTGATTCCTGAAAGAGGAGTGGAGTACCAAAGGGATTCATTTGAGGAGGGAGATGCCTATGAGCCTATTCGGGCTATGATAGAAGTTATGGGATGGAAGAGACTTGTTAACCCAGAAAGAATAGCACTGCAGAACACAATCATGGTGAGAGAATTTTATGCTAACTTTCCAGAGAGGGTGGATGATAGATGCTGGATTCTTGGTTTATGTTGTTTTTTATGGCAGGTGGAC
Organism: Przewalskia tangutica; assembly: GCA_029844215.1. Classification (NCBI taxonomy): domain Eukaryota; kingdom Viridiplantae; phylum Streptophyta; class Magnoliopsida; order Solanales; family Solanaceae; genus Przewalskia; species Przewalskia tangutica. Next base: position 119,128,363 of record CM056726.1, on the reverse strand, counting down.
TAGGGACTGACCCCGAGTGCAAAAGGGGACAAAAATGCTAAAAAAATGAAAAAAATAGTACAAGGCCGTGGCGCCAGAACTTAAGAGAATCCCAATGTTGATGCAATTTCAAGAACTTCCTCTCAGACCTCCGTTTGTGACCGTTGTTTTATGTCTGTAAGTTGTCCCTTTAATTTTAGTCTTTACACATTGGGGACAGTGTGTCAATCAAGTTTGGGGGGGGGGGGGGATCTTACTTTGTCTTGTGTTTGTTTTGAGTCTTTTTGTGAGTCAATTTTTTTTATGGATCATGTATGTTGTAGTTGCTAAAGATAATGAGTGGATAAAGTGAGATAATGTAATGGAATTAACAACAAAAAATTGTGTGCTTAATTTAGGCATGCCAAAAAATCATGACATCTAATTATTTGGGATATTCGTGCTTCGCCTATGTGTTGTCAATTATGAAAAGTAAGGTTGAAAATGTCTAGGAAACCTGGTTGCTTGTTATTTGAGGCGAAATAGTTAAAATATACATATTTAGGAAAAAGATTCAGACATTCTTTGATAGCCCTTCTCACCGTTCATTACCTACCCTGACATAAATTGTATCCTTAGTCAGCCCATTTGAGCCTAAAGAATATCTTTCTTTGACACCCTATGATTCCCTGGTTGTGCCATAAGTGATAATTGAAAATTATTGGGATGAAAAGTGTTGAAAAAGCAATAAAAAGAGAGTAAAAATTTGATGCACCCCAATGAAAATTATGCAAAAGCCTAAGTTTGGGTTGTCTGTTCTTGATAATGTGTCTCATTATCTCAAAAGAAAAATAGGTATGAGACTAAAAAGAAAGTCAAAAAGAGTTGAATGAAAAATGCTTATGGTAAAATTGAGTCTAAATGCCAACTTTTATCTACCATTGCCTAAGCCTACATTACAAACCTTGAAAGTCCTGAAGATCTCTAATATGTATATCTATGATTAGTGGAGAATAGCAAGTAGACATGTCTATAAAATTTTGGAAAATATGGAATGAAATTAACATGCATAGGTTAGGTGTTTGTATTTCCAGTGATTATGATCTAATTGAATTTGCAATATCTAACTTGAAATTATAGATTGCTGAAAATTCATGTTATGTTCTAACATATTATCTCAGTTTTCATCCATGAATTTTGAGGCAACATTAATATAGCTGCTTGATCCATTTCATAGAATCTTTTCTTTGTTTTTGTTATTGTTTAGTGCTTTACTCGAGGGCGAGTAAAGTTTAAGTTTGGGGGTATTTGTTGAGTCTATTTCATATACACTTTTGAGTCATTTTTAGTTAGTATTTTACTCTTTTCATTTGTGTTTAGTATAGTGTTAGAGTTATTTTCAGTTCTTTTGAGTCGCAGCGGTCATAAAGAATAAAATGCTACTTTTGATGTTGGAATTGCATAATAAAATGGCCAAAAATAAAGCCTAAGGAGTCCCGAGAAGAATAGAACAAATCTGGTCAGAAACAGTTCAAGAGCCGCGGCGCAAGGCACGGAAGGGCCGCAGAGCTTTCTGAGCCGCGACTGAAGGAATTAGGGCAGAGGCGTAAAATTTCCAGAAAGTTGAAAATAAATTTACCGTCGCAGGTGCCGCGGCACAATATTTCCAGTGAGCCCAGCAGTTTGCAACGTGATTTAGGGTCGCGACGCTTGGCCGCAGTGCCGCGGCGCCGACGCTTACTTTTCAGAAGATGGGTCAAAATTTTACAAGGGTAAAAGGGTCCGGAATGAAATTTTTCTCAGATATAAAACCCTGAAACCCTTACATATTTTATTATCATACTTTGGAGGCTAGAAATGAGGCTACAGAGCAAGATTGGAGACTACTTTTGTTCAAGTTCTTTTTCTTCCCTTTGTTTTATTTCAGTTTATGTTGGATATTAAATTGGTTCTTAGCATGACAATGTCTAAGAGCTAATTTCTTTATTAGGGTTTTCCGTCGAATCGCTTGAAACTCTTTCATACAGTTAATGCATAGTTATTGATTTCTCTTCAGCTATATTAAGGTTTATTCAATATTGTATTGATTGTTAGATAATTGACTGACCATTGATTGTCATAACTTATATGATTTCGAATCAAAATCCGAAAGGTGAGATTTGAATATTGATGCGCGATTTATGCACACACTTACGCAAGTGCACGTGTCGAGTCAAGTAATATAGTCTTAGAAGACCGAGTTATCGTCCTCAGGGATTAGTGTTCAAGTACCAAATTCTATTCTATGTTATCTATTTGGTGACCGATAATTGATATGATATTTATGACTAGAATTATGAAAACTAATTAAACTATGTTGTTTTACTTCAGTAATGTGGAAATAGGGCTTCCAAATCTCCTCAACTATCCGCTTAACTTACTTATTAATGCAATTAATAATGGTTCTTCTTCTATTTTGAGATAGCAGGTTAACTAAGCCGTTTTATACTCCTGTTAAGGTTATATAAACACTCAACCCCAGTAAATCACCTTTCTACCTTTCGGTGATAAGATTGACTATAGAGGAGGATTAAGACCAAAAACCTTATTAATACTACACAAGTATCGGGGTACTTTCGTCCACGAGTTAACCTATGTTTATCCAACTACAGCATATTCACAACCTCCCCTTTCGGACTTCGGTTAGAAATCATAAGAATTATGATAATTAGTGATCAAGTAATTACCAAGCAATCAAAACAAATATTGAATAAATCTCAACAACAAGAAGAAGAACCAAAAACATGCATTAATTCATAAAGATAAGGTTCAAGTGAATTGACATGGAAAGCCCTAAGTAGATTTAGTTCCTAGCCATAGACATGACAAGAACTAAATCAATATCCAACATAAACTGTAAAGAAAGTAAAACAAGAACAAGAAATTACTAAGAAAAGGTCTCCAATCTTGATCTCCAAAGTGTTGTGATTTGGCAAGAAGAGGAACCCTTAAATCTGACCTAGGGTTCTCTTTTTATAGTCTCCAAAACGTGATGCAGATTTTCCTTCCGGCCTGGCCCATTGTCCATTCGAAATTCTGATTTTTTCCGCCTCGGCCGCAGCCTGGCAGAATCAGCCGCGCCTGGTCCATTGGTTGAGGTACCGCTGGGCCTGCACAGGCCTGGTTCGCCACTTTCTCGCTTTTCGAGTTCTGGAACCTCCGTTTCTGCCATCTTTTTGCTCTTTTTTCGCCAATGAGCCACTTTAAACCAATATGACTCAAAAGAAAGAAAATCTATCCTACGACGACACGTATTTGTACAAAAATGGACAAAAGACTCACTAAAAATGACTCAAAAGGTGTATATAAAATACACCGATCAAATACCCCCAAACTTAACCTTTGCTCGCCCTTGAGCAAAGATCAAAAGAAAGAAATAAAGATACAAGGAAAAAGAAAATAGAAATACTCAATGACATTGATCACTTTGCTGCATTGTTGTTACTTAGAAAAACATGAAGGTTAACAGAATAATATGCAGGAACATATAGCATGAATTTTTAGCATTCTAAACACATAAAGCTAGATATTTCGCAAACTCACTTTAATCATGCTTAATGGAAGTAAGAATACTGAATTATGCATGTCAATTTCAAAATCCTATGGCATGTTTATTTGCTATTCTCCACTGATCATGGGTATGCATGTAAGAGATCTTCAGGACTTTTCAGGGTTGTAATGTAGGCTTAGGTATGGGTAGGTAAAAATAGTCATTTAGGCTCATTTTATGTACCATAAGCTCTTTTGCTTTTCAATTCTTCCCTTTTCTTTTGATTTCCTTTCTTCACTTCATATCTATATTTCTCCTCTTTTGTTTTGAGAGAGTGAAGTGTATTATGAATCACAGGCACCCCCACACTTAGGCTTTTGCCTATTTCTTATTACTTTTTTTTATTGGGGTGCATCAAACTTGTTCACTCTTTTTATCTATTTTTTAACACTTTTTATTCCAATCATTTCATATTTTCACTTATGGCACAAGTGTGGAATTATGGGGTGTCAAAGAAAAAGTTTATTGTTTAGGCTCAAAGGGGCTGACTAGGGATATTTTTAATGTCATGGATAGGAAAAAGTGGTAAGAATTGGCTAACAAAGAAATGCCTGAGTCATCTCCCTAACATGCATATCCTAACTATTTCGCCTCAAATAGCAAACAATCATACACATAGGTTTTAACATTTAACAATGCACAATTCAAGCAGAAACCCCAAATAGACAGATTTCATGAGTTTTTGGCATAACTACCCTAAGTGTTTAGATAGTTGCTTCTAATTCCATTACATTATTCAACCTTACTTCACTAGGTGTTTCTAGTAACTACAACATGCATGATCTTTGACAGAAAATTATGACTCAAAAAATTTTATGACTAAAAAATACACAAAACAAGTTAAAAACACTCAAACATACTAAAACAATAAGACACAAATAAAACACCCCCAAACTTAAATCACACATTATCCCCAATGTGTGCAAGACTCAGAGAAAATAAAAGAAACATGACAACTTACAGACTTGGTTTAAAGTGGTGGCGGTGGCGGTGGATAATGCATTGACCACTGGTTGAACAAGGAACTCATCTCGTCAATTTTCTGGTGCAACTGTTGTTGCCCCTGCCTTAATTCTTGTTGTCCTTGTATCATCGTGTCAAAATTCTGCATCATCCTTCTCTGGTTCAGGAGCAACTGCTCCATCATAGGCATTGGAGGTTCTGATTCTGGGGGTGGCTGCTGGCTGCTTCGCTTCATCGAGCCTCATCTCGGGCTCGTGCTCATTCATCCATGGCGACCTCTGCTGTGGTATGCTTCTGGTGTTGGTCTTCGTCTTTCTTCTTTGGAGGATTGGGTTTGAGAAGGAATGCACTATCCCATATGACACAGGAAGTTGGGTTTTCTCATATGTATCAGTGGGTAGGGTTGGGACCCCATGTATGGAGCATAAGCAGCTAATAAGTGAGCCATGTCCCAACCCACCTGTCGTTACTAACCTGCTATTTTTTCTCATGTTTTGCACTATTTTCTTCCCAACGTCAATCGTCTTTCCTGACATGATTCCATATATCAATTTTATTCTGTCTTCTGGCATTCTGGTGAAGTGCATTGATGGAATCAAGCGGGCACTGACGAAATACAACCAACCCTTGGTTGTTTTGTTGAACTGACACCTACTCAATCCTCTTGCTCCATTTCTGGCAATATCATACACAACCCCAGGGTAGCTTACTGTGCTTGCGACGACGTCCCAGTTGATGTTGTTGGTGCCTCTAGACCATGTTCTGAAATAGCTCCGGTCATCACCTCTTTTTCAACATCCGCTGTTTTCAATAGCAAATTTACCACTTCTGCCGTCACAGACACTTCCTTCCCCCTCACAAATCATCTATCATCCACCCTCTCCGGAAAGTTAGCATAAAATTCTCTCACCATCACTGTGTTCATCGGTGCTATCTTTTCCGGGTTGACAAATCTCTTCCACCCCATCATCTCAATCATCGCCCAAATGGGCTCATAGACATCTCTCTCCTCAAATGGTTCCCTTTGGTAATCCATTTCTCTTTCAGGGATTAAGGGCCTAGTACTAAATTTTTGATATCTACCCTCCGCTGTTTGGCTGACAAACCTAGTATTATCATATTGAGGGGCGGAGGCGGATGTGGAAGCTCTTTTCTTTATGGCAGACATTTTTAGATAACTTTGGCAGCGTTTCCTTTGTATCAACAATATCACCCAACACTATCGCTCAATCAATCAGCAACTACAACACTTATCACCCCCACACTTCACTCAAGAAGCTCCTGCACAACACCCCACACTCACCTCGTATACTCTTTCTCGAAATCTCACACCCAACTTCAACACCCCCACACACCTTCACAGATACAACACCTCCTCAAACCTACTACCTCCTCTAAATATAGTGAAGCTTTCAAGAAAAGATAAAGGTTACCTTTGACGGTGTTCTTCAAGATTTTCTTGCTCCTAATGATGATTTGAGGCAATGGGATGAGGGTTGTTGTTTAAGATGGTTAAGGGTTTAAGAAATTTAAGAACTTTGGTTGTGATTGAGTTTAGTTTATGGAAGATTTTTAGGTAAAAGGTGGATTTTCGTGGGTTTTGTGGAGAGGAAAGGTTTAGGTTTTGATTTGGAATGGGGAAAAATCGGATTTTTGGGCTATTTTAACTTCTGGATTTCCGTCGCGGCGTCGCATGCCCAGTGCGTGGCGCCCAATCTTGCGCTCTTACGAACTTTACGTGCGCGGCCTGCGAATGGTAGCCATGGCTGCATTTCAATTTTTACGGACTTTTGGCGTCGCGGCGCTGAATCTCCTGCGCCTTTATGATCTTTTGGCGCCGTGGCCCTGCTCCTGGCGGCGCGGCGCTCTGCCGATTTTCTAGAAATCCCTTTTTTTTTTGCTTATCTTCAGTTTTCGCCCTCCAAATTCTTGGCCCCTGCACCTGTCATCACAACACATAAACAATACCTCCGTGAGACTGTTCTAAGTAAAAACTAACTGTATTAAAGTAAATAATTTCAAATACCTTGGGTTGCCTCCCAAGTAGCGTTGTCTTTAACGTCTTTTAGTCGGACGCAAGTTCTTTAAATCAAGAGGTGTGGGGTAAATTAACCCCACAACTAATCCACTTTTTCAACATTTTCCTCTTTCTCCTTCTGTTTTTCTTCTTATAATTGTTTTCAAGAGGAGGTTCAGTATCACTTACCTGCTTTGGCGGGCTTATCTCCCTTGTTGTGGCTTGCACTGGCTCACACGAAGTTACAGCGGTGCTAATTGCAAAGCACCGCCATGATGGGGTTCAATAACGTGTTTGAACACTTTGAACACCATCTCTTCACTTTCTACTCTCAGTGTCAGCTCTCCCTTCTCTACGTCAATCAGGGCTCTCCCTGTTGCCAAGAACGGTCTTCCCAATATGATGGGAATTTCCTCATCTTCCTCCATATCAAGGATAAGGAAATCCGCGGGGAAGAAGAATTTTCCCACCTTAACGAGGACATCCTCAATCTTCTCCCTGGGATGCACCACCATTCTATCTGCTAGTTGCAAGCTCACAGTGGTTGGTTTTGCTTCACCTAACTCCAACCGTTTAAAAACAGACAAGGGCATCAAATTTATACTAGCCCCCAAGTCACAAAGGGCCCTATTACATGTTACCCTGCCAACTGTGCAAGGCAGTGTAAAGCTCTCTGGGTCCTTGAGTTTAGGGGGCAATTTCTTCTGCAAGATGGCACTGCATTCCTCTGTCAGTGCCACCATCTCATATTCCGCTAACTTCTTCTTCTTTCCCAAAATTTCCTTCATAAATTTAAAGTAAGTAGGCATTTGCTCCAATGCCTCGATGAAGGGTATGTTGATGTGTAACTTTCTGAATGTCTCCAAAAACTTGGAGAATTGCTTATCAACTACTTTCTTCTGCAATCTTTGTGGAAAAGGAATCCTCTCAGTGTACTCCTTCTCTGGAGCTTTCTCTAATACTGGACGGTCTTCAACAACCCTCTCTCTTTCTGTTTCTACTCTCTGTTCCACCACAGGCTGAGGTGCACGTTGTTCCAACTGTTTTCCACTCCTCAGTTGCACTGCTTGACATTGTTCTCTAGGGTTCATCTCTGTATTGCTCGGCAAGGTACCCTGTGGCCTGTTGTTTGCTAGCTTCGCTAGTTGCCCCACCTGTGTCTCCAAATTCCTGATGGAGGATCTAGTCTCTGCCATGAACTGGGTCTGGGAGTTGGTGAGTGTCAACAAAGCTGCTCTCACCATCCGCTTCTCTTGTTGGGCGGGGCCGAATTGTTGTGAAGATGAGGCCTGAGTGAATGGTTGCTGATTTTGGTACTGGCCTCTAAACTGATTCTGCTGCCCTTGCTCACCTCTCCATGAAAAATTTGGGTGATTCCTCCACCCTGGATTGTAGGTATTTGAGTAAGGGTTGTTCTGGGGCTTCTGATAGTTCCCTACTGCTTGGCACTCTGCTTGCTCGATCGAAATATTGGTAGGATCAGCTGATGGGCATCTATCAAAGGTATGTGGACCACTACACATTTCACAATTCATTGGCATTTGCACTGCATTTACAGACATTGTATTCTGTTGCAGTTGCTTGGTCAAAAGAGCAACTTGGGCATTTAGTGCAGTGATGGCATCAATCTCATGAACTCCTACTGTTCTTCTGCCACTCACATTGCTCTCGTTACATGATTATTGGTGGCCATGTCTTCCAATAAATCATGAGAGCTTAAATGTCGGTTTTTCTCATAAAGTTCCACTGCGGCAAAGATCAATGATCGCTCGTAGTCCCGCTTAGACCATTATAGAAAATATGGACCAAATTCCACACCAATCTTTGTGATGTGGACACTTTCTTTGCAAGTCCTTAAATCTCTCCCAAGCTTCATATAATGATTCTCCATCACGATAGAAATTATTCAACTCCTCTCGCATTTGCACTTGCGTAGTGGGAAGAACTTTGCTAAAAATTTACGTGCTAACTCTTTGCCATGTGAATATCGAATCTGTGGCAAGGAATTCAACCACACTTTCGCTCTATCCTCGGTGAGAAGGGAAAGAGCCTCAATCGACAGCGTCATCGATGCGCCATTATATCTGAAGGTTGCACACAACTCTAAGAAATTAGCTATATGCATGTGAGGATCCTCCGACGGCAACCCTCCAAACTGAACCGTATTCTGCACCATACTTAAAATCGCAGGTTTGATCTCAAAATTATTTGCTCCTATTGCTGGGAGCCTAATGCAAGTTTGTGCTCCATTCACCCTCGGTAACACATAATCTCCCAAGCTTCTCTCCGCTTGGACCTGGACTCTCTCTTCTACATCCATCGGCAATCTCCGAGGCATTCTTTGGTTAGGTTGATGATCACCTAACCCCTCGTTCATATCATTGTTGTTTTGTACGCCTCCCATTTCAATTAAGGCTGAAACTCGTTGGTTCCTTCTGTTCTGTTTACAAGTCTTCTCAATTTCTGGGTTGAAGAGAACAAGAGTGTCTGCTCCTCTTCTCCTTCGCATAAACTGGGTGCCTGAAACAAATCAAAATAAACAAACGGATCACGGCACACTGGTTTCCACAAAATAAAAAAAAAGTAATAAATAAAAGCAAAAATAAAAACCAAATTAGAAATTAAGAATAGATAAAATGATATTGAACTATGCCAATCCCCGGAAACGGCGCCAAAAACTTGATGCGCGATTTATGCACACACTTACGCAAGTGCACGTGTCGAGTCAAGTAATATAGTCTTAGAAGACCGAGTTATCGTCCTCAGGGATTAGTGTTCAAGTACCAAATTCTATTCTATGTTATCTATTTGATGACCGATAATTGATATGATATTTATGACTAGAATTATGAAAACTAATTAAACTATGTTGTTTTACTTCAGTAATGTGGAAATAGGGCTTCCAAATCTCCTCAACTATCCGCTTAACTTACTTATTAATGCAATTAATAATGGTTCTTCTTCTATTTTGAGATAGCAGGTTAACTAAGCCGTTTTATACTCCTGTTAAGGTTATATAAACACTCAACTCCAGTATAGCACCTTTCTACCTTTCGGTAATAAGATTGACTATAGAGGAGGATTAAGACCAAAAACCTTATTAATACTACACAAGTATCGGGGTACTTTCGTCCACGCGTTAACCTATGTTTATCCAACTACAGCATATTCACAACCTCCCCTTTCGGATTTCGGTTAGAAATCATAAGAATTATGATAATTAGTGATCAAGTAATTACCAAGCAATCAAAACAAAAATTGAATAAATCTCAACAACAAGAAGAAGAACAAAAAACATGCATTAATTCATAAAGATAAGGTTCAAGTGAATTGACATGGAAAGCCCTAAGTAGATTTAGTTCCTAGCCATAGACATGACAAGAACTAAATCAATATCCAACATAAACTGTAAAGAAAGTAAAACAAGAACAAGAAATTACTAAGAAAAGGTCTCCAATCTTGATCTCCAAAGTGTTGTGATTTGGCAAGAAGAGGAACCCTTAAATCTGACCTAGGGTTCTCTTTTTATAGTCTCCAAAACGTGATGCAGGTTTTCCTTCAGGCCTGACCCATTGTCCATTCGAAATTCTGATTTTCCGTCTGGCGCGCCACTGCGGTGGCGCCGGAACTCCTGGCAACATCTGAATTTCAGCATATCATGAATGATATCTTTACTCCTTTTAGTAGTTTTATCATTGCTTACATTGATGACATATTGGTCTATTCTAAAACAATCCAAGATCATATTAAGCATCTTGAAATTTTTAAAAGAATTATTATTTCTAATGGCCTAGTCATTTCTAAAGCAAAAATGAATATTTTTCAAACCAAAATCAGGTTTCTGGGTCATAATATCGAAAAAGGAAATATTATTCCTATTTACAGAAGTATTGAATTTGCTTCTAAATTCCCTGATGAGATTCTTGACAGAACTCAACTACAGAGATTTCTAGGAAGCCTTAATTATATTGCTCCCTATTACAAAAATCTTTCTGTTGATGCAGCTGTTTTATATGACAGACTGAAAAAATCTACTAGTCTTTGGACCAATGTCCATACTGAGGCAGTCAGAAAAATAAAAATCAAAGTACAAGCTCTGCCATGTTTAATGCTTGCTAACCCAAATTGGGGGAAAATTATCGAAACAGATGCTTCTGATATTGGGTATGGTGGAATTCTAAAGCAAATAAATCCCCAGACCAAGCAGGAATATCTGGTTAGATATAATTCCGGAAAATGGACTAATAGTCAAAAGAATTACGCTACTATAGCCAAAGAAATTCTTGCTATAGTAAAATGTGTCTTGAAATTCCAAGATGACCTCTACAACACTGAGTTCTTAGACTGCAATACAGCCAAATTCATGTTCCAAAAAGATTTTAAACATGATGTATCTAAACAAATGTTTGCAAGATGGCAGGCACATTTAGCCCCATTTAATTTTGAAATTCAATATATTAAAGGTGAAGATAATTCACTTCCTGACTTTCTTACTCGTGAGTTTTTACAGGATGCGTCCAGAATGGACAACACCCCATAGGGGAAGAGGCAGAAGCCGAGGCTCAGGTCGCGGCAGAGGAAGAACAGACCCAAGGACTATTCCTTCAAAGGCTAAACTGATAGACGATAGTTCTTCCAGTCAACAGGGCTCATATGCCCAGAAACTCATACAAGATGGCGAAGACCGAAATCAATATTTGGTCAGACCACATGAGGAGACCATTCTCCTACTAGGACATGAAGATAAAAACTATCTAAACGACCCATGGATTCTAATGAATCGATATGTAGAAAATTTCTACCATCCCTACAAAGAAGGGAAAAACAGGATGTATTATGAATATATCCTAACGGCGACATCCACTGCCGATATTACTTCATACCCTGATCATAAACCAGGAGTGGAAAAAAGCTATTCCAAGTTCTATCTGAAGAAGATCATTTCTCCCTATGAATGGGGAATTAGCCCGTTCAGGTCAAAAGAACTTATTATTCCAAGAACAGATATTAAGTTTGCATTCAATTATTATGATTATATTGATGCATTCACCCATGTTTTTTATTACGAAAACAAAAAACATGGCCATACATGGTGGGTTAAATTAAACCCAGAGATCTTTAAAACGGCGTAATGGTAAATTACTGCCAGGTTGGATATTTCCATGGTGGAATATTATTGGCCCTGAAATTCAGATATTGCCAGCCCCTTATATAAATTATTATAAGGAATGGATACAGTTATCCCCGTGTATCACTCCTGAAAACCCTTCTGACTATGTCGAGGGATCTGCATCAATGATGTTCTTTATGCAAACCGGAACCCCATGGATCTGGAAATGGATTCCCGAAGCAGGGAGGAATTCACAAGGCATATTGTGTCTTAAAAGAAAATTTCTTTGTAAGTTCTGGTCTAAATTATTAGATAAGAATCCTGAAAATCCAGCCCAGACCTATGGTTGGGAAATAGAAGAAAATTGTTCTTCTTTACTTAAAAGTCTGAGAACCATTTCTCACATAAAAAAAGAGGACAATTCCTCATTCTTTTCAAATTTTAAAAATGATATTAGGTTAAAAGATCCTCATATTTCCGAAGAAGAGGTAATGACTGCCTATCTTGAAAAGATCAAAGCGGACTTTGTGAAAAACTTTGCCACAAAGATCGATGAGAGTCCTTATTCAGAGACATCAACGGCATTCATGAGAGAAGCCCATGAAGACAGTCTATTCCAAGACTCGCAACCACTGGAAGACTATTCCTACCAGCCATCCACCAAGGATTTGTTCGACGGATTAATTGAATCTGTCAAAGCAAAAGCAGAAGAGGCCAAAGCCCGACAGGAAGATAAAGCTTCAAGAGGAAAAGAAAAGATGACAGAGTGAAGGACCCCATTATCATCAATAATGGGTAGAAGAAGACAGAAGAGGTCACATCCAGACCCCACGGTCATATTCGGCCGACAGAAGTAAATAATTTTATTTTGCTTATTTTCAGAAGATGCTCATGTCGCTATCTTCTTTTTAAAAGTAGTTTACTTTTTCGTACTATTGTAATTTACTTTCCGCAAAGTAGTTTGGCATTTTGTAATTATTAAGATGCCCTTTGTTTATGTTTTAGATTGTAAAATGTTTTGAAGTCCGCCTTAGTCTATAAAAGGAGGTCCTCATTCATTTAGAAAAAATCATCAGAAAACAGAGCACTTGTAATATTTCCTCTGAATTAATAACATTGGAGTTTGCTCTATATCTCTCTCTCTTGGCTACGAGTTCGGTATACCTCCCTTCCCTTAGATTAATTTTTATATACTGCTTATATTTAAGCCTAATGATAGGCTGAAACTATATACTGTCTAGGATGCTCTGAGATAATATGAATTTGTAAGGAAGATAACAAATCCAGATTTAACAGTTCATATCACTGTAGATTCTATTATGATTATACCTGGGTAGGTTATGCGCCTTGCCGTACAGAGTGCCCTCATCTGCCGACATGTCGTTAAGCCGTTGTTAGGCGTAGGAGACAGGCGTTCAATCGGGCCATTTTTTGTATTGGTCTAAGTATAACTAAGTATAACTAACGTACTGTTTTTCCCTTCAATAAATCCAATTTCGTTCTTAGTCAGCAAATTTAACCGCATCATTCTACTCCACAAGGTGTAGTTCTCCATGCCTATCAACTGTATTTCGATTTGTAAACCACCGGCTGAGTCAGATCCGCTCAAAAACAGTGGATGATTATGATCTAGTGGAATTGAAGAAAGATTGTGAGTTTCCTCCATATTCACTGGCGTGACAGGAGCCATATGAAGATGAGAATGAGAAAAAATGTTGTTGCAGAGTTAGAAATCGATGAGATCGATAATCTTAAAAAAAATATATGAATCGCGTGGATTTAATTCAGTACACTAGCTCTGATACCATGTTGAACTGAGTAATTCTCAACTTGCATGTTTGATCCAGCTTGTGGATCAAACTGCAGTTGATATGTGGAAGCTGAACTCGACGAGGAAGACAAAGTGAAGAAAAGGAAAGGAAAACATTTTTGGAGAAGCTTTTCTTTTATTTTTCTGTATACAATATTTTCTAACTAACAAATCACAAAAAAACGGCCCGATTGAACGCCTGTCGCCTACGCCTAACAACGGCTTAACGACATGTCGGCAGATGAGGGCACTCTGTACGGCAAGGCGCATAACCTACCCAGGTATAATCATAATAGAATCTACAGTGATATGAACTGTTAAATCTGGATTTGTTATCTTCCTTACAAATTCATATTATCTCAGAGCATCCTAGACAGTATATAGTTTCAGCCTATCATTAGGCTTAAATATAAGCAGTATAAAAATTAATCTAAGGGAAGGGAGGTATACCGAACTCGTAGCCAAGAGAGAGAGATATAGAGCAAACTCCAATGTTATTAATTCAGAGGAAATATTACAAGTGCTCTGTTTTCTGATGATTTTTTCTAAATGAATGAGGACCTCCTTTTATAGACTAAGGCGGACTTCAAAACATTTTACAATCTAAAACATAAACAAAGGGCATCTTAATAATTACAAAATTCCAAACTACTTTGCGGAAAGTAAATTACAATAGTACGAAAAAGTAAACTACTTTTAAAAAGAAGATAGCGACATGAGCATCTTCTGAAAATAAGCAAAATAAAATTATTTACTTCTGTCGGCCGAATATGACCGTGGGGTCTGGATGTGACCTCTTCTGTCTTCTTCTACCCATTATTGATGATAATGGGGTCCTTCACTCTGTCATCTTTTCTTTTCCTCTTGAAGCTTTATCTTCCTGTCGGGCTTTGGCCTCTTCTGCTTTTGCTTTGACAGATTCAATTAATCCGTCGAACAAATCCTTGGTGGATGGCTGGTAGGAATAGTCTTCCAGTGGTTGCGAGTCTTGGAATAGACTGTCTTCATGGGCTTCTCTCATGGATGCCGTTGATGTCTCTGAATAAGGACTCTCATCGATCTTTGTGGCAAAGTTTTTCACAAAGTCCGCTTTGATCTTTTCAAGATAGGCAGTCATTACCTCTTCTTCGGAAATATGAGGATCTTTTAACCTAATATCATTTTTAAAATTTGAAAAGAATGAGGAATTGTCCTCTTTTTTTATGTGAGAAATGGTTCTCAGACTTTTAAGTAAAGAAGAACAATTTTCTTCTATTTCCCAACCATAGGTCTGGGCTGGATTTTCAGGATTCTTATCTAATAATTTAGACCAGAACTTACAAAGAAATTTTCTTTTAAGACACAATATGCCTTGTGAATTCCTCCCTGCTTCGGGAATCCATTTCCAGATCCATGGGGTTCCGGTTTGCATAAAGAACATCATTGATGCAGATCCCTCGACATAGTCAGAAGGGTTTTCAGGAGTGATACACGGGGATAACTGTATCCATTCCTTATAATAATTTATATAAGGGGCTGGCAATATCTGAATTTCAGGGCCAATAATATTCCACCATGGAAATATCCAACCTGGCAGTAATTTACCATTCTGGCTGTTCTTAAAGATCTCTGGGTTTAATTTAACCCACCATGTATGGCCATGTTTTTTGTTTTCGTAATAAAAAACATGGGTGAATGCATCAATATAATCATAATAATTGAATGCAAACTTAATATCTGTTCTTGGAATAATAAGTTCTTTTGACCTGAACGAGCTAATTCCCCATTCATAGGGAGAAATGATCTTCTTCAGATAGAACTTGGAATAGCTTTTTTCCACTCCTGGTTTATGATCAGGGTATGAAGTAATATCGGCAGTGGATGTCGCCGTTAGGATATATTCATAATACATCCTGTTTTTCCATTCTTTGTAGGGATGGTAGAAATTTTCTACATATCGATTCATTAGAATCCATGGGTCGTTTAGATAGTTTTTATCTTCATGTCCTAGTAGGAGAATGGTCTCCTCATGTGGTCTGATCAAATATTGATTTCGGTCTTCGCCATCTTGTATGAGTTTCTGGGCATATGAGCCCTATTGACTGGAAGAACTATCGTCTACCAGTTTAGCCTTTGAAGGAATAGTCCTTGGGTCTGTTCTTCCTCTGCCGCGACCTGAGCCTCGGCTTCTGCCTCTTCCCCTATGGGGTGTTGTCCATTCTGGACGCATCCTGTAAAAACTCACGAGTAAGAAAGTCAGGAAGTGAATTATCTTCACCTTTAATATATTGAATTTCAAAATTAAATGGGGCTAAATGTGCCTGCCATCTTGCAAACATTTGTTTAGATACATCATGTTTAAAATCTTTTTGGAACATGAATTTGGCTGCATTGCAGTCTAAGAACTCAGTGTTGTAGAGGTCATCTTGGAATTTCAAGACACATTTTACTATAGCAAGAATTTCTTTGGCTATAGTAGCGTAATTCTTTTGACTATTAGTCCATTTTCCGGAATTATATCTAACCAGATATTCCTGCTTGGTCTGGGGATTTATTTGCTTTAGAATTCCACCATACCCAATATCAGAAGCATCTGTTTCGATAATTTTCCCCCAATTTGGGTTAGCAAGCATTAGACATGGCAGAGCTTGTACTTTGATTTTTATTTTTCTGACTGCCTCAGTATGGACATTGGTCCAAGGACTAGTAGATTTTTTCAGTCTGTCATATAAAACAGCTGCATCAACAGAAAGATTTTTGTAATAGGGAGCAATATAATTAAGGCTTCCTAGAAATCTCTGTAGTTGAGTTCTGTCAAGAATCTCATCAGGGAATTTAGAAGCAAATTCAATACTTCTGTAAATAGGAATAATATTTCCTTTTTCGATATTATGACCCAGAAACCTGATTTTGGTTTGGAAAATATTCATTTTTGCTTTAGAAATGACTAGGCCATTAGAAATAATAATTCTTTTAAAAATTTCAAGATGCTTAATATGATCTTGGATTGTTTTAGAATAGACCAATATGTCATCAATGTAAACAATGATAAAACTACTAAAAGGAGTAAAGATATCATTCATGATATGCTGAAATTCAGATGGAGCATTTTTTAATCCGAATGGCATAACATTCCATTCGTAATGACCGAATGGGACTGTGAAGGCAGTTTTGTATCCGAGTTCATCAACTCAGATCGCCAAAACCTGATTTTAAATCAAATTTTGAGAACACATTAGATTGGTATAACCTATCTAATAAGTCTTTCTTGTTGGGGATTGGATATCTAATCCATTTTAGAACCTTATTTAAAGGTTTGTAATTGATAACCAATCTTGGAACTCCACGTTCCTGCTCAGCATGTTTACTAACATAGAACGCAGTGCAACTCCATGGGGAGCTTGAGGGGCGAATCAACTTCTTATCAATTAAAGAAGCTATCTCTTGTTTACAAATCTCCAGATATTCCATATTCATCTGGCAAGGTCTTGCCTTTGTGGGAATGTCATTTTCCCGAAAGTCTTCTTCATAGGGCAGTCCAACAATGTGTTTTTTCCTATTCCAGAACGCTGTTGGTAGATCACTGCAAACAGAAGAGGCAAGATCGTGTTCTATGCTTTTGATCTTATCCTGTAATTTAGGATTAGTAAGCTGGTCACTAATTTTGTAAACCATAAGCTCCTGTTGTAGATAATCCAAATGTTGTTTCTTATTTTGGACTATATTGACAAAGCTTATTGTCTTCTGGGATGTAATCCAGGGAAAAGTTATCGGTTTTCCTTCAAAGGTTCCTGTAAGGCCCTTTTCATCAGTATTGGTGATGGGCATTAGTCCATTAATGAAAGGAATGCCTAAGATGATATCATTGGATAGGTTTTTGACAAGTATGAAGGTTTGTTCAATGCAAGTCTTGTTTTGGCAAATGAATGCACTAGGTAGCTTATAGGAAACGTCAAAATTGCTTCCATCGGCACCTGATACTCTACGGGTAGTTTTGGTAAAGTATTTGGTAGGGATTAATCCTTCCCTGATGCAATTAAGATCTGCCCCAGAGTCAATTAATGTTGGGACATTTTTGAGGATGGCATTGCCATGGATTAGTAGATTTATCTCAGTAATACACATTTGTCGCATAACTAGAGTACCTATGAAGTCATCAGGTAGGCTGGAAGTGCTAGGTTGGCTAGTGGTAGGGGTATGTCCTACTCTCTCGGAGATATCCGGGGTTTTCTCAGAATATGAGATGGTTTCTAAGAGGGTAACTCGGTTTTCTAAACCGCTATATTTGCCATGCATTTGAGTTATCTCTCTTCTAAGATTCATAATCTCTTCTTTTAATTCCTGGGTTGTAATAGGATCCTTGGAGTTCCTCTTCTTCTGCAACTCAGTTAGTAGTTCCGAGAAATTATACGGAGGATCAATACGAGTTTTGATCTTGATAGGAGTCTTGTCCTTTTCTTGTGCTTTGAGCAATGCGTCAATGATCTTTGCTTTATGGGCTTCGTCTGGGAAGTCTTTAAGAAGATCATTAATTTCTTCTCCATTGATGACGCTTACGTTAAAACTGGAGAACTGGGCTTGGAGTTTATAAAACTCATCATCGGTGTCATCAATATCTCTGATGGCCTGGCATCTATCCTTGGTACAGCAAGGGGTATCTTCCTCCGAGGAAGATGAATAAGGGTCATCTGAATCTGTACCTATGGTATCATTGGAATCGTCAGAGTCAACCATGATTTTCATTAAAGCATCTTTAATGCTTTCTTCAATATCAAGATTATTAATCTTATTGATCTTTTTCTTTTTACACCGATTGGCGTAATGATCTTTTTCACCGCATGCAAAGCATGTAGGATCCTTCTTAGGTCTTTTGTTATCCCTTTTCCTGGTAGCACTATGGACTCTTCTTTTTGCTGCTTTCTTTTTGTAAGAGTCAGTTTGGAATCTGGAATAATCTTTGTATGGTTTGAAGGGTTTGCCCCCGGCCTTCTTCTGCTTCGGTTTCTGCGAAGAGCTTGGTCCGTCCATGGCGAACTGTTGACAGAATTCTCCTAACTGGGCTTTTTCCGTCAAATTCTGCTTTTTTAATTGTCTTTGCAGTTTAAGGTCATTGCAAAGGTTTAAACCTTCATCCGTGCAACGTTCTATGAGCTGTCCGTAGGAATAATCATCCCATTGGATTTGTGAACTATCATTAATTTTGAGAGTTCTTTTGACTCTTTCAGCGAAGAGTGATGGGAGACCATCAATAAATCTGGCTTTCCAGAAGATACTACTGGCTTCAGGGAGATTATAAACCCTGCTAAGGAAAACATCTTTGTACCATCTAAAAGAGGTAAGGGTTGGACAACTGTGATTTTGAAGTAGTGTCCTGATGTTATCATAATTGATAGAATAATTACCAGTGAATTGATCTAAGATGGTTAGAACGAGAGTATAAACCGCATTGGATTTTTGTTCAGTTCCTTCTTGTTTGACTGAATTAGCAATCGATGCCTTTTGCTCAATAGTGAGATAATTGTCCCACCAAGCTTTGAGCTGACCTGTGAATCCTACAACAATCATTTGCATGATGTTTACTTCTGATTGCTGTTTGTTGTGGGCTCTGCCAGCAGCGGCGTACATTAGCATCTTATGGCCAGTCTTGAAGATTAGATTATCTCCAGCTCCATCAATGTTTCATTCGACAATCTCAGTGCCGGTATATGATGCAGCGTCAGGCTTATATCCTGTTTCTTCAACAAGGACATCAACAGGTGTTGGCCTGGGGTAATAGTAGTTATCCCGATTATTATTGGGATTCCAACCAGTCTTACTGATAGCAGAAATATGTGTCTCCTCAGGATTGCTGGTGGTGATGACTCCAACGACGCTTTTAGAGGTAGACTCTTTGTCAGAAGAAATTTTCATTTTATCACGGAATTGTGATAAAGATTCTCAAGATCAGTTTTGTCTTTTGACAGGTTTATCCCATCCATGGATGGAGATGGTTGAATATTGGCACGAATTTCTAGAGGTTTGGGAGGTTGCTGGTTAACGACAGGCCTTCTTTCCTCGATGAGACTATGGAGTCTACTGACTTTATTTTGTAATAAAGTCATCTGTTCAAAAAGAATCTTGAGGCTAATATTGGTGTGGTTGTTTTGTCTGAACAGATCATTCAAATGGTCAACCTGTAATCCCCAAGTAGGAGTACCCTGTATTAGCTTCATGTAGGGCTGGGCCCTAAGATCCTTTCCACTATCATCCCTTTTTAGATGGAATGGTTCATCCGGAGGATATATGCTCCTAAGGACCTTCTTAGTGTCTAAATGCCATTTCCTTTCAACAACATTAATATTAAGCAAAGCATAATCACTAACAAACCAATTAACAAAATGTTTAAAAGTTTGTTTTTCTTGCAAATCATCGTAAAATTGTTTACCTAAAGACTTGCGCTCATCAGGAGTAAAAAACTCAAGAAACCATTTTCGAAAAGGAGCATAGTCCGTATTATTCCAAAATTCTTTAGAAATAATTTTTCTTAAATCAGAACCTGGACCATAATCCAGTCTGCATGCTATACGGATTCTTTCAAGATCACTATCTATCATCGAAATAATTGTATTCAGTATTACTGTTTTCAGTTGAGGCTTCAACAGGAATCTGATTCTCAACCTTGATTTTGTCAACCTTCTCCTCCCTAGAAATTTCTGAGGGGGTGGTGATTTTATAGAATCTTTCATCTACCTGAGAGGTTGAAGCTCTAGCGGTAGACGTCTCAGGTCTGTCATCTAAAGGAGACAGAAAATAATGAGATGACAGGGAGTTACCTAATCTAGGTGAGTCCTTACTAAACTGAAGACGGATATTGCCATCAGTAGTTTGGATTACTTGCGCAATCCGAGAATCTATCCTTGTTTCAGCAGGGACAGCTTTCTCGATTAGCCAATCTTCAGGATAATTTATTTCATCCCAGCTTATAGGTCTCCTAGTAGTAATCTTGGACCTTTTGGCTAAATTAGTCTCGATCAAGACTGTTTGTCTATTTCTTTTATCATCCATCATCCTACAATTTGGATTCATGGTGTCTAATACACGGAAATAAACACGATAACAGATACACATAACTTCTGTTTCAGGCATGTAATTATACCCATTAGCTTTTACATATAAAGTTAAAGCATGTAATATATTTGGATCAGACAAAGATAAAGTAAGGTTTGGTCTGACATTAAAATATACTGGGCCATAGGCTAAACTTGACTGCATAGCACTCATAAGAGATTGTTTCCAGTTGAGGTTTCTGGCATCTCTTAGAACAGTCATAAAGCTTTCAGGCAAGCCTTCTAGGGTTAAAGGTTTAAAAGCAATTTGCACTAAACCTATATGCAGAAATTTATAATGCAATTTTTGATACCTTTCGATATCATCGTCAGAAAATAACTGAATAGTTTTTTCTTGATTATCCATTTGGACTGATTCTTCAATAGTCTTGATAATATGACGATTTCGAAGATTTTCAAACATGCCAAAATTATAAATTTCTTTTGTGGCTACAAATGGAATAATCCATTTGTTAAGAGCATCAAGCTGCTGTGGAAGTTCATATTCTTCCTTTCTAGCGTTTTTAATAGTATGCTTATAATTTTTAAAAATATTCATTTTTAAATGAATACTGTCTAAGGATACTCTTAAATAGTATGGCTCTGATACCACAATAAGACCTAATACGTAGGTCTGTAAGGATCTTATCATAATAAGAATAAGGAGGAAACCAGTAACAAGAATTCCAGATTCAGGAAGATAATAAGAAAGTCATGCCAAAGGGGAAACAACCCGCTGAGGCTAAGACAAACCTGGCGGAAGCCAAAGAGAATCCTAGCAAGAAGCGAAAACTCCAGAAGGATGGTAAGGGCCCAACAACTGAAAAGTTTAAAGGGACTTGCCATTACTGCGGTAGATCTGGTCACATAGTCAAGGATCGCCGCATATACAAGAGTGAGAATAAGGCCAAGGGCTAGGCTAAGTCTAACATCGTCGAAGATAAGCTCGTAGATGATATGATTGAGGAGTTCTCGATGATGGTTCTTGAAGCTAACCTCGTTGAGAATCCGATGTAGTGGTGGATGGACACGGGTGATACCCGTCACATCTATTCCAACAAAGATGCCTTCTCCACATATACACCAGTCACAGATAAGAAGTTTTTCATGGGCAACAATGTTTCTTCAGATGTGCTGGGGGTATGAAAGATAATCCTGAAGATGACTTATGGTAAGGAGCTTACTCTGAAGGAGGTGATACATGTCCCCACAAATTCGAAGAAGTTTAATTTCTGGACCTCTGTTGGTGAATGCTGGTTTTAGGCGAGTGTTTTAGACCAACACACTTGTAATTACTAAAAATGAAACATTTGTAGGAAGGGGATTCATATGTGAAGGCCTCTTTAAAGTTAATACTTCATCTGTAACCACTGCTTTTATTATCAATAAAATTGGGCCTTCTACTTATTTGCTTGAGTCTTCTGATTTATGGCATCATATATTAGGACATGTAAACTATCAGTCTATCCAAAGATTGGTAAGGTTAGAGTTGTTGCCGTCTATCGACGTAAACTCTCACGTAAGTGTGAAGTGTTGTTAGTGCGGATATTTCCACGTGCTCACGCAAGTGTACGTATCGTTACAAGTAATATAGTTTTGTAAGACCGAGTTTATCGTCCACAGAGACTGATTTCTAATTACCGAACATCTATTCTAGGTTATCTATTTGGCAAAGGATAATTGATTTGGTTTTTTATCTAACTACTAGAATAATTGCAAGAAGTAAACTAAATTGTTGAGGTTTAATCAGTTATGAAGGAATTAGGGCTTCCAATATCCTCGACTATCCACTCTTTTCAATCATTAATGCAACTAGAATGACTTCTTCTACGTTAAGATAGCTAGACTGTCTTATATTTCGGTTAGGATATATAATAATCAACCCCTGTGCAGAACCCTTCTATATTTTTATGATAGGATTTACCACAGGATTAAGAACAATAACCTACAATGCTACACAAGTATCGGGGTACTTTCATCCACGATTTTAACCTATGTCTATTCAATTACAGCATATCCAAATCTCTCCTCTCGGTTCTTGATTCGAAATCATATAGATTATGATAATTAATAGCCAGTTAACTATCAAACATTCATACCAAATATTGAATAAATCTTAATCAAGTGAAGAAGAAATCAAACTAATGCATTAATTCATGAAATAGAGTTTCAAGCTATTCAATAGGAAAACCCTAATAAAGTGTTTATCTCCTATCCATAATTACGCTAAGAACTAATACAAATACCAACATGAACTGAATTGAAAATAAAGAAAAGAAAAGTACTTAGGACTAATGTCTCCAATTGTAGCCGCCAAGCGTTGTGTTGTGTTCTGAGAGATGATATGTCTTCCCATCATCCCTAAAATCTGTCCCAAGGGTTTATATATGTTGTCAAAAATGAGTGCCTTGTACCCTTTTGTCCCTTGCCAATTCTGTCTCGGATTAGAAATCCCTGCACCGGCACCGCGGTGCCGAATATCCTGCGGCTTCTCAGTAATTATGGCACCGCGGTCCTGCTTTGCCGTCGTCCGAATCTCCAATTTTCAACCTTTTTGCCTTGGGACCCTCCTTTTATGCCTGCTTTTCGTTCTTTTTCGTCATTTTTTCCTTTTGAACTGGTGTGACTCAAAAGAAAGAAAAACTACCCTAATACTATACTTATTTAAACGAAAATGGGAAAAATACTAACTAAAAATGACTCAAAAACGTATACAAAATACGCCTAACAGGTGTGCATATAAGCAAAACTTCCAAAGAGTCCCTTTAGATCCGTCAAAAGGAAAATCGCTCCTCTAGAACTCATACATAATGATATATGTGACTTGAAGTTCGTACCAACTAGAGGGGGGAACAAGTACTTTGTGACTTTCATAGATGATAGCTCAAGGCTTTGTTACATTTACTTACTAAAAAGTAAAGATGAAGCCTTTGAAGCATTCAAACGCTACAAAGCAGAAGTTGAGAACCAACTAAGCGGATGGATTAAATCAATTCATAGCAATAGAGAGGGATAATATGTAGCGTCTTTTGAATAATATTGTACTCAATAGGGTATAGTTCATCAAACGACGACTCCTTACTCACCTCAATCAAACGGTATTGGTGAACGCAAGAACCGTACGTTGAAAGAAATGATGAACTCACTACTCATATTTTCAGGCCTTCCCCAAACCATGTGGGGAGAAGCTATCCTTACCGCTAGTAAGATTCTTAACAGAGTCCCACACAAGAGTAAGGACAAGACTCCATACGAATTATGGAAGAAAAGAAACCCGCCTACAAATACTTGAAGGTGTGAGGTTGTCTGGCCAAGGTAGTAGTACCTAAGCCAAAATAGATCAAGATTGGGCTTAAGACTGTAGATTGCATATTCATCGGATATGCAAATAACAGTAGTGCTTATCGCTTCTTAATGTGTAAGTCTGATGTACCAGACATTCATGTGGGTACAATCATGGAATCAAGAAACGCTAGTTTCTTTGAATACTCGTTTCCTGAAAAGGAAAGAGACATAATCTCTCACAAGCGAAGTTATGAACAAACTTCACATGATTCATGAGTCATTGATTGCCCGGATCTAAGAGGTTCAGATCTAGCGAACTCTAAAGTGGTTGATTATCCGGAATCTAGTATTCCAGATTCTCAAGACCTGGAGGGTCCAGAGATGGGACCAAGACGAAGCAAAAGGGCCAGACAAGATAAGTCTTTCGGTCCAGACTTTGTATCTTATATGGTTCATGACGAACCTTTGACAATTAATGAAGCATTGTCAACTCTAGAAGAACCACTCTGGAAAGAAGCCATAGAGAGTGATATAGACTCCATCCTGCACAACCATACCTGGGAGTTGGTTGATCTTTCTCCGAGAAACAAACCGTTGGGGGTGTAAATGGATACTCAAACGGAAGATAAAAGCAGATGGATCTATAGACAAGTACAAGGCCAGGTTGGTAGTCAAGGGCTATCGACAAAATGAGGGTCTTGATTACTTTAACAACTATTCTCTGGTGTCTAGGATGATATCCATATGTATGTTCATAGCTATTGCTGCCTTGCGGGATCTTGAAATACACCAAATGGATGTCAAAATAGCCTTCCTAAATGGTGATTTGGAAGAAAAAATCTATATGGACCAACCCAAGGGGTATGTGGTTCCAGCACAAGAGAAGAAAGTTTGTCGGCTTGTCAAATCTCTGTACGGGCTGAAACAGGCCCCAAAGCAATGACACAAATTTGTTTATAATACTTTATTATCGAAAGGATTCACCATTAATGAGTGTGACAAATGTATCTACACAAAAGGAAATGCTGACTCGTTCATCATGATCTGCCTTTACGTAGACGACATGTTGATCACAGGGAGCAGTCCTAGGATAATCCTAGAGACTAAGAACATGTTGAAACAATGTTTTGGCATGAAGAGTATGGGTATCACAGATGTAATCTTAGGGATCAATATCTCTACGATGTCTGACGGATTGGTTTTATCTCAATATCACTACATCGAGGATGTGCTTTTAGAAATTAGAGGTATTCGACAGTTCGCCAATAACGACACCACTGGATGCAAATCAAAAGATTGATAAACATCATGGTGCGCCTGTACGTCAGGAGCGGTATGCACAGGTGATTGGTAGTTTGATGTACATCATAAACTGCACTCGACCTGATATCACTTATGCGATCAAAAAGTTGGCCAAGTTCACCCGTAATCCAGGTGAGGATCACTGGAAAGCATTAACTCGGGTACTAAGATACCTGAAATACATGCAAACCCATGGGTTACATCATACGAGATATCCAATTGTACTAGATGGGTACAGTGATGCAAACTAGATATCTGATGTAGAGAACACCAAGTCCACCAGTGAGTATATATTTATAATTGGTGGTGAGGTTGTGTCTTGGAAATCCTCTAAGCAAACTTGCATCGCCCGATCCACGATGGAATCAGAGTTTATCGCTTTCGACAAAGCAGGAGAAGAAGCTGAGTAGCTTCGTGACTTCTTATAGGATACTCCATATTGGGATAAACCTGTACCTTCTGTAATGATCCACTGCGATAGCCAGTCGGCTCTAGGAAGGGCACAAAGAACTATGTACAATAGCAAATCTCATCATATCAGACGGAGACATAAGACCGTTAGGCAGCTGATCACCATGGATATCATTTTCATTGATTACATAAAATCAAAGGAAAACATAGCAGATCCCTTGACGAAGGGTATACCCAAAGATCAGATGTTCTTCCTGTCTAGGGGAATGGGCCTAAAACCCAATCAATACGGACTGATATGATAGACACCCAACCTTACAGACTGGAGATCCCAGGAATAAGGTTCAATGGGAAAACTAAATCATAGAAGTTCAGTTGAGCGCTTCAGTGGAAGCAAGAGCGCTTCAGATAATGATTTCTGTATAGAAACATGGATCCAAGGACGTTCCCATGATAGAAATTAAGTGCTATCTGCAGAGTGGGTAAAAGTTAAGTTTCCAAAACCTTTAATGATCCACAATAGTTGAGGTTAGGTTTGGGGAAATTTTTAATGGTTTCTAACACTCGTTGAGTGGGGTATGGTAGAATACCTTGTAGGAGACCACCTATTTAAGTGCGAGGACTGGTCGAACTCAAATCGTACGTACTTAAGAATCCAAGACGTGTCCATGGCCACAACAGACAAAACCTTAAAGAAGGAGAAAGTAAGGAAAGGTGTTGTGTTGGTATCATTGTCTTGGCTTACACTAAACACTGACGGTTCAAGACATCACGCTCACCGCGCAGTAAGTAAGTCCGATGGTATTCTACTATGGAAGGTTCAAAGCTCTGGCTACCTATCCAGATGCGACATCGATCCGCCGGAAGATTGCTAAAAAGACACCATGTGAGTGCGTCAAAATCTCTTTCACGAGGGGATTGTTGGAAATTTATGAAACGTGAAATAAAAGTTAATCCTATTATTTATGACTCGAACAATTGGGGCCCCACATGTCGAAAATGTCATTTCAACACACGTGCACACGTTGTACCAATGATCGTAAATTTCCTTAGTGAAAGAGTTATTGATACGTATACAAAATATTTGAGACATGAAATGATAGACGGTTATTGGCCAAATAACAAATGGTTTCACGTTGGTAAATGAAGGAAGAAATGTACAATATGTAAAAGATGAAACGAATCAGAAATCGCCGTGGAGCCGTGAAGGGCCGCAGCGCCTCCTCCCAAGAGCCGCGACACCCGTAATGGTAAAATCACTGGGAAGTTATTGGAGAAAAAGCGCCGCGGCGCCTCGGCTCCAGTGATCTACTGGACGTGAAGCGTTGCGGAACCCTCCAGAAGGGCCGCGATGCCTCGGGACCAGTGTGACCGTTGGGAGACGTTTTACAACTGATTCTTGGGCTGACTTTGGAGCATTAATCTTTCATTATTTGGCTCATGAATTCAGCTATTATTTGGCTGAATTGTAACCTCAAATTAAAGGTCATTACATGACATTGAAGGCCATTACTTGGCTATTTGGGAAGACATCTTGATAACACTATAAATTGATGCCATTGGCACAATTGTTAAACACACAATCTTAGAATTTCTAAGTTCTTCTTCCTCTCTAGCATGCCTCCACACACTCAAAGTTCTTATTTTCTAGTAAACTCTTGAGTTATCCTTTGCTCAATCGTTTGTTGTTGTTTTATTTTGGGAGACAAGTTGTCAATAGCCGTTAAGAGATTTATACGGGGCAATATAGTCTTAAGGAAAGATTGAACATCAGTCGACTCAGCAAACCATTTCCTTGTTCTTAATTCCAGATTTACTATCTAAATTGTTGTTGCTTACTTTACTATTTCCTTGAAACCGCATTGTATTACTCACAATTTTTTCATTAAACTACACCAATTCTGAACTTAAATTAATGACTTAAAAAGATAAATACAGCTATCTTTTTTTAGTGATAATGAAATACGTACTCACCTAAGGTGCGAAAGTTTTTCACCAATATCACAAAAAGACATATAAGCCTTGGTGGTGATCTCAATAGACCTATTTTAATTAGTGAGATTATGTACTCCATTATTGTATCTGAGAAATGACACTTACATCACTAATTTATTTGGAGATGTTTTGCCCATCTTTGCTTTGCGTGGCCACAAGCGTAGCTACCCAAACTGGAAGCTTTATCAATCACCACTTAAAGATTTGTTTGGATTTTTGCATGTTAGCATAGTCTCCTCTATTATTTGTGGCCCAACACCCAACTTGGCTTCGGAGAAGCTTAATGGAATAGGCCTAATACTTATTTGTTCAAAATGAAAAGATAGTATTCCATATTAAACCATATTAAAATTCATAAACAACAAGAAATATCCATAAGCCATAACTCCTCTTTCATTTAGACTAACTACATAGCACCCCCACCACTTCCAACAAAAAACAAAAGAACATATAAGAAACATAAGATCCTAGATAACTTAGTTAAAACCATAAGGAGAAAGCAAAAGAAAAGGTAAAAGAAAGTAGAAAGTAAATTCCAATTTGGCAATTTTTTTTCTTTTTGTTAATGTGCTATAATCATGGAGCTCCCTTTTCAACTACTGTCCCATCATCTCATGCTTGATTGTGTCTTCCATGTCCATAAATGAATCTTGCATTCCCTTCTGAATAAACATGAGTCTCATTGTTCAATCT
The DNA here is from genome assembly GCA_029844215.1 of Przewalskia tangutica. NCBI lineage: Eukaryota > Viridiplantae > Streptophyta > Magnoliopsida > Solanales > Solanaceae > Przewalskia > Przewalskia tangutica. The sequence continues at coordinate 119,100,166 of CM056726.1, read as the reverse complement.
GCCATTGTTCAGAGGTTTCTCTTAGTAACAATCATACGAAAAGTGGCCAAAAAAAAAAACTATAGAAGTTATTTTAAGTTGTATACACCGATATGAAAAGTTACCTTTTTTTTTTTTTTTTTTTTTTTTTTTTTTTGACGAAGGAACCCGCAGCCGCTACTCTTTCGAGTGCGCATGTAGAACCCCAACGACGCAATACCGCAAACCACGTCAGCCGATTAACCACACTTGGCAAGCCATGTGTGACATGCTCAACCAAGAAAGTTTATGCAGGGGATCGAAAAGTTACCTGTTGTTGTTATTGTTGTAGGTTAATACATATATATAATAGCGTACAACATTGTTGCACAAAACAATGTTTTTCTTTTAATTGACTTTAAAGTAATTAAATTGTGAATGTATAACAATTAAAGTACTACACATATAATTAATCAAATGTACATGATCCTTACGATTTTCGAACTGCTTTACTCAATGTAGAGGCTGAAGTGAATGTTTGTCCATCAAGATATCTATTCTCCCCCTTGATCCTCTGGTTAATTCTCTGGTCTAATTCATCAACGCTTGTAACAAATGGAGTATCTGATGCCTATATCAATAAATTTTACATATTATTTGATCAGCCTTATATTAGACAAAATATGATGAAAACTTGGTAGGAAATTTTAAAAAGCAATGATATACCATGACCCATCCCCAAGTGTCAGCATAGGAAGGAATATGAGCTGAATAAGGCACCACATCTGCAAGACAAAAATAATTACCAAATGTTATCATTTGAGATATCAAGTTTTCAAGAATGAATTATAAGAATGCAATTAGCAGACAGTTTTCAGTCAAGGAACTTACATTTGAAAACTTGTTTCAGAGTATTGAAAATGCAAGAAAAGACTTCTGTGTGGCTGAAAATTCCTGCTGGTCCTGCCTGTTAAGTATTCACAATATTTCACGGCAATTAGTATTAGTAAGTATTAAACAATGAGGTTCTATTTTTGCAGTACTCCCACATATGTATGCTTAAATGATACTTGAAAATTTTACTTTTCGACGAAATTTAAGATAGAAGTATGATCATAACGTACCTGAGTGACAAAAATGCCACCTTGATTAAGTTTAGATTTAACATTGAATTCATAAAAGGACTTTGTATAAAGTTGATAGCATGGTCCTCCTTCTATAGGATCAGCTAAATCTCCTACAATAACATCGTAATGCTCCTCCCTCCTCTCTAGCTCAGCCCTGCAAAATTACCCCATTTTTGTTAATTAAGATTCATTAGTTTTCCCAAAAAACTAATAATGTAGGGGGCTGAACCTGGCATCATTGATAATAAGGTCGAGTCTAGGATCAGAGAAAGCTTTTTTGTTAACCTCCAAGTATGACTTGCAAAAATCCACCACCTCCTGCAACAAAATTTAGACTTGAGTATTATTTATGAATAAACATATTTACACATACACAATTAAATATAATTGGAACTTTCACCTTCAATCAACTTAGGTATAAGGGGGGAGAGGAAAAATAAAAGGGAATAATAATAATAATAAGAGTCTTACTACATCAATGTCACACATTACAACTTTGTCCACTGTCTTGTGCCTAAGTAATTCTCTGGCAGTTGAACCTTCACCTCCTCCCATAATGAATATGCTTCTAGGACTGAAAATTGAAAGTGCATATTTTTGTAAACTATCGAATGCTGAAGAACATTGTGATAAATACAGAGTCATAATGATTAATTAATTAGTGGGAAGTGAAGAAAAGTTATACTTGGAATGATGAAGGAGAGGTGGATGAACAAGACATTCATGATAGATGAATTCATCTATCTCTGCACTTTGAAGCTTTCCATCGATGACTAAAGCCTGTTTATTAGTCAAAATATCCTTCTTAATGAGTACTCTCAAATAGAAAATTAAGTACTACACCAAAATACCTTTCCAAAGGGCTTTGTGTCCAAGAGTTGAATGTCCTGATATTGAGTAGCACCAGTGTGCAAAATGCTGCGGAAAAGAAAAGAAAATACACTTTTAATTCCTTGATATGACACACTTTTTTTTTGTGTATTTAAAAAGAAAATCTTATTATTTATTTCATATATATAACAAAAGCTTATTTCAGCCCATTGAACTTTATATTTAGTCAAACAATATTATATAAATTAAAATTAACAACTCAATGACCAAAAAGTAAAATCTAGTCCGGCAGACAGAAAGGATAATACATTGCGTATCTTTTTCCTATCACTGGTATTGCCTAGATTCTACTGTATATGTTATTATTGTTGTTGGTCTATTAAGAAAGCAAGATCACATATATTAGTTATCTTAATTATAGTAACCTGGAAAATAGGATAATAGTAACTTACTATAACTAGTTAACTAAGAAGTTACCTATTGAGAGCAAAGCACCATCTCAAGTCATTATCAATCTCTTCTTCATACCAACAACTCTTTCTTGGACCTCCAACTGCATTGTTCAAGCCATTTTTCCCACTGCTGAATCCATTAGAGAAAGCTGATGATATTTCACCCATTTTTTCAAACTCTTGAAAATTAAAGGATAGAAGAGAAAAGGAGACTGAGAATTAAAGCTAAGGATGAAAAGAATATGGAAGGGTAAGAGGAGATTATAAAGAGCAAAAAGAAGAGGACAGAGTATCATCGTAATCATTTAGGTTGAGTTGGGCTAACTATTAAAGTAGTAATGTTATATTTCGAGACACACATTCCAAAAAAAATCAAATGGACTATGGGCAAACTAAAGAAGAGACTGAAATCCCTCGCTCACAAGCCTTCACCCCAGTCCCACATAGATTGGTGAAGAAGAGAATTGTTGGTGAGGATTCTGAGGTTGATTTCCTCGCGTGCGTTCTCTAGGTTGCCAAATGGAGTACAGTAAGTGTATGCATATTTGGAGTAAAATAACACTACACCTTTTCCTTTGTTATGGGGCTCTAGTTAATTCTTGGTCTGTATTAATAACTTAGTAACTAATGTGAAGAAAAAGAAAGAAAAAAGAGTGAAGCAGTAAACATACGTGAGATTATTCATGTTGCGTGTATGGAAATTTATATATCTTGACGTGACTATATTAGGGCCCGTTTGATATAACTTATTAAAAAGATCTTTTAGAAGTAAGCTTTTAGGAGTAGAGTTTTTCAAGTAGAATTTTTTATCAAAAAGTAGTTAGGTGTTTGATTGTCAATAAAAAAAGTGTTTTTGTATAAAAGACAAAAAAGTTATAAGTCAAAATTACCTCTACTCAAGAAGCTCAAATTTTAGACTTCTTCCAAAACCACTTTTGGATTTATCAACCAAACACTCCAATTAAAGCCAAAAGCACTTCTGACATTTGGAAAAGCCCAACCAAACGGGCACTTCGTAGAGGCGGATTAGAGGTTTAAATTTAATAAATTAACCTTCCCACTAAATTTATTGTACTATTAAATATTAAATTTTCAAAAACAATTTTCGATTTGTCAACCAAACACTCCGATTAAAGGCCAGAAGTCTTCTGATCTTTGGAAAAGCCCAACCAAACGGGCACTTAATAGAGGCGGATTAGAGGTTTAAATTTAATAAATTAACCTTTCCACTAAATTTATTGTACTATTAAATATATTTAAATTTAATATTTTGGTAAATTTTATACTCGTGTTAAAAGTTCTGCTGCCATGGTTCAGATAAATTCGTAGCCAAAGGGTTATATTCGCCTCTTTATAATAGTAGATTATATATCTAAACCAAAATTTTTATATAACGCTATCGAATAAACAATAGATGCGTAGTAATGATATGTTGGAGTACTGATGCAGAGATAAGATATAAAACATGATGGTAGAAAAATGATTATATAAGCTAGTTGAACGACTAATTTGTAGGTCACATATATTATGGTATCTGATAGTGAATATATATATATATTCATAATATATTCTGTAATTAATATTTAGTGTAATTAAGATAATTAATGTAAAATAGAAATCTTAATTCTATTAGGACTACAATTGTATAATATATATATATATATATATATATATATATATATATATATATATATATATATATATATGACATTAATAAGAGAACTCCCTCAAGGAGAATTACACTATTTTACATGGTATCAAGAGCAAAAAATCCCTCTCTACTCTAACCCTAATTCGACCGTCGCATACCTCTCATCCGCCTCTCCTTTTTCCGGCGATATTCAGCCATATACAGCCCTGTATACTACTACCTCTTCATGATAAACAATCAGTATACCCTTCTTATACGTGATATACAAGCCTCTTCCCTCAAAATCTACTTGTATACCACTGCTCCTTCGTGATATATCACATATATACCCTGTTACTCCCTGATATACTCCCCTTCTTCTCAAATAGAATCTGTATACCGCTGATATACAACGATATACACAACACCCAACCCCCATATTCTCTGCTTTGTTGCCTGTACACATCAAGTATACAGGCAGTATACACCACCCGATACACTTATCACATAAGCAGCCTGGTATATTGCTGTTATACAGCTGATATACGACAACCTCTCAATCGATATTCTTCCACGAATTTTCAGTAACCCCCATGAATTCTCCCGCTTCCGCTTCCTCAACTCCCAACGTCATAAATTATCAGCCGCAGGCCCAATATCTCGACTTCCAAGCCGAGCCACTGTGCCCACTACACGCGCCAAAGAATAACAAAGGTGCCATCGCTGAGGCCCACCGCCTAACGGGCCCAACTCTACTGTGCCACCGCCCAAAGACGCGACGATGTCACATGGTATATGGATACGGGCGCCACGTCTCACATCATCAACAATTCTGGTATTCTTCCTCAACTGCGCCATTTAAATACTCCTCATTCTATTATGGTCAGAAATGGTCACTGCATTCTAATTCAAGGGTTTGACCACACACTAACCCATCACCGCATCCCCACTTCTTCCGTAAAATGTCCTATATGCCCCTAACATTATCAAGAACCTAATTTCTATTAGAAAATTTGCCACTGATAATTTCGTATCTATTAACTTTGGCCCATATATTTTTTTTGTAACGGACCTACATACCGGAAAACTTCTTACAAGATGTAATAGTGAGGGGGACCTCTATCCTTTACTACCCACCCTAAACTGTCCATGTCACTCCACCCACCGCTTTAGCTGCAATATCTCCATCAACGTGGCATAGTAGACTTGGTCATCCGGGAGCTCATGTTTTTTATTCCGTTAGAAATCGCATTTTAATCCACTGTAATAAAGGGAAACTTTCCCATAGTTGATCTTCTTGTCATCTAGAGAAACATGTTAGACTTCCATTTACGTCTTTTTAAAGTATTACTTTCTCTCCCTTTGATATCATTCATGTGGATTTATGGACGTCTCCTATAACTAGCAACCTCGGTCATAAATATTATTTGGTATTTTTGGATGATTTTTCTCACTTTATTTAGGTCTATCCACTTAAACTTAAGTCTCAAGTTTACTCTAAATTCCTTGAATTTCGTACCTTGGTTAAAACACAATTTTAAAAAGACATCAAAACGTTTCAATGTGATAATGGTCGTGAGTTCAATAACTCCCTTTGTCATAATTTTTGTGCGGCTAATGGCATAGTTGTTCGTTTCTCATGCCCCCATAATTCCTCTCAAAATGGTATAGTCGAAAAAATTCTCCGCACCATTAACAATATGATTCACACCCTTTTTTTTCATGCATCTCTGCCCCCTCCCTTTTGGGTATATGCATTAAAAATAACAGAACACATTCTTAACATCTTACCTACCCGTACGATCCAAAATAGGACACCCACTGAAAATCTCTTCCGTCTGATCTCTTTTTATGATCACCTTCGAATTTTCAGTTGTACGTGCTACCCAAATCTTACCTCAATGGCCCCTCACAAATTAGCACCTCGCTCCACTCTATGCGTCTTCCTAGGTTTTTCATCGAACCATATGGAGAACTTATGCTATGAGTTATTCACTGACAAAATCATAATCTCACATCATGTCACGTTTGTTGAGTAAGTTTTCTCATTTGACAACATCCAAAATTTTCTAGTCAATAATTACAAATTCCTTGATGACTCGGACACCTCACCTCTAGTCCAAAATGCACTATAAAATCTGCACACACAGGCTGTCCCGTCGACCCCACCTAACTGCCCGAATCCTGCCCCGTTCATGTCCGAAAATACTCCAGGAACACTACCCCAAACAGTTCTTCCCACCCGGAAACCAGCCCCTGCCCAACCCTAACCCGTGACTGTCCCTGCCAACCCGTCACCCAGCCTCTGCCCGTCCCATCGCCCAGCCCCCTGCCCGTCACCACTACCCAATCCAACCCGACGTCTCCCTCCCCATGCCACACCATGACCGTTCCCACATACTGCATGGAAACCCGTGCACAACACGAGATTTTCAAACCAAAAGTTCACTTTAATCTATCCACTTCCCATTTCACCCATTTCTAAAAACCCAAAATTAGCTAAACTTGACCCAAACTGGAATGCGACCATGCGTGAGGAGTTTAATGCATTAACCAATCAACACACTTGGGATTTTGTTCCGAAACTAGTAGGGGTAAAGATTCATTGTATGTGGCTTTATCGTCACAAATTATGAGATAGTGGAGAACTTGAACGTCATAAAACAAGACTTATGGATAATGGTAATGGTCAGTAGGAGGGTGTTTATTTTAGTGAGACGTTTATTCTGGTGGTCAAACCATCCACCATTCGCACAATGTTGAGCATAACTATGAGGAAAAATTGACATATTCACCAGCTTGATGTAAAAAATGCTTTCTTATATGAGGATTTGAACGAAATTTTTTATATGCATCAACCGCATGACTTTGTGCATCCAGAGGTTCCTCATTATGTATGTCATCTACGTAAGTTACTCTATGGTTTGAAACAATCCCCTAGGGCTTGGTATGAGTAGTTCGTTACATACATCATACAAATAGGGTTCGTGTGTAGCAAGAGTGATCATTCCCTGCTCATATTTCATCGAGGTACTGACACGACTTATCTTCTTTTATATGTGGATGATATTGTTCTAACAACTTCTTCTGACGCTCTGAAACACTAGATCATTGTCATGCTCAAGTCCGAATTTGCTATGACAGATTTGGGTAAGTTAGGTTATATTTTGGGGATATCAATAATCAGATCCGCACATGCCATGTTCTTGTGTCAGCGTAAGTATGCAGAGGAGATTGTCTACAGAGATAAAATAGCTAACTGCAAGATCATTCCTACTCTTGTCGACTCAAAGTCCAAACTCAGTGAGGATGATAGAGATCTAGTCAGCGATCCCTCTCTATATAGGAGTCTCACAGGTGCTCTTCATTATCTCACATTCACTCGGCCAGATATTGCATATGTTGTTTAGCAGGTGTGCTTGTTCATTCACCTTCCTAGGGAGCCTCACTTTACAGCTCTTAAGTGTATCATTCGGTATGTTAAGGACACTCTTGATTATGGACTATATTTATATCCCTCAGCACCGAATATGTTGCTCTCCTACACAGATGTCGATTAGGCAGGTTGTTCCGACAGCTGTCGATGTACGTCATATTATTGCGTATTTTTAGGAGATAATATTATTTCATGGTATGCCAAGCGGCAAGCCACACTTTCCCGTTCGAGTGTAGAAGCATAATATCGAGGCGTTGCGAACGTTGTAGCCGAGCTATGTTGGTTCCGAAATCTCCTTCTTGAGCTTCATTGTCACTTACGTAAGACATCTTTTGGTTTACTGTGATAACATATCTGTTGTCTACTTGTCTCATAACCCGGTTCAACATCAGGAACCAAACATATTGAGATGGATTTTCACTTTGTTCGTGAGAAGGTTACAATGGGTCACGTTAGGGTGTTGCATGTTTCTTCTTCGTATTAGTACGCAAATATCTTCACAAAGGAGCTTCCTCGGCAACTTTTTCGTTACTTCAGATTCAGTCTCAACGTCCGGCCTCCTCCCGTTCCGACTGAGGGGGTGTGATAGTGAATATATTCATATATATTATGTAATTAATATTTAGTGTAATTAAGATAATTAATATAAAATATAGATCATAACTCTATTAGGACTACAATTGTATTAAAAAGAAAACTCAATTACACAAATCGATATAAGTAAAATCTTATATAATGTAATTAACAGAACTTGTAATAACAAATTTTGACGAGAAGAAGACATGATAATGTCAAAGCACTAACAAACAAAACAACCAGAGGAGAAAAGGATAAAAGAAGATGATTGAAGACATAGGTGTAGTGCTGACAAATACCGAAAATTAGGGTTTATTTAATTTTCTTATTTCAAAAATTTAAGTGAAACAAATTACTTTCAGAAAACCTGTGCAAAGAAATCTTGGCGTGCAGTGAGAAACATCATTCATATTTATTCAGTTGCTCAAAAGATGATAAATGGCGTGCTTAGCCAAACGCACTCATCACCACCATCACTCCTTCACCCAAACTCCTCTTCCAAACAAACCAAAAAAAAAATACTAAATCAAGTCAATTATAGAATTAAGTATGCATAAATCTCTATGATAAGTATCAATGAATATTATTAAGTAACTTGCTATCATTAGGGCCGGAGCTAGAGTATAGCTTGTGGGCTCGACCGAATCTAGTAACTTCGGTCCAAATCTTATATTTATCTTAAGAAATTCATTGAAAAATAAATTATAGTATTAATTTTAAATCCAATTTAACATCATGAACTCATAAACTTTCAAATCCTAGCTCCACGTCTAACTATCATAAATGAAACCATGGTGAGAACAAAATAAATAAATTACACAATCAATGTATAGAAAAAAAGAAGAGAAGAAAGAATATTTCAAATCCATGATTCACTGGAAACTTACTATATCTTTTTTTTTTTTTTAATAATCCACTAGGCTTGTGGGCCTAGGTTATTTTATATATCAAAAGGAAAGTACATGGGGCCCCCGTAGGGGGAAATACACTGCTTATCAGCAGGAGTGCAAAAAGAAAGAAGAAACAATAATCAAATAAGCAATGATCATCACCGAGTTTATAACATACTCGATGATGATACTACAAATGCGGATACAAACAAAATGAAGATACAATGTAAGCCTAAAGCTATAAGCTACCTCCGGGCATACAAAGTCTTCAATCTGAAGTGTCTCATCTTTGTCCTCCCCCAAATATTCTAAAAATCTAATCATGTAAAAGGAGCCCTGGGTCCGGATCTGGATCTGGATCTAGTAGTGATGGATGAGGTTGCCCGATGTGTAATCCTCGGAGCAACACTCTGTACTGGAATCAATGGGGCTGGGTCTGGCTGAGCTAGCAATGCATCTGTCATGGCCCTGAGTGTCCGATCTAACTTCTTAGTATCCATCTTACTGTATTTTTCATTGCCTGGACGTGTCATATCTGCTATCATGTGTTGCTCTGTGCGATGATGAGAGTAGGGCTGATGTGCCTGCAACCTGTTCTGCTTCCCGTGAAGAGCCTCTCTAATGATATTCAAAGATGGGCCGTAGTTGTTCACGCCGCTAAGCTCGCTGCTTTCGACGCCACAACCGCCTTTTCGCCCACGGCGCGTGTTGATAAAATCGTACCGCTCGCTTAGCTTCATCACCATTCGCAGCCTTTGATCCTGAATATCCCTGTTCCTAATAGGAATAGCCCTATCCAAACCAATCGGTAGCTACTGTGTAACATGTGGATCTCCTTACCCTCGAGTATTATGCCCATAAAAGGATCTCAATCCTCTATACAGGCGTTACCTCGTGAGTGAAGTCTCTTATGGCTGGTTTGTCAACCATCGTATCCCTATCCTCATCAAACAAGTCACCATGTCAACAAAATTATCATTTTCACAACCATGTATTCTTGCGGGTATCAACCTCCACCTCAACATCATCATTATCGTGATAACAAGCTCTCCTTACCATAAATTCTCCCCACACCGGAAGAGGGAACGCTAGTACAAGCTTGGTTCAAAGGCACAATATTCTTGGCTAAAGCAAAGGTAGCTCAAGATTAATGCCAATCAAGAATGGGTCGTCGTTGGAACAATTTTGGTCTTTGTAGGGGTAGAGTGCGGAAGAAAATATAGGGCGTTTGTATTTGGCTTTCCCAATATCGATGGGGATCTTGGGTGAGTAAGTGAGAGTGGAGGGTGTAATATCCGTAGGAGGGTAGGTTCGGTGGGAGGTGGGATGGGTTACAGTGGAATAAGGGTGTGTTGTCGGTTAGGGATTGGTGTGGTGTGGTCTGTGGTTGGTTTGGTTAAATAGGTGGGGTAGGGTGGGTGGTCTCTGGTGGGGTGGGGATATCTGGTGGGTTTGGTTGAGGGAGAGGGTGAGGCGGCGGGCATGATGAAATTTGGGTGGGGGTAGGTAAGGTGGAGGAGGTGCTGGCAAAGGTGGGGAGGGGTTGAGCCATGAATTGAAAGGAATGGGGGTTTTGATGCTGGGTTGGAGTAGGTGTGGTTGTAGGTAATGGAGTGGGGGTGATTGGAATTTCTGAGGGGTGTGCAATAGAGACTTGAGAGTTTTTGTTTGGAGGTTGTTTTTGGTTAACTTTAGTTATTTGGGGTTGGATTTGATTCCCAGTATTTTTGGTTTTTGGCTTTTGGACTTGTGGAGTATTTTTCTTTCGTTTTTTACTGGCAACTGTTTGCCAGTCATTTGGATTTTTGGGGGCTTCTTTGGCTTGATTTGTAGTTTTGGGGGTTTCTTTGGCTGGATTTGGATTTTTGGGTGGATTGTTTGTTTTGTTTGGATTATTCAGAGGAATTGGGTTTTGTGGGTTGTCTTTTGGCGGATGGGGAGCAAGATGTGTATTTTCTTTGTCCTTCGAAGGTCTCATCTCAGGATTGAGTTTCCAACACCCGTGCACATCATGTCCTTGAAGGGAACAATTAGTGCAATACTTTGGGAGAAAGTCAAACTGAATCTTGTAAGAGTTTGTTTGAATTCCTCCTTCCGTAGCAATTTGAATTTGGATATTTTTGGGATGTTGACGCAACAAATCTAGTTCGACCTTAACCTTAGCACAACTAGGACGGGTCATATTTTTGGTGGCCGCATCAACACAAATAGGTCTACCCACAGCAGAAGCAATAGACAATAGGAGACTCATCAAAGTAGACAGGTGGAAGGTTAGGGAATGAAACCCAAGCCCAAGCTATACTAGTTTCTTTTGTAGGGTCAAAGGAAACATCATATTTCATAGTGCGTAAAGGATAGGATTCCCTCTTATCTTTTATATCAAAGCTGGTAGAGATGGACATAAGCGTATCATAATCTTCTTCAATGGAGCATCGGATCGAATACGACGGCTAAGCAGATAACCAATTCTAACTGGGCTTTCAATTTCAAGCTTAGGTAATTCACCTCAAAAATCTATGTGAGGCATGCCATGACTAAATTTACCTATCACCGCCCATTTCAAATCTTGACGCGCAATTAACACATCAATTTTGATTTACGAAGCAATAATGTAGTTCTCCGTGTAGATAATTTACATTTGAGTGCAACTGAGGTGGTATTTGACCGCTCGAGCTTTGTTGGGACCCACGATTGATTCGGTTTCGGAGGTGATGATTGTAGAACATGAGCAACCGAATTCGGTGTTTATGCATCGTGCGACCGCCGCCATTGCGCGGGCGGCACCACCGTATCACATTGTTTGGCGGTGATGTCACGAAAATACCATTTTGATCCAAAGTCAATGAATTGTTGCACGGGGTCATTAGTGGTGGAAAATCGAAGAAATGGGCCGGACAACCTCAGCGGTGGTCGCCATTACAACAAATGCCATTGCCGGCGTGTCACGAAAAAATGGCAATTGTCAAAACTGATCAGTTGAGGTTCGGACTTTAGGGGGAATTGTAGAGCTTGATGAGACGAACACAACGGTACCACACACGACCCTCGACTATGCCTGAAACGACCGGAATTTGTCCAATATCGATCGGAAAAACGAGATGGGTGTCCGTCCGATCCGACCAATGGAGGTTGAGAGTGGGTCCAAAATGTTGGGCTGAAGACGACGAAGCTACTGGTACCACCCACAACAGTCGACTGTACCTCAATTGGCCGGAAAATGAGTGGCGGCGGCTAGGGTTTTGCGTTTTTCCGATTTGGTGGTACCAGTGCAATTTGGATTTGGATATTTTTGGGATGTTGACGCAACAAATCTAGTTCGACCTTAACCTTAGCACAACTAGGACGGGTCATATTTTTGGTGGCCGCATCAACACAAATGGGTCTACCCACAGCAGAAGCAATAGACAATATGATAGACTCATCAAAGTAGACAGGTGGAAGGTTAGGGAATGAAACCCAAGCCCAAGCTATACTAGTTTCTTTTGTAGGGTCAAAGAAAACATCATATTTCATAGTGCGTAAAGGATAGGATTCCCTCTTATCTTTTATATCAAAGCTGGTAGAGATGGACATAAGCGTATCATAATCTTCTTCAATGGAGCATCGGATCAGAATATGACGACTAAACAGATAACCAATTCTAACTTGGGCTTTCAATTTCAACTGTTTAGGTAATTCAGTCCTCAAAAAATCTATGTGAGGCATGCCACTAATATATACATGCGAGAAGGTTTTAGTTATGCAATAATGCATTTACATTTACACTAATCATAGAGCACAACTAGAGATGACAATGGATCCTGGACCCGATCCGGATTTGGTGGATCCAAATCCGTTTTATAGGATACGGATATTCAAAGTTTGGACCCGACGAATCCGGATTGGACCCGGATCCGTTTATGATGGATCAGATATGAATCTGGATCTTGTCTTTGAGATTCGTATCCGGTCCAGATCCGACCCGTGAATCTGTTTTTATTAAATTAATTATACATTTATTATTTATAAATCATGGCACCGAATCCTTTGTAATCTTAATTTTATTTTATATTCAAAGGGCCGAAGGATATTTTTTTTTAATTGACACGTTTTGCGTGTTATTCTTTAATCATTATATTAATCATTTATGTGGTACTTATGTAGTAGTTTAGGTATTGAGAGGATTGTTTCTCACTACAGTAATAGCCAATAGGCATAACAATTGTCAATAATGTCATTTAGTCCTAATTTACGGATGCATTCCCCATGATTCCGTTAAATTAAATTGACTCTTTTTCTAGAAAATTTGGACTGATTAGAAGGTATAACTTAATAATCAGTCACTTTGATTTGGATCCATATCCGATCCGTGGATCCGATGAATATGGATTTGGATATGATTTTATGGACCCTATGGATCTGGATCTGGATATGGATACATGTATGTAAAATGAATCTGGATCTAGTAGGATCCGGTCCAGATTCTACCCGTTGCCATCTCTAAGCACAACAGATATTTCCTGTCACCTAAAGACCGATGTACAACGTAATTCAAGAAAAGGGAAAAATAAAAAAGAAGAAAGAAAGATTAGTTAATCAGATCAGAACTTTAGCTTTCAACTCACTATTTCACTTTTATTATTCTAAACACTTCCCTACAAATTCAATATAAATTTTTATCAAACATTTTATAGTTTATACTAGGGCTGTCAAGCGGGTCGGGATCCAGCCCGAACCGTTACCCGCCCCGCAAACTCGGGACGGGACTTGGACTTGTCCTCGTTCCGATCCCGTTAGGTCCCGCTCCAACCCGACCCCGCTCCTAGCCAGTTTTGACTTAGTTAAGGATATAGGTAAAAAGATATTTTGACTTTTGAGTAGTCTAATTGTTATCAAGGAAAATATTGTTTTCACTTACGATCAGGATTAACTTCTATTCAAAATACTACCAACTAATCAATATCTCACGTCTACTATTTCGAACCTTTTTCTACGAACTTAATAGTAAATTGTATTCAAATATTTCATGGTTAATTAATAACTGTGAAAGGTCAAACTAGGTCTTACTAATTTAACTAGGATGGTGGGAATACTTGGTAATTAAGGATATACGTAAAAAAGTAGTTTTGAGTAGTATAAAATCTCAAACACCGCATGTTTGAAGTTGTTTCGAAGTGAGTAGAGTTATAAATTTTTCAAATAATTGAATACTTTCTCCGTTCTAAAAAGATTGGTCAAGTTTGACTTGACACGCAGTTTAAGAAATAAAGAAAGATTTTTAAAATGTATAATTCGAAATAAGTCTTAGATATTTGTATATTATATATTATTTTATAAAGTTAAATTATTTCTAAACATAGTAATGTGTCAATCTTTTTGGACAAACTAATAAAAAAAATAGATGAATTCCCGTGAAATTAGAACAATCAAAGAAGTAGTTGTTGCTTCCAACTTATTTAAATCCATATCTCCTCCTTGCTTCCTCTGATAAAAAGAAATTCCAGTTTCTTTATTAATTTAATTTGTGCTCCCTCCTGAGTTGCTTGCAGAAATACATAGTTCACAGCGTTGGGATGGAGAAAATCAGGAACTTATGTGAAAACTAATAATTGTAAATTTTAAACGATGATAAATTAAATAACAAAGAAAATATATTAAAAATGCATACTATTTTAATATACTTTGATCAATTGATCTACATATGAAATTATATAAAGACATAAAAATTATTGAAAGAGAAATCTCTTCATAAAGAAAACTCTCTAAACGACTACATTGTGGGATGTTATAGTGTTTTTGTTTGAAGGGAATATCCTCAATTTATAGAAATATAAAATTTCTCCTCCAAGAAAATTGATAAATATGGTAAAGTCTGTTTCCACAAAAAAAAAAAAACTACAAAAAAATCATTTTTGAAGCAAAACATAATTATGGTAAAATTCAAATAAAATAGAAAAATCAACAAATCTCCTCTTCGCTTGAATTTTCTGGCAACATAATCTTGATTCTTTTTCTTCATATAGTCTTTATCACTGTTACTTGTCATGGTTAAAAATAAGATTAAAATTATTTAAAAATATTTTTCATTAAGATACAACAGCAACAGAGAAGTGAAAATATGGTTGAAATTAATCTCCACATGTAGTTGTGTGTATAAAAACTCCATAATCGTGATATTGATTGTAGCTTGATACCACTTTTAGCTCAACCTCCACAATGATTCATTGAGCATTTCAAGGAGGACTCTCTACTATAAATAGAGAGAGCTGATCAGTGAATCAATATCCAGAAACAAAATGTAAAAAGATCGAGAGAGCTCTCCAGACTTTAAGATCGAAAACTGGATCACAAAATGTTGCCTGAGTTTGTGACGACATTCTGCATGACATTTCAGTCGTTGTTTCAGATTATAGATTAGCTTTGTATAGAGCGATTGTAATGAGATGTTTGTCACTTCTATTTAGATAGATGTTTCAAGCATAAGTCATCTGCGACTTAATCATTTTATTCCTTTTGTATCATCTTGTAAATCTTGTAAAGAAAGGAATATATCAATTGTATATATATATATATATATATATATATATATACAATACTTTGGTCATTGACCATCATGGGTTATATTAATATATAACCTATGAAAATTAAACATTTGTGTCTTTATTATTTCCGCTGCATTTTACTCTTCAAAGGTTTTATTCTGTTTTTAACTGAACACTGTTTTTACCGAAATGTCGTCAGTTATGTCAGACGACATTTTCGCCGACATTTGCAAATTGTTCCAGCATTCGAATTGAGTTAATTTCCAGTTTATTTTTATTATTCCATAGTTGTACCCCCGGGACCCAACAAGTGGTATCAGAGTCAACACTTGACATAATAAGTGATTGGTCCTATTATTCAAAGCTATGGATCCGGCTAATCTAAATATTGGTAGACTTCCCATTTTAAATGGAACAAAATGTACCTATTGAGAATTCACCTACGTTCTCACATCAAATCAATTGATGTTAGGGCATGGAGATCTATAACCAATGGGTATGTTGTTCAAATGTTGCCGCCGGATGAGGAAGGTGACATTCTAAACCTGAATCCAAATGGACGACGGAAAAAAATCAATAATGCTAGCTTAACAAAAAGGCCTTAGATGCAAATTTTGGATGGGTTGATCTTTACATGTTCAAAGTCATTCAAAACTGCCCAACGGCTAAGGATGCATGAGATACTTTACAAATTCATTGTGAATGTAGATCAAGTATTCGTCGAACAAAGCTACACATGATCATGGGCAAATATGAGCATTTAAGGATGGAAGAAGAGGACGATATTAAATCTTATTTTGAAAGGCTCTCCGTTCTCTTCCTGAAAAGTTCAATTTAAAGATTTGTGCTATTGAAGAAGCTCACAATCTTGCTACTATGGACCTTCATACCTTGATGAACATTCTCAAAACCTATGAGATGAACATTGAAAATCAAAGGGAACTATATAAGAGCAAGAATGTGACACTTCAAGTTCAATCCTCGAAGAATCAAATCAATGAAGAGGGTGAGAATCTTGAAGAAATTGGTGAAGGTGCTAATGTTATCTTACTCACTCGAAAATACAATTTGATGGTGAGGAAGTTCAACAATGAGAAAAATTAATCTAAATCTAAAAGACATCAAAACCAAGACTTCAATCAAAAGTCCACCAAGTTCCTTCCAAGTGCTCAAAAAGGATGACCACTAAGAAGAGGAAGAAGATCATGAAATCAAATCACAAGCACCGTTGACCACTGTTTACGAACAACCCATGTCTGATAATGAAAATGTCGTCTGCAATATTGTCCCAGATGTCACGACATTTCAGGCAACATCTGCATCTCCAGCAACATCTGAAAGGTACATATTCCTTAACTATCCTGATGTTAACTGCTTTAGTGATTTTTATTTCTAGTGGTGAGGCTGAGAGTATGGATCAAGTTTAATGCAAAGATGACATGATTAATGAATTACAAAACATTTGTAAAACACTAATCATAGAATTCAAGTAATTTTAGACAAATGTAATATCTTTAACTCGTGAGAATATAGATCTAAAAGGCACAATAACCCTACTAGAGGTTGCACTTACCAAATAGGATACTGCATTCTGTAAGATTCGTGCAAAATTGGATTTAGCCAAAAGAAACCTTCCGTACGCTCTACTCATGGACTTCTAAATTGAAAGAGATACTCAACTTTAGGAAACCTCCACATGCAGATATTGGGTATGAAAACTCTCTTAAAACTTTCTGCTCTAGTTTGTTTGACAAAAATGAGAAAATGTGCTTTGTAAAAGAAAAGTGATTAAATAATAGGTTCTCATATAAGTCAAAAGGATATGAAGTTTGTGTGCCGTCATTGTAACTCCCCTGGTTTTTTTTAAACCGTATTGTTTTCAAACTTCAGAATTCTGTGAGCGAAGTGTTGTCCAACATTTCTGACAACATTCAAAGCAACATTTCTGAGCTGAAATGTAAAAATGTTTTAAAAGAGTTTGAGATCCCAAACAAGTTGAAACTTGTAATGTTGTGATAAATGTTTTAAGAACTAACATTGCAGGTTTTTGGTACTTTGATAGTGGATGTTCTCAACACATGACAGGTACAAAGGAGTTTCTAAAGAAATGTGAGTTATTCAATGGAGTTAACGTAACTTATTGAGGTGGGAATAAAGAATTGGAAAAGAAAGCTTGGATGTTCCTGGATGTCCAAACTTTAAGAAATGTCTTACACGATTGAAGGTTTAATGGCTAAATTGATGAGTCAATTGTGTAATGACAATCTGGAGGTGAAATTTAATAAGAATTATTGAAAAGTTACGAATGAAGCTAATGAGTGTGTCGAATGAGGTACTAGAACATGTGATAATTGCTATCTTATTGCAAGACAAGAGACAAGCAATAATGTCAAGATGGACGACACAACACTATGACATCAAAAGTTGGGGCATGTCAACTACCGCAATCTGAAAGAATTGGTCTCGTATGGAGAGGTTAGAGACTTACCCAACGTCTGTCATAAAGGTAAAACAGTCTGTGCAGATTGTCTCCAAGATAAACAAACTCATGTTTCCCATAATGTTGTCCAGAATGACGATAACATTCAGGTATGTCTCACTGTTTTTAATTTTTGCACATGGATCTTATGGGTCCAATTGATGTAGACAATTTAGGAGGCATGAAGTAGCCCTATGTGATTGTAGATGATTTTTCTAAGTACTTATGGATATATATTTTTTTGAAAGAAAAATCTCAAATTGTTTGACATGTTTTAAAATTTTGCACTCTAGAATTAGGAACTTGTTCTATTCTCATATTTTTTCGGATTAATTTCGACCATGAAAAGAATTTGAAAACATCTCCTTCACAAAATTTTGTGAGAAAAGAGGAATTTTCCATGAGTTTTTTCTGCTCCAAAAAACTCTTTAACATAATGGGTAGCACAAAGGAAGAATAGAACATGACAAAGAATGACTAGAGTTATGTTTAATTCTAACAAATTGTCAAAGTTTTGTTTTACTGTCTGTCACATCACTAATAGAGTCTACTTAAGACCTGTAACAAAAATGACATCCTATGGAATTTTAAATGAAAAGAAACATAATTTGTGTTACTTTCATGTTTTTGGATGTATTTGTTACATTTTAAATGATAGAGATTATCCTGCTAAGTTTGACTCTAAGAGTGAAAGGAATTTTTTTTGTTGGCTATTCCCAAAATAGTCATGCTTACGAGCGTACAATCTAAGGACAAAACTGTACAGAAGAAGACTACTGAAGTCGTTAATACAAGTGGAAATGCGCAGAATGCTGAAACTCCAGATGTTGCTCCAAATGTCACGACATCCGAAGCAACATCTGAAGCAGAATCAGAGACCAAAAAAGGTGTGAATGAGGAGTCAAATGCTGAATTGCTAGATCAAAGGGACACCTCATCAATGATTAGGAAGAATCATCCAACATGCCAAGTGATAGGGGGAATTTTTAAAGGAATTTGAACAAGAAGCAAAGAACCAATCGATTGTAGACAAATGATAAGGTATGTGTGTATGTCAATCATATACCAAGAGATTAGTCCTTCTTGTTTTATGTCTACATTACAACCAAAGAATGTTGTCGGTGTAGATATACTATTTAGTGTTTGTATAGGTGCTTGATTCCAAGTCTGTCCCAAAATCTCCCACTTAAATGCCTTTAAACGTGTCATCAGATATGTTGCCGTCACATGTGAGTTGAGAATTTGATATTTCAAGGACACTAATTCTAATTTAATAGGATAAAGTGACTCGGATTGGGCTGGTGATGTGAATGATATAAAATGTACAAGTAGAGGATATTTTTATCTTGACAATAATCTTGTTTTTTTGGTAAAGTCGTAAACAAAATTGTGTCTCACTTTCAACTGCTGAATCTGAATATGTAGAAGTTGGAAGTTGTTGTTCTCAATGAATATGGCTAAGACATATGTTAAACGACTATGGTTTTACTAGCAACATTTTGTTTGTACTATGATTAGACATCATTTTTTTAAAAGAGATTTGATTAGAAAACAGCTAGTTCGAATTGATCATGTTTATACTCTCCATCAATTAACTGATACTTTTATAAAAGTTTTGGTCCATGAGAAATTTTCTAGTTTGAAGAAATCTCTTGGTCTCTGTAATCTCTGAAACATGCACTGTTGGGCGAATGTCGGCTGAAATGTCTCTAACATTTCGGGTGACATTTACCCTTGTAATATCAGAATCTGATTTTCAGTACTGTGTAATGACTGATTTTTGTTCAACCATGTATGATTTCCAAATAAGAACATGATTTTAATGTGATACCGTTCTCTGCGATGATATTAGATATCATAAAAAGAGAGCAAAATATGGCAAAACCTTTCTAATTCTCGGCAACTGTGCAATACGGGCAAAGTCCTTGAATTGATACCGTTCTTATACTATAGGAATATCAAAATGCTTAAACAAAGAAAAAAATTACGAGGATGCTAAATAAGTATTCTTGTTTTTGACACGAAAATGAATTTTGTATGTGTTTTATGATTAGATCTAGGACTCAATGGAAAAATGTTATATTGGTCTGGAGGTTAAACTCATAAAAACATATATGAAACGTGTCTTGATTTGTTGCCGAAAGGAAGATGTTCTTGAAGGATCATGATACTTGTCTTGTACAAAATGTTTCCAACATTACTGTTGACATTTTCAGATAATGATATTGGTTGGGATGCGATGTGTAACTGTTTTTTGAAAATTCAGTTATTTTTCCCTATTTTTGTGCCTTGTTTTAAAATGAATTTCAAACTTTAAACTAATTTGTATTCCTACTTTGATGTCTAGTTAGTTTATACCAATATTTTAGATATAAGTTATTGTGTAAAATTAAAACACCTAAATCTAAGAGATTTTTTGTTACTTAGAAAGATCTGTCATGCATATATATATTCCTCTCATTTGTTATTTTTTCTCATCTCTTATTTTCCCTATATAAAATATAAAAAATAAAAATAAAAAATCGTTATTTTTATCATTTCTGTTTTTTTTCATAAAAAAAAAGAAGGGGAAATCACATCACAACTCGGGCATATAGGAACTGTAATCCTACCTACCCGATGGAATCATCACCATTCCAAACTCCATCCTCAACCATCCTCAAAACCCTCTCCACTATATTCACCTATGGAAACTTTCCAATGTCAACACCAATGTCAGCCAACACACCAACCAACTTTCCTATGAGTACTAGCCCTCCAATGAACACTGAATCTTCTGAGCATGTTGAACCACATCAAGCAACCCTACTGGTTTCCTTTTTCATCATCCACAGAGGACTTGTCTAAAGCTACAGTATTGGATAAGAGACCAAGATCCTCCACCTTCCCTACTTGTCGAACGAGTAAATTGTTTGAGAAGAAAAATTCGTGCAGAGCCGAGCAACAACAGGTCAAGGTCCAGATGTGATATTACTATATCTGCTTGCTCGAGCAGTGACAGTGACGACACGAACTTGGTGTTCACAACTGAAGAGAGTGAAGAAGAAACAACTGCCTATGTACTGCAAAATATGTCTCAAGAAAATAAAGAAATTCTTGGTGAAACTCCATTGAAATAAATTCTTCCCAAAAGAAATTTCCAGATATGCTAAATCGAGTGTTGCTCCGAATGTTGTCACTGATGCCACAACATCTTAGGCAACATTTCAACCAACATCAGAAGAGACACAAACTCCAACATACTCCAGCAAAACCAAATCAGAATCAGATCTTGAGTCAGGTAGTTGTGTGTTATTTTGAGTTCTGCTGTAGAAAATACATCCTCGAAGAGGTTTGGGAAGGTACATCTCTATAACATATTATATTTCTCACACCTACTGTTTTTAAACCAATGTATGAAAATTAAATGTTGAGGAGAATGTTAGAGAAGCAGGCCCTGCAATTTTGAAGAGTAGAGACAGAGTCATCGATCTACCCTAGAAAATGGAAGGAAATAATGCAGATGTTGACATAAATGTCACCAACATTTCTGGCAACACTGGTCCAAGACAGTCTCCACTGTTTACTGAATGTCTTGTGATTCAAAGTGCAAAGATCAACCAACCAATCTCTAAGGTTGACACTGTGAGGAATGCTATAATTCAAGCCAGAGACCATTTTATGGTGCTCTTTCTTCACAAAAAGGGGGAGAAAATGTTACTGCTATGCATATGCTACTGTACTGTTGAGAGAATGGTAATTCTACTGTCGAGGCTACTGTGGATAAAATGATGATGCTGCAGAGGAAGTGCTAATACAGGGGGAGAAAAGTAAGAAGGCGAGATATTGTTATGTGTAGAGAAAAAATTATGCAAGAGCTACTGCTGTTATGCTGGAAGCTTCTGATGTTTGTTGAAAAGGTTGTTTTGTGAAGAAAGGCAAAAAGGGGGAGAATGTTAAAATCAGAAGTTTTGCCCTTCCTTCACAGACTGAAGCTAATGCTACTGGTCGATACGAAGATGATGCTACTAGTTGGTGTTGAGAATATGGTTTGTGTATAAATCTGTATAAGTGGATGAAATGTGTGTATGTGCTATCATCTTTCTTCTTTTCTAATCCTATATAAATGCTATATATATGTATATCTTGTATATGTTGTGTTTATATGTCATTACAGGTTGAGGGGGAGCATTTGTGTGAATGACCATTGTTAGGTCACTTATGCTTAGTTGGTTAACTTTTGTGAAGAAAGACAAAAAGAGGGAGAATGTTAATGTTAGGATTAATATCATGACATTTTTCCTAACATATCGTTTTCTAGAAAATGTCGGAACAAATGTATTGACATTTGAGCTGACATTCTGGTAACAGTTTTGCTAAACTGTTTTTCAGGAAACTGTGACTTTATTTAACACATGACAAATTGACTTGGCAATGAGTATTTAAAGCAGATTATGATCGATGAAGACCAAGTCCAAGTGGAGCATAACTTGAGGAGCAAGACGTGGAAGAAAAAGTTCAAGCTGTTGAGAATTTCTCTCCTCAAGTTTCTGCCACACGTGACCACTTTTAGCTCAACCTCCATAATGATTCATTGAGCATTTCAAGAAGGACTCTCTATTATAAATAGAGAGAACAGATCAGTGAATCAATATCCAGAAATAAAATGTAAAAAGATCGAGAGAGCTCTCCAGACTTTAAGATCGAAAACTGGATCACAAAATGTTGCCTAAGTTTGTGACGACATTCTGCATGACATTTCAGTCGCTGTTTCAGATTCTAGATTAGCTTTGTATGAAACGATTATAATGAGATGTTTGTCACTTCTATTTAGATAGATTTTTCAGGCATAAGTCATCTGCGACTACCTTTTTATTCCTTTTGTATCATCTTGTAAATCTTGTAAAGAAAGGAATATATCAATTGTATATATATATATATATATATATATATATATATATATATATATATATACAATACTTTGGTCATTGACCATCATGAGTTATATTAATATATAACCTATGAAAATTAAACCTTTGTATCTTTATTATTTTCGCTGCATTTTACTCTTCAAAGGTTTTATTCTGTTTTTAACTGAACACTGTTTTTACCGAAATGTCGTCAGTTATGTCAGACGACATTTTCGCCGATATTTACAAACTATTTCAGAATTCAAATTGAGTTAATTTTCAGTTTGTTTTTATTATTCCATAATTATACCCCGGAACCCAACACAAACGCATGGTTCTTAGTCAAATTTATTACAGTGCATGACGATTACAAGAAAATACCACACAACCATGAATTTTTATCCCTAGTCACAGCAAGAACACCCTTCACCCAAACTTAGAGATGACAACGGGTAGAATCTGGATCGGATCCTACTAGATCCAAATCCGTTTTACATACATGTATCCATATTCAGATCCAGATCCATAGGGTCCATAAAATCATATCCAAATCCAGATTAATCGGATCCACAGATCGGATCTGGATCCAAATCAAAGTGACTGATTATTAAGTTATACCTTCTAATCAGTCCAAATTTTCTAGAAAAAGAGTCAATTTAATTTAACGGAATCATGGGGAATGCATCCGTAAATTAGGACTAAATGGCATTGTTGACAATTGTTATGCCTATTGGCTATTGCTGTAGTGAGAAACAATCCTCTCAATACCTAAATTACTACATAAGTACCACATAAATGATTAATATAATGATTAAAGAATAACACGCAAAACGTGTCAATTAAAAAAATAATGTCCTTCGGCCCTTTGAATATAAAATAAAATTAAGATTACAAAGGATTCGGTGCCATGATGTATAAATAATAAATGTATAATTAATTTAATAAAAACAGATTCACGGGTCGGATCTGGACCGGATACGAATCTCAAAGACAATATCCAGATCCATATCCGATCCATCATAAACGGATCCGGGTCCAATACGGATCCGTCGGGTCCAAACATTGAATATCCGTATCCTATAAAACGGATCTGGATCCACCAAATCCGGATCGGGTCCAGGATCCATTGCCATCTCTACCCAAACTCCACTTCCAACAAATAATAAAAAAATATATACAACTAATAGCATTTAAAAATATTTACAAATCAAATCATAGCAACTGATTGGGCTGGCCTTTACTTTCGCCATTGCTAAGAATGAGAAACCTTTGCCTGCAAATCCAAAAATATAATATTTTAATTTGACAAAAGATTTTTTTTCAGAAAGGAAAGCACAATAAATACCAAACACTTAAAGTGGGACATTAAGACGTCCGAATCCCAGCAATCAAATATTTCTCAATACTCTTTCATTACTTGTATTAATTATATATCTTCTATTTTAGATAGAATTATAATCCTTTTATAATTAGGTTAATTAGTTACCTAATATGTATCAAAGTATATATTCCGGTAACCTTATATATATTGTAATGATCAAGGAAATATTCATTTATGATATCAATAGTCCAAAACTACAAATCCTACCCTAGTCGTTGATACACCTTCTCGGCAACCACCTTTTTTCCACGTCGGAACCCTAGCGGCCGATCTCTCTCGGCCGCCCACCCATATTTTCCCATGATGGAGTCCTAGTTTTTCCGGTCATTCTCCATCCTTCTTCCTAGGGCTGTTAGCGGTCCGAATACTCCCAGTAATTACCCGAAAACCGGACCGGTAAATCCAGACCGAAAAGTTAGCGGTCCGGATACGAGTACCAAAAATTATACGACCGATAAGAGTCGACCGCTAACCCCAGAAATACCCAGAATACGCCTGATTAGCCCTCCCCAAATTTCAAAGAAGCCCTAATTATATTTAATTGCAATATTCCCTAATGTTGGACTGTTTTACATGTTTTAAATATATGTGATGTAGACTTTATGTTTTAATTTGAAGTATTGACATATAAAATATAGGTAGGGAGAGAAGAAAGTAAAGTAGTTGTAAATTAGTGAAACTTTAAATGGTCATAACTCTGCGCTCGGAGTCCGTTTGACCTAAAAAAAATTGATTTCGCATTTTTTTTCGAGACGGGGCCGGACAAATTTGGAGCAGTCGATTTCTCAAAAAACGTCCTTCTTGGCAATCAATTTCAATTTCCCCCCAAATTGTTACGTTTTTCCCTTTTCAAAGTTAAATATCTCACGATATACAATAGATTTCAACGTTCAAATTTCGTGGTAATGTGTCAGATAATGTCAATTTCAATATTGAAAATTTAATTTTTTTTAAAAATTAAAAAAGAATCCGGGCCCCGGACCCGACCCGGAAAAATCTTACCGAGAACCGGACCGATAAGGTTTCGGTCCAGTCCCGGATCTCGTCCCAGGACCGAAACCTTATCGGTCTGGTCCGGATCTGTCGATACCCGAACCGTTAACAACCCTACTTCTTCCTCATACACTCATCACCTCAACATTCCTATGACTTCCAATATAATGGCCTAAACCCTCTTCTAATTCACCATTTACATAGTCCACCGTCACAGACCCCGACACCCGCCACCATCTCTGACACCGAGTAGTTGCCACTGACCGCTGACGGTGGCACAAAACAACCCGCCGGCAGGATTCCGCAGCCACCTCTCAGCAAATCGAGGTTCGGCCAATCAATATCGTCACCCCTGCCCTTCCTCCTTCTCCCGACAGTCCTGCGGCAAACCCCGCATCTCGAGAAACTCTCGGACCATGGAAACCTAAGTTATGCACGAAATTCATAAATGTAACACCCCGTACTTTCAGGCGATGGTTTGAACAACTAGGAGTATGTAAGTAGACCCCGAGTCTTGGAAGATTTATGTCATATTCACGTACGCAAATGAAGAGCTTAGAATATAAAAGGATGTGGTCCCGAAATAATTTAGTACTTAATAAGTGTGACGATTGTGATTAATAATAATAGTTGTATATCCTGAAAGAGGTTATGGATTAATGTTATATCGCATGATTATGACATTGAGTATATGAAGGTTTTATAAGTAATTAAGATTTAAGTGAATTAAGATTAAGAAATTATTTATTTGACAATTGATTAATTGTGGAGATTGAGTGGGAAAGGAGTTAGTTAGTGGACAAGTGTTATGTTAATATAGACATTCACGTGTTCAGGTTAGAGAAGCAGCAAATTGACACATATGATAACGTAGTTTCGTGGTAATCAATTAAGAGAAGATGTTAAAGGATTGAATTTAGGTAAGTCACGTGTAAAGGGTGTTGTAATATTTAGTATTCCAATTCTTTGAGAATTTATAAGCAAGAAAAGATGGTCAATATGTGTATCTTAGTATCACAACGTGAATATATATACTTCGTAGGCAGCAACAAAATATATTGGATGCAACTCTATATTTCATTTCAAAAGGTAAGACAGTACAATTTACGTTGAAGCAGCATTATCTCTATTTCGATGGCAACTACATCTTCCAAATTATTTCATTGAAACAACAAAACACAAAGAACGATATAGAGGCTATGTCATGTCGATTTCATAATTCAA
Source organism: Przewalskia tangutica (assembly GCA_029844215.1). Classification (NCBI taxonomy): domain Eukaryota; kingdom Viridiplantae; phylum Streptophyta; class Magnoliopsida; order Solanales; family Solanaceae; genus Przewalskia; species Przewalskia tangutica. The sequence continues at coordinate 119,073,779 of CM056726.1, read as the reverse complement.
CACCAATTGTTCTTGGATTTTAACAAATCGAAGGTTACTTCATAATAAAATAAGGTGGAAGAATAGGGGTTTTTGGCAAATAAGATCGAGGTGCTAGATGAGCTGCATTGATTGGATTGTTAGGAAGACCAATAAAGGGTAAGACAAATTTTTCTTTTCTTTGGCATGTTCTAAGTTACAAAACACAAACGTAATATTGTCTCATAAATGATTCTACTCTTAGTAGTTAAGGACGTTCATGTTATTCGTTCTTATTTTCAAAAGAGGTCTAAATATGTTTTTAAATTCTTATTGAGGTATATGAAAAATACGTTAATGTTAATCGGAGGTGGATCGATATTACATCACTCCGACAAGCTTATAGTGTCTTATTATCATATAATTCATGCATTATATTCATGTACATACTTTGACCTCAAAATGAGTTATATACTCTACTATATGTATATACATTATATATGTATGGGGTATGGAAAAAGGGAAGACGTTATGTACGCTCCACACCGCCTGCAGCTAGTGCATATATACATAAAAATGGTTATACTCACAGAGGCCGATATTGTCACGACCCGACCCCGGGTCCGCGACTGGTGCCCTACCTGGGCACTGTTATACCCCGTATTTCCAGAGTATGTACGTGAGGGCGTACGTACAAAAGTTTAAGCCTTAAGTAGGCATAGGGACGAAAATTTGTGCACAACCCACGAAACGAATTGTTTTCCGACGAATCGTTTTCCAAACTTTGCGAGGGGAAAATTACGGCTATGTCATTTTTAATTTTTGCGGATTTTTCCGAGAGATGAAATATTTTGGACCAACGAGAGGGCGACACTTGTCACCCTCAAGTTGGCGGTTTGTGGTGGCCGATTGGGTGCTCATTTCGTGGCATGTTTTGTGGCCTAAACCATAGGTCAATGTTTGGAGTGAATTGTGGAGTAGATGGCTAGGGGGCACTTGTGCAAATCCACACCCTCCACTTGCCCCCCACTTGTCTTGATCTTGTCCATTGGTTTCCCTATAAATACCCCCCTTAGTTGAAGACTTCTTCATCCACTCCACACCTTTCTAGGTCTTGACCATCCTCCCCTCTTGTAGAAGATCTCGTCCAAAGAGCCTCCCCCCTCCCCCTTTGTGAGGCCTTTTGGCCTAGAGGTACCTCCCCTTCCTGGTGGTGCTAGCCGAGGGTACCCCCCTATCTTGAGTTGTTCTCGTGAAATACACCCCCCCATTGGTAGAAAAGTATTCTCCAAGTATTGTTACTATTCCAAAATACCTTGGCCCAAATACCTTGTAGTATTCCAAGGTTACATCTATACTAAAAGCCCAGAAATACTATTATACTTCCCTTCAGTCACAAAAACGAAACCCTAAGGAAAATCTTCATAGCCGGTTGAAGTATTAAGAAGAAGTTGCGTAGAACTTCTAAGGGTTGTTTGGAGCGGGTTGGAGCGCCCAGAGTAGGAGCTAAACGTTGCTCAGGATCGACATTTAAACTTGGATAATTTTGGGCTTATCGAGGTAAATATCTTGTCCTTCTATTGTAATTGGAAATTACATACTGTAGTAGTATAGAAATGAATATAAGATTCATAGAAGGATATTACAGAAGAGAATTGAACTGTAATAGAAGGATATTACAGAAAAGAATTGAACTGAAATCACATCAGAAGAATATTAAAGAAGAAGACTGAACTGTACTTACATAGGACTGTATTTACAGTAGAATTGTGTAGTTTGACGGGTAGGGAAGTGCTGCCCAATTTTCCGTAGAATCTTGTATCTAGATTTACTCTGCAGAGTATTCTAGACATTGATAGACTTATATAACCGTTATAGGTTGAAGTACTGCGAGTAGCGTATTCTACTCGAAAGGTGGAAAAGGCTAACAGGATTACAAGTACTTTGGAGCTATTTGCTAATAGTCGATAATCGTCGCGAGGTATGTGATTTTTCCTATCCTCTTGAGCATGATATTTTAAAAGAATATATATAGTACGGTAGACGTACGTGTGTTAACTGAACGTGGTTTTACTGCGATGTCTTTTGACTTGAGTCTAAATAATAAGAATCTGAAGTATCTCAAAAGAGTTAAGAAACCTTTTTGAAAGAAGAGTAATACTTGGTTTTAAAAGCTTAAGAGTTATACTAGCTTTATGAGAAGTTAGGTATAACGACTTAAGAGAGATAAAAAGAATGGTTTATTGCTTTTAGAAGTTAAGAGACTTGATCTTAAAAGATAAGAGACTTGACTTAATTAATTTAATATGAATTTTGTTAAAAAGTATGAAACCTCATTCGTGAGTAATGAGTACTTGGTTTTTAAAAGGAATAATGTTTTACTGATTTCAGAAATCAGAATAAGTATCGAACGAACCACTGCAACGTTAATAAAGGGAAATGTATTGACTAATTAAGTATTATTAAAACCAGTAGAAACCTCCATCTGCATAGAAGCTAAGATGAGATAAAATGACATTACATTTCCTAGATCATGGCTGCTTTAATAAGATTGTTATGAACAAGAATAACCTACTCACACATAAGGCATATGTTTCTCAAATTGTTTTAAAAGAGAATTATATTCTTAAGTGATTAAGACTATGAACCACGAAACCTTTCGAAAATGAGAAACTTGAGCATTTGAAAATAGGCAAACTTGTACGTTGTAAAAGGAATAATGTTGTTACATGATTTTACAAAGGGAAGTGTTTTGGTTTACTTAAAGAGATAATGTATGAATTACCTTGTGTGAATAACTTGACTATGTTGGTTTGTGATATCCTTGTAATACTTTCTTGTTGATTTGATAAGTAAACATGTTAGGATGCTACGTGTGTTAGTATCTTGTGATGTTTGTGTAAAGAGGTTTCCCTTGTTGTGCTTATGTTGTTTAACGATAAGCTGTTATGTTAGTATTATATCACTCACCTCTTGACATGATACCGGGGGTTAAGCTGCCCTCCGATGCGGGGTAGAATCGGTGATGCAGGACCATGATTCGAGAATACCTCACGCGGGTCCAGGGGACCTGCGCGAGCTACGAGAGTTCCGTGTTAGTGCGGCCTTTGTGGTCACGCGGTGCATGTGGCCACGCGGATCGCGAGTCGGGACGACGCCGGAGTAGCTACCGACGCGGGAATACCTACGCGCACATGCGAGTGGCCTACGCGGAGTCGCGAAAGTTCCAGACTAGACGCGCGACATTTGATATCGCGGCGAGTGGCGGCCGATCATGGCGGTTCAGACAGCACTCGTGATACGCTTTATGACCTTGTTGCACTGCGTGGGTTTTAGTAGTCGGTTATGCCTTCGCATTTACCCCAGACGGTTTTAGTAGTATGACACAGTGGGACACGGTGTTCATGTGTATTCCTCGGTGCTTTTATATCATAGATCGGCAGGTGAAAGGTATTCCACGCATGATTGATGTTGTGGGCGTGAGACCCATAGTTATATTTGAGTGATGACTTTGAGGCGTGAGTCCCGACTTGACATGGCGCTTATTTATCAGGAATCGTAGTTTGGTTATCATATATGTCTCCCGCTTTATATAGACTACTATGATTTCATTTACTGATATTTTCGGGCCACATACTGCAATTGCCAGATCGACCTCCTTCGGGGCCGCGTCACGCCGCAGGTAGAGGTACACGATCGCCGATCCTCGCCTTAGGATCACAGCGTTTTGGGAAGCTCCGTTTCTCCGGAGGCTTATCGATGGTATAGTCCCCTGTCGTTATAGTACTTACATTCGTGGTATGGCGGGCCCCGTCCCGCCATTGTTGTTATATCATTCTTAGAGGTATGTAAATCACATTGTGGCGAGTTTGTAAAAGGGATGAATCGTTCGGATTTAAGTTTTTATATATTTATGCCGAAAGACAACTTTTCTCGGATAATCGCTTTCACACTTCACGTTATTTCATGTCTTGTCTTATATTCCGATTACCGACGATGTATGTCTACTGGGTGCCCGGTAAGGCACGACCACGCCCGGGTTCGAGTCGTGACAAAAGTGGTATCGAGCGATTAATCCTCGGAAAGTGTCTAGGCACCGTATCTAGTAAGTCTTGATTATCGGTGTGTTGTGCACTACACCAATAATCGTGAGGCTATAGGATATTTAGGATTGGTTTCATTCTTCTCACCGAGATCGTGCTTAGAGTCGTGTTATAAGTTGACCCTCTAACGTATTTCTTTCCCTACCGCTTATGCCTCCGTGTAAGGCAACCCGCCCGAAGGAAAGCGGCAGGAGGCTGCGAGTAGAGCACAGAGGGTTACGAGGGCACAGGCCCAACCATCACCTGAGGTGGTGCTTCATTCGGGGAGTTCTGCTATGTCACCAGCCCCAGCAGAGTTTAGCCCAGCGGCAGCAGTTCCTACTGCGGCCATGATATTTGGACCTTCGCCCACGACCCGAGGCAAAGTATGGATCGCAAAGAGACGACCTACATTAGCTATGGATTTAGCAACCTGAAAGTATATTATGTACCGATTTATCACGGGTCTTGATGAGTATCTAAGAGAGGGTTGTGCAAGAGTAGCTCTTCAGTCAGGCTTGAGCATGGCCTGCGTACAGGCTTATGCGCAGCAGGCCGAGAAACGTAGGGATCGACGGGTTAACCAAGATCAGCAGAAGAGAGCCGAGCAGGTCCTTTGGTAACTTTCGAGTGGACCTTCTCGCAGCAGATCGTTATGCGCCTCCGCCGATCAGAGTGGTCCTCCGCGTGGTTCGTGGACGTTCGGGGTATGCAGGAGTTGGTCGATCTCCGTGGTGGTTCACGATACACGTAGTTCCGGCCACCGGATTCGATTTTCTCATTATTCACACAGGCGGCGTCATCCCGGGGAATGTCGTCTTGTTGTTGGTGCTTGTTTTACCTGCCCGGCAGGGCCATGTGTCGAAAGGGTGTCCTAGTAGGAGGGATGCAAGTAGGAGGACTCAGCCTACCGCATCGATTGCATTCGAGTTCGGAGAGGAAATGGTGTTAGCTGAGAGGCCACCACACCTCGCGGTGTGGCGTGTAAGTGTCATTGTGGGGAGTGTCGTACTTCTTCGACAGCTTGTTTTGCTTGCGGCCAGCAGGGCCATTTTGCGAGAAATTGTCCGACCAGAGGTGGCGCAAATGTAGAGACTCAGCCTTCAGGATCAACGGCTAGTTCGTCACCTTTCCTAGCTATGCGCCCAGCAGGGCAGGATTGATTGGGACGGCAGAAGGTAGTGAAGCAGTAGATACAGGTATATCCTTAACCCTCTAGAGATTTGTATGTGTAATAAGATGAGTATATCTTAAGTGTTATGTTCAGATAGCATTGTGTTAATTGTGATTAGAAATCATGGTTAGTTAAAAGGGTAAGATTGGGGATAAGGGAAAGTGTGAGCCTTAGAATGTTGTACGTAGAAACCTTAGAGGCGAGGCCATCTTAAGCAAGAGATTTATTGTTATGTTAACCTTTATCGGAGTGCTTAGTACACGTGAGATATGTCTGTGTGATAAGTCCCGGAGTGGTATGAAATGAAAGAGGGTAGTTGAGCTAAGAAGACCGCTAGGTTTTCGTAACGTGATTGTGAGATTGTTCCGGATCGAGGAACAAGAGTTTTTGCGCGATAGCGGGTCGGGTTGAGGACCGATCGCGGGTCAAACCGAGGCCTGCAATGTGGTGGGGTCAGTTCGAGGTGGTCCCACCAGGTGGTGGGGTCACGAGGGTGTTAGGCCCAAGTTTAGTTAACCATCGTACGAGTTCGTGGATGCGTTCGACCAGTAGTCGGGCCGATGAGGTCAGCCCATCTTGTCTTTTAGTCAAGACTGTTTACTCGGCAGGGGGTTATGCGAGATGATTATATCAGGAAGGTTTTAAGGCTGCACGAGGTGCCTACTTTCACCTTATGACGGGCAGGGGAGCCCAGGTTACGGCTATTTCTTTTTCTGGAAGTTTTACCAGGCAGGGTTAGAAACTCAGGTGAGTCTCAGTATCGCATTCGCCCTCGGGCCAGTATTTTGATTTTCAGGGGTAGCTGTGAGGATTGTTGCCTCCTGTTGAGGGAGTGTTTTATAGCTACCATATCAGTATTCGGATATCGCCTTATGACGCCTTGTAGGGGCGGAAGTGTAAGTTGCCGGTCGATTGGTTCAATGTTGGCGCGTTCGGATATTTGGTTCATTCTTGTTTCACAGGATGTGGATAGGTGAAGCCTATCCAGAGAGGTTATCGGCACTCGAGTCAGCGAAGTCGTGCGAATAATCGCGACGACGCTGGAGTTCGTGCCGGTGGGTCTTCTTGAAGGTACCACCCCGGAAAGGGTGTGACGAGTTTTGGAAAACAGAGGAAACTTAGCCGAGGTACTTTGAGCGCTTTCAGATCATTTGGAAAATAGGCCAAGTTGTCTATAGGTTTGCATTGCCGTCCGACGTAGGAGGCAGTACGTCCGGTCTTTTATGTTGCTAGGTTCGGAAAAGTATAGGAGATCCATCCAGATTGTTCCCAGTAATGATGACCAAGTTGGAGGTAGTAACCCAGAGATTTGGAAACTGAAGCAGTAACAGAAATGTGGTAAGTTATGAGAAAGAGTTCTAGTATACAAGAAAGGTACGACGAGTAAGAGTATAGAAGTGATCATTTAGTTTGTAAAGAAAATATGCGAAGAGAGTATCTTTTAGACCTTGGGTGGGAGCTTTTGTAGTGATGGAGGTGATTCCTCGTGGACTTGAAGTTGAGTAATGGCGCGTGTGTTATGTTATGGCCAGGTACGGCATGATTGTTTTCGTAAGTATAGTAGTGAAGACTATACGGGCGCATGTGTGTTTTGAGACTTAGAAGGAACATTCGGGATGAATGTTTCTAAGGAGGGGAGAATGTTATACCCCGTATTTCCAGAGTATGTACGTGAGGGCGTACGTACAAAAGTTTAAGCCTTAAGTAGGCATAGGGACGGAAATTTGTGCACAACCCACGAAACGAATTGTTTTCCGACGAATCGTTTTCCAAACTTTGCGAGGGGAAAATTACGGCTATGTCATTTTTAATTTTTGCGGATTTTTCCGAGAGATGAAATATTTTAGACCAACGAGAGGGCGACACTTGTCACCCTCAAGTTGGCGGTTTGTGGTGGCCGATTGGGTGCTCATTTCGTGGCATGTTTTGTGGCCTAAACCATGGGTCAATGTTTGGAGTGAATTGTGGAGTAGATGGCTAGGGGGCACTTGTGCAAATCCACACCCTCCACTTGCCCCCCACTTGTCTTGATCTTGTCCATTGGTTTCCCTATAAATACCCCCCTTAGTTGAAGACTTCTTCATCCACTCCACACCTTTCTAAGTCTTGAAAATCCTCCCCTCTCAGAAGCTCTCGTCCAAAGAGCCTTCCCCCTCCCCCTTTGTGAGGCCTTTTGGCCGAGAGGTACCCCCCCTTCCTAGTGGTGCTAGCCGAGGGTACCCCCCCTATCTTGAGTTGTTCTCGTGAAATACACCCCCCCCTTGGTAGAAAAGTATTCTCCAAGTATTGTTACTATTCCAAAATACATTGGCCCAAATAGCGTGTAGTATTCCAAGGTTACACCTATACTAAAAGCCGAAATACTATTATACTTCCTTCACCACAAAAACGAAACCCTAAGGAAAATCTTCATAGTAGGTTGAAGTATTAAGAAGAAGTTGCGTAAATTTCTAAGGGTTGTTTGGAGCGGGTTGAGCGCCTGAGTAGGAGCTAAACGTTGCTCAGGATCGACATTTAAACTTGGATAATTTTGGGCTTATCGAGGTAAATATCTTGTCCTTCTATTGTAATTGGAAATTACATACTGTAGTAGTATAGAAATGAATATAAGATTCATAGAAGGATATTCTGAGAAGAGAATTGAATGTAATAGAAGGATATTACGTAAAAGAATTGAATCAAATCACATCGGAAGAATATTAAAGAAGAAGATCGAATCAGATTTACATGGGATGTATTCTGATGAGAATTGTGTAGTTTGACGGGTAGGGAAGTGCTGCCCAATTTTCCGTAGAATCTTGTATCTAGATTTACTCTGCAGAGTAGTCTAGACATTGATAGACTTATATAACCGTTATAGGTTGAAGTACTGCGAGTAGCGTATTCTACTCGAAAGGTGGAAAAGGCTAACAGGATTACAAGTACTTTGGAGCTATTTGCTAATAGTCGATAATCGTCGCGAGGTATGTGATTCTTCCTATCCTCTTGAGCATGATATTTTAAAAGAATATATATAGTACGGTAGACGTACGTGTGTTAACTGAACGTGGTTTTACTGCGATGTCTTTTGACTTGAGTCTAAATAATAAGAATCTGAAGTATTTCAAAAGAGTTAAGAAACCTTTTTGAAAGAAGAGTAATACTTGGTTTTAAAAGCTTAAGAGTTATACTAGCTTTATGGGAAGTTAGGTATAACGACTTAAGAGAGATAAAAAGAATGGTTTATTGCTTTTAGAAGTTAAGAGACTTGATCTTAAAAGATAAGAGACTTGACTTAATTAATTTAATATGAATTTTGTTAAAAAGCGTGAAACCTCATTCGTGAGTAATGAGTACTTGGTTTTTAAAAGGAATAATGTTTTACTGATTTCGGAAATCAGAATAAGTATCGAACGAACCACTGCAGCGTTAATAAAGGGAAATGTATTGACTAATTAAGTATTATTAAAACCAGTAGAAACCTCCATCTGCATAGAAGCTAAGATGAGACAAAATGACATTACATTTCCTAGATCATGACTGCTTTAATAAGATTGTTATGAACAAGAATAACCTACTCACACATAAGGCATATGTTTCTCAAATTGTTTTAAAAGAGAATTATATTCTTAAGTGATTAAGACTATGAACCACGAAACCTTTCGAAAATGAGAAACTTGAGCATTTGAAAATAGGCAAACTTGTACGTTGTAAAAGGAATAATGTTGTTACTTGATTTTACAAAGGGAAGTGTTTTGGTTTACTTAAAGAGATAATGTATGAATTACCTTGTGTGAATAACTTGACTATGTTGGTTTGTGATAGCCTTGTAATACTTTCTTGTTGATTTGATAAGTAAACATGTTAGGATGCTACGTGTGTTAGTATCTTGTGATTGTTGTGTAAAGGGTTTCCACTTGTTGTGCTTATGTTGTTTAACGATAAGTTGTTATGTTAGTATTATATCACTCACCTCTTGACATGATACCGAGGTTGTCGCCTCCGACGCGGGTAGACTCAGTGATGCAGGACCATGATTCGAGAATACCTCATGCGGGTCCAGGGACCTATGCGAGCTACGAGAGTTCCGTGTTAGTGTCGCGGCCTTTGTGGTCATGCGGTGCATGTGGCCACGCGGATCGCGAGTCGGGGCGATGCCGGGAGTAGCTACCCTCGATGCGGGAATACCTCATGCGGGCATGTGAGTGGACTATGCGGAGCTGCGGAAGTTCCAGGGACTAGACGCGCACATTTGATATCGCGCGAGTGGCGGCCGATCATGGCGGTCTAGATGCAGACCTCGTGATACGATTTATGACCTTGTTGTACCGTGGGTTTTAGTAGTCGGTTATGCCTTCGCACTTACCCCGCACGGTTTTAGTATGACACAGTGGGACACTGGTGTTCATGTGTATTCCTTGGTGCTTTTATATCATAGGCGGTGAGGAAGGTATTCCATGGGCATGATTGATGTTGTGGGCGTGAGACCCATAGTTATATTTGAGTGATGACTTTGAGGCGTGAGTCACGACTTGACATATCGCTTATTTATTGTGAGCGTAGTTTGGTTATCATATATGTCTCTGCTTTATATAGACTACTATGATTTCATTTCTGATATTTTGATTTCACATACTTGGTACTGTTATCGACCTCGCCGGAGTGCGTTCATCTGCGGTAGAGGTACACAAGTCGTCGATCCATTTTAGGATCACGATTCAGCGTTTTGGGAAGCTCCGTTTCTCGGAGGCTTATCGATGGTATAGTCCTGTCGTTATAGGTACTTACATTCAGGGTATGGCGGGGCCCTGTCGCCATTGTTGTTATATCATTCTTAAGTGCGTAGTCTTGTTTTGGCGAGTTTGTAAAGGATGTAGCATTCGGATTTAAGTTTTTATATATTTATGCCGAAAGGCAACTTTTCTCAGATAACTGTTTCACACTTCATGTTATTTCATGTCTTGTCTTATATTCCGCTGATTACTCTGATGTATGTCTACTTGGGTGCCCGGGGTAAGGCACCAGTCACGGGCCCGGGTTCGGGTCGTGACAGGCACCCCTTTCGGTACACATCAGAGAATAGCAGCGGAACATACACAACTGATATAATCTTAAAAGATAAAATCTTAAAAGATAAAATAACAACAGGCTAGCCGATAAGGCCACTTTCCGTAAACTATACAAATAAAGCAGTACTTTATTTTTCTTTACAGCCCAAACCACAATGTGACTACAGACCTCTAAGAATAACAACTCAAGTGACGGGCCCCGCCATACCCCTGAATGTAAAACAACCGACAATACCAGGGATAAGCCTCCGGAATAAAGAAGCTTCTCAACAGCTGAACATTGATCCTAAGAGTGAGGATCGAATACGTACTCTACTGCGGCGTGAACGCAGCCCAAGGAGGTCAAGACAACATGTACCAAATATGTGAAACCGAAAATCAGAATGAAATCATAATTCTAAAATAAAGCGAGATGTATGATAACTCAATTAACGACACGATTGCCTTACTAACAATGAGAGTAAATAGTAGTATACTTACAATATAAAATAGGAAGCTCGCGATCAAAGGGACCACCCGCGCAGATTGTCGTTAGCGATCCTACACCTGGGACTATTTCACCCGCATAGGTCGCGTGGACCCGCATGAGGTATTCCTCGCATGGGACTATTTCACCCGCATAAGCCCTTACGGACTCGCATGAGGTATTCCTCGCATTGGCTGTATCCGCCCGCATGAGACTATTTCACCCGCATAAGCCCTTACGGACTCGCATGAGGTATTCCTCGCATCGTGGGTAGCAAATCCACGGAATATGCAAATGCCACAAACCCGGGGAATGACCCCGCAATGAATAATATACCACTAGCACAAACCGGCTATCATACATAACATAAGCACTACCGGCTTATCATACAATATATAAGCAAGTTAAGAAATCTCCTAACTTCTTATTATCCTTGTTCATATACACTCTCATTTTAGTTTACTTAAGGCACTAACATGTCTTTATAAAATCCGGGAATTTAACCCAAAGTACTACGTACTTTTACTCTTTAAAACAAATGACTCTTTTTCCTATAAAACTTTCAAGATACTAATTAACCATAGTATCAAGTCGAAATTTCGTTTCAAGACAAGTCACAATACCTTTAGAAATAAAGTTAGGTTTCTAAATCAAGTGACTCCTTTTCTTATAAAATCTTAGGCAATTGATGCCTTAAAATCAAGTCATTTATCATACTTAAATTACTTAGAGTAAACCACTCTCTTTAACTTTCCATAAAGCTATTATAACCAACTTCCCATAAAGCCGTTATACTAGCTTTATACATTAGCAACTTACATACTTCTTTATAACCAAGAGACTTAAACTTTCCAACAAAACAAGTACCAATAATACTTTCAACATACTTAAAGTCTCTTATCTTTTGAAAGCCAAGATATCCTTAATATTTAACAAGTGAGTTAATTCCCTAACTCAATCAACTTGGACATGCTTAAAATAAGCCAAGGATATCAAATGGACCTAGATTGTCAAAATTCAGACGCCATCGTATTATACATTTACAACCTATTCATGCTCAAGAGATAAGAAAGTTCCACATACCTCTTCGGTTTAATCCACCTGCTAAGTCCAATTCGCCGTACGTAGTATGTCAACCTATAATGACCATAGTACGTCTATTAACATCTTACTTCAAACGTAGAATATTATAAGTGTAAAGTCTCTAAATTCTACGAAAAATCGGACAGCACCTCCTTTGTTTGTACTCACTTGCCACCTTTTTCAAGGCCGAATACAATAACCAAACACGCCACATTTAAGGCCCAACAAAGTAGCTAACAATAGGGGATTACACGCTTAATCAAGACATGTAAAATTCCGCCCCACAATATATAACAAACTAGTCTAAACTAACACAAACCACTAGTCCAATTTCGGCCACATTGAGATGCAACAATACCAATTCTTATCCAATTTCCATTTCAATCCAAGTTGTTAGCATAACATGATATCAAGTCGCAATCGATTATAACTACTATAATCTTCAAGTAAGTAACATGCGACAATTCTAGTTAACGACCAAATTGTAATTCAATTTCAAATGACTTAACATGTCATTTTCGGATTTGAGCTTCCAAATTTCCATAACACTTATCCAACTTCATAACACATATTACATGATCATTTATAACTTATAATAACATGGAATCTTCAATTACAAAAGTAAGACGAAGATTATACCTCATTTAGCCCAAATATGATCCAAGATTGCAAGTCGATCCTTAGCAACTTTAGCTCCTCCTTTCGACGTTCCAAACCATTCCAAGCAACCTTTAGATGCCTATGAAGAACTCTTCTTCAAGTTCCATCTTCAAAGTTGAATAATCCCTTAGGTTTTTGCCTTGCGACTAATACGAAAACACCACATTTCCGGGATCTTTCTATGGAGAAACACTTACAATACCCTTAGGTACCTTGGTTTAAAGTGGGGGGATTATTGGACAAGAAACAAAAAAAAATTCTCTCTTGAAGCGTGCTAAAGCCGAAAGCCCTCTAAGGGTGTCTTCAAATTTTCTTGAAAAATTCTAAGTGTTAAGCCTTGTCTTGCTACTAAGGAGCTTATATAACCAAATGGAAGGTCTAGATTAGAACAAATGGGTGGTTTGGATGCACTTCACAAGGATCAAGCCAAGTGTCATTGACTTGGTCAACAATGTCAAGCTCTTTCCTTTGCAAGACTTGATCTTTTAAATTATGGTCAAATGACCATTTCCCCCATGTCATTTTTGTCCAAGACCATTAAGGGGGGGTGACACGTGTCGCCCTCCCGTTCGTCGCAATATTTCGCTTTCCGACAATTCCATAATTCCGATAAATCTTTACTCGTCTCAAACTTTAACATTTTTGAGTTCTTACGTACGTTCTTAGAAACATATCCTGAAATTCCGGGGTGTAACATTTTTCCCCCCTTAGAAACATTCGTCCCCGAATGTTCTTTCGGGAGTCAAACTTAAAGATAGCGACATAGTCTCCTTACAACCCCTACATACCAATAATACCACACGTGGCCACATAACAATGCTCATACAAAGATGTCAAGCTGAACCCCATGTGTCAACGTCGGTTATCTGCATAAAGCTTCTGCTGACTCTAAGCTTACTAATAATCTTTTCCGGATAAGCTTCGCCTTATCCATAGCCCGTTGAGTCAAGTCTGGACCAAATAACTGAACCTCGCCTATGTCGAACCATCCAACCGGTGATCTACACTTTCTTACATACAAGGCCTCATACAGGGCCATCTGAAAACTGGAAGGGTATCTGTTATCGTACGTAACACGACAAGAGGCAATTAACCTTCCCGGCTATTTCTGAAATAAAAAACACAGGCCCGCAACCTATCCTCAAGTGCCTGGATAGTACGCTGCTCGACCCGTCGGTCTGAGGGTGTAATGCAACACTGAGACTCACCTGTGTCCCTAATCCCTTCTGAAAGACCTCCAGAAGTTATCCGTAACCGAGCTCATCTGTCTGTCATCATAAACGTAGGAACCCTGTGCAGTCTCACAATCTCTCTGCTATACAAGCTAGTAAAACCTCAGCCGAGTAAGTGGTCCCAACAGGAAGAACACGGCTAGTTTCGTCAGCCCATTTACCATGACCCCCAGGGAGTCGCACTTCCTCCGAGTACGATGCCACCCTGTAACAAGATCCATATTAAAAACCGCCCATGCCTAAGTCGGGGTCTAAATCGCCTGTAATAGCCCACTGGGCTTCTGGTGTTCAACCATGACCTGCTACTAATTCGGATATTAAGCAACAACTCTGCTACGTCCCTTTTCCGGTCATCTTACCCATACATACTTCTGAGGTCACGACACAACTTAGTCAACCCCAAACAATTTGAGCAATAAGCACTGTATGCCTCACCTAAAACCTGCTGACTAGTCCTGCAGCACCGGGTACACACAATCTATCCTCATATCACAGCACCTCATCCGGTGCTACTCAAGCAGGCTCTTCACTTCTTGTAGAGTCGTATCTTGATACCGCATCATAACTGGATCCTCGTACTGTCGCCCCTTTACCTCTTCAACGACGGAAGACTCGGCAACCTCTCGGATCTAAACTTCATTAACCTTGGAAACAATAACCGAACCCCTCGGCTCGGTAGCTGAAGAATCTCACGGACCACGTCCTGTCTATCTGGCTGCCCATCTGGCAGACTACCCTTATATCCACGACAAAGAGTACCTGTAACTGTCTTGGATTTCCCTGGATGGCATAGGATATCGATATCACAATCCTTGAATAACTCTAACCACCGTCGCTGTCGCAAATTCTATTGCCTCAGTCTGCAGACATACCGGAGGCTTTTGTGGTCTGCACAAATATCCACATGGAGTCTGTAAATACGTCATGCCCCCCAAATCTTCAAGGCATGATTTAACTGCCGCCAGCTCTAAATCGGAAGTGGCGTAATTTCCTTTCCTGCTTCTCTAACTACCGGGAAAACATAGGCTCTATCCTTATCGGGTTGCGTCAGCACACAACCTATCCCAAAACTCAACGTGCTATCCTAATAACCTAACCCTCTAGTCTTTCAGGAGGAGTTAGAACTGTAGTCGAGTCAACTTATCTTCCAATAACTGGAAGCCTTTCTCATTCCTGTGAAATATTCGGGTATCCTTAATCTCACCTATGGTTCCTGTTTCCCTTTATCTGTTGCAACCAAACTTGGTCACTAAACTTAGATTTGATTCATTTGCTTGCCTCCTGGCTAAGACTTCCTGTCAATCACAATTTAGTGGGGGGAGGTTTTCCTTGATCTCGTCAAGTAGTAACCCGATGCTACCACCTTTCCTCAAGGTGTTCTTGCTGTCCATTATTTACTAATGGTCTTACACTAGTCTGGGGTCATCATATCTCGTGCAACTTTCATAACCATAGTCGTATTCTCCTTTATTATTCTGGTCATAACCTTACCTTAGGCTTACTATTAGCAAAAGTATTTCTATCTTGATTCATAATCGTACAGTTTCATACATGCATAAACTGCATTTATATCTTTACGATACTTCCTCGACCAATTAAATGCGTGCTCGAAATACCCCAACACAACACTTTTCCCACGGTTACCCACAATCAGAACCTATGGCATGACGATCAAGACCTTACCGTCTCCTATCCTTCGCCTAACAACATGGGTACACATAATACGTAAACTGTCCTTACGTGGGGGAGAGAAATTATCTCCCTTTCTTAAACTTTACTTGGAGTCAAAACCCTAAACAAAGGGTCCTCTTGCTGTCCAGTAATTCTCTAATCTTCACACACCGCCTTTAAGTTCGTGTAGATTTTCCAATCTACCAAAGATGCCCTCGATTTTTCCATGGCGGCACTCGTACTTATTTTATTCTTGCCTTGCACATTTTCTGAAATTATCAGGAAGGTCGTGGCCCCGACGGCCACACCAAACTAACTCCAAGTACCTCGAGAGCACTTAACATAAATTCCTTCAAATTCAAATATTACTTACTTTCTGCGTCAATTTTCCTCAGTGAACAAGTCACGGACTTAAAAGAAAAACATGATGCCAAGGAGGAAGGATAATTCATCGGTTACTACCACTTCTCTTCCTTTACCTTTGGATAATCGACTTACGGAAAAGCGGAATCGAGCCAAACTCTCTGCGATCAACATTGGCATAACAAGGGGCAACTAGCGTACTCATAATGACCTCAACGTCTGTCATAACAGCTCTGCTAGATCTGCTGAGGTCCAACGTATCATTCTGCAATTATCTACCATTTCGGCTACCACCCAACACTCCGGGTGTAGTCACTCGAAAGGTTCTCATAGATTCGGGCTTTATTTCCTTACACTTGGTTGCTCTTTTTTTCTTTGGTCGTACTATTTCCGTACTTCCAAACTTATACTAGCATCGTCATAAACTCCACTAATTACGGCCTCGCTCTTTGGAGTTACTAAATTAAACAATATAAGGCCTATTTCGGCTCTCATGACACAGTTAGGTGGAACACGTCCACGAACAGTAAAATGATTAACTAAACTTGGGCGCGCACGCCGTGACCTGTCACGTGGCGGGACTACTACCAACTGATCCCATTTCATTTCAAACTATGGGGCGACCCTTAGATCTGACGACTCGGCGTCGTATTTAACTCTTTTCCTTGGTCTGTCTTAACTTTTTACTACCCGAGGAGGCCTTATATACCTAAGGTCTCGGTGGTTATCAACATTCCTAGGCTCACAATTCCCATGATCCAAGCCTAACTTATCAGTCCCCGTAGCGGGTACAAAACTTCTCGATATCATGAATCGGGTTGTCTTGTCCACAACAACCATACTTACTCCATACGGATCTCACCCGTACCATATTCGAAATCCTACTACGTAGCTTAATCTATTAACATAGTCTTCCATTAAGTCCCTTAATTACCCTCTTGAGGGTCCATTACATCCTCACACAACTCATCATCACCTAATTATCTCAAATTGACACGTAAAACCTTGATGAGAGTTCCTTAACTGTTTCATACCTTCCCGATATTTATTTAGTCCTTACCAAATCCTGGTAATCTAAAATCATTCTAGGCAACACGCGTCTGACCCTCATACCTAATTTTGTATAGTAGTATGTCCCAATACCAACTATACTACAAACATTACCAACCTGGATACGCAATCCACATAATCTTTCCTAGGTCACTGTTGCCTTTCTCGTAGCTGCAAACAACATGACTTGTTAGGAGAGGCGACCACACAACCATCTGACTCTCATACGATCTTAGAGTGAGAAGAATGGAAACCAATCCTAAATGTCCTGCGACCTCACGATTATAGATGTGGTGCACAACACACCGATAATCAAGACTCTACTAGACACGATGCGTAGACACTTTCAGAGACTAAGCGCTCGATACCACTTTGTCACGACCCGACCTCGGTACCTGCACAGGCACCCATTTGGTACACGTCGAGGAGAATAGCGGAACATACCTGATAAAATCTTAAAAGATAAAATAACAACAGCTAGCCGATAAGGCCACGCCAGTAAACTATACAAATAAAGCGATCTTTTTTTCTTTCTGACCAAACCATAATGTGACTACGGACCTAAGAATAACAACTCTGGCGGGACGGGGCCGCCATACCTGAATGTACAACAACCGACAATACCGAGGATAAGCCTCGGAATAAAGGAGCTTCTCAGCGGTGAGCAGTGATCTAGAGTGAGGATCGTGAACATACTCTACTGCGGCGTGAGCGGCCCAGAAGGTCGATCTAACATGTACCAAATATGTGGCCAGAAATGCGTAATGAAATCATAAGTCTAAAATAAAGCGGAGATAGGTATGATAACTCGATTAACGATGCGGTGTCTTACTATGATGAGTAAATAGTAGTATACTTCTGATATAAAATAGGAAGCTCGCGATCAAAGTAGGACCACCCGCATGATGTCGTTAAGCAATCCTACACGTGACTATTTCACCGCGTAGGTCGCGTGGACCCGCGTGAGGTATTCCTCGCGTGGGACTATTTCACCGCGTAAGCCGCCTGGACTCGCGAGGTATTCCTTGCGTAAGGTGTATCCGCGCGTGGGACTATTTCACCGCGTAAGCCACTTACGGACTCGCGTGAGGTATTCGCCGCATCGTGGGTAGCAAATCCACGGAATATGCAAATGCCACAAACGGGAATGACCACATGATGAATAATATACCACTAGCACAAGGCTATCATACATAACATAAGCACTTTGAAACATCTGATATATAAGCAAGTTAAGAAATCCCCTAACTTCTTATTATCCTTGTTCATATACAATCTCATTTTAGTTTACTTAAGGCACTAACATGTCTTTATAAAATCCGGGAATTTAACCCAAAGTACTACGTACTTCTACTCTTTAAAACAAATGACTCTTTTTCCTATAAAACTTCCAAGATACTAATTAACCATAGTATCAAGTCGAAATTTCGTTTCAAGACAAGTCACAATACCTTTAGAAATAAAGTTAGGTTTCTAAATCAAGTGACTCCTTTTCTTATAAAATCTTAGGCAATTGATGCCTTAAAATCAAGTCATTTATCATACTTAAATTACTTAGAGTAAACCACTCTCTTTAACTTTCCATAAAGCTATTATAACCAACTTCCCACAAAGCCGTTATACTAGCTTTATACATTAGCAACTTACATACTTCTTATTAACCAAGAGACTTAAACTTTCCAACAAAACAAGTACCAATAATACTTTCAACATACTTAAAGTCTCTTATCTTTTGAAAGCCAAGATATCCTTAATATTTAACAAGTGAGTTAATTCCCTAACTCAATCAACTTGGACATGCTTAAAATAAGCCAAGGATATCAAATGGACCTAGATTGTCAAAATCTTGCGTTCTGCGTACTATACATTTACAACCTATTCATGCTCAAGAGATAAGAAAGTTCTACATACCTCTTGGTTTAATCCACTGCTAAGTCCAATTCGCGTCGTAGTATGTCAACCTATAATGACCATAGTGCGTCTATTAACATCTTACTTCAAGCGTAGAATATTATAAGTGTAAAGTCTCTAAATTCTACGGAAAATCGAATGACGCCTCCTTTGTTTCTACTCACTTGCCACCTTTTCAAGGCGAATACAATAACCAAACACGCGCATTTAAGGCCCAACAAAGTAGCTAACAATAGGGGATTACACGCTTAATCAAGACATGTAAAATTCCGCCCCACAATATATAACAAACTAGTCTAAACTAACACAAACCACTAGTCCAATTTCGGCCACATTGAGATGCAACAATACCAATTCTTATCC
Source organism: Przewalskia tangutica (assembly GCA_029844215.1). Classification (NCBI taxonomy): domain Eukaryota; kingdom Viridiplantae; phylum Streptophyta; class Magnoliopsida; order Solanales; family Solanaceae; genus Przewalskia; species Przewalskia tangutica. The sequence goes on along the minus strand of CM056726.1, from coordinate 119,054,718 downwards.
AATTTCCATTTCAATCCAAGTTGTTAGCATAACATGATATCAAGTCGCAATCGATTATAACTACTATAATCTTCAAGTAAGTAACATGCGACAATTCTAGTTAACGACCAAATTGTAATTCAATTTCAAATGACTTAACATGTCATTTTCGGATTTGAGCTTCCAAATTTCCATAACACTTATCCAACTTCATAACACATATTACATGATCATTTCTAACTTATAATAACATGGAATCTTCAATTACAAAAGTAAGACGAAGATTATACCTCATTTAGCCCAAATATGATCCAAGATTGCAAGTCGATCCTTAGCAACTTTAGCTCCTCCTTTCGACGTTCCAAACCATTCCAAGCAACCTTTAGATGCCTATGAAGAACTTTTCTTCAAGTTCCATCTTCAAAGTTGAATAATCCCTTAGGTTTTCGCCTTGCGACTAATACGAAAACACCACATTTCCGGGATCTTTCTATGGAGAAACACTTACAATACCCTTAGGTACCTTGGTTTAAAGTGGGGGGGGATTATTGGACAAGAAACAAAAAAATTTCTCTCTTGAAGGGTGCTAAAGCCAAGAGCCCTCTAAGGGTGTCTTCAAATTTTCTTGAAAAATTCTAAGTGTTAAGCCTTGTCTTGCTACTAAGGAGCTTATATAACCAAATGGAAGGTCTAGATTAGAACAAATGGGTGGTTTGGATGCACTTCACAAGGATCAAGCCAAGTGGCATTGACTTGGTCAACAATGTCAAGCTCTTGCCTTTGCAAGACTTGATCTTTTAAATTATGGTCAAATGACCATTTCCCCCATGTCATTTTCGTCCAAGACCATTAAGGGGGGGGGGGGGTGACACGTGTCGCCCTCCGATTAAATCATGATATTTCGCTTTCCGACAATTCCATAATTCCGATAAATCTTTACTCGTCTAAAACCTTAACATTTTTGAGTTCTTACGTACGTTCTTAGAAACATATCCTGAAATTACGGGGTGTAACAGATATGATATGATGGGCTGTGCACAGAGGCTTGATGGCGTTATATACGCAGATGTGTATGCATGACCGCATTGTGCATGACATTTAGACATATTAGGGCCCTTAAAGACATTCTGCACACGCATGATACTTATGCATATTTTGGTCCTCAGAGGCATTCTGCACATACATGATACTTATGCATATTAGGACGCTCAGAGGCATTCTGCACAAACATGATACTTAAGAATATTATAGCCCTCAGAGGCATTCTTTACTGGTTGGTTGTTTCTTGTCTCATGTTACTTTCAGATCTCCACTATGTTATTCTTCATGCCTGACATACTTGGTACATCAATCGTACTGACGTCTCTTTTGTCGGAGAACACTGCGTTTCATGCCCGCAGACTCAGATAAACAGGGTGACGGTTAACACTAGTAGGTTGTTGGTTCAGCACATATTGGAGCACTCCACTTATTCCGGAGTAGCAGTCTAATCTTGGTATGGTATTTCTGCATATGCATAGGGGTATGGCGGGGCCCTATTCTGACAATATGATGGCTTGTAGACAATTGTCCTATGTATAGTGATCATGTATGACTTTGTCGGCCTTAATATCTATATATGCATAGGTTGGGTTCTTCCATTTACAGATTTTACTCTAAAGAATTAGTAATTTTGCTTTTACGATTCATATGAGATCAACTGACTTGCTGAGTCTTTTAACAAGAATGATAGAGATACAGTTCAGCCGAGTTATTCAAAATAGAAACTTTTTACTGACATTGTCTTAACTTGAAGGATTCCAAAGTTAGCTAGTTCTTATGTAATACTTGTGTCATTTATTAAAAGTCAGCATTTGATCATGATAGAGTATGAAGGGAAAAAACTGCTTTACCACATAAGAAACATGTATTCGTATATTTATCAGAAAGGAGATAGGGGTTGAACTAGGGCTGGCGGTGGTAGGGCGGACTCTTGAGATCGAGATAGGCGAGTCGGACGGCCATGACCTTAGGTTGAACACATAATTTTCAACATTCAAAGAATACAACATTCTTTATATAATTGTATACATGTTAAATTTTAACTAAAAAGAGCAATAAAAACATATTCGAATTAACACAGAATTTGACCGAACTAAGTTATTCAACGGCTACATGTATGATAGATTTAATCAGTAATTTTTTTCTCTAATCAAAACAGTGACTATTTTAATTAAGAACAGTAACTATTTTCTTCTTAAGTTAATAACATATAAAAATATGGAGGGACGGTTTCTAACACACATTTGACAGGAGAATTTGGTTAACCAAAAACGGTATTTAAAAAAAGGCAGCCCGATACACTAATCTCCCGCTATGCGCGGGGTCCGGAAAAGGGCCGAACCACAAGGGTCGATTGAACACAGCCTTACTTCACATTTTTGCAAGAGACTGTTTCCACAGTTTGAACTCATGACCTCTTAGTCACATGACAACAACTTTATCAGTATTAAAAGTCAAAATACTTAGAATCGTGTATTAAAAGTCAACACTTGATCATGATAGTGAAATTATGTATGCCCTAAAGACAATCATTATTAGAGATAAATGTAATTGAACACATTCGTATTATTAATAAGATTAATATATTTATGGCATTTACAATTATTGAATTATTATTTGATTGTTAGTAATTATTCAATAATGTGCATCACATGAGCTTAAGTTGTCATTAATAGAGTGAGATATTGATGATAAAGCGTAACTCTCAAAATAGCCTCGACTAAAGATCATTGAGAATGAGATATCGATTGTCACGACCCGACCCGACGGGCCGCGACTAAGCGCCCTAATGACGTCATTATACTAATCATGTCACGTAATCAGACTGACACTAAGGACAATGTGAAATTCGGCAGCATAACGCCGCAATCATAACACATGTCCGAATAGACAAGCCGGCAAAGCTGCCTTTACATACAAATAACCCTGTCTCCTGATGAGTCACATCTAAGCAAATATAACAAAGGACCTGGCCGACAAAGTTTGTCACTATATCTGAGCATCCTAAAGCAGTCTGATAGCACATATACAAAAATAGGTTCACAACTCCACATACGTACAATCCACGACTGTCTACAGACCTCTATGAGAAGGATAACGACATATGACGGGACAGGGTCCCGTCGTGCCCCTAAATGTGTATAAGTAAAAAACAAGGTTCTGTACCAAAATAACTAGCTCTGAATCAATGGAGCTTTCTCAACAACTGATCAAGAATCCTAGACTGGAGGATCACCGAGTACACATACTGCGGGCATGAAAGCGGCCCAGAAAAAGGGTCGATCTGAAAGAATGTCTAGAGTATATGAAACGTAAAGTACAAGTAGATAATCATAACTGACCAAAACGTACATGAGACAAGTAAGGAAATCAAATACCAAATCCAACTGTGTCATATATAAAAAATATGAGAGTCGACTGTGCCTTATAAAAATGAGAGTCATATCAAAATCATGAATATCTATCCATATAATCATATATATATATATATATATATATATAAATATACTATCCTGGGTATCTATACCCGCATCATGGATGTCTGTCCATGAAATTATCATACATATACTATCATGTGTATCTATACCTGCATCATGGATACATGTCTATGGAATAATCATATATATACATATAACGTGTCCCGACCCTCTAGTGAGGGACTTGGTGAATTCATATAATCATATCCAGCACGAATAGAGTATCATGAGTAACTATACAATTTAAATCATCACTTTGACTTTCAATAAAATCATTATAATAAACTCTTTTACTGAAAAATCATAGGCACTTCTCATAACTAACATCTTTAGGAATTAGACTGTGTAGAAATCATGTACGTCCGCCGTACTATCATTAAATCATTCCAGAAAGAAAGAAGGAAGAGTTTCACATACCTTTTATTCGAGCTAGCCAACTCAATATTAGAACACGTCTCGTCTAATACTTCAACCTATAATAAAGGGTAACGTCCGTCAATTCTATGATTTCTAACGTAAGTTATATCGAAAGACGACTCTCTTTTCTATAGAAATTCGGGCAGCACTTTCTCTATTTATGTGCATATCCACAACTTACGAATCAAGCCAGCAACACCAAATAACAATCACAACGTAGATATATAACCAAAACAATCCCAGATATTCCATTTACGTCATCAATACATATTCCTTCTCTTTTACATTTATGCAATACAACAACTACAACAACCAAGGTGATTACTACACCTATTTCTCTTGTTAATCCATATTAGAACAATCTTAAAACAGTCCATCAACTCTAGCGACAACAACAAGAGTTCGAGTCCTATAATTTGCAACATAACACTCTTTTTACACTTTAATTTCTTTAAGACATGTATTAGTAATTGCCACAACATATATACATGTTTAAAAGAAAATTTCCAACATTTTAACTTCGCAAATCAGCCCTTAATACCTCACAACAATGTCCAATAATTCCATGTAAGTTTCGGCCAACAACAACATAATTCCATACTCTTTAGTTAACTTCTTAAAATCCAATTCATGTTCCAATAATTCCTTATGAACGACTATAACTTAAATATCAAGATTTCCTTCAATTTCAACATGTGATTAGTGATGATAATAGAAATAACGTAATCGAATTCAATGTATACCAAAAACAGTCCCTAATTCGGTATCAATATCCAAAATATTCACATGCAATGCCTTAATTCCAAATTTCTCTTAACACAAATTCATTTCTTAAACTACAACAACACACACTTCAATTATACCATAGAAAGAAGAGTTTCATACCTTAAATTATGCCAAAACAGTCACTTAAACACACCCACTGCCCACGTTTTCCTTCACCAATTCTATCATTTCCTCAACTTCAAAATGACATGCAAGTTTAATCCACCTTTCTCACATGTTTTTCTTCCAAAAACTCACCTCAAAAATCTGAAATTCTGGATTGAAATTTTCGGCCAGCAGTGGCGAGTTGTCCACTGTTTTGGTGGTTAAATTGACTTAGAAATTTGATGAGAAATTTAATCTAGGAAGAAGTAGATGAAAGCTTAAATTCTTGGCTATGAAAATGGTGTGGGATTCGGCCAAGAGGAAGAGAGGAAGAAGAAGGTGAGTTGGAAATGAAATCTTGAGATTAGGGGGAGGTGAAAGGTTATAAATCCTTAAGGGCAAAATTTGAAAAATAAAATTACACTTTGGTCCATCTCCTTTAATTGTATACTTCATTTAATCCCTCAAGTAATAATTAAAGCTTGGATCCCACTTCTTTTAATTCCCGAAAATTTCATAAGGTATCGTATTCTCAATGTCATAATTCATATAATACGTTACTAATCCATAATGAAAATATATATAACTATCATTATAGTTTCCAACGTCACACTCGTTGTAACCAAAAAATTTCCGGACTCACATCCTTTTATATACTAATTTTCGTATTAACATATGTAAGTATACTTTATATCTAATATTTGAAGCTTATTTCTTAATGATGTTCTTAATTATCGCCTTAAACTTACGAGGTGTAACATCGATGATCTATTATAAGTCGACATGTGGTCTGCATCACATTCTTGAAGAATAGAGTATGTCTCACCTGCTGCGAGTAATGGTTACTAGTGATGGATACATGAATATTTTTAAAAAGTATTGGCATACCCTGCTGATAAACTTTTTGTTATGCATGTCTAGAGTGTTATCAGCATGTGGGAGATAAAGATCCTTTGACTTGAGGTCAATACGCACATTATTTACAGAGTAATGTACTTTGACCATGCCCTAAGATTAAGATCCTTATAAGATAAGATACGGCTTCTGTTAGGTGCATTATGATGTAAACTAAAGTGGTCATTGGGCCAAGAATAGGATTCATTCCTCGATTGGATATTCGAGAGAACACTCAACTTCTCAGTGATATTAGGTCGACCAAGTGATTGACCAATGCAAGAGACATATTTAGAATATGGTCTAGTTGTCGACTAATATAGTTGAGATAAAGTGATCAAGCCATTTGGATAGACACGTGGCAAATCCTAAGCTTGATCGAGTGTATCGCGAATGAAAGGACTTATCAGCTCACATAAAGGTTATGTTTGTTGAATTCATGTAAACGTACTTCATATATTGAGTCTGTCGTACGACGCAGTCTAGGAGCTCCGTATGAACCTTAATTGGATTAGTGTAAATATATGAAGGTCTATAGGATACTATGTCAATTGTCTCTTCGATCTAAGGGTGTATCGAGAAAGTATTAAATATTCGATTTGGAATCGAGATATTTAAATTGATAATAATTATGGGATAATTTCTATTTGATGAAAATTATTTAATTAAGTCAAAATTGAATTTTGGATTTAAATAAACGTGTTGAATATATATTAACAAAATGAGACGTAAGGCGCCACGGTGCCTACTAGGCTGAGCCACAGCACCGACCCAACAATGGACCCAGTCAGACTGTCTCACTGCACCTCAGTTTTTGGGCCAGACTTTGTCACGATCCAACTTACGAGTCGTGATGGCACCTACCCTAATCCCCCGAGTAGGCAAACCACGTTCTCATTAATAAGTTAAATCAACAGAAAATAAATAAAGAAAAAGAAGTTATAAGTCTTAAACACTTAGTTTCCCAAAATCTGGTCAAAAGGATACAAGAGCGCTAATAAGTCTAAAAATAAAAGTTTGAAAGAACTCCCAAAGGCCACATATTGTCTGTCAACTAACAAGAAAATGGAATTAACTAAGAAGCCTTCAGGGGCCACGAATGACCAAGTAGCTCACCCTGAATGATTGGAAAATGTCCACCTCGCGGATCAGCCACGTGGCGTAGAACTGGAACCTGGATCGTACTCTGCACTCAACAAAAGTACAGCAAGAGTAGTATCAGTACAACACTAGTACCGGTAAGCATCATAGGCCGACAATGATTAGATAACGCATGAAGAAGTTGAAACCAACAAGTAGCACATAGAGCACACAGGCATGGTCACATATCATATACAGGTAAGGTGTAAAGAAATCAAGAAACAGGCAGGACAGATAAAATTCACCAATGATCAGTCAAATATAAGAGTGGATGAATGCAATGCAGTGCAATAGTCACCTCTCTCACTCCACTCTTGTACACACATGCTAAGGGCAGTGCCTCAAATACATGACCCATGGGGGACCCGCGAAGTCCATGTACCACTCGTGCTCTCCGACAGAAACCTCAGAGGCTATCAATCACTCATGCTCTCCGGCAGAAACCTCGGAGGCTATCAATCACTCGTGTTCTCCGGCAGAAACCTCAGAGGCTATCAATCACTCGTGCTCTCCGGAAGAAACCTCAGAGGCTATCAATCACTCGTGCTCTCCGGCAGAAACCTCGGAGGCTATCAATCTCTCTCAGTCACTCACTTCACCATTATCACAAAATAATATGGAAAGTATGTCAGGCATGATATCAAGTCTCAACACAAATCACTAACATACAATCAAATGATAATCAAAGGAAATAACACATATGAAGACAAGCCCACATAACAGCTGACGGAACCAACATAATTGTAATTCATCTCCACTTCATGCCCGAAGGCCTATCATGTTATCCCCGTCACTTCCTACAACTACATACAATTCTCTAATCAGAGTCTAACTAAAGTAAAATGTAACCTACCTCAATGCCGAGCGAGTGCCACGAACAATCAAACCAATGCCTTCCCCTTGCGTAGAGCCTCTGAACACTTAAAATCTAGAAAATATGCGAACTACGTTATAATACGAATCTAAGGACACTCATATTGCTATATTTATATTAATAATATTTTTACCATTTCAATTGTATGACTAAACCCCTACACATATAAAAATATTAGCATAACTTCAGGAAATTCAAATAACATTCATTTCTTTCAATTTTCTCGTATCTCCCGCTTGTAAAGGATATAACATTAAATTCGTAACTCCAAACCAGGTGTTTATTGTACCACATCGAAGGAAACACTAGGATCTATTATTATACCGAATCCCATATGACAGTACTTAGTGTAGTTGGTGAAAATTTACGCAGGAAACAACCCTATGAAATCTGTGTCGCCAGAATTTTTGCAAAATAAGGCAGAAACTTTAAACAGTCACAACTTCCAAACCATAAGTCGAATTTATCTCCGTAAGGTCTCAAACTGATGGAAACAGGGAAATGTACAACTTTTATTCAGCACACACTTTTATGTTCCTTACGTATTTGTACAATTTTCACGTTTTTCATGCTGCTCGTCTGGATTTCTGTAAAATAAGGCAGAAACTTTAAACTGTCATAACTTTCAAACCATAAGTCGGATTTATCACCGTAAGATCTCAAACTGACGGAAAAAGTGTAATAAACAACTTTCATTCAGCCCATACTTTTATACTCCTTACGAATTTGTACAGTTTCCACGTTTTACATGCTATTATAATCATTATGTTATGATAAATCTCTCAAGTTTCTCTATTCAAGTGGATTGTGGAATTTCCTTGTAATGTCTTCTTCGAAATTTGATTGCATTCAATAACACATTAGTATAAGAATCATGAATAGATTAATTCAACCATATAACATAGAACAAGACCTGAACTTAATTGAGCGCTTCCTCCTCGTCCCGTTACTAGCGTTTTTTTTCTTTTTATTTCTTTCCTTCTCCTCTCTTCTTTTCTTTTTCCCGTTTTCGTTCTAGCTGCTAGGGTTTTTCTCCTCCCCTTTTACTTTTTTCCTTTCTCCCATTTTCTTTCCTTCTTTTGCTGCAACGTTTTCCCCTCCCCTTTTCCTTTTTGTAAATGTCGTGCCCTACCAAAGGGTAGTGGGCTTGGCCCATTTACTTATTTAATTAAATTCATGCACAACTTGTATATTAACAACGTAATATTTATTTACCCTATAGTCTCATATACTTTTCGTAGTTTTAAAGTGCTAAACGATCAAACGGATCGTTACATTAGATACCAATCAAACCATCGCTCGTCCTCGAGAGACAAGGGTATGTGTGGAGGAAACGAGATACCTAAACTGTCGAACAACTGAGGATATCTACTTCGCATATCCGCCTTGGTCTCCCAAGTGGCCTACTCAACCGGACGGTACTTCCACTGCACCTTGACTGAAGTGATTTCCTTGAACCTCAACTTTCTCACTTGCCTATCTAAGATTGTTATCGGCTCTTCCTCGAATGGTAAGGAAAGTATTAAATTTGTCGAGCATCAATAATCTATGTTATAAACCTCGTGTAAGCCTTCGTGGCAATGATCATGCTGATAGTTACACTTGCTCATTGTATCTATCGAATTTTCGATTAACTTAGCTCAAAATTAAATCTACATTTTTCATGGTCGAAAATTTCCCGTAGCTAGTTCCCATAAATTTACACTGACTCTGATCGAATTGCCTGATTTTGATTATAACCACATCTCTGAACGAAATTGATTGATTCCACAAATACCATCATCGTCACCACAATCCCTCAGTTGTAGCCGCAATCCCTTATCAAACATGTACAAGTTAATTATCTTGATTCTACTTACTCTTCTTTCACATCTTCTAATATCGTCATCAGTACAGAAAAAATCCATATAAAATACGTTGTCACCCACCGCAAGTTTTAATCGTGACTCCTTCTCACCAGAAAGAATATGTGCAAATCTTTGAGCCAATTCTAAACATTTTTTTATCCAAGGCCTATTGCACTAATTCCAAATATGTTAGTTTAGTCGAGCTGAAGCTACTGAGTCAACATTCATCGTCCAATTCCCCTTAAACCTTCAAATGACGTATTATGTGCATCACTCTAGTGATTATTTTATCATTTCAAATTTGTCAAAAATCAGTCCATCACCCCAACGACTTTCCACATCTATTTGTAACTCTTCAGTATATCACCAAGTACATGTGCAAACCGTTAGAACTGTTCGTAAAGTTGTCATCAACTAAATATTATCAAATCTCCTGGTAAACTCCAATAAGCCTGATAAACTCATTATATCTCTATCCTGAAATAAAATCTATCATCTTTAAAAATGGGCTACTGAATACAGATAAGCATCTCTGGTAACCCATCCATAAGCCACTTGACCCTAGATGAGCAGATCCAACCAAATGTAAAATGTACAAGTTCTCGAATGTCGCTACTAGTCACTCGAACTGATTCCGAACATTAACAGTATAAGTAGTGAGCCTTCCAAAAGTCTGTGATGACTTTCCATTTTCTCTTGAATAATCAATCTTGTGTCGTCACTCTAACCTAACTAAAATTTCACCCAACTCATTAACTTGGTACAACTATACCCTTCGACTTAAATCTTCATGTTTCTCAACCCTAGCTAGTCACACAAATTTGATAAATCCTAGCTAGTCACACAAATTTGATAAATCCTAAAAAAATCAAAATACTTCAAGTCCTCCTTTTTGTTCCTTCACTTATCTCATTCACCACTCCGAATACTTTGATATATGTCTTTTGGCCTCCTACCCTTCACAATCGTAACAACTCTGAGTGCGATGTCTCATTACACCCTTACAAAAATCCAAAAGTACCCAATCTTAAAATTTTACATGTCTCACTCCAATATCCCTATGTTATTCACACTTGAAATGTTCAATCGTGCTATCAAGCTAGAAACATTTCGACATAGTCTACTATCATGACACAATTTTACCTCAAAATATACATCAACTTCAAGTTGCAGAGATTCCAAGATTTCCTCTTATTTATCAACTCTAGCCCGTCAATTAAATAATACTAGGAAATTACCTATCTTGGTACAACACATCGCATTTCCATCAATCTTATCATGTTAGTCGTCTGAATATTACACCTTACTAGTCACCAATCACAAAACCCCATGACACTTCGTCATAACACTTAGTCAAGTTCCATAGACTTCCCTCTTCATTCATATTTATCAATGTAATATCCTGATACATCACTGTCCTTGTTGACACCCAATTTTGACTCATCTTCTAGTCATTTCTTGCAATTTTAAGCATTTTAGGACACCGCATTTTAATCACTATTTTTGACATTTTTGTATATTTTTTACCTAACATTCTATGTTGTTTTATTTTTTGTAAATTGGCATCATGTTTTTACTTTAATTAGGTATTAAACATTTTCAAATATTATGTTATTATTGTTGCGCGATCATTTTTATTTTAATAATTTTGCATCTCTTCAAATAATTAATTGACATCCGGTCCTTACTTTAATCAGGCATTAAATATTTGTTAAATATTGTATTTTATTACTATTGCATCGGTATTTGCATTTTTATAATTTTGCATCTTTTTAAATAATTTTTCTGTTAAATAATAAACCCGTTTCACATTCTTTATCAAATCAGTCCAGTCCGAGGCACAATCTGGATCAGTCCAATCCGCCAAAAACTGAAGCCCAAACTGAGGCCCAAAAATGAAACCCAGTACCCCTTTCATCTTTTCCCTCCAATACCCAATACCCAAATACCAAACCCTAAACCTAAATATCTACCCTATAAATAAAACACTACCCCTTCAAATTAAAACCCCAGTCGCACCCCCCTTAACTCTTCATCTTCCTTAGTACTTCAACCCCCCCTAAAACATCGACGCCCCTCAACCGCCCTATCATCACCTTCAGCCGCAACACAGCCCTAAACTATAAACTCAACAGCCGCCTTCACTCTCTATCCCCTCAGCCGCACATCTATCCCTCTCTTTAACACACCCCTGTCGACAATCAGCCGCCCAACAACACAGCAGCCGCACAACCGTACCCCCATCGACCTCACCCCACTATCCCGCCGGAGGTGATGACCGGCGGAGGTTACAACGAATACCCACCAACCAACACCACTGTCCTGCCAATGAATCCTCGTCGCCCCAACCCCCGTCGACCACAACCGACACACCACTACCCACTAAACCATCGTCGAACCCACTGCCTCGTCGCCACTGAACTCCCGTCGACCACCACTGTTCCGCCTCCCCCACGCTACTATTTATTTTTCGGGTTTTGACGCTTTATATTATTGTTGGTTTGGACTGATCTTATGTTTGGGTTCTTGCCGGAGTTTTGAAAACTCCGGAGACTGTTGGTTACTGCTACTACTGTTTACTTTCTGTAGGACTAATTTTCTGGATTATTGAATCTTGCCGGAGTTTTCAAAGCTCCGGCGACCTTGTTCTTGACTTTATATTCGATATTTGTTGTTTGTTTGGCTGAGGGACTGATTTTCGAATTTTTAGATCCACGAGTTTTAAAAACTCCGACGTTGGGAAATTTTCGCGATTAGCTCTTTGTTAGACTTGTCTTTGACCGGTTTAATTTGGTTTATCTGTTGCTACGACTTTGCTGCTTGTGACTGCTGTTTGTTGTCGATTTTTGCGTTTCTGTCTAATGATACTAAGTTGATGTTAAACGCCGCCTGTGGTTGCTGTTCGACGCTGGTTTTACTGTTGTCAGACTGATTTTGACAATTTTGCCTTTTTATTTATCTTATTGAACTGATTTAGAGCAAATACTACATTGGTAACTGATTTGAACAAGATACTACACTCACTGGCCAATGAAAAAGTTATTCGTCGATTTTTTAGGCCTCCACAGTTGCAAAGACGGAAAATTAAATAAATGAAGCTTTCAGGGCAATGATGATTTCTTCCACTTACACCGGATAACCAACATGTGTTGGCAGGGCGAATTCTCGCAGCCGCACTTGTTTAGGCTGTCCCACTTTATTTTTTATATATCTGAGCCCTCTGTGTTTAAAACTATTACTGGTTTGGTGCGGATCCGAAGATTTTATTTATTTTATTGTTTCTAGCAATATTGGCCGATGAAGGAATCTCCGTCTGATTTCCAAGGCCTCCCCTGTACAAAAGACGGATTTATTTTTGGCTTTACTTATTAATTCTTGTTATTGCTTTTAAAATTATTTATTCTTACTAACACTTTTTACTAAGTATTTATGCAGGTATCCGGAGATGCATTTCAAAAGAATGTCCCAGAGTTTTATTTTATATCGCACTTAATTTTAGTTTTATTATTTTGTATTGCATTTTATTTTAATTGTAAATTATGTAAAAATGCTTAGAATAGGTAGAATAAAAGTCAATATATAATTAACCTAGGTTTGAACGAATAACCGCAAGTTAGCGGATCTTAAAGGATGTCTAACCCCTTCCCTTTAGTATAATAAAGAACCCTGATCCAGAATATCATTAATTTCGCAGACCATTAAATGGAGATTAATTGCAGTATTTTTACCGCAATAAATCGAGTGTCCTAATTCATTTAACTAATTTGGTGGTGACTCCTCAATATCAGCATTATTTCTCCATCCAGGGAACCACGCCAAAGAGCAACGTTGCGGATACCGTTCAGACCCCGAGGTCAAAAACGGGCGCGACAGTCCTGATACATAATTTGTAAGGCAATCCTTACTTATCATACACACAATCCTACCAACGTTCTCACAAAGTTCCATACGAGTATCTTTGCCAAATATCTTTTAATTGAAGAGTACTTCTTCCATATTAGTTCATGCGTTTACCAATCCAATATCAATGTCGGAAGCCTATAGTGAATTCGCTCCTCTTGGCCCCAACCGATATTACTAATCCTTAATTCAATTTCCAAAATACTCTTCACAACTTGAATTAACTAAGATGTAACTTTGATCGACCACTTTAAATGTTCTTATTGACTAACACCTCGCTCGAGGGTCCTTAAGTGATGTTTTTCTGAACTTTAACGCCCTTAGCAAATCATGTAATCATCAACTCCACAGATTCACGTCACGGGTAATTGTAAGAGCTTTCCGAGTCCTAAGAACATATACAATAGCCACATATATCCTTCCTAAGATTAGGTGCAACAGTAGATAACCCCTAAAGTAATAAACTTTCACACTTATTCATCCCTAGGTCCATCATCATTAGTCGATTATTATACTCCCCGTAGCCCACGACATAGTCAACTTTATAAAATTCTTGTTCATTTAACATTTACTTTATAAATGGAGTAGCCTTGTTCCATGACAACCTAATGCGTTCACCCCATTTATGATGGCTTAGCCCATAGAATATGTCATGCTAGCACCACCCATCAGTATTGCACATCTATCAACTGTGGTATATCTCACAAAATCAACAAGATTTTAGCCCAAAATGACCCCTTTATATCACCTTTTCAAAATCTCAAGTGAACCGACAACACACCCTCTACTGAAAGATTACAACCTCCCCTTCTCATAAAATTCAATCTTCATGGGAAAATTCCCCCACTTGACGTAAAGGCAATAGATATTTCCTGTTACACCCCGTAAATTCTAATATAAGATAAGTTGACGCATGTATTGAACGGATTTTGAGTCTACTTTGGAGTGTTGTACCCCAGTTTTAAGAATTGAGGGGTGTTTACCAAGCCTAGTATAAAGTTGGATGAGTCTAGTTTCCAACGCAACAAACCGCTCGTCGATTGGACATCGGAGCGGAGGGGTATGGGCGTTAGAAGTTCAGTGGACAGGCGTGGGGGGAAAGATTTTAGAATCAGGCGTCGCAGTGCCGCGGCCATAGCGGCCGCGCGCCACTAATCCTGAAAATTCTCTGAGGTTACATCGCCGCGGCGCCGAGGCGGGAATTTTTCCGCGTCGTAGTAAAACAGGGATATTTTGAAAAAACTTATGGGAGGGTGACAAGTGTCCCTCCCATCTTGTTGACCAAGAAAAGGGCCCTATTTTAGGACCAAGTCTTGAAAGACTTGGTCATTTCGCCTTAAGGACTCTAAAGAGCTTCTCTCTCTCTTTTCTCTCAAGGTTTTGAAGTGAGCTTAGCCTAGAGGGTTTTGTTGGAGCGGCGGTAAGAAGGCAAAGTGTTGATAAGCTTGTGGGAAGCTCACGAGGACGAGTTTGGCGGGAAAAGGAGTTGAAGAAAGAGGGCTTTAGTGTGCTAATCCAAAAGGTAAAAGATTTCCTCTTCTCTTGGAATTAACAATAATCCTTGTTATAGTTGATATTGACCAAGTGAATCATGTTTTAGATTGATATGAATTATAGGTTTTGATAGCCATTTGAATTGTGAAATACAAAGGAAATCGATAGTTATAGTTGTAGCATGCTATATAAATAGAAGGTTAAGGTTGTCAAAGTTGGTTATGGCTATATAACTTGTGAAGGCAATTTTGTGGGTGAAAAAGACTTGTTGTGGTTATATATGTAGTCAAAATGGCCGTTAACATTGGATTGTTGTATATGAATTGTGGGGCGAAATTTTATACGTCTTGTAAGGCGTATAATCCCCTTTTTGACTAATGATATGTTGAGCCTTAAATGTGGCATGTTGGTTATTGTATTCGGCCTTGAAAAAGGTGGCAAAGTAAGTAGAAACAAAGGAGGTCTTTGTCAGATTTTCCGTAGAACTTAGTGACCTTACACTTGTAATATTCTACGTTTGAAGTAAGACGTTAATAGACGTATTGTGGATATTATAGGTTGACATACTACGGGAGGGATATTGTACTTGGCAAGTGGTTGACCCGAAGAGGTATGTAGAACTTTTCCTATCTTTTGAGCATGACTAGTTGTACGTATATAGTACGGTGAGCGCATGACCTTGATATCCTTTACTAGTTTTATGAATAGCCAAGCGGGTGAGTTAGTAGAATAACTCACTTCTTGAAAGTATTAAGGATGTCTAATGTTTTATTAAAGTTAAGGGACTTGAAGAGTTTTAAAGTATGTGATACTTGTTCCGTTTTAAACGTATAAGTCCCTTGGATAGGAAATTGTTTATGGCTAAGGTATAAAGCGAATGTAACGACTTTATGGGGAGTTGGTTATATTTGCTTTATGGAAAGATAAATGACTTAACTTTAATGAAAAGGCAATTTGATTTTAAGGCATCAATTGCCTAAGGTTTATAATAAAAGAGTCACTTGATTTTGAAACCTAACTTTATGTTTAATGGTATTGTGACTTGTCTTGAAAAGAAATTTTGACTTGATACTACGGTTTATAGTATCTTGGAAGTTTGATATGAAAATGAGTCATTTTGAAAGGGTTAGAAGTACGTAGTACTTTGGGTTAAACTCCCGGTTTTATTATAACATATTAGTGCCTTAAGTGAACAAGAATGAGAGTGTAGATGAATAAGACTAATAAGAAGTTAGGGGGATTCTAACTTGCTTATTTATTGTATATGCCTAGGTTTGAGATAGGGTAAAAGTATAAGTGAGGCGGACTTCAAGACGCTATACCACCTTCTCCGGGATAAGAGTATAAATGAGGGGTAAACCCCCAAGACGTTAAACCTGTATTATTACCTTTTTCAGGGTAAGAGTATAAATGAGGGGCAAACCCCCAAGACGTTATACCACCTGCTTCAGGGTAAGAGTATAAATGAGGGGTAAGAACCCAAGACGTTATACCACTGCTTTCTATGGGTTCGCTACCCATGATTTGATTGGGAGTCTCCTATTGTGATGTTATGCGTATTTCCTTGATTTTACTCTCATTGTTAGTAAGGCAATCGTAATCGTAATTTTGTTATCATACATGTCTCGGCTTTGTTTTAAACTTGTGTTGTAATTACTGATTTTCGATTTTACATACTTAGTACATATTGTGTCGACCCTTCCTCGGCTGCGTTACGCTGCAGAAAGGATAAGCAGTGGTGGATCCACATTCTTAGGATCACTTATCGACGTCGAAGCTCCATTTATCAGGAGGCTTGTCTCTTTTAGTACGATCTTTTCCACGGTGTTGTAGATTTATGTACATTGGGGTATGGTGGCCCTGTCCCGCCACGTTATTATTCCTAAGTGCGTATTCACATTTGTGGTTGGGTAGAAGAACCGATTATCTGATTGTACTTTTGAGTATGTTTATATTATGGAAGCGGCCTTATCGGCTAGCACGAGATGTTATTGTTTTCACGTGTGTTTATGTTGTGTATGTTCATCCGCTATTCTCACGATGTAT
The DNA here is from genome assembly GCA_029844215.1 of Przewalskia tangutica. Taxonomy (NCBI): domain Eukaryota; kingdom Viridiplantae; phylum Streptophyta; class Magnoliopsida; order Solanales; family Solanaceae; genus Przewalskia; species Przewalskia tangutica. The sequence continues at coordinate 119,037,739 of CM056726.1, read as the reverse complement.
ACGAACAGGTGCCCGGTAGGCGCGATCGCGACCCGGTCGGGACGTGACAAAAGTGGTATCAGAGCAGTTAGTCCTCGGAAAGTGTCTACAGACCGTGTCTAGTAGAGTCTTGATTATCGGTGTGTTGTGCACCACATCTATAATCAGGAGGCTGCAGGATATCTAGGATTGGTTTCCATTCTTCTCTCTCTAAGATCGTGCAGTAGAGCTATCTTATTAGGATGAATCCTCTCTGACCTAGTCTTATGAAACAGATATGCCTCCACGGAAGGCGACCAGGGCCCAGAAGGGCAAAGCGCAGGAGGCGCTAAGCGGTACTCAGAGGGTTACGGACTCGAGCACGACTATACACGAGGTAGTAGGCGGTCGGCGAGTTCAGCCCACGCCAAGATTAGGAGCCGAGAGCGCGGTAGCTCCAGAGGTTCCTGCAGAGCCTCCACCCGCACCGGTGTCGAGTATAGAGACTACGGGGAATAGATCCGGTTATTGACCAGTATAGTAGTCGGACAGCGTCGACAGGAGCAGGCAGCCCACCCTAGGGCCGACACTTTGCGGATTAGGGATTTTCTGGGTTGTCATCCACTTGAGTTTTATGGTTCGAGGTCGGATGAGGATCCGCATGAGTTCATTCGGCAGCTACAGCGGACCATGCAGGTTCTTAGGGCTTCAGAGACAGAGTCTGTTATGCTAGCCTCCTACCGGTTGCGCGATATTGCGTTGAACTGGTTTGAGTCGTGGTTGCTTTCGAGAGGTGATGATGCTCTTCCGGTGTTTGGGAGGAGTTCTGAGGCCTTCATGGTTCACTTTTGCCTCACGAGATGAGGAGAGCGGCAGACCGATTCTTGACCTTGAGGCGAGCGGGAGGATCGGGAGTATAGCTGAGTTTGACTCTTTGGCCGCATACGCATACTATTGTAATGATATGGCGGATAGGGTTCATCGTTATGTGATGGGGCTTGGCCGTCATATGATTACCGCATGCTCAGGTGTAGCTCTTCAGCCCGGTATGGACATCGCCAGATGCGAGCCTATGCGAGGATCGAGGATAGAGAGAGGGAGGACCAGATTGACTCAGGCCAGCCCAAGAGGCTGTGACATCAGGTCGCGAGGCGATTTCGAGGCGGCCTCGAACAGCAGTGTCCACTTTCCACCAAGCAGAGTGCTCCGTCACGGTTTTCTGGCAAGAGGTCTGATCAGCCAGGTCATTCAGGAGCAGGTCAGGGATCCGGGACTTCGGGATTTCAGGGAGGCAGGAACCATCACCGATCGGGACCACCCACACCTCAGTGTGCTCGATGCGGTAGGTTCCACCAGGGCGAGTGTCGCAGAGCCGGGAGCTTGTTACTCGTGTGTCAGCAGGCCATTTGAGGAGATTGTCGATTGTCCGCGAGTGGTGGCGCGTGATGGTAAGCGGGATCTGTTCTGGGTCTTCTTCTCCTTCGTGGTATCGCGCCGAGGCGAGGTACTCGTGGAAGCGGCGCGGTAGAGGTCGTGGTGGTGGTTCGATTAGCGGTCCCGTAACCGCATATATTCATTAGCCACCGCCAGATCGTGAGGCTTTCACGACGTCGCCACAGTACATTATTGATTTCATCTTTGTGACGTTTATGCTTTGATAGATCCAGTTCTACCTTGTCCTATGTCCCCTCTTATTGCGGGTAGAATCGGATAGCCGAGTCGATAGAGCCTTTTGAGGTAGCTACGCCTATGGGAGATTCGGTGTTAGTGGCGGGTGTCTGAGAGGTTATGCAGTTTATATTCTGATCGTCGGACTTGCGCAGACTTGATAGAGTGGAGATGATGATTTTGATGTCATTATGGGTATGGGTGGTTGGCTTCTTGTTATGCCAACGTCATGTAGGGACAGTTGGTTCGGTTCGATTTCTGGCGAGCCAATTATCGAGTGGAGGCAACACTGGCCGCTGCGGTAGGTTTATTTCTTACCTCAAGGCTAGGAAGATGGTGCGAAAGGGTACATCTATCATCCGTTCGTATTTGATACAGAGGCCGAGGTGCGGTTCTTGATCGATACCAGTGGTTAGGGAGTTTCCAGATGTGTTCCCAGATGATCTTCCGGGTATCCCTCCTGAGAGGGAGATTGAGTTTTGTATTGACACGTTGCCAGACACTCGGCCTATTTCCATTCCGCCATACAGAATGGCACCTGCTGAGTTGAGGGAGCTGAAGGACCAGCTGAAAGATTTGCTGGAAAAAGGCTTTATCAGGCCTAGTGTATCTCCCTGGGGAGCGCCGGTCTTGTTCGTGAAGAAGAAGGATGGGACGCTGCGTATGTGTGTTGATTACAGGCAGCTGAATAAGGTAACCATCAAGAATAGGTACCCCCTCCCCCGGATTGATGATTTGTTTGACCACCAAAGATGCGAGGTGTTTCTCAAAGATAGACCTGCGGTCTGGTTATCATCAGGTTCGAGTTCGAGAGGCAGACATCCCAAAGACTGCATTCAGGACCCGGTATGGGCACTATGAGTTTAGGGTTATGTCTTTCGGTTTGACCAACGCTCCAGCGGTATTTATGGATTTGATGAACCGGGTGTTCAAGTCATTTTTGGATACATTTGTGATTGTATTCATTGATGACATCCTGGTTTATTCGCGACAGAGCGAGCATGCAGATCACTTGAGGATCAGATTGGGGTTCTCGGAGCCGCGATTGTTCGCCAAGTTCTCAGTGTGAGTTTTGGTTGGCCTCGGTGGCATTCACAGGACATATTATTGGGCTGATGGTGTTCGCGTGGATACGGCAAAGATTGAGCGGCACAAGTCTTGGCGAGACCTACTACTCCGACCGGTGCACGATTTCTTAGAAGTTTGGCGGTATTATCGTAGGTTTGTGAGCGGTTTGCCGATTTCGGCACCGTTGACTAGGTGACTCGAGAAGCGGCCAAGTTCCAGCCGATGAGGCTTGCGGCGAGGTTTCCGATTCTTGAAGGAGAGGTTGACTACACCCCGTTCTTACTCTTCCCGAGGGTTAGACGACACGTGATCTATTGTGATGCCTCGGGTATCGGGCTAGGGTGTGTTTTGATGCGACGGTAAGGTTATAGCCTATGCTTCGGCGATTCACGAAGCATGAGAGGAATTACCCTACCCATGACTTAGAGTTGGCCGCAGTTATTCATGCCTTGAAGATTTGGAGACATTATTTGTATGGGGTTCATGTGGATATTTATACAGACCACAAGAGCCTCCAGTATATCTTCAGGCAGAGGGAGCTGAACTTGAGACAGAGACGGTGGTTAGAGTTGCTGAAAGACTATGATGTTGATATTCTATACCATCCGGGGAAAGCCAACGTAGTTGCTGATGCCTTGAGTCGTAGATCGATGGGGAGCCTGTCAGAGGTACATCCGGAGAGGCAGGACATGGTCCGTCAGATCCATCAGTTAGCGAGCCTTGGGGTTCGTTTGATCGATATCGACGATAGCGGGGTGCGGGTTCGTGATGTTGCCGAGTCTTCCATCATTGATGAGGTGAAGAGGCGACAGTTTGAGGACCCTGTGTTGGTACGGTATCGAGTTGCAGCTCTTCGGGAGGAGAAGAGTCTATTAGAGGTAGCGCCTGATGGGTCTTGAGATTTGAGAGTTTGTGTGTTCCCGATGTGTCAGGACTTCGTCAGCAGATTTTAGGGGAGGCACACAGTGCTCGTTATTCTATTCATCCGGGGTCGACCAAGATGTACCACGACCTCAGATGTTTGTATTGGTGGGATGGCCTGAAGAGGGACGTGGCAGGTTTTGTTGCACAGTGTCCTAATTGCCAGCAGGTCAAGGTCGAGCACCAGAGCCCCAGCGGATTATTACAGTCTATTGAGATTCCGACTTGGAAGTGGGAGGTGATCAACATGGACTTTGTTACAGGGTTACCTTGTACTCAGAGGAAGTACGACTCCATTTGGGTTATTGTTGACAGGCTGACGAAATCAGTCCATTTCCTTTCAGTCATGACGATGTTTTCGGCTGAGGACTATGCCAGATTGTACATCAGAGAGGTTGTGAGGCTGCACGGTGTCCCGGTGTCGATTATATCCGATAGGGGAGCCCAGTTTACGACTAACTTCTGGAGTTCTTTCCAGAAGGGTTTAGGGACACAGGTGAGTCTCAGTACAACATTTCATCCTCAGACTGACGGGCAGGCAGAGCGTACTATCCAGACACTTGAGGATATGTTGCGAGCCTGCGTGATTGATTTCAGGGGTAGCTGGGAGGATCATTTGCCTCTTGTGGAGTTTTCTTATAACAACAGCTACCATTCCAAGATCTGAGATGGCGCCATACGAGGCTTTATATGGGCGAAATGCAGTCGCCGATTGGTTGGTTCGGCGTGGCGAGGTACGATTAGTTGGCGGACTTGGTTCAGTGGTGTGGATAAAGTAAAGCTTATCCAGAGAGGCGTAGCGGCTCGAGTCGGCAGAAGTCATATGCGGTTAATCGACGTCGGCATTTGGAGTTTCAGGTAGACGATTGGGTCTTCTTGAAGGTGTCACCCATGAAGGGTGTGATGAGATTCGGAAAGAAGGGAAAACTCAGCCCAAGGTATATTGGGCCCTACCAGGATCGTCCAAGAGTGGGCAAGGTTGCCTATGAGTTGGATCTGCCATCGAGTTAGGCGGTACATCCGGTCTTCCATGTTTCTATGTTGCGGAAGTGTATCGGTGATCCAGAGAGTTTTCCCTACTAGTGAGGTCCAGTGTGAGGGTTATCGTATGAGGAGAATCCCATGTAGAGATACTCGATCGCGGTCGCGATCGCGGACCAAGGATGTAGCTTCCACAAAGTCCCGTGGGAAATGATAGCAGGGAGAGATGACTTGGGAAGCGGAGGAGGACATGTTGAGGAAGTATCCTCACTTATTTCCTATACCTTCAGGTAATTCTTTTCCCTTACTTGTCAAGTTTTTATTGAAGCATTTGTATTGTGTAAATGCTTTTATGTGGCCATGTGTGGCATTATTGGTATGTCGGGGTTGTGGAAGGAAACTATGTCGCAGTTTTAAGTGTGACTCTGAAAGAACATTCGGGGACGAATGTTTCTAAGGGGGGAAGAATGTTACACCCCGTAAATTCTAATATAAGATAAGTTGACGCATGTATTGAACGGATTTTGAGTCTACTTTGGAGTGTTGTACCCCAGTTTTAAGAATTGAGGGGTGTTTACCAAGCCTAGTATAAAGTTGGATGAGTCTAGTTTCCAACGCAACAAACCGCTCGTCGATTGGACATCGGAGCGGAGGGGTATGGGCGTTAGAAGTTCAGTGGACAGGCGTGGGGGGAAAGATTTTAGAATCAGGCGTCGCAGCGCCGCGACGCCGTTAGCAGGGCCGCGGCACCACTAATCCTGAAAATTCTCTGAGGTTACATCGCCGCGGCGCGCGCAGGCGCGCGCAGACGGGATTTTTTCGCGGTGAAAAACAGGGGATATTTTCGAAAAAAACTTATGGGAGGGTGACAAGTGTCCCTCCCATCTTGTTGACCAAGAAAAGGGCCCTATTTTAGGACCAAGTCTTGAAAGACTTGGTCATTTCACCTTAAGGACTCTAAAGAGCTTCTCTCTCTCTCTCGAGGTTTTGAAGGAGCTTAGCCTAGAGGTTTTGTTGGAGCGGTAGAAGAAGGCAAAGTGTTGATAAGCTTGTGGGAAGCTCACGAGACGAGTTTGGCGGGAAAAGGAGTTGAAGAAAGAGGGCTTTAGTGTGCTAATCCAAAAGGTAAAAGATTTCCTCTTCTCTTGGAATTAACAATAATCCTTGTTATAGTTGATATTGACCAAGTGAATCATGTTTTAGATTGATATGAATTATAGGTTTTGATAGCCATTTGAATTGTGAAATACAAAGGAAATCGATAGTTATAGTTGTAGCATGCTATATAAATGGAAGGTTAAGGTTGTCAAAGTTGGTTATGGCTATATAACTTGTGAAGGCAACTTTGTGGGTGAAAAAGACTTGTTGTGGTTATATATGTAGTCAAAATGGCCGTTAACATTGGATTGTTGTATATGAATTGTGGGGCGGAATTTTATACGTCTTGTAAGGCGTATACTCCCCTTTTTGACTAATGATATGTTGAGCCTTAAATGTGGCATGTTGGTTATTGTATTCGGCCTTGAAAAAGGTGGCAAAGTAAGTAGAAACAAATGAGTCTTTGTCCGATTTTCCGTAGAACTTAGTGACCTTACACTTGTAATATTCTACGTTTGAAGTAAGACGTTAATAGACGTATTGTGGATATTATAGGTTGACATACTACGGGAGGGATATTGTACTTGGCAAGTGGTTGACCCGAAGAGGTATGTAGAACTTTTCCTATCTTTTGAGCATGACTAGTTGTACGTATATAGTACGGTAGACGTACATGACCTTGATATCCTTTACTAGTTTTATGAATAGCCAAGCGGGTGAGTTAGTAGAATAACTCACTTCTTGAAAGTATTAAGGATGTCTAATGTTTTATTAAAGTTAAGGGACTTGAAGAGTTTTAAAGTATGTGATACTTGTTCCGTTTTAAACGTATAAGTCCCTTGGATAGGAAATTGTTTATGGCTAAGGTATAAAGCGAATGTAACGAATTTATGGGGAGTTGGTTATATTTGCTTTATGGAAAGATAAATGACTTAACTTTAATGAAAAGGCAATTTGATTTTTAAGGCATCAATTGCCTAAGGTTTATAATAAAAGGAGTCACTTGATTTTGAAACCTAACTTTATGTTTAATGGTATTGTGACTTGTCTTGAAAAGAAATTTTGACTTGATACTACGGTTTATAGTATCTTGGAAGTTTGATATGAAAATGAGTCATTTTGAAAAGGTTAGAAGTACGTAGTACTTTGGGTTAAACTTCCGGTTTTATTATAACATATTAGTGCCTTAAGTGAACAAGAATGAGAGTGTAGATGAATAAGACTAATAAGAGTTAGGGATTCTAACTTGCTTATTTATTGTATGACTGCCGGTTTGAGATAGGGTAAAAGTATAAGTGAGGGGCAGACCCCCAAGACGCTATACCACCTTCTCCGGGATAAGAGTATAAATGAGGGGTAAACCCCCAAGACGTTAAACCTGTATTATTACCTTTTTCAGGGTAAGAGTATAAATGAGGGGCAAACCCCCAAGACGTTATACCACCGCCGGTAAGAGTATAAATGAGGGTAAGAACCCCAAGGCGTTATACCACCTGTTTCTATGGGTTCGCTACCCATGATTTGATTGGGAGTCTCCTATTGTGATGTTGTACGTATTTCCCTTGATTTTACTCTCATTGTTAGTAAGGCACTGTGTACTGTAATTTTGTTATCATACATGTCTCCGGCTTTGTTTTAAACTTGTGTTGTAATTCTGATTTTCGATTTACATAATTAGTACATATTGTGTACCGACCCCTTCCTCGGCCTGCGTTCACGCCGAGAAAGGGTAAGCAGGTGGTGGATCCACATTCTTAGGATCACTTATCAGACGTCAGAAGCTCCATTTATCCGGAGGCTTGTCTCTTTTGTACAGTCTTTCCCTGGTGTTGTAGATTTATGTACATTCAGGGGTATGGCGGGCCCCGCCCGCCACGATTATTATTCCTAAGTGCGTATTCACATTTGTGGTCAATTTGTAAGAACCGATTATCTGATTGTACTTTTGAGTATGTTTATATTATGGAAGCGGCCTTATCGGCTAGCACGAGATGTTATTGTTTTCACGTGTTTATGTTGTGTATGTTCGTTGTTATTCTCGATGTATACGAGCAGGTGCCAGTAGGCGCGATCGCGGACCGGGTGGTCGTGACATTTCCCTTAAGAACCTCTAAACAATTTGTGCTTAACCCACACAATCCCATCTTGCCGACACTCAACTTTGCCATTCATTCTCCCGCGCAATACCAAACTAAGCACACCTCATGCTCCCATCAAAAGAATATTTTACCATTATGACTATTTTGTCACCAAACATAAACTATTTGGATTCTCGTCAGTACACCTCAACCTATAGGATATAGAGGAAATACTTTATACGAATCACATAAAGAGTCCTACCACCTGTGAGAGAACATAGAAATGAGTTTAAGATACCAATCTGAACAATCTCGCACGAAAAGAATGAACCAGATACCAATCAGATTGAACTAGCACGAAAGGAGAAAAGAAGTGGAATGTTTCCTAAATGTCCTATAGCCTCTCGATGATGGGTGTTGACACCCAATTTTGACCCTCCCGCCCAGTCATTAACTATAAAATTACACCAATTTTCAAATAATTTTTAAATAATAAAATGCAACGATAAAACATTAAATACATGCATAAATAAGCAATTTAATAATAGAACCGCATCTTACGCAGAATATTAAGCACTTAGAGTCTCGCGCCCGCAATTATTAATTTTAAGCCATGTCATAATTCTTAAATGATAATAAAATAAATAAATACATAAAATAAATAATTCGACAATGACGTCGTGTTAAATAACATAGTCGCATTTATTAAATACGCAAAAACAATTGCATAATTATTGTAATAATTTAAACTCAACCAAAATTTAAAAAAAGCACCTAAAGTCATATTAAGATAGTTTAATCTTAGCTTAAATAACAGTAAAATACGCATAATAAATAAGTTTTAATAACAACATCGCATTATAAAAATTAAGCACAAATTAAATAGCACGTCCGTCTTTATTTTTTAATCTCAAACTTAGACTAACAAAGCACCTAAAATAATTTAATCACAATTTATTAATTTAATTTACCACTAATTAATAATACACCTAAACTAATACACTTAAACTCTACCCCTAATTAAATAAAACCAGCACATTCGCTCAGCCCAATTAAATGACCCGCAGGCCCAGTCCCTCTACCCTATATCTAGCCCATCCGCCCTTAATTTCCCCTTATCACCAGCAGCCCACAAGACCACTACCCTCACTTCACCTTCTTAATGAAAACGCAGCCCTAAAAAGCAATGAACGAACCTAAACCTAGAAAAGCTGAGATCGCCGCACCTCTCCCTCGCTCCCATCGCCAGCCGTGATTCTCGCCTGAGAATCCGGCGAATCGAACCCAAATCTTCCGAAATCGCAACAAATCAACCTCAAATCACATACCATAACAAGAATGAGACAAGAATCAGTCCTTTAATATCAAGTTACCATAGCCGAAATACACCATAAATCGTTCTAAAATCAGCACTGAATCAAGCACGAATCGTACGAAATCAGAGTAAGAATAAGCACAAAAATCTCAACCAAAATCGCACCTTGATTACTTACCAACATTAGAACCCAAACCATGGCTATATAAAGCACATGCAAAGGCAGAACGAAAGGGGGCAGAGCTCAGTCGGGAGAGCAGTCAAATAGCAATAAACAATTTAGGGGTAGACGGAGGAGAAAAACAGAGAGCAAAATGAGGAAGGCAGGGGAGTAACAATCAGTTAAATCGCCGCACTCAAGTAAGCACACCCTCAAATACTAGTTTCGCACAGCCTCCAACCTTTAAGCAAACACTAGAACAGACAGATCGAAAACCAATTGAAAACTGAATAAGGCATTTAGAAATCAGAACCATCGGAAACCCGCAAGAAACAACAATTGCTCTTGAAGCCTCATTTCTCTTTCCATCGCATTAGCAAGTCCTTCGAGTGGACCGACGACTTGATACGCTGCCTCGGTTCGCTGTCCGGAGAAGGAGGATTCGCTAGAAAAATGTCGCGGTCGGAAAAGGGCGTGACAGAATGGCGACTCCGCTGGGGATTTAAGGTTCTTAACCACAACAGACCTAGGGTTATTATTTGGCAATTATTTTTGCATTTAATTTTATGTGTTGTATTTTGTTTTATTTATTTTTAATTGCTACTTGCTTTACTGCTTTCCTTAAACTGGCATTCCACTCATATTTCTTCCACTCTGGAAAATTCACACAATCACACACTACATGCGAGGTGCGCTTGGTGCATCAGCAAAATTCTTTCTTCAAAACCCAAATTTAGGAGAGTTGGTAATATACTTGGAGTGTCCGGTCTAACCGGTGGCCGCGTAGCCTTCTCACTCGAGTTGTCCGCTCGGGAACCTTGCGTCTAGTAAAGCCAAATCTTAGAAACTCAGGATAGAGCTATACCACCCTTTATTTTAGGGCATGCATGCATTTACCTTAGGTGGGTCGATCCTTGGTATTGACACCACAATTAGGAAAAACACCAAACTTGTCGACGGGTTTCTCAACCCAACGACCAACCAGCATATTATGTGTAGCGTGACAATAACGGGCAAATCCAAGCCTAATCATGACATGCCAAAAGTGGGAAAAAGTGCACCGTCATTTGGTTGCCATTTCCAACAGAAGCATTACAGTTGGACGACTTGGACAAATCCATCATGACCTCGCATATGTGACGTTTAGGCCTACCTCTGCCATAAAGGGGTCCCCACGCATGTTAGGACTCGCTTGCAATGTAACAATTTATGTGCAACATGTACTTGCTAAATGCTATTTACACTTTTGCAAAATCACGTGTTTTACACTAACGCAGTTTGCTACATGTTGTCTAAAGGATTTATCATCTCCCCCAAAGGTCGATTTGTATTTGACTAAGCAATGACAAAGCATCGATATTTCACAAGATCAAAGGCACGGTCCAGCGACATGACCGATTCAAGGGCATTCGAGCAGAACGAGTCGGAACCTGTCTTGGTTCCTATAGACAAAGCAGGGGTCTCAGAAAAGAAAAGCAGCATAGATCTGATCGAGCACCTCGCCCAGTTACCACAACAAATGGCAACCCTGCAGGCTGAAATTAAAAGGCTCCGAAACCTCACCAGAGCACTCGTCACTGCAAATAACCAAAACAATCAAAACCCTCCAAATTATTACCAGTACCCGCTTACTACATATCTCATTCAGCCAATATACAATGCACCCATATATCCCACACAAAACCAAATGCCTAATATACTCCAGCTAAACACAAACCAAAGGCCACCACAAACCTATTTTCGCAATACATATGACAATCTCTTGCGATACCCACACGTGTTTACGCCACACCCAAAAGCCCGTCCACTAAACATCTTCACACCCCGCCTAAATGCCACAGAAAGGCCAGCCAAAGTATACACCCATTTAGCCGAGCCTTTGTCGCAGTTGTACGATAGGTTGAGAGTTGCAGGGATACTCCAGCCAATTCCAAAGAATGTGCCCAATCCCAAATCCAAAGTTCATGATGAGAACAAAAGCTGTGCATACCATTCTGGAGCCATCGGACACGACATGGGAAAGTGTTACACGCTCAGAGACAAAGTAAGGGAACTGATCAAAGAGGGAGTCATTCAGGTGGAGGATGCCTACCCCAATGAGTACAATGAACCCCAAAGGAAGAGAGGTGTTCTCTGGCCAGAACCCGCTCCGCTTGAATCAGTCATTTATCCAAACATGCACCACGCAGAAGCCAAAAGAATGAGATACTGATAGCAGAGCATGAAGACCCAGCCAGTCATGATGCAGAGCAAGAAGACGTATAGATTGGATTTGCACCCTTGTTCTGGTTCGCCTAAAACCCGGATAAGAAAGAGCAATTTAGCCTAGCAGATTAATAAAAAGAAGAACTCGTATTTAAGCTTTAATAATGTTTTCTTTTGTTTTGCTTGCATTGGAACTACGTTCGACCTGATTCCCTTGGCGGATACGTAGGCGGCCACATCAGCCTCGGTCCCACCTTTAGAATTATACCCAATATTTTCTTGTAATGAACTACGTCATGACCTGATTCCCTCATGGGGATACGTAGGCGGCCTAAATCGGCTTCGGTCACACCATTAGGAAACTTTCCCTTTGTTTTGAAAATAACGAGAATACACACAACATACAAGCAACTCTATTGAGACCCACTTTAGGCCAAACGCCCTTTGCATATTCAAAACTGGGACAAAGTAGGAAACCAGACAGGGGTTGCATGTCCAAACAGGTTAGGCACACAGATGTCAAGGAACAAGGCGGCGAAGTCAAATACGAATCGACCCCCCCCCAAAAAAACTCACAAATTTTCTTTGAGCGCAGATTTTTCATATTAACAGAAGCAGAAAGTGCAATAGCCGAAGCAGAAAATACGGCTAAACGTTTCTTCGCAGAAGCAGAAAGAAGCAGCAGAGGCAGAGGATATGACAACAATCCAAAGTTCAAAGTCCGCACTAGAAGCAGCAGAAACAGAAAGGGTCATCGACAATCAGCAGTCAAAATTCAAAGTTCCGCAACAAAGTCTAGCGCATCAGCTCGGGCATAAAGTCAAATTTGCACACAATAAAGGCATCATGGCAATTCGTCAGTTGCAACGTTTAGCATGTCCGTGCAAGGAAAACATCTCAGTATTCATCAGGCGTATCAGGGACGACATCTCTACCCATAGAATTGCACGTCTCATATGTATTTATCATTTCATTTAAACAGGTATACACTAATTTTTCTCAAACTTAGCTTGCAGGAGCATTTATTCTACAGGAGCAGCAGCAACACGTCCAGACAACGACGTTATCAACACAACAAGTCCGAAAACGACGCCAACAGCAATACGTCCAGGCAACGACGTCATCAGCAACACGTCCAGACAACGACGTGATCAATATTATGTCTACGCAACGATGTGATCATCATTATATCTACGCAACGACGCCGAAGAACACGTCCGAGCAACGGCGTTATCGACAACAAGTCCGAAACGGCGTCATCGAACACGTCCGCATAACGGCGTGATCGCGATTATGTTCACGCAACGGCGCCAAAGAAGAACACGTCCAGTAACGGCGTTATCGCGATAGCAAGTCCGAAAATGACACCAACAGCAATACGTCCAGGCAACGACATCATCAGCATTGCGTCTACACAACGACGCCAGCAACAATATGTCCACGCAACGGCGCGGAAGAACACGTCAAGTCCAAAACGGCGCCAAGAAGAATACATCCAGCAACGGCGCCATCGATTACGTCTACACAATGACGCCAGCAGCAATATGTCAACGCAACGACGCCAGCAGCAACACGCCAAGTCCGAAAACGACGCCAAGAAAGAACACGCCAAGTCCAAAACGGCGCCAAAGAATACGTCCAGTAACGGCGTCATCGCGTGCGTCTACACAACGACGCCAGCAGCAACACGCCAAGTCCGAAAACGACGTCATGACGCCAAATCCGAAAACGACACCATCATCAGCATATCACATCTACGCAAGGACGATTTTTATACTCTCAAAATTACATTTCTTATTCATGCTTTATTATTCTGTCTTAGCAGTTATGCACTAACCTTTTCTTGAGCTTTAGTCTGAGGCGATTGGCAAAGAATGACAACATATCAGCATCCACAATCGCAACACGTCCGTACAAGGGCGAAATCACAACATTTGCAGCAGGCATCACATTGTTACATAATAATCTCTCTATTCTTAGAATTACATTACTTATAAATTCATGCACTACCATTTTGCCTTAACAGTTATGCACTAACCGTTTGTTTAAGTCTTAGCATGCAGGAAGCGAGACAACGCGTGGATTTTCTCTACTGACCGGGCAATTTGTTGGGGGGTCAACCTTCCCAAGGAATGGCAGAAGCGGTCTCAAGTGTCGGTCCACTCGTTCCACATCACCAAGCCCTGAATCCGACCTCCCTTCCTCGGTTTTCGTGCCAAAAAATTATCTTCTTATCCCAAATTCTCTTCCGAATCCCTCAATCACATATTATTCTTTTGTTATGTCAATGTCAAAGAACACGTTTCACTCCGCCCTTACTGTTTCTAACATCAAGAATAACATTCATATTACTCTTTAGAGTGAGAACGTCCATACGCGAAGTGGGCAGAGTTGTTCAAAATTCACGCTCGTTCAAATCAAGTCCTCCATCATATTATCCCGGCTAAACCCGAGGAAACATGGGTGCCGAAACCTGAGGATGATCCTAAGTTATAGAAGACGCTTGATGCTACAGTTCTTCAGTGGATCTATTCCACTATCTCTATCGACATGCTGCAGACGATTATTGAGTCGGACGCTACGACGAAGGCTACTTGGGATAGGCTGCGTGAAATATTTCAAGATAATAAAACCAAGATTCGTGTGAGTATGCAGAACATGAGGGAGGTGTTCCAACACATGTATGAAGACTTGAGGCAGAGTGTTAGTAGGAGGAGGTGTGGTAAAACACGTGACCAAGTCATACAACACACGAAAGGCACAAAGAGGCAAGTTGACAAAGTCCAAGGCACAAAGTTAGGTCCAATGATCAAGGGGGCTTGAACGGGTGTGTGTAGGTGGTTCCTTAGGACATAGGAGATGGTCCAACACACATACAAACTGGTCTAGTCCATTGAAGACGAATTGAGCTTGAACAAGTCTTCAAACACCAAGTCAATCCTAGTTTCTCGGAATGTTGTTGCGGGTTCGGGTTCAGGGTCAAATCCGTGGAAAACCATTGCATGGAATGAGGTGCGGTTTGTTTGGGGGTATCCCGCAAGGTTATAGGGTCACTACCAAATTGAGACCAAGTCAATGTGATCGTTGTAGTTGCTCGTGTACACGTTTTACCGAAACATGATTGAGGTAAACTGGAAATGTGCAAAACGTGGTAAATGGTTGGTTGTGTGCAAGTGCGGATGAGTTAAGAACTAGGAGCTTATGTAGATGACAAAGTCAAGACCATGAGGTGTACAAATGAGAGAGAGACACGTGGAGGTGTCTTCCCCTTTCTTTAGGCCAAAGAAGCAACATGTGAAGACATGACTAGCACATTGTGTGTAGTGTATTAGTGGAGTGTAGTGTATTTCGTGTTCCCCCTTTGTAAGCATAGTGCTACCCCTCCCATTTACTATAAATAGACTAGGTGTTAGTATAGTTTAGATATCCAGAAAAGGGTTCAATTATCCAAGAGATGGATCACCCGAAATGTAACCCAAAAGTGAGGAATGTGTAGGATCCGAACTTGAGAGAAAATTAGCGAGGTTCATTAGAGAGTGAGTCTAGTTGAGTCTTCCAATGGGAATCCGAGTTAGGAATTCCAAACATGTATAGTGTTAGTCTAGTTTTGTCCCTTGGACTAAGCCAAGTGTAAAAAGCATAAAAGTGTCCTTTGTACTTGTTTGACTGAGAAATAAAATAAAGATTGGGCATGTGTTGCCCGTAAACATTTTGTGTGTTGTCTTTCATTCCCAAAGTATCTATTCTGATTTTCCATATGTTTAAAGGCTTCCGCAAAAAACGTTAAAGTTTACTTGATGTTGAGTGAACTTTGAAGACGACTTGAATTGGCAAGCGTAGTTGCTAACTGCCGGACATCATTGTAGGCAAAATTTTAGTAGCACACAGTGGTGTGACACTTAGTTTGGTGGAACTTTTTTTTTTTTTGAAAGGTTAATAAATATTATAAAACTAGAAATCAGGTAAGTACAATCCATCATTGAGGGTTCTCAAGCCTCAACGTAATACAATGCAAAGTAAGAAAACAATAAGCTAATGACTCAAAAGAATGGGGAGTTCACTCAGAAGGTGAAGCTACATGAGGGAAATAAATGATAAAGGACTCGATACGTTGCCAGTTTGATTCTAGCAATAATGTCATCCTCAGTCAGAGTAGTTCCATAAAAAATCAGTGCATTCCTTGCCCTCCAAATCTCAAATACCACAACGCAAAAGCCAAGGAGTATAGCTCTTGGCCGGATACTCGTCCCACGGTGTTCCTTCTTGATCCATTTCAGAGCACTTTCAATAATTATCATTTCTCTTCTAATCCCCAACCAATCTTTGATGTGTTTCCAGATCTTCCCCGAATATGGGCAATCAAAGAAAAGGTGATCCCGTGTTTCATTATCACGCTTGCAAAAACCACAGGAAGTAT
The DNA here is from genome assembly GCA_029844215.1 of Przewalskia tangutica. Classification (NCBI taxonomy): domain Eukaryota; kingdom Viridiplantae; phylum Streptophyta; class Magnoliopsida; order Solanales; family Solanaceae; genus Przewalskia; species Przewalskia tangutica. Next base: position 119,021,870 of record CM056726.1, on the reverse strand, counting down.
CCGATAAATTCAGAAATGTAAGGGTGTCCTTAGTAGTCAAACGCTTGCGGCAATTGAGCCAAACCACGAATGAGAACTTGGGCGGGATAAATCCTTTCCAAATTTGAGACATCCAAGGTTTGGGCTCACGTGGGGTGCGCAAGACGTCATAAACAAGGGCAGAGTCTAACCTTCCATTAACACATCATTTTCCAATGCCGTCAATAGCCCCATCCCGGCTGCCAAAGATGCTAGTGAACATATCTCGAATTCTGCAGAGCTTTTTGAATAGAAGTGAATCCCTATCTCGAGTCACATAGTCCCAAATTGTTTGTCCTCTCAAGTAGATGGTATTGGCCCATTTCACCCAAAGAGTGTCTGCATTGGTGTGAAAGAGCCAAACTGAGCGAGCAAGAAGAGCAAGATTCCAAACTTTGATATTCATAAGCCCTAGACCACTTTCTGATTGCGGAACACAAGCCTCATCCCAAGCAACCCGTAGTGGCCTACCTCCCCATAAGAACTGAATTCAAGCAGAACGAACTTTATTTAACACGGCATTATGTAGAGAAAAGGCCCGAAACCAAAACCCTTCAACGCCTTGAATGACAGAGCGAATCAATTCAATTTTACCTGCATAAGAGATCGTGATGACCCCACTTTGACAGAACGAACCTTATTTAACAAAGTTTGGTGGAACTTTGTCGCGGCCTGTAGTTGTTATCATAATATACTTAATAACCAAATGAATGCCAGTTATCCAAATCCCCTAGGAGAGAAAAATGTTCCACTCTTTCTAACCCAAGAAAGGTTGAAATTGAGGCACCTTGACCGAATATTATGCTATTGCTCCCTAATGGTATATAATATTTTATATAATATCCGGAAAGAAACAGAAGGAGGAACATTCACACCTGTGTTGTCTAATTGATCATTACCTCCATCCTTAAATACTTAGTAGGAAATAAAGCTTATATATAGTCTTTTTCTTCCCCACATCTCCAATTAAATTTTGAGTTCTAATGTAATCAAATTGTTAGAACCTGGGATTGTTTTATGGTATGCCATATGCCCATATTGCTAGACTGTGTGGAGTTAGGAAACAGTTTGGCAGCAACGTAATTTTTCATTTGGAAATCTCCTTTGGAGAATCAAAAGGTGTAGCAAACCTTTGGAATTCATATTTTTCAATTGAGAAATATTTGAAAAGTTGGTATTCGAGGTATGTTAAGGCAAATTTATTTCTTCTTTTGATATGTTCTACGTATGAATCATAACCGTGATATTGTTCCAAAAATTATTCTATTCTTAGAAGTTAAGAATAATCATATTATTGATTCCTATACTAAAAGTATGTCTAAATTATTTTTAAGTCCTTATTGAGACATATGAAAAAAGATGATGATATTCACGTCAAAGGTACAAAGGTAATATGTCACCCGTTGAGATTGATTTATGGTGTTACCATTCATGCATTTTCATTTGCATTGCATTCATTTATTACCCTGGACCACTTGTGCTACGCACACTACTATATGGTAAATATTGTATATATGTAGGGGATATAGAGAAAAGGAAGACGTTATATACGCATACCACCTGTAGCTGGTACAGACTATCACAAAAGAGCCCGAAGAGGCCAACATGAATCGATTGCCCATGTGTGGCCGATATAACTGAATGCCTACAGAGGCGGTTATGAATAGGAAGATGTCCTTGTGTGGCCAATATATATGTATATTGCATCTGCATCATACATACATTCATTAACCGATATGATGCCCATAGAGGCTGTCATGGTAAGAAAGATGCCAGAAGAGGCTGAGGTATACGGATGCTTCATTGTGCATAACATTTAGGCGTATGTATTATGACCCTCAGAGATGTTTACTGTTGGTCTACTGTTTTTGTCTCAAATATTGTTATAACCATGTTATGCTGTTATTTATGCCTGACATACTCAGTACATCAGTCGTACTGTCCCTTTTTGTTGGGGGACGCTGTGTTTCATGCTCGCTGGTTCGCATAGGCAAGGTGACGGTCCAAGTGAATAGGTTGCAGATTTTAGTGGATTTTTGGAAGCACTCCTTTCTTTACGGAGTGTCAGTCTAATTTTGATATGATACATTTTTGCGTGTCTATATGGGTATGGCGGGGCCCTATCTCGACCTGTTGATGTTGTACACTCTTTAGAGGTTTGTAGACATGTGTCATGTGTATAGTAGTGATGTATGGTCTTGTCGGTCTTGGCATGAGTATGTATATATGTAATAGTCAATTTTCTGATTAAAAGCTTTCATAATATTTTCGGCTTAGTCCGTGCTTATTTGTGGTTAGACGTTGATAGTGTGATTTGGGATACCCAGCAAGGGAGGATTTGAGTGTTCGTTACGGCCCTCTGGAAGGAAAAATCACATCAGGAAGGAGGAGAAGGAAAAGTTGATCTATGTGTTCAAAGTTGTAAAAAAATCCACGGGCGATTATCTATTCAATTTCAAACATCGTATGTTTGTAGTTGATCTAAAGAATGTAAACGTGTATTCACTTTGTTCCAATTTAAGTGTCTTAGTTTTTTTTTTTGGTCCGTAGACTTTGTACCAAAAATAATATCTTTTTTTATCTTTAATAAGTTTTCCAATTCCAACATCCTACATGAAAAATTTAAGACCACAAAATTTAAATGACTACACACGTCTTAATTTAACACCAGATTTAAAAGTCTCTTTTTATTTTTTAAATTTTAGATCAAGTCAAATTAAGACACTTAAAATAAGACGGATAAGTGAAATTTAAAACCTCCGGGTATGGGATGAAATCGGATATCTTTGCATGTGAAATTTTCGCCAATCTCTCATTTTGAGATAAATATTTAATAAATGGTCCTCTTTGTATTTCTCTTATAATTTATTTATTTTTTTAGTTCATGATCTAATATTTTTTAATAAATTAATTTTTTTATGAGCAAATATTGGACTTGAGTTTAATATGGTTTGAAATGATAGTTTTTCCAGAATATGTTTGCACAATTTGTAAATAATATAAACAAAATTTAAAATAGTAAACCTGAAATGGAACATTTGTGTAAATCTGACTCTGTGCACTTCGTTGGCTACGAATCCAAGAACTTCAGCCTTCGGCTACTTCGTTTCACTGGTCCAAACCCACCAAAAAATTGTGGGGCGATCCTTCATACGGGCTGGTCTTTAATTTTTGTACCTTAATTCGATGGTCTTTAATTTTTGTCCCCTAATTCGCTGATCTTTAATTTTTCCTCTATTTTTCATTTAATAAAAAATTATGGATTAAAATACCTTCTCTTTGTTGGTCTATTAAATCAGAGATTCTGGGTTTGAATCTTAGCGGAGGCAAAAAAAAAAGTCTCAAGGTAAATTTTTCACAGAGATTATGCCTTAAGGGGCATAATTTCTATGTAACTATGTCTGAAGGCAAATTTTAGTTACACAGAAACGTATGCCCCTTGAGGCATAATCTCTATACAACTTTAGCTGAATAATCATAATTTCTATGAAACCTTTTCTTATCATTTTTTTCCTTTTTAACTCTACTGGGATTTGAACTCACAACCTCATAGGTATTTTCAGATGCATAATTACATAGAATTTATGCCCCTTAAGACATAATTTCTATACAATTTTGATCGAATCGACATATGTTATAATGAAATATTGTCTTGCGATTTTTCTTTGACTCTGCTAAGATTCGAACCCAGACTCTTACGAGTATTTTCGGTCATTTTTTTAGGCGAAGGACAAAAATTAAAGACCACCCTAAAATAGGGGCAATCCTGCGAATTGCTCCAAACCCACATGTCAACAACAAAAATTGCGTGGATTGCCTTCATACGGGCTGGTCTTTAATTTTGCCCCTCAATTTGTGGGTTTTTAATTTTTGTCCCTACTTTTTATTTAATGAAAATTTATGGGCCAAAATACTATTTATTCGCGAATCTACTAAATCATAGATTCTGGGTTCAAATCCCAGCAGAGCTAAGAAAAAAATCGCAAGAAAAAATTTCATAGAAATTATGCCTATTCGGCCAGAGTTATATAACTTTAGCCGAATAGACATAATTTCTATAAAATCTTGGCTTGCGATTTTTTTTATTCTGCTGGGATTCTAACCCACAACATCAGATGTATTTTTGAAGACATGATTATATAGAAACTATGCCTTTGAAAACATAATTTATATACCAATTTAATCGAATAAACATATTTTCTAATGAGATTCGAACCCATAAGCTATTTTTAATCATTATTTAGGCGAATGACAAATATTAAACACCATCAATTTAAGGAATGAAAACTAAAGACCACAAAAATTAAGACAATCGGGCGAATTGCCCATTAACAAACGGGTTAGGACGACCTGGCCAGAAATGAGGTAACCGTCTTCAGGACCCTTGTCTGTCTCTTTCTGGGATGGTCTAGAACATGTTGGCACACTTGGGCGTTACATTCGGTTTTCTTCTTGTAGAACTTTCTGTCTCTCTCTCTCATTTGCTCTATAATCTTCTCTTATTTCTCCACCTACTCTTCACCTCTCAACACCAATTTTCTGCTCTCTCTGCTTAACAGTGAGCTCTTCTAGTTTGTGTGGTAAAACTGTCATTTCATTCTGCATTTTCTTGATCTTCTTTTGATTTTAATTAACACCCTTTAGCTTAGAAAGAATTGTTTTTCATAATGATGAATAATCTTTCCGTTTCAAAATGTTTGTATTATTTTTTTGTCCAACTCTTTTATTTTAACTTTTCACATGCGGTCATTTTTGTACATTCAACACAATTTTAAATTAAATTTAAGACCACGAGATTTAAAAGTATTTTTTACTCTCTTAAATTGTGTCAGTCAAAACATTAATATTTTTTTTTGAAACGGAGGGAGTATGTAGTTGTTTTATTTGGTTACTTAATTGATTAATGTTGGTTAATGGTTCGTTTAGTGCAAGTTTCTGTTTTTACTCATGTGAGGTTGATAACGTATCAAGTTGAATAACTTGTTGTGCTCTTTAATTTATAGCTTACCACGATAAAGAATTGTTCTTTGTGAATGAATATGTTTAGCTTTTTTGTTTGATTGCTTCATTCATCAATTGTTGGTTAGTCTGAAGCAATCTATTCATCAATTTTTTGTTTTGCTTTTTTGTTTTTTTATGAAAGTATATTTATGTCCTAGAGACAATCTGTATTAGGACAAATGTACTTTATACACATTCGTATTATTATTAATGGTGATTAATATTTTGGCATTTGCAATTATTGAATTATTAGTTGATTGTTTATAATATTCTATAATAAGCATCCCTAGAGGTTACGCTGTTATTAATAGTGTGAGATATTAATATTATAAGGGAACTCTTAAAATAGTCTCGACTAATGATCATCGAGAATAGGACATCGATGATATGTGATAAGTCTCGATATGTGATAAGTCGACATGTGGTCTGCATCATATCCTTAGTGGATGTAGTATGTCTCACCTGCTACGAGTTACGGATACTCGTGATGGACATATGGATACTTTGAAAGTATTGATATACTCTGCTGATATACTGTTTGTTATACATGTCTAAAGTATGATCAGCGTGTGGGAGATAGAAATCCTTAGACTTGAGGTCGATACGCACTTTGTCTACAGAGTAATGTACTTTGATCCTGTCATAAGCTCAAATGCGAGATACGGCTTGTATTGGGTACATTACGATGTGGATTAAAGGTGGTAGTTGAACCAAGATTATCATTCATTCCTCGAATGTATATTCGAGAGAGCACTCAGTTTCTCAGTGATATTAGGTTGACTAAGTCATTGGCCAACGCTTTAGTCATATCTAGGATATGGTCTTATTGTCAACTAATATAGATGAGATATAATGATCAAGCCATTTGGATAGACACTTGGCAAATCCTAAGCTTGATCGAGTGTGTCGTGAATGAAAGAATTTTATCTTCCCACATAGAGGTTCAGTTTACCAGATTCGAGTAAATATAATTCACATATTGAGTTTGTATTACGGTGCCGTCTAGGAGTTCTGTGTAGACCCTAATATGATTAATGTCGATATGTGAAGACATGTAGGGTAACACTATGTCAATTGTTCCTTCGATCTAAGGATGTAATTCGAGAATATAAATGTTCGATTTATGATCGAGACATTTGAATGAATAATGATTATTTAATTAAGTCGAGATTGAATTTCTAATTTAATTAAAATGAAAACGAGACGACGTCCCACACTGGACTAGGGCCGCGACGCCTGGGACAGTGGGCTGCGGCACCATAGAGCCATGGCGCCTCCTATTTTGAGCCGCGGCGCCGCCTTCAAGGCAGTGGGCTAGGGCTAGTCTGACTGACCCACTGTGCCTCGTTTTCTGGGCCTGGCCCACGTGTAACCCTAGCTGCGTTTTAGGCTATAAATAGAGGGTTCAATTCATTATTCAATACACTACATTTCATATATTATTCTATGTCTTAGAGACCTAGAATTAAAATATTCAATCGAATCTCTGCCGAATTTCCTAGCTCTTCGAAAGAGGAATACATCGGTGTTCTAGGAATTTGCAATCGAAGATCAATTGTGTGCGCACCCTCGGACATTACTAAAAGACTTTCTAGGAACTTGCAATCGAAGATCATTTGCGTGCCCACACCCTCGGACATTACTAAAAGACTCCAGATTATTCAAACCGTAAGTGTTTTTTGAAATGCATTACGGTTAATTACACGTTATATGATTTACATGTATTTTATATTACAGTTCGTCGTTTGTTGGGTTTGAAACATAAATTTTCAAATTCCGTTGCGTACACGAACCCTACAAAACCCTATATTTTACTCCCTTAAACTTTGTGTCAAGTGAAAACCTGTATTTCATTAATTCATGGGGTGATCGGAATGCAAAGTGCAGAGAAAAAGATGGTGTGTCCATGGATGGGAAGTAATAAAATTGGATTTTTGTCACAAGCTGTTATCTTTGCTGTTTATACAATGAAAATTGTCAAAATAAAAGTAATTGGTTGTTTTGATTCCACTGGTTCTGGATACAAAGTTGTTCAGTTCTTGAATGTATATCAGCCAATTAGTTTGTGTATACTTTTACTAAATTTATAAGTAAAGAGTATAAAAACCAAATAATGTCTTTATGTTAAGACTGCAAGTCTAGTTCAAAAGTTCTTAATCAAGCATGAGAAATGTGAATAATAGATGCAATTGTGTTATTGTACTATTTTATTTAATGATTCAAGATGCTTTTGGTTTTTGTCTTAGTTTATAAATATCTGTAGACCACATGAAAGGAATTAATTTATGGGTTCAATCCGTGGAAATAGCCTCTCAGAAATGTGAGGTAAGGCTGTGTACAATAGACCCTTGTGGTCCGGCCCTTCCCCAGACCCCGCGCATAGCGGGAGCTTAGTGCACGGGCCTTTTTTTGCTCTTTTCGTGTCTGTGTGTGTGTGGGACAGATAGTAATGGGTCTCTGACTAACATGATAGATGTTATGTGATTATCTTCTTATAAGGAATATGAAGTGGATGGAATATGATATTCTTTTCGATCAATTGAATCAGCAAAAAATGTATATATTTTTAATGCAGGAGTTCTTTAATCAGTATACATGGCTGAACAAGCATACACTGTGGCATCTGACAGTGAAACAACCGGGGAAGAAAAAACTTCACCTGCTTTCCCTGAGATAGCAATTGGAATTGACATTGGTACATCTCAGTGCAGTGTGGCAGTTTGGAATGGATCTCAGGTGGAACTCCTCAGAAACACGAGGAATCGGAAATTAATGAAATCATATGTTACCTTCAAAGATGAGGTCCCTGCTGGTGGTGTTAGCGATGAACTGGCTCACGAAAATGACATGTTGTCTGGAGCTGCAATCTTTAATATGAAACGTCTGATTGGTAGAGTCAGAGTCGATACCGATCCGGTGGTTCACGCCAGTAAAAGCCTCCCCTTTTTGGTTCTAACTTTAGATATTGGTGTCAGGCCATTTATTGCTGCCCTAGTGAACAGTATGTGGAGGTCCACTACTCCCGAAGAAGTTATTGCTATCTTTCTGGTTGAACTAAGAGCTATGGCTGAAGTTAAACTGAAACGCCCTGTGAAGAATGTGGTGTTGACAATTCCGGTATCATTTAGCCGATTCCAGTTGACCCGAATTGAACGAGCCTGTGCCATGGCCGGGCTTCATGTTCTAAGATTGATGTCTGAACCAACTGCAGTCGCTCTGTTATATGCTCAGCAGCAACAGCAGTCTGCACATGAAAATATGGGTAGCGGGAGTGAAAAGATAGCGCTTATATTCAATATGGGTGCTGGGTATTGTGACGTAGCTATAACAGCTACATCAGGTGGTGTTTCGCAGATCAAGGCCTTGGCTGGCAGTGCGGTTGGAGGTGAGGACCTACTTCAAAATCTGATGCATCAACTCATACCGAACATGGATGATCTATTCTCAAGCCATGGAATCGAAGAAATAAAGAGCATGGGGTTACTTCGAGTTGCCACCCAGGATGCCATCCACAAACTCTCATCCGATATGAGTGTCCCAATTGATGTCGACTTGGGAAATGGAACAAAAATAACTAAGGTTCTCGGGAGGGTGGAGTTTGAAGAGGTGAACAAAGAAGTCTTCGAGAAATGTGAGGCCCTGATAAAACGTTGTTGCATGCTGCTAAACTAGAAGCGGAAGATGTACATGATGTCATAGTTGTTGGTGGCTGTTCCTACATTCCAAAGGTTCGGAACATCCTAACGAGTATATGCAAAAGAGAAGAGCTTTATTCAGGAATGAACCCGCTAGAGGCAGCTGTACGTGGTGCAGCGTTGGAAGGAGCAGTAGCTTCGGGAATTAGTGATCCATTTGGGAATTTGGACTTGTTAACCATTCAAGAAACTCCACTAAGCATTGGCATTCAAGCTGATGGAAGCAACTTTATACCAATTATTCATCATAACATCACTACACCAGCAAGGAAAGAACAGATTTTCACTACTGTCCATGATAACCAAGCCGAAGCATTGATCCTTGTTTACGAAGGGGACGAGAAAACCGTGGAAGAGAACCATCTCCTAGGATTTTTTAAGATCAGAGGAATACCTCCATTACCAAAAGGTGTTCCGGAGATTAACGTGTCCATGGACATCGATGCTTCTAATGTACTGAGTCTTTGCTGGTGTAATGATGCCGGGGGCGCACAATCCGCCTACTCCTTTCATGGAAGTTAGGATGCCTACAGTTGATGATGGACATGGCTGGTCTGCTCAAGTTTTACATAAAATATATGGCTCTACTTTAGGTTTGGTCACAGTGCAGAAGAAGACACAGCATTGAGATTGCTGAATAGATGATAAAGTAAAGAAACACAAGGGGTGTTGTTAAGTAGTGAAAAATGTGGCAACTGTTTCTTGTAAATATGTGTCGAGTTTTTCATCTGCTGGAGAATAATCTTTGGTTGTGAGTCTTGGGAATAATAGTTATAGCAACTGTTGTAACTTTGTCTCAGAGATTTAAAATTTCATATTTTCCATGTATCCTCTTTTTCAAAATCATCAATCAGTTATCTGTTGGCTTTTAAATAATCTAATGATAGGAAAGTAGGAAAGTTCTTCCACTAAGTGGACTGAGGTAAATTCTCTGTTAAACGGTTTACTTTGTTTCAGTATGTTCCTTTAGATTTAAAGAATCGACAACTCCTAATTTGTTTTAAAGGATAAATATCTTTAGTATGGGAATAAAATGTAATAGATAGTAGAATTCATAAAGTGAGATACTTTCTTAATCGACCGTACGTGTTCAATATTTGGATCTATTTTTTGTTGGAAATTTACTAATGTGGAATTATGTTTAACTCATTATTTATGACTCAAACAATTGAGATTCCGCACGTCGGAAATGCAGTTTCCACACACGTGCACACGTAGTGCCAAGTATCGCAAATTTCATTAGTTAAAGAGATATTGGTACGTGAATGCTCGACCGAAGGTGAAAAGTTTCTGACTCTTGGGTTGGTTTTGGAGCATTAATCCTCCATTATTTGGCACATGAATTCAGCCATTATTTGACTGAATTGTAACTCCATATTAAGTGTCATTACATGGCATTGAAGGCCATTACTTGGCTAGATGGAAAGTCATCTTCATCACACTATAAATTGATGCCATTTGATCAATTGAAGAAAACTCATCACTCTTGTATAGTTCAGATTTTCTGAACTTCTTCCTCTCTAGCATATCTCTCCCACACTCAAAGGTTCTTCTTGAGAAACATTTGAATTTTCTTTGCTCATTTGTTTAGTTGTTTTATCATGGGAGACAAGTTGTCAATAGCCGTTAAAAGATTCATACGGGGCAATATTGTCTTAAGGACAGAGTGAATATCACTCGACTCAACAGCAACTCTTGTAACACTACCAGATTTAGTGTCTTTTGGTTCCAGGTTATAAATATCAAGAGGTTTGTTGCAGTTCCAACGAATATCTCAAGATCCAAGACCCAAAGACGCATTCAAGAATGAAGACCAAGATCATCAAACTTGTTGTGGTTGTCATAACTCTTGTTAGGCTTCAAGCCTATTGTATTGTAACCATGTTAGTTTATCCTTTCAAAGGTAGTAGTTGTATACTATTCTCGTACATCCATTGTAACTCACAATCTTAATACAATATTGGTACTAGTGCTAGAAAGATGTATGCCAGCAGATCTGGTCCTAGTCTTGGGTCTCTCTTTGATGATAGTCACAGATCTGTTCCGTCAAAAGGGAGATCTTTGTTGAATGATCCTGAACTTGAAGATACTGCTGATAGTCATGCTAGCAAGACTAAGGATCAAAGAAGAGTTGTTGTCACCGCTCCCGAGAGTGGAGGAAACAAGCGCCCACAAGAGGTTGAGGTTGTCAACTGGGACATGGGGAGAAGGCTGAAGATGTTGTTCCATCTTGTAGCAGAAAGCTTACATCTCATGGAAAGGAGTATTTGGACACGTCACTGACGTGGGCCAGATTCCAAAGGTATGAGTTAATTAGTCTTCCTTGTCCATAATATATTTAGAGAATTTCTTAATAAAAGGGAATAAAGCAGGGCTAGGAATATGAAGTTTTTTCATTAAAAAATTATATTCCCTTCACCCTAAAATCAGAAATTTGACTACTCACCTTCCCGTTTAAAAATTGAATTGTTATAAACAACGGCCTAAAAGAATGGACTTAGATTGTAATAAATTGGATTTATGGACAATCCTAAGCAAGAGAAGAGGACTAAGGACAAGGACTAGAGATAAACTTGTCACCGTTTCCGACAGAAGATTCGTCTTTTGACAGGATAGTAGTGGACACTCAGTCATACAAAGCCTACCGGTGACTGGAGTGGGCCAAATCCGTCTCATTATAGGACAATATTAGACACTCAGTCATACGAAGCCTATAGGCAACTGGAGTGGGCCAGCATTTCCAGATCTTAATGATTTGAAGGCCAAAAGAAAGTCAGAAATTGGACACTCAGTCTGCCAAGGCAACTGGAGTGGTCCAGAATATCTAGATCTCATACGATCCGGTTACGCCCTAACCACGGGCAAGAGGTTGTTCATGTGGAGCAACGCCACCTCCAAAGTAAAAGGAGTTGAAGAAGTTGTCCTCAGGGACTTAAGGGAATGTGATCACTCTAACAAGAGGTGATACATGTCTCAAACTTGGTTTCAAGGACGGTGTTGGTCAAACTGGCTTGAGTCTAGTCCAACAGGTCTATAATAACTAAGAGTGGTACAGTAAGACTGTAGCCAAATGAATGATATATTTGTAATCCGTGAATATATGCCTTCATAAATTAAGACACGTTAAATAGAAAGTCATTCAAAGCTAATTAAGTTAAGATTGTTGTCGTCTGTCGACATAAACCCTCAAACGAATGTGAGGTAGGTGTTACATCCCGTAAGTCCAGGACATGTATAAGAGAATGTACGTAAGGAAACAAGACTTGGAAATTAGTACGAAAGGAAGAATTGTTTTTCCGACGGAAAATCTTCCGAACGTCGGAAAGGAAAAATGTTCGTTGATGAGAATTGGATTCTAAAAATGTATTATTTGAGGAATATGGAACTTTTAACATTATGGAAGTTTATTTTTACGGATTTGATCATGTGGGGCCCACCCGAGGAATTTTACGTTTTGTGGGGCCCACGAGGGTTACGGAATTTTATGGACGAATGAGAGGGCGACACGTGGCACCCCCACATATGGTCTTGGACGAAATTTAGTAAGGGTAGAATGGTCATTTACCATGGTGGAAGATAAGTCTTGCTAAGCTTGATATTGTTGACCAAGTCAACTTGCCACTTGTGCTTAATCCATGTGATCTTCATCTTAGCCACCCATTTGTTTAAGTCTAAGCCATCCATAGTGTTTTAAATACTAAGCTAGTAGCAAGACAAGGTCTTCCAACACTTAGAAAATTTCACACTAGTCTTGTGCTTCCATTGTGCTCTCGGCTTTGTCTCATATCCCACTAGAAACATTTGTAGTTTTGATCCTTTGTTCACAAGACTTTAACCCAATGTCCCTAAGGGTATTGTAAGGATATCTCAATAGAAAGATTTCGGAAAAACGGTGTTTTCGTATTAGTCGCAAGGCGGAAACTTAAGGAGTTCTTCAACTTTGAAGTTGGAACTTGAAGATGGGTTCTTCATAGGCTTATAAGGAGTGCTTGAAGCGGATTGGAACATAAGGAAAGGAGCTAAGAATTTGCTAAGGCGCGACTTTGAATCTTGGAATTTTTAAGGGCTTATAAAGGTATAATCTTGTCGTTTTAGTAGTTAAGATTACTTATCATTGTAGTTGTGGATATTAGCAAGCATGAGATGTTTAGTATGAAGTTTGATTAGTATATTGGCTATTGGAACCCTAATCCGAAAACTAGCATGTTTAGCCTTAAGATTACAATTCAAGTTGAATATTAGTTTAAGTCGTCGCATGTTGTATAAAGAAGGAAATTGTAGTTGTTGAAGTTGTTTATGGCTATATAACATGTTAGACCTTAGAACTTGGAATTGGAAAAGGATTGGAAAAGACTTAGTGTTGTTGGTTATTGTTGGCCGAGAATGGCTAGTGAGTATTAAACTACTTTGTATGAATTGTGGGGTGGAATTTTACACGTATTGTAAGGCGTGTAATCCCCTTTGTTTGGTTGTTGTTTGGAGCCTTAAATGTGGCGTGTTGGTTATTGTATTCGACCTTGAAAAAGGTGGCAAAGTGAGTAGAAACAAAGGAAGTGTTGCCCGATTTTCCGTAGAATTAGAGACCGCTTACTTAGTATTATTCTACGTTAGAGACTTGAAGTTGATAGTCTTGTTGTGACCATTATAGGTTGACAATTCTACGTACGGCGTATTCGGCTTAGCTTGTGGATTTAGCCGAAAAGGTATGTGAACTATCTCCTCTTCTAGCATGATTCCTTAAGATAAAGAAAGTATGTCCTACTCCTTAAATGATCCATTCCTTGGTTGTATTTGGTTTGCCTAAAATAGAATTAGATTACATGTACTCCTTGATTGTACTTTGATGTCAAATTGTAAGTTGTATGATCCATTTCCTTAGTGAAGTTTGGATTCTTAAAAGTGAAAGTATTTTACTTAAAGTACATAGAGTCTTGAAAGGGAAGTGGTTTCCAAACCTTTTGGCTAGTGTCTTAGTTCCAAAACCTAATGGTCGTTTTAATGACTTTAGTGAGTCAAAGGAGTGATTTACTTAATTGTTTTAAAGAGGAGAAATGACATGATTTAAGAGAAGTAACTTGTTTTAAAGGTGTGAGTTACTTGAGGTTTAAAAGTAGAAGAAACTTGTTTTCTAAATATTAAGAGACTTGAAGTATTTTGGAAAGTTAAGAACTTGATTTATAAGTATGTGATACTTGGTTTTAAGTATAAGTCTCTTGGTTATAAAAAGGAATGAATATGTCTAAAACCATAAAGGGTTATAACGGCTTTATGGGAAGTTGGTTATAACGGCTTTATGGAAGGTTAAGAAAGTTGTCTATTTTGATTATTGGGCATAAGTTGCCTAGATTGTGAAAATTTGAAGTTACTTGATTTCAAGCTTTGAAATGAGTTTTCTAAAAGTGTAGTAACTTACTTTGAAAAATAGACACACCTTGATACTACGGGTGTTAGTATCTTGGGGTTTTACATTAAAAGGAGTTTTTTGAAAAGAATGTACGTACGTAGTACTTTGACTTGGTTAATTGAGAATTATTCTATGTGTGCCTTGATAAGTACTTTGGCTTGGTTAATTGAGAATTATCCTATGTGTGCCTTGATAAGTACTTTGGCTTGGTTAATTGAGAATTATTCTATGTGTGCCTTGATAAGTACTTTGGCTTGGTTAATTGAGAATTATCCTATGTGTGCCTTGATAAGTACTTTGGCTTGATTAATTGAGAATTGCCTATATGTGCTGGTGATAGCCTTTGAGTGCAAGTATTATGTTTTATTACGTTGCCGCGACTCTCGGTTGGAGTGGTCGCCTTGTCAGAAGTTTACTTGACGCATCGCGGTGAGGTGGGATTCCACGGGTATGCTTCCATTATTTGTATTACCTTATGGTCATGCTTATACGATGTGGGATGTCGGGGCATGCGACCACGAGGGATACTCTTTGGACATGATTATACGATGTGGGATTCCGGGGCATGTGACCAGGAGTCGGGTTAGATTCTCGGATTTGTTTGTGTTACCCTACGGTCATGCTTATACGATGTGGGATGCCGGGGCATGCGACCGCGAGGGATACCCTATGGTCATGCTTATACGATGTGGGATGCCTGGGCGTGCGACCACGAGGATACTCGACACGCTTATACGATGTGGGATTCCGGCGTGACTGCGAGCGGGTTTGATTCGGATTTGTTTGTTACCCTACGGTCATGCTTATACGATGTGGGATTCTGGGGCATGCGACCACGAGGGATACTCTTGGATATGCTTATCGTGTTACATTATATCATGGATCACGGCAGTGAGGAAGGATTCCACGGGCATGATTGATATTATGGGCGTGAGACCCATAGCTATATTTGAATAGTGACTTTGAGGGCAGGCGTCCCTGACTTGATATAACTGCTTATGTATTGTGTACTGTAGGTTGGCTATCATACATGTCTCCTGTTTTTTTAGACTGTTATTATTTTATTATAGTACTTATTGTTTCACATACTTGGTACATTCTTTCAGATCGACTTCTTCGGGCCGCGTTACGCCGCAGTTTAGGTACGCTTTGGTGATCTGCAGTGTAGGACCGCCTTTCGAGTTTTTGGATTTCTCCTTCATTCGAGATTATCTTTTGGTATAAGTTCCTTGATGTGCTTTTGTACGATTATGGGTACGGTGGGCCTTGTCCGTCATTGTTCGTATAACTCTTAGGTGCGTATTCATATGTGGATTGGACTCGTATGCGGTGTAGTGTCTTTTGTTATGTATATTATAGCACTTGTCGGCTTTTCCTCGCACGTATGTTGGTTTTAAAAAAAAAGGGTGTTATTTAATTTCCGCAGATTTACTTAGTTGTTAAGGTAGAAGGTGCCTGTAGGGCACGACCACGCCCGGGTTCGGGGCGTGACAGAGTGGTATCGAGCGATCGACCCGGAATGTCTACGACCGTGTCTAGTAGTCTTGATTATCCGGTGTGTTGCGCGCCACATCCATAAACAGGAGGCTACATGACATTTAGGAGTTGGTTTCTATTCTTCTCACTCGAGATCGTGCCATGTAGCGTGTTAGTAAGATAATTCCTCTCGGCGTATTTTGTGTTACGATTATGCCTCGAAGAGGGCAACAACGCTGAGAAGGGCAAAGGAGTAGCAGAAGCTACTAATCAGACTCTGAGAGTTGATAGGGCTTATGCCTGTGGTATACCGGATGTTGTTCGCGAGCGAAGTTCTTCTGCGCAGTTTTGAGACCCGACACAGAGCCTCCAGTTTCTCAGTTAGGAGAAGACTATAGGGTCATGAGGGAAGCGGTTATGTTATTGACCAAGATAGCGGTGCTACAGTTTCATCAGCAGGAGGTTATTCGGCCAGTACAGACAGGTGTACAGAGGGTAGAGGGCCAACGCGGAGATCAGCGTAAGAGGGCTAGACCGGTTGGTTATCGGTGAGTTTTGGACGTCGCGGCCTCAATGAGTGAGATATTCGTCCCAGCCTACCCAGTACATACCCCCGCAGCTCACAGGTGGGAGATATGACCCCACAAGGTATTTAGGAGCCGGTCCAAGCTCCAGGGGTCGAGGTTCTCAGAGGAGCAGAGGACTTTCTCGGTCGAGGCCACCTATTCCTCAGTGTATCAGATGTGGTAAGCGTCATTCGGGGAAATGCCGTTATGGCACAGGTGTTTGTTTTTGTTGTGGTCGTCCGGGCCATATTCGGAGGGTCTGTCCTTTTAGAAAGAGCACCGTGAGTGGCTCACGGCTGAGGCCGATGGCTGATTCCATTTCCTCCACGACAGACGCCCCGGCGGTGTTCGACGCCACCACCGTGGTAGAGGTCAGGGTGGTGTTTATAGTTTTGGCGGTCCTTCGAACCGCATAGTTGACGTGACTACTAGGCAGGATCAGGAGGCAACATCTCATGGGGTTACAGATATATTTCGATTCTTTTGAATCATACGTGCATTGATAGATTCAGATTTCGCCCTAGCATATATGTTTTCCCTTTGTTGCTAGCAGTTGTAAGTGATATGTCACGCCCCAAATTTTCCTAAGTCTTTACTTAGGGCGTGATGGCACCTGGACAATTATTTTCCACCAGGAGCACCATTTAATTCTCTTTATTTAGAAATTTAAACTTATATTCAAATACGGAGCTATTAATAAAAATAACAATAAAGAAATTTGTTTATGACTTTATTGAAAATATAACGCGAGCCCATACTCGTGCAAATATTGTTTCTACATAGACATACTGACAAATATTATTCTAAGTTGGAAGGGAGACCATTCCACACGCATTTCGAGACACCGAACCGACATTCGAACTCGACGAGTACCAAGCCCAAGAATGGACTTGGTATGACAAGAGGTCATGGGACGATCGCTAGCCTTGGCGTGGAGTCTTTCCTCTATCACGCTTTTCTGAAACATGTTAAATAAAGAGTCAGCCCTACCATCTGGGGCTGAGTGAGAACCTTACCCTGCAATTCAAAGCAACACCACAATATTCCAAGTGCAATCACATTATAACGTAATAAGCATATTGCAAAAACATATCAGGTTACAACATTTTTAAATATGCAACAACTCCTCATAGGAAATTCTCGGTTTAACTAACACTTCATTTTATCTCGTATTATACGTTAAGACATTCCCCTGCATTTCCACATGTTTATTACATTTATATATTTGTGAACGCGTATTCACTTTTCATATTTATATATAGGTGAACATGTATTCATCTTTCATATTTGTTGCGTGCAACCCGATCCATTATATTTACGTATTTGTGAACACGTATTCACTTTATGTTTTGTTGCGGCGTGCAACCCGATCCATTATGTTTACGTATTTGTGAACGTGTATTCACTTTACGTTTTGTTGCGCGCGCAACCCGATCCATTATATTTACGTATTTGTGAACGCGTATTCACTTTACGCTTTGTTGCGCGCAACCCGATCCATTATGTTTACGTATTTGTGAACGCGTATTCACTTTACGCTTTGCTGCGCGTGCAACCCGATCCATTATATTTACGTATTTGTGAACATATATTCACTTTACGTTTTGTTGCGCGCAACCCGATCCATTATATTTACGTATTTGTGAACATATATTCACTTTACGCTTTGTTGCGCGCAACCCGATCCATTATGTTTACGTATTTGTGAACGCTTATTCACTTTACGTTTTGTTGCGGCGCGCAACCCGATCCATTATATATTTATATATTTATGTGAACACGTATTCACTTTTCATATTTTTCAGAAGATCAAATAAATACTATTCTCTTTTCTAACATTCTGTCATTCATACTTGTAACGATTATAACTTTTTAACCATAACTCCAACTAAAGTGTTTCTCAAGCGGAAACTAAGGTAAGACGGGGATCTTTCACTGTACCAAATTTCATTTAAAACTACTTTGGGTAACTAACACAAATTTATCCTCAAAACAGCCACATGAAATTTGTTTCGGCAGAATTTTTATTAAACAGCACCCAATCTTATAATAGTCATAACTCCTATTCTGTAAACCCGTTCAATCCCCATAAATTCTCAAAACGACGAGGACAGAGAGCTACACGTCTCCATGTGAACCATTCTTTCATATTCTGTACCATTTGGTACAGTTTTACACTTTTATTCGCTGCCCTTCCTGGATCTCGATAGATCCGAGGCAGAAACTTTAAACAGCGATAACTCTCAATCCGTAAGTCTGATAGACCCCCGTAAGGTCTCAAAATGTCCACAACAAAGAGATATATAACTTTCATTTAGCAACAATTTTCATATTCCCCACATATTAGTACAGTTTTACGTTTCAACGTCCTGCCCTTCTGGATTCCGACGAATCCGAGGCAGCAACTTCAAACTACAATAACTCTCAACTCGTAAGTCTGTTTTAATAAATATTTATATATATATCTGTCCGTAACAGATGGATTTACAACCATGTAAATTTTCATACAATTCTAATAAGTAAAACTCAATAAAAACAGTCCGTAATTATGTCTTTCCGAATTTCGACCAAATCTAAGGCAGGAACTTTGAACTATGATAACTTTCAAACCGTATGTCCATTTTACCTCATTTTTGGTTCTATATGATCATATTAGAGAGGTGTACAATTCTTCTGAATTTCATCAAATTCTAACAATTATAACTTAGTGAGAACAGTTCGTAATTATGCCTTTCCGAATTTCGACCAAATCTAAGGCAGGAACTTTGAACTATGATAACTTTCAAACCGTATGTCCATTTTACCTCATTTTTGGTTCTATATGATCATATTAGAGAGGTGTACAATTATTCCGAATTTCATCAAATTCTAACAATTATAACTCAGTGAGAACAGTTCGTAAAGTTCATGACGCAACTAGTTATCTAAACAATCAAAAGTTCAATATTTCTTTTCAACACTCAATTCTTATTCTAACATGTATTGAACTTAAAATAAAGGATGTTACCAAGAATTTCTGAGTGAGAAAACTCACCTTGTAAGTGTGAAGATTATTGTTGTGTGGTTGCTAAAATTATCCTTACTCTCTAGTATTTTGCTTCTTGTTCTTCTTGCTTTCTTGGTATTTTTTTCCTCTTCTTTTCACTTGTTTTTTTCTGATTTTCTAACCTTTGTGGTAAGTACTTTGTTTGTGTATAAATAAGGGTGTTTGTATAACATATGGAGGTGGAAAGACAAGAGTTGAGGAAGATGAAAATGTGGAGGGGAAATGAAAAGGGGGGAAGGGGAGGGGAAATGGAGTACGTGCATGTTTCTTCTCTTCTTCTTCTTTTTTTTTTTGTTTTTTTTTTTTTTTGTTTTTGTTTCTCTTTCGTTTTTTTTTTATTTTTAATTTTCTTATTTTCATTTTTATCCATCTAGTTATCCAACTTTAACACTAACTCCATCCCATACAATTTATTTTTTATTTTCTTATATATATGTATTTTTATTAACTCAACCAACAACTATATATTATTATTATTTTCCGGATTTTACATGATAGTACCCCAGAGGTAGGAATACTTTGATTAGTAAAGTGAAAAGTTAAGAATGTTGACAAGAATGGTAAGTGAACTGAGACTATAGTTGTGTAGAGTTCACACGTAGTAATTGCCCCATGACAGTGTAAGACCAATAGGGAAGATTGTACAGTAGAAATACTTGGACCTATGTGACGAACCTCTAGTGAATAGGGGGATGGTGAGAAGTACCTTGAGATAAGATAAATATTTATTTCAGACTAAGAATGAGAAGTTAAGTGTGACGATGAGTCGGGTTATGGACTCATTTCGGGTCAGCCGGTAGTATGGAATGGGGTGATGTCAGTTGGTAATGGTCCTGCTATGTGATAGGGTCACGAGGGTGTAAGGCACAGGCCTAGTTGATCGTTGTACGAGTTCGTGGATGTGTTCCACCGGAACCAGGTCGTAAGGGTCGAGAAGAGCCTTAACGGGAAAGTAAGTAACAATATGGCCAAGTTTGGATAGTAACTCCAACGATTGGAGAATAGAAACAATATTTGAGATTTTGTACGTGTACTAGATAAGTTTGAAAGTACGAGAAAGTATGACAAGTAAGGAAAGAAAGGAACCTCTAAGGATCCCGTGTTTGAGAAGACTGTAACCTTCGAGTTTTGTGAGAAGGGACCACAGACGGAAGGTCCATTGTTATGTTTACGTATGTTGTAGTGGCCAGGTGTGGCATCGTTGGTCCTGTGCAGTTTTGATTGATAGGCATAATATAGAGTTTATGCCGGAATTTGTATAGCTTGACAACCGACTAAGAACATTCGGGGACGAATGTTTCTAAGGGGGGGAGAATGTTACATCCCGTAAGTCCAGGACATGTATAAGAGAATGTACGTAAGGAAACAAGACTTGAAAATTAGTACGAAAGGAAGAATTGTTTTTCCGACGGAAAATCTTCCGAACGTCGGAAAGGAAAAATGTTCGTTGATGAGAATTGGATTCTCAAAATGTATTATTTGAGGAATATGGAACTTTTAACATTATGGAAGTTTATTTTACGGATTTGGTCACGTGGGGCCCACCCGAGGAATTTTACATTTTTGTGGGGCCCACGAGGGTTACAGAATTTTATGGACGAATGAGAGGGCGACACGTGGCACCCCCACATATGGTCTTGGACGAAATTTAGTAAGGGTAGAATGGTCATTTACCATGGTGGAAGATAAGTCTTGCTAAGCTTGAGATTGTTGACCAAGTCAACTTGCCACTTGTGCTTAATCCATGTGATCTTCATCTTAGCCACCCATTTGTTTAAGTCTAAGCCATCCATAGTGTTTTAAATACTAAGCTAGTAGCAAGACAAGGTCTTCCAACACTTAGAAAATTTCACACTAGTCTTGTGCTTCCATTGTGCTCTCGGCTTTGTCTCATATCCCACTAGAAAAATTTGTAGTTTTGATCCTTTGTTCACAAGACTTTAACCCAATGTCCCTAAGGGTATTGTAAGGATATCTCAATAGAAAGATTTCGGAAAAACGGTGTTTTCGTATTAGTCGCAAGGCGGAAACTTAAGGAGTTCTTCAACTTTGAAGTTGGAACTTGAAAATGGGTTCTTCATAGGCTTATAAGGAGTGCTTAAAGCGGATTGGAACATAAGGAAAGGAGCTAAAAATTTGCTAAGGCGCGACTTTGAATCTTGGAATTTTTAAGGGCTTATAAAGGTATAATCTTGTCGTTTTAGTAGTTAAGATTACTTATCATTGTAGTTGTGGATATTAGCAAGCATGAGATGTTTAGTATGAAGTTTGATTAGTATATTGGCTATTGGAACCCTAATCCGAAAACTAGCATGTTTAGCCTTAAGATTATAATTCAAGTTGAATATTAGTTTAAGTCGTCGCATGTTGTATAAAGAAGGAAATTGTAGTTGTTGAAGTTGTTTATGGCTATATAACATGTTAGACCTTAGAACTTGGAATTGGAAAAGGATTGGAAAAGACTTAGTGTTGTTGGTTACTGTTGGCCGAGAATGGCTAGTGAGTATTAAACTACTTTGTATGAATTGTGGGGCGGAATTTTACACGTATTGTAAGACGTGTAATCCCCTTTGTTTGGTTGTTGTTTGGAGCCTTAAATGTGGCGTGTTGGTTATTGTATTCGACCTTGAAAAAGGTGGCAAAGTGAGTAGAAACAAAGGAAGTGCTGCCCGATTTTCCGTAGAATTAGAGACCGCTTACTTAGTATTATTCTACGTTAGAGACTAGAAGTTGATAGTCTTGTTGTGACCATTATAGGTTGACAATTCTACGTACGGCGTATTCGGCTTAGCTTGTGGATTTAGCCGAAAAGGTATGTGAACTATCTCCTCTTCTAGCATGATTCCTTAAGATAAAGAAAGTATGTCCTACTCCTTAAATGATCCATTCCTTGGTTGTATTTGGTTTGCCTAAAATAGAATTCGATTACATGTACTCCTTGATTGTACTTTGATGTCAAATTGTAAGTTGTATGATCCATTTCCTTAGTGAAGTTTGGATTCTTAAAAGTGAAAGTATTTTACTTAAAGTACATAGAGTCTTGAAAGGAAGTGGTTTCCAAACCTTTTGGCTAGTGCCTTAGTTCCAAAACCTAATGGTCGTTTTAATGACTTTAGAAGTCAAAGGAGTGATTTACTTAATTGTTTTAAAAGAGGAGAAATGACATGATTTAAGAGAAGTAACTTGTTTTAAAGGTGTGAGTTACTTGAGGTTTAAAAGTAGAAGAAACTTGTTTTCTAAATATTAAGAGACTTGAAGTATTTTGGAAAGTTAAGAACTTGATTTATAAGTATGTGATACTTGGTTTTAAGTATAAGTCTCTTGGTTATAAAAAGGAATGAATATGTCTAAAACCATAAAGGGTTATAACGGCTTTATGGGAAGTTGGTTATAACGGCTTTATGGAAGGTTAAGAAAGTTGTCTATTTTGATTATTGGGCATAAGTTGCCTAGATTGTGAAAATTTGAAGTTACTTGATTTCAAGCTTTGAAATGAGTTTTCTAAAAGTGTAGTAACTTACTTTGAAAAATAGACACACCTTGATACTACGGGTGTTAGTATCTTGGGGTTTTACATTAAAAGGAGTCTTTTGAAAAGAATGTACGTACGTAGTATTTTGACTTGGTTAATTGAGAATTATTCTATGTGTGCCTTGATAAGTACTTTGGCTTGGTTAATTGAGAATTATCCTATGTGTGCCTTGATAAGTACTTTGGCTTGGTTAATTGAGAATTATTCTATGTGTGCCTTGATAAGTACTTTGGCTTGGTTAATTGAGAATTATCCTATGTGTGCCTTGATAAGTACTTTGGCTTGATTAATTGAGAATTGCCTATATGTGCTGGTGATAGCCTTTGAGTGCAAGTATTATGTTTTATTACGTTGCCGCGACTCTCGGTTGGAGGTCGTGCCTTGTGTAAGTTTACTTGGGCGTCAAAGCGGTGAGGTGGGATTCCACGGGTATGCTTCCATTATTTGTATTACCTTATGGTCATGCTTATACGATGTGGGATGTCGGGGCATGCGACCACGAGGGATACTCTTTGGACATGCTTATACGATGTGGGATTCCGGGGCATGTGACCAGGAGTCGGGTTAGATTCCCGGATTTGTTTGTGTTACCCTACGGTCATGCTTATACGATGTGGGATGCCGGCGTGCGACGCGAGGATACCCTACGGTCATGCTTATACGATGTGGGATGCGGCGTGCGACGCGAGATACTCATGGACACGCTTATACGATGCGGGATTAGGCGTGTGACGAGGCGGGTTTGATTCGGTTGTTTGTATACCCCATGGTCATGCTTATACGATGTAGGATTAGGGCGTGCGACCACGAGGATACTCATGGATATGCTTATTGGTGTTACATTATATCATGGGATCAAGCGGTGAGGAAGGATTCCACGCATGATTGATATTATGGGCGTGAGACCCATAGTTATATTTGAATAGTGACTTTGAGCGCGACGCCCACGACTTGATATAGCGCTTATGTATTGTGTATTGTAGGTTGGCTATCATACATGTCTCTCTGTTTTGTTTAGGATTGTTATGATTTTATTACGATTTCATCGTTTCACATACCAGTACATTCTTTCTTGACCCCTTCGAAGCTGCGTTCATCCGCAGTTTAGGTCTGTTGTTTGGTGATCTGCAGTGTAGGACCACCTTTCGAGTTTTGGATTTCTCCTTACATTGAGTTTATCTTTTGGTATAAGTTCCTTGATGCAGGCTTTTATGCGATTATGGATGCAGCGGGGCCTTGTCCGTCATAGTTAATATAACTCTTAGAGGTCTGTATTCATATGTGGGATTGGACTCATGTACGGTGTAGTGTCTTTTGTTATGTATATTATGGCAGCCTTGTCGGCTTTGCCCTTGCACGTATGTTGGTTTTAAAAAAAAGGGTGTTATTTAATTTTCGCAGTTTACTTAGTTGTTAAGGTAGAAGGGTGCCCAGGTAGGGCACCAGTCACGGGCCCGGGGTTCGGGGCGTGACAGTAGGCGAAGAGGCAAAATAACATTTCCATTCCATCAAAGGAATAGCGAAAGAAGCACCACTCCTCTATAACATAGTCACACCTACGTGAGTGATTTGTCGCTTGTACAAATAAAATGGGGAGACAAGAACGATGTGATATTCATCGACGATGGTACAAATATTAGTTCCTTTGTTTGTTGAAAAGCAAAGATTAAATTGTTGAAACATGGTTGGCTACTGTAGTTTAGGCGTCGCAGCGTCTCCTAGTAAAGGTTGCGGCGCTTCGGAAACAAAAGTTGAAAGCCTACGGATTGAGGAATTCATAGGGATAAAGGGGGAGAATGTGAAGCATCAGTTATCCAATAATTGCTCCTTACTCACCTCAGACCGACAGTGTTTGCCAAGCACAAATCCATACGCCCAAGGTATGTATGCAAGGAAATTCTTACCGCTAATGCGAGTCTGAACGAGAACTCCGCATAAGGATAAGGATAACCCTCCATGTGAAGCATGTAAAAGATCCCATTTACAAATGTTGTGATATGGGGTAGTGTGGCAAGTGTTGAGATACCAAAGCCAAAACAGGTCAAGTCGGACCTAAGACTGTAGATTGTATATCCACTAGATCTACAAATAACAGTAGTGTGTATCGCATTTTGGTGCCAAAGAATGTTGAATTCTTTGAAAAAAAACTTTTCTTGAGAAGTAAAGAGAAGTAATTGCTCAAGGTTAACAAGAACCCGTGAGTGACTGATTGTCCGGAACTATACGTTTCAGATCTATAGGACTCAGAAGTTGATGAATGTTCGAAACTTAATGTTCCAGATATACAGAACTCAGAGATTCTAGTTATTGAACCGAGACATAGCAAAAAGAAGGGACAAAGACTTGTTCTAGGTCTTCTAACTTATATGGTTAAGTATGAACCATATACAATTGAGAAGGAATTGTCATCTCCAAAAGCACTACTTTGGAAAGAAGCTAAAAAGTGAGAAATATATTCCATCAGATAAAATCATACTTGTGTGATGGTTGATCTTTCTCCGGGAAAAGAACCCTTGGGTTGTAAAAGTGGATACTCAAATTGAGTATAAAGTAGATGGATCTACTGATGAGTATAAGGCCTCGGCTACTTGGACATGTGCTCCTATGTGAATAACTTAACATCCAGGGTCACTGCAGTCTTGCATGACATGGATGTTGAGACAACCTTCCTAACCGGAGAATTGGTTTGATGAACTGTTGGGCTTCTTCTTGAACTTCCATTTTGGTCCTGGAAGTTTCAGATAAAACAGAAACAATGAATCTGACTACAGAAACATTGACTCTGAAGCTAAAAAGTGAACTGTTGGAAAACCAAAAATTTGAAAGTGGAAGAAGAAAGTAATACGGAACAACCCGAGGGGTGTGTGGTTCCAGGGAAGAGAAGAAAGCCTATTGACTTGTGAAATCTCTGTGCGGGTTGAAACAGGCCCCGAAGCAATGGCACGAAAACCTTGATAGTACTTTACTATCGAAGGGTTTCTCCATTAAAGAGTGTGACAAATGTGTCTACATGAAAAGGTAATTCTAACTCGTTTATGATATGCGTTTACGTAGACGACATGTTGATCACAAAGAGTAATCCTAATTTGATCCTAGAAGTATGTTGAGATAATATTTCAACATGAATGATATGGGTATTACATATGACATCTTAGGAATTGGGAATTCTAAGACATCTAACAGACTAGTCTTAAACCAAACTCATATGTGAAGTGTTTTGACAGTCTCGTTGAAGTCACCAATGGATATGAATCATAGAATTGATTGGAATCATGGTGCACCCATTTACCAGGAGGGGTATGCGCAGGTCACATATAGTTCAATATATCTTACACACTGCAACTGACCTGGTATCGACTCATAACGAAGATCGGTTGAACTAAGGTTCACTGGTAATGATCGATAGAAGGCGTTTAAATGAGATGTGACGACATCTGAATTATCCGCTTATATATGGATTATAATATTCTAGATGTCCAGCGGTTCTGGGAGAATATAGTGATGCAAACTGAATATCAGACTTGAAGAACACCAATGCCACAAGTGGATGTGCATGGTGTGTCTTTGGGAAAATCCTCTAAGCAAATTTGCATCGGCCGATTCGTGATGGAATCAGATTTTATCGCTTTGTACAAAGCATGAAGAGAAGTTGACTGCAAGACCTCTTATAGGATGTCCCTTATTGGGAGTAACTCATGTCTTCATCAGTTATACATTGTATGGGCACGGATGACGGCGTCTAGACATATTTGTCGCAAACATAAACCGTCTGGCAGTTGATCGGGTGACACATCCTTGATTACTAAATAAAAAGATATAACAGACTCTTTAAGTTAAGAGATTAACCTAAGATCAAGAGTTCTGCATGTCTAGGGGAATGGGCCTAAAACCCAATCACTAAGAACTGATACCGCGGACACCCAACCTTACTGACTAGAGACCCCAGGAATTAGGTTCAATGGGAAAATTAAGTCGTAAAAGTTCAATGGAGTTCTTCGGTGGAAGCAAGAGCACTTCAGATAATTATTTCATCATAGAAACATGAATCCAAGGTCGTTCCCTGCATAGTGGATAAAGGTTAAGTTTTCAAAACCTTTAATGATCCTCAATGATTGAGGTTAGGTTTGGAGAAACTTTTAATGGTGTCTAACACTTGTAAAGTGGGTATAGCAGGATACCATGAAGGAGACCACCTATTTAAGTTTGAGGACTGGCCGCCTTAAATGAACGCACTTAAGAATTCAAGTGTGTCCACGACCACAACGGACAAAACATTAAGAGGAACAGAGTAAAAAAAGTTATTGTGTTGGTACCATTGTATTGGCTTACACTAAACACTGACGGTTTAATACATCGCGTTCACCGCGCAGTAAGTAAGTTCGATGGTATTCTATTATGGAAGGTTCAAAGCCATGGCTACCTATCTAGATGCAACATCAATCCGCCGAAAGATTGCTACTAATGTTGAATTAAGTTTAACCCGTTATTTATGACTCGAACAATTGAGATCCCTCACGTCGGAAATGCACTTTCCATACACGTGCACACGTAGTGCCAAGTATCGCAAATTTCATTAGTGAAAAAGATATTGGTACGTGAGTAAACGTTTGAGACATAGAATAATGGATGGTGGTTGGTTAAATGATGTATGTTCCACGTTGGTAAATGAAGGAAGAAATGTACGATGTGTAAAAGATGAAACGAGTCGGAAAAACGTCGTGGAGCCTCGAAGGGTCGCGGCGCCTCCAGCCAGCACCGCGACGCTAATTGAGCAATAATCCACTGGAAGCTACTGGTCGTCAGGCGCCGCGACGCCTCGGTCGCGGCGCTTCGATGGTAGAATGCTCGACCGAAGGTGAAAAGTTTCTGACTCTTGGGCTGGTTTTGGAGCATTAATCCTCCATTATTTGACTGAATTGTAACCCATATTAAGTGTCATTACATGGCATTGAAGGTCATTACTTGGCTAGATGGGAAGTCATCTTCATCACACTATAAATTGAGGCCATTGACTCAATTGAAGAACACTCCTCACTCTTGTATAGTTAAGATTTTCTAAACTTCTTCCTCTCTAGCATATCTCTCACACACTCAAAGGTTCTTCTTGAGAAACACTTGAGTTTCCTTTGCTCATTTTTTTAGTTGTTGTTTTATCTTGGGAGACAAGTTGTCAATAGTCGTTAAAGGATTCATACGGAGCAATATTGTCTTAAGGACAGAGTGAATATCACTCGACTCAGCAGCGCCCTTGTAACACGTGTCTTTTGGTTTCAGGTTATAAAGATCAAGAGGTTTACTGCAGTTCCAACGAAGATCTCAAAATCCAAGACTCAAAGACGCATTCAAGAACGAAGACCAAGATCATCAAACTTGTTGTGGTTGTCACAGTTAGGCTTCAAGCCTGTTGTATTGTAACAATGTTAGTTTATCCTTTCAAAGCATTAGTAGTAGTTGTATACTATTCTCGTATATCCATTATAACTCACATTTTTATCTATTTTTTAGGCGTTTAACCCATATGGCTAACTCCAATTAACTTGATATTGAACTTATTTGATTGGTTGGTTTATCAAGATGGAAAGCATGAGCATATCTTCCGGACCAAATGCTGAAAGTTGTAATGTTTTCTTAATCTGATAAGTGCAAATGCAGAATGTTTCATGTAAAGTTGGCTGCCCAGAACCACAGCACTTCTACTGAGACATGACAAACAAGTGTGAGGTGCAATGATTTATAGAAGTTCAGGAAAGTCATCCTCCAGGTACTATTGGATGATAGTGTAAACCGTAAAATACAGCAAAAGAAAAGAAAAAAAGTGAGAAAATCAACTGAAGCTGCCCAAATGTTAAGAACTTAGTTTGCTGCTGGGGCCATTGGAAAACCTTATAGGCCTAAAGAAGCAAACCAGTTAAAAGAGACAAGATATCCACCAAATTGTCAAATTGTATGAATTTGCATGATACAGCAAATAAAATTACATGCACTTGATGGCTGAATGTTTGGAGTAGAAATGATCAAGATATAAGACTCTTCAACATTCCGTTTCTCACACCGAAAAGGGGCAACACAAAAGGAAACATCTTAAACGGTCATAGATCTTCAAAAATGTTAATACTGCCACTGGACAATACCAAATTGTTGGTGAGAACTGATTTCTACCCGAATATCACAAAAGAATTAAAATTAAAACTAAGAAATGAATGTTGAATATGTTTGCTAACACAAGATTGCATAGCAATTGCAAATGTCCAACCTATCATCCTCTTTCCACTTCCTATCTATCACCCTCCAAGAAATGTATGCAGCTATTCAAGCATGAACTTCATCGGAAATCACCAGCTTTCATTTACACAACCATCAAATATATGTTTATGGATATCATTCCACTTCAAAGGAGTATACCTTCAAATCTCTGAACAAAGCTGACAAAACCAGAATCACTTCTTGCACCAGTAGATCTAATAGCAAACCAACTCAACTTAAAGTTTTGAAGTATGCAATGTCCCTAGTTTTCATGTTCTTAATCTCACAGCAAGTTACAATAAGAAGTTTAAAATCAGTAAGGAAACTATTTATCATCAGCTTCCATGGGGATGATCCAATCGATATCACAAACTTTTCAAGTTTGGGGTTCCATAGGACCTGCTTACCGGTGTTTTATCCAGTTTTGAGGAGTCATTTCACATCTTACCGTGCAAAGTTTGAAGCTTTACTAATACATTTCACTTTTTACCATGCAAAGTTTGAACCTTTACTAAATAACTTTAGTATGTTATTGAAATTAGTTGTATTGAAGTATGTAACCATCTCATCTAAAAGTTTAAGTTGTCAGAAGAGTATATTTTTAGTATTTAATTATATTCTCAACACGGCTCCTCACGTGCGGGCTTGATTTTTTTCATGAACCAAGTACGTGAAAATTCTTTTTGATAATAGGTGGCGGTGAGAATCGATTCGAAGACCTTTGGCTTGCTTTGATACCATATTGAAGTGTGTAATCATCACATCTAAAAGCTTAAGCTGCTATAGAGAGCACACTTTTAATATTTAATTATATTCTCAACAAGTTGCATATCTGATACGCTTCTATAGAAAAGTTCAATCGCGATTAATTTTCTTTCTGTTTTTACTTGGAAGCCGCTTTCTACGTCAAGTACCTGAAACTTTTCTATAGCAGGCAAGTCAGCAATCCCATCTCTACCTCAACAAGAAACTAGAACATAGTCAAGGTGCCAATTAACAATTACAAATTCTTTTGTTTAGGTTAGTCACTAATTTTGGCTTATACAACAAAGTTATGATGTTAGACACTACCATCATGATGAGCTTGATTGACTAAAATTATTGATTAGTCGCTAATGATATAGATTTGTTTGCATACTTAAAGGAAAGTTCATTTACGGACATAATTATTGTTCATAATAGCAGATAACAACCAGTAATCAAAAGAAATTGACTCTTTGAAGGAATAAAATGATATTTCAGACTCAAGTAATAATCATAGTACAACAACAACATACCCAGTGAAAATCTCACAATATGGGATTTGAGGAGGGGGTAGAATGTACACAGACCTCACCTCCACCTTGGTAGGTAGCACATGAAAGAAATAAGTATATTCATTAGAAATAACTCAAATCAAGTTCACAAACAAGATCTTAAAAAATTAATCTTATTTGGAAATACTGGAAAGAACACTCGACTAATCGTTCTTCCAAACATACAAAACTAAAGAAAAACCCGAACCAGGTGATTTCGAATTGCTCAAACTCTCAGTATAACGCCAAGGCATCACAGAGAAATCAGATAAGGTTTGTGTAGTCCACAACTTCTCAGCTGATAAACAAGTTTGAAACATGAACACTGCATTTGCAAAATTGCTGCTACTAAACAACCAATTATGAACATCCCAAAAGACTTCAACAGGGAGTCCATCAATTAAAACAGTGTAATTACCGCGAAACTTCCAGCGTAAATGCTTCACTTGCATTACAGTTTTCGAATCGATACGGACCAAAAGACAAGGATCATCAATGACATTAGAGTCACACTCAATTGTAACATCATGAATTGGACCTGTATAACAAAATTGAGCCTTAGTACTAAATACCCTCTTCCCAAATATGTGTTCCCTTTTGGAAACAAACATTGCATTTGACATTGGTGGACTTGCATTAGTTTTCTTGAATGCTTCTTTCCTTAGATCCCCAATAGCCAAAACCATTTGTCCTTTGCGTACTACTGCTAAATAGTACCCTTCAATAGGCTCTGGGCCAGATCCAAATTTGGCTAAGGATAAGTCCCAATGGATGTCAATTATACAAGAATTTAACACTTCTAAAGACCTTGACCCTTTTCTTTTGGAGAACAAAGAAGGCTTTACATCAACTTTACAAAGACATTGATGAGACATATCATCAATTTCAACACTAAGGCATTGACCCATTAAACTCTTGGTCCAAACAACTGTAATCAGACAAGATTTCCCAAGTAATTTACACTGATAAACACATGTTACTAAATTCTGTGGGGGTTTCTTAGTCACACCACCAACACTTGAACAAGAGGCATCAGCAACTTGAACCCCATTTTCACCAAAACAAGATGGGAAATCCCTCATTTTTTTTCTCAGCACAATCAAGAAAACACACAGCCCCGGAGTCTATCGGAAACCGTCTATCTCCCTGTCTATAGATAGGGTAAGGTCTATAGATAGGGTAAGGTCTGCGTATACTCTACCCTCCCCAAACTCCTATACTCAATATGTTGTTGTTGTTGTAATCAAGAAAACACGCAAAAGATTGTATCTTTACACACCCTTAGTAAAAAATACACAGTTTTCCCTTCAAGATTCCAACTTTATGCTACTAAAACAACTAAATATGAAATGAAAAGTATGGGAAAACAAGAAATCAAAAAGGGTAAGTAAGCATACCAAAATGGAGTTGAAAAATAACTTAAAAAGCTCTGAACTTTGTGTATGTTTTTGTTCAGAGCTAGAAGCAAAGAGGAGCGGTATGGAGGTGTTTAAAAGTGGGGTATGCTTTAAGAGATGAAAGGGAAATTGGGGTGCATTGTTTATAAAGCACACAAAGGATCTGTTTAAAGAAAGGACAAGTTATGCTTTATATTAGAGCCAAATTTTGTTGTGGTAAAAGTGAAAAAGATTAGGAGTTGTGGGGGCAAAAGTTTGAAAAGAACATTTGAGTAAAAATAGAAAAGGAATAACGTCATCATTTTTTTTATATTTATAGCAACATAGCCTATACCCTATAAATCTTTTTTGGACAAATGAAACCAATGTTTTGAAGCTCGGAGCGGACATCGAACCGGACGATCAACTGAATCACTGGGTTACTGGTTCAACCGGTTGGACCGGTTCAAAAAACATGTATCCACACACACACACACACATATATATATGAAATGTTAAATACGTATCTATATCCAAATAAGTATATGAAAATAGTTGATTGTAATTTGCAAGCAAAGCAGAGTTGAAAAGTTTAATTAATTATTAAACTGTAAATGATTAAACGGTAAAAAAAATTGGGTAAGAAATTATTCTCTTGAGGTGAAAAGTTGAAAATTTTAATTAATTTGAAAAGTTGAAAAGGTGAAAAGGTGAAAAGTTGAAAGTTGAAAAGGCACGCACCACCAGAATATGAAAAAATTAATTAATTTTTTTAAAAAAATAATTATATGAATAAACAAAAATCGGGTTTGTACGAGTTACCGAGTCACCGATTAAATCTTGATTTTTACCGAAGTTGTAGGAGTTTGATACCATCAGTTCTGATAAACTCGGTGGCTTGAGGCCAGGTTCGGTTAACGATCAACCCTGATCCGATCCGAGTTTCAAAACACTGAATGAAACGTGCATTGACCTTTATATTGGTTTGTGTTCCATGAATAAAAAATAAATAAACACTATGGATCGTTTGATAGCGGATTAGAGTTACTTAAATATTACTAATATAATGTTTAGTTATGAAAAGAATTATGTAATATTTAGTTATTCATGTAGTAGATAGTAGTTATTCCACCTTCTATCTTGAATAAAATAATACATACATAGATTTTCTCATAACTTTTACTACATGTTCTAAATTGCAAATAAATTAATATCATGTTAATCTTTATGCATAAAGTACTTACGTCCTAACCATCTACCAAACGTAGTATTACTTATGCAGGATTTAGTACCTGCATAACTTACTTCCAAACCAGCTACGACGCCTACGAAAAACTAAGAGATTTATATAGTATCAAGAATACTAGTTAGTTAAATTAAATTCTTTTCCTAAGTTATGGCATGTTAAATTAAGATTTTTTTTAACTACATGTTTTTTAATATTGTCGCGCCCGATTTCGACCGCGACTTTTTAAAAGCGAAAAATGGCTCCTGCTCAAATAAAGTGTTAGACGATAAAATGCTAAAAAATGCTTAAAATATTAAAAGTGCTAAAAAGTGCTAAAGTTTAAAAAAAAAGATGCTAAATGCTAAAGGGTTCGCGGAGTCGCCACCTAATTAATTTGGGTGAATTAGGACACCTAAATGTTTAACTAGTTTAAAGTAAAGATTAACTCCATTTAATGGTCTGCTAAACTTGATGAGATTCTGGGTAAGGGTTCTTTATTAATCTAGAGGGAAGGGATTAGACATCCTCTAAGATCCGCTAACTTGCGGTTGTCCTGCCAAACCTAGGGTAAATATTATGTTTAAAAAATGCAAAATAAAAGTTCCTCCTGCTTAATAAAATGCTAAAATGTTTAAAAGGTGCTTTAAGTATAAAAAGGGAAAAAGGTGTTATAAATAAATAAAAGAGTCAAATGCTAAATGTTTAAAAGTGCTTAAAATACTAAAGGTTGCTGAAAGGTATTAAATGCTAGAAGGGTGCTAAAGGTGCTAAGAGGCGCTTAAAAGTACTAAATGCTAAAGTGCTGAAAGTAGTGTTAATATGCTAAAGTACAAAAGAAAACTAGGAGGTGCTAAAATGTTAAGGACAAAATGTGCTAAAGGTGCTAAATGCCAAAGGGTGATTAAAAGTGCTAAAAAGGGCTAGAAATGTTAAAGAATGCTAAGAGGGTGCTTTATGGACTAATTATGTGTTCATGCAAAGGTTATTTACGGACTAGTTATGTATACTGCCAGCTAAATTAATCTTGCTTAACCTGCGTACAATATGATATAAGAGGTGCTTTGAAGTGATTCTTGAGAGTTTATGAAGAAATCTGTTATGAATTTTAATAAGAAACAAAATGTTGGTTTTATGATGCAAGTTAAATCATTTAAATCATTTTTGCAGAATTTAGCCACGCTTAACAGTCCTAAAAGACAAGTAAAGAAGAAATGTGTTTCTAAGTTTAAATTACATTCTCATCTCATATGTTCAAAGGCTAATTGCTAGAAGTTCTCCTATTAATTACAAAATTAAATAATAAAATTACAATAAACAAATAAAGGCATAAAATGAGACAAGAAAGTTAAGAGAGTGAAGGGATTGGAGCGGATGACTCCGTCCTATTTGTTTTTCTAGGAATTTCTGAAGCGGGAACGCGAATGCGGATGCGGGTTGCCATTTGAAATGGCTTGCGATGAGTCTCGCTGTGAGACTCTTTATTTTGCTCTGATGCATGCCATGTAAAAAATAAAGAGACATAAGGATTAGTATATGCCCAATTAAATAACGAATAAGCACTTGACACATAGTTTATATTCGAGCAAGCATGCAGGTAAAGACCAACAGAGGCAATATCAGATGGAACTAAGGCGCGCGGTGGCGGAATCTGAGAGACGGATAAATAACGCAGCAACGGGGTGTATGCGGGTAGTGGCGATGGCAATAAACGATGGCGGTAGGCAATAGCGCGGCAAGCGACAAGCAGCAAGCTCAATCAATAAGTGGGCATTTAGCAAACATAATGCATCTCGAGCCCAGTATCCATAAAGCGATGAGGATCGATGAGCGTGAGCGGGGCGAAATAAGCCTCAAAAGATGAGAGAAAGGGATACTTAGACAATAATGGACTGATTTATCAAGCATGCTAGACCTTTGACAACCAAATAGGCCAATTTGTTAACACACAACACACAGGAAGACCTGCTGCGGCATATAAGTTCTCAAATATGATGTAAGTATACTAGAGTTATGTGCCTACTCTGACAGATGATGGTTAAATGCGGGAAGGCTTAAAATGCTACATGTTGGGGATAAGGAAACTGGTTCAGTCATTCTAAAGAAAAGGGAGCACACCCTTACATGTTTTACTGCATTTTTAACTCAGGGTAAACAGACAAGCATAGAATTAGTTAACGATATCATTCTCTGAACCTTTTACGCAACCTCAGTTATCTTAACTACTTCCATTACTCCACACATATTTGTAGAAGAAAAATAAGATTACAAGTTGAACTATATGCATCATATGACTAAAATTAACCCGTAATAAATATGATTTCATCGGACAAGCTGCTAACACAGATGCTCTTAATCAAGCTCACTTGTTCTTTCGTTCTACAGAGGAGACTGATAGACATTACAAATTGCGACAGTTTTAAGATTAGAACAGATTAGACAGCATACCAGCAACTTGACAGTCAAAGTACAATATTATATCAGAGTATTTAACATGTTAACATGGAGGCAGTTTACACTTAACAGGAAAAGGCATAAGTGTAATCAATTTATTAGTCATAACCAGCATACGAAAATCGTTAAGTGATTCCATACACTCAGCTTGTTAACCCAAAGATACAGAATGAATTCAATGCAAGTTTAATCACAAAAGACAGAGCGATACGAAATGAACTGAGAAGGATTCGATTTTACCTTCTCCGGGCAGCGACCCGGGGCAGCGTATCAAGTCGTCGGTCCACTCGACGGGCTTTAGGTTTGCGATGCGAATGAAAGGGCGAAGTTTGTTTGCTGATTTTTGGCTGATATTGAAAAGAAAGATTTCAGGCTTCTTATTTGTGCGATGCTAATGGTCTGGGTTGTCGATTGCTGGACCTCCTAACCTCCTATGCCTGTCGACTATTGCTATTGGACTCCCCCGTGTTCTTCCCCTAATTCTGTTGTGCTCTACTGTCTCCTCCCCGCTGAACTCTCCGTTCGAATGTTGTTATTGGACATCCTCTGAGCCCTGTTCCTTGTTGCTATTGGACTCCTTTGAGCCCTGCCCTGCTATGCCCTACTGTCTCCTCCCCGCTGAACTCTCCGTTCGAATGTTGTTATTGGACATCCTCTGAGCCCTGTTCCTTGTTGCTATTGGACTCCTTTGAGCCCTGCCCTGCTATGCCCCCCCCTCGATCGATGCCTTTGCATGTGCTTATATAGCCATGGTTTGGGCTCCCCATTAGGTAAGCTATAAAGGCTGATTCTGGGCTTGATTTGTGCTTGATGCGAACAGATTATGGTAAGAGCAAGGTGTCGATATGGTAGCTGAATCGCGAGGTACGACTTTGTGCATGATTTGGTTAAGGCAAGCTATTCTAATAGCCAGTTATACCTCGATTGCTGCGGGCTAAAGATTTAGGTGCTGGTTATGGTAAGGAATGAGCTGTCTGTGTGCATGGGTAAAGGGAAGCCCGGATTCTCCGGCGAGAAATCTGGGCATGGCGGCGGTTTTTATATTCTAGGGTTTTGGGGTTCGTTCTGAGGGCTGCGTTTGTGGACGATGGGATAAGAGAGAAATTTGAGGGCTTATGGAAGCTTTGAGCGTTTAAAGGAGGCAAGGGCGTGGGTCGGCGGATTGTGCGAATTCGCGGATGATTGGTATTGGGTAGTTAGTATTAGTTTTAATTAGGTATTTATTTAATGATAAGTTTAATTTATAAATTTAGTTAAATTATTTAGGTGCTTTATTAACCTAATTATAATAAATAAATGCGGGAGTGTTATTTAATTAATGATTAATATTTTAGAATCTTGCTATCATTTAAAATTTTATCATTGTGCATTATTGCGAAGTTAAATTAAAATTGAATTGAGTTTAGATTAAATTATTTAAATGCTAAATGCAAGTATGATATTTAAGAATTGTTTAAAGCTTTTACTCAAAATGCGGTGCTATTATTTAAAATCTTATTTATTGTGCATTATTATTCAAAATAAGTTATGAAATTGCTTTGCGTATTAATAAATGCAACTATGCTACTTGACACGACGTCAATGCTAAATTATTTATTTTATGTATTTATTATTAATTAAGAATCATGACAGGGCTTAAAATTAATTAATGCGGGCGCGGGACTCTAAGTACTTAATGCTCTACGTAAAATGCGGTGTTAAATTATTTATTCATGTCTGTATTAATGTTTTATCGCTGCATTTTATTATAAAAAATCATAAAAATTATTTTACAAAAATTAGTCTAATTTTATAGCTAATGACTGGACGGGAGGGTCAAAATTGGGTGTCAACAGCTGTCCCTCTTTGTATGGAGATGATGGAAGAATCTTCGGACAAAGACGTTGACTCATGTAATTTTGTCTCGATCTTGAATTGCAAAAATCTTGGCGCGGTAGACAGGTGGCGAAAAATCAAAATCTGTCGATGTCGAGTTATGGCGACCTTTGGGTTACCATGGTCGAAACACCAGGGCGGGCTAACACGGACTCAAAGCTGTCCCAGTGTCGAGTTATGACGACACTGGGCTACCATGGTCAAAACACTCGAGCGCTAACGCAGACTCAAAGTCATCGGTGTCGAGTTATGATGACAACTGGGCTATGGTGCAAAAAGTAAAAAAGCGGCTTGAACACAGGGTGTCTGCTATGGTTTATGGTCTTTGGGTTTCATGGTGATGTGGGCCGACGCTGAGGCCGCTTCTTCCATTCGTTGGGAAGGTTGGCCCAACAAATTACCGGTTATTGTAGAGAAAATTCACGCGTTGTCTCTGCTCTGCGTCTTAAGACTTAAACAAGCGGTTAGTGCATAAGCGTTAAGCGAAATGATGATGCATGATTTTAAAAGTAATGCAAGCGTGAGTAGAAAAGGTTATCTGCAAAATGTGATGCGTGTTGTGTTGATGCGATCTTGAATGTTGTGATTTAGTCCTTACGGACGTGTTGCGATAGCGAATGCGGATATGTCGTCCTTGCTGCAAGCGCCCGCAGACTAGAGCTCGAAAGAGTTAGTGCATAAGCGCTAAGGCGAATAATAAAGCATGAGTAAGAAATGCAATTTGAAAGTATAGAAATCGATCCTGCGTGGATGTGATATCTTGATGATGGCGTCGTTTTGGACTTGTTGTCTTGATAATGTCGTTGCTGGGCGTCTTCTTCTTGGCGTCGTTGCGTAGACTTCTTTGTCTTGATAACGTCGTTACTGGGCGTGTTCTTCTTTGGCGTCGTTGCGTAGACTTCTTTGTCTTGATAACGTCGTTACTGGGCGTGTTCTTCTTTGGCGTCGTTGCGTGAACTTCTTTGTCTTTGATAACGTCGTTACTGGGCGTGTTCTTCTTTGGCGTCGTTGCGTAGACTTGTTGTCTTGATCGCGTCGTTATGCGGGCGTGTTCTTCTTTGGCGTCGTTGCGTAGACTTCTTTGTCTTTGATAACGTCGTTACTGGGCGTGTTCTTCTTTGGCGTTATTGCGTAGACTTCTTTGTCTTGATCGCGTCGTTACTGGGCGTGTTCTTCTTTGGCGTCGTTGCGTGAACTTCTTTGTCTTGATCGCGTCGTTACTGGGCGATATTCTTCTTTGGCGTCGTTGCGTAGACTTCTTTGCCGATCGCGTCGTTACTGGGCGATGTTCTTCTTTGGCGTCGTTGCGTAGACTTCTTTGTCTTGATGCGTCGTTACTGGGCGATATTCTTCTTTGGCGTCGTTGCGTAGACTTCTTTGTCTTGATCGCGTCGTTACTGGGCGATATTCTTTGGCGTCGTTGCGTAGACTTCTTTGTCTTGATAACGTCGTTACTGGGCGATGTTCTTCTTGGCGTCATTCGCGTAGACTTGTTGTCTTGATAACGTCGTTGCACGGGCGTGTTCTTTGCTCGCGTAGAATAAATGCTCGCAAGCTAAGCGAGAAAACATTAGTGTATACTGTTTAAACAAAATGATAAATACATATGAAGTGCAATTTTATGGGTAGAGATATCGTCACGATATGCGAGATAGTGCGAGTGTTGTCGCTTGCGGACTTGCTAAACAGCTGCAAATGATGAATTGCCATGATGCCTTTGTGGTGTCGCGATCGTGGGTTGCCAATTTGACTTTATGCAGAGTTGATCGCTAGGTTTTGTTGCGGAACTACGAACTTTATTGCGATTGTTGATGCCCTTCTGCATTCTTTGCTTTTCTTTGCGGACTTTGGGTTGTCATCCTCTGCCTTTCTTTGCTTTTCTGGTACATTGCACTTTCTACATTAATATGAAAAGACTGCGCTCAAAGAAAATTTGTGAGTTTTGGGGGTCGATTCGTATCGACCAGCGCCTTGTTCCTTGATATCGCGTGCACGGCTGTTTGGACTTACAACCCTGCAGTTTCTGCTTTGTCCGTTTTGAATATCTGAGGCGTTTGGCCTAAAGTGGGTCTCAATCGATTATCGCATCATTCTGCAAAGTGGTTCTGCGGTGGCCCTTGGTTTGTGTTTGGTGGAGTATGGTAGGCATTTGTGTGGGATATATGAGTCATTGTATATTGGTGAATGGGATATGCGATGAAAATCTTGATAATAATTTGGAAGATTTTGGTTATTTGCGGTGTGAGTGCTTTAGTGATGTTTGAGCCTACGATTTGACTGCGGGGTTGCCATTCTTTGCGATAGCGGGCGGCGCTCGATCGGATCTATGTTGTTTTTCTTTTACGAGACCCTGCTTTGCCTATAGGAACGAAGGCAGTTCAGGCTCGTTCTGCTCAAATGCTGCGAATCGGTCATGTCGCTGGACCGTGCCTTTGATCTTGTGGGATATCGATGCTCTGCCATTGCTTAGTCAAATACAAATCGACCTTTGGGGAGATGGTAAATCCTTTAGACAACGTGTAGCAAACTGTGTTAGTGTAAAGCACGTGATTTTGCGAAGTGTAAAACATTTAGCAAGTACATATTGCACGTAAATTGCCACATTGCAAGCGAGTCCTAACGTGCGTGGGGACCCTTTATGCGGAGGTAGGCTAAGCGTCACATATGTGAGGTCGTGATGGATTTGTCAAGCCGCCCAATCAGTAATGCTTTTGTTGGAAATGGCGACCAAATGATGCACTTTTTCCAATTTCGGCATGACATTATTAGGTTTGGATTTGTCTATCAACGCCACGCCACATAATATCTTTGGTTGGTCGTTGGGTTGAGAAACCCGTCGACAAGTTTGGTGTCTTCTAATTGTGGTGTCGATGCGGGCGACCACCTAAGGTAAATGCATCGTACCTAAAATAAAGGTGGTATAGCTCATCTTAAGTTTCTAAGATTTGGCTTTTCTAGGCCTTGAGTTCAGGCGAATGACTCGAGTGAGAAGGCTACGGCCCCGGTTAGGCAGGCACTCACGTATGTTACCAACTCTCCTAAATTTGGGTTTTGAGGAAAGAATTTTCTTTGATGCACAGCGCACATCGCATTTAGTGTGTGATTGTGTGAATTTTCAGTGGAAGAAATATGAGCGGAATGCGGTTTAGGGAAAGCGATAAAGCAATTAATTAAAATAAACAAAATATAGCACACAAAATTAAATGCAAAATAATGCCAAATAATAACCCTAGGTCTGTTATGGATAAGAACCTTAAATCCCCAGCAGAGTCGCCATTTCTGTCGCGCCCGATTTCGACCGCGACTTTTTAAAAGCGAAAAATGGCTCCTGCTCAAATAAAGTGTTAGACGATAAAATGCTAAAAAATGCTTAAAATATTAAAAGTGCTAAAAAGTGCTAAAGTTTAAAAAAAAAGATGCTAAATGCTAAAGGGTTCGCGGAGTCGCCACCTAATTAATTTGGGTGAATTA
Source organism: Przewalskia tangutica (assembly GCA_029844215.1). Taxonomy (NCBI): domain Eukaryota; kingdom Viridiplantae; phylum Streptophyta; class Magnoliopsida; order Solanales; family Solanaceae; genus Przewalskia; species Przewalskia tangutica. Next base: position 118,981,193 of record CM056726.1, on the reverse strand, counting down.
GGACACCTAAATGTTTAACTAGTTTAAAGTAAACATTAACTCCATTTAATGGTCTGCTAAACTTGATGAGATTCTGGGTAAGGGTTCTTTATTAATCTAGAGGGAAGGGATTAGACATCCTCTAAGATCCGCTAACTTGCGGTTGTCCTGCCAAACCTAGGGTAAATATTATGTTTAAAAAATGCAAAATAAAAGCTCCTCCTGCTTAATAAAATGTTAAAATGTTAAAATGTTTAAAAGGTGCTTTAAGTATAAAAAGGGAAAAAGGTGTTATAAATAAATAAAAGAGCCAAATGCTAAATGTTTAAAAGTGCTTAAAATACTAAAGGTTGCTGAAAGGTATTAAATGCTAGAAGGGTGCTAAAGGTGCTAAGAGGCGCTTAAAAGTGCTAAATGCTAAAGTGCTGAAAGTAGTGTTAATATGCTAAAGTACAAAAGAAAACTAGGAGGTGCTAAAATGTTAAGGACAAAATGTGTTAAAGGTGCTAAATGTCAAATGGGGATTAAAAGTGCTAAAAAGGGCTAGAAATGTTAAAGAATGCTAAGAGGGTGCTTTATGGACTAATTATGTGTTCATGCAAAGGTTATTTACGGACTAGTTATGTATACTGCCAGCTAAATTAATCTTGCTTAACCTGCGTACAATATGATATAAGAGGTGCTTTGAAGTGATTCTTGAGAGTTTATGAAGAAATATGTTATGAATTTTAATAAGAAACAAAATGTTGGTTTTATGATGCAAGTTAAATCATTTAAATCATTTTTGCAGAATTTAGCCACGCTTAACAGTCCTAAAAGACAAGTAAAGAAGAAATGCGTTTCTAAGTTTAAATTACCTTCCCATCTCATATGTTCAAAGGCTAATTGCTAGAAGTTCTCCTATTAATTCCAAAATTAAATAATAAAATTACAATAAACAAATAAAGGCATAAAATGAGACAAGAAAGTTAAGAGAGTGAAGGGATTGGAGCGGATGACTCCGTCCTATTTGTTTTTCTAGGAATTTACAGGCGAGGAACGCGACGGATCACGGGTTGCCATTTGAAATGGCTGCGATGAGTCTCGCCGTGAGACTCTTTATTTTGCTCCGTCATGCCATGTAAAAAATAAAGAGACATAAGGATTAGTATATGCCCGATTAAATAACGAATAAGCAACGACACATAGTTTATATTCGAGCAAGCGTGCGGTAAAGACCAACAGAGCGATATCGGATGGAACTAAGTGCGGCGGTGGCGGAATCTGAGAGACAGATAAATAACGCAGCGAGGTGTATGCGGGCCGTAAGCGATAGGCAATAAACGATGGCGGTAGGCAATAGGCGACAAAGCGACAAGCGGCGAAGCTCAATCAATAAGTGGGCATTTAGCAAACATAATGCATCTCGAGCCCAGTATCCATAAAACAGTGAGGATCGATGGCGTGGCGGGGCGAAATAAGCCTCAAAAGAGGAGAGAAAGGGATACTTAGACAATAATGGACTGATTTATCAAGCATGCTAGACCTTTGACAACCAAATAGGCCAATTTGTTAACACACAACACACAGGAAGACCTGCTGCGGCATATAAGTTCTCAAATATGATGTAAGTATACTAGAGTTATGTGTCTACTCTGACAGATGATGGTTAAATGCGGGAAGGCTTAAAATGCTACATGTTGGGGATAAGGAAACTGGTTCAGTCATTCTAAAGAAAATGGAGCACCCTTACATGTTTTACTGCATTTTTAACTCAGGGTAAACAGACAAGCATAGAATTAGTTAACGATATCATTCTCTGAACCTTTTACGCAACCTCAGTTATCTTAACTACTTCCATTACTCCACACATATTTGTAGAAGAAAAATAAGATTACAAGTTGAACTATATGCATCATATGACTAAAATTAACCCGTAATAAATATGATTTCATCGGACAAGGCTAACGGATGCTCTTAATCAAGCTCACTTGTTCTTTCGTTCTACGAGAGTGATAGACATTACAAATTGCGGCGATTTTAAGATTAGAAACAGTTAGACAAGATACGGCAACTTGACAGTCAAAGTACAATATTATATCAGAGTATTTAACATGTTAACATGGAGGCAGTTTACACTTAACAGGAAAAGGCATAAGTGTAATCAATTTATTAGTCATAACCAGCATACGAAAATCGTTAAGTGATTCCATACACTCGGCCTGTTAACCCAAAGATACAGAATGAATTCAATGCAAGTTTACTCACAAAAATGAGCGTCTGAAATGAATCGAGAAGGATTCGATTTTACCTTCTCCGCAACGACCGAAGCGTATCAGTCGTCGGTCCACTCGACGGCTTTAGGTTTGCGATCACGAATGAAAGAGGCGAAGTTTGTTTCTTTGTTTTTGGCTGATATTGAAAAGAAAGATTTCAGGCTTCTTATTTGTGCGATGCTAATGGTCTGGGTTGTCGATTGCTGGACCTCCTAACCTCCTACGCCTGTCGACTATTGCTATTGGACTCCCCCGTGTTCTTCCCCTAATTCTGCTGTGCTCTACTGTCTCCTCCCCGCTGAACTCTCCGTTCGAATGTTGTTATTGGACATCCTCTGAGCCCTGTTCCTTGTTGCTATTGGACTCCTTTGAGCCCTGCCCTGCTATGCCCTACTGTCTCCTCCCCGCTGAACTCTCCGTTCGAATGTTGTTATTGGACATCCTCTGAGCCCTGTTCCTTGTTGCTATTGGACTCCTTTGAGCCCTGCCCTGCTATGCCCCCCCTCGATCGATGCCTTTGCATGTGCTTATATAGCCATGATTTGGGCTCCCCATTAGGTAAGCTATAAAGGCTGATTCTGGGCTTGATTTGTGCTTGATGCGAACAGATTATGGTAAGAGCAAGGTGTCGATATGGTAGCTGAATCGCGAGGTACGACTTTGTGCATGATTTGGTTAAGGCAAGCTATTCTAATAGCCAGTTATACCTCGATTGCTGCGGGCTAAAGATTTAGGTGCTGGTTATGGTAAGGAATGAATGCGTGTGCATGGGTAAAGGGAAGCCCGGATTCTCCGGCGAGAAATCCGGGCATGGCGGCGGTTTTTATATTCTAGGGTTTTGGGGTTCGTTCTGAGGGCTGCGTTTGTGGACGATGGGATAAGAGAGAGGCTGAGGGCTTATGGGCTGCTGAACGTTTAAAGGGGCAAGGGCGTGGGCCGGGTCGACGGGATTGGGCTGCGTTGGGTGTGGGCTGCGGGTCGCGGATGATTGGGCTGGGTAGTTAGTATTAGTTTTAATTAGGTATTTATTTAATGATAAGTTAAATTAATAAATTTAGTTAAATTATTTAGGTGCTTTATTAACCTAATTATAATAAATAAATGCGGGCGTGTTATTTAATTAATGCTTAATATTTTAGAATGCGGCGCTATCATTTAAAATCTTATCATTGTGCATTATTGCGAAGTTAAATTAAAATTGAATTGAGTTTAGATTAAATTATTTAAATGCTAAATGCAAGTATGATATTTAAGAATTGTTTAAAGCTTTTACTCAAAATGCGGTGCTATTATTTAAAATCTTATTTATTGTGCATTATTATTCAAAATAAGTTATGAAATTGCTTTGCGTATTAATAAATGCAACTATGCTACTTGACACGACGTCAATGCTAAATTATTTATTTTATGTATTTATTATTAATTAAGAATCATGACAGGGCTTAAAATTAATTAATGCGGGCGCCGGACTCTAAGTACTTAATGCTCTACGTAAAATGCGGTGTTAAATTATTTATTCATGCCTGTATTAATGTTTTATCGCTGCATTTTATTATAAAAAATCATAAAAATTATTTTACAAAAATTAGTCTAATTTTATAGCTAATGACTGGACGGGAGGGTCAAAATTGGGTGTCAACAAATATGTTCCATTTAGATTAAGATAAAGCAAAGATGGTTGTTAAATATACATACAATATACATAGTATATATGTATACTATGTATATTGTTAAGTGTATTTTGTATATATTTTTTAGTCTTTTTTTAGTTAATATTTTACTCATTTTGTTTGTGTTTAGTATAGTATTATGTTTGTTTTTCTTTCTTTTGAATCACAACCATCATAAAGGAGAAAGTACATAACCGAGGATGAAATGAGCTTAATTGAGATGGAATTGCACACTAAAAAGGCTTAAAATGAAGCCTAAGAAGTCCCGGGAAGCATAGAAGAAATCAGACAAAGTCCGGACAGAAAAATGACGAAAAACTGAAAACTGGCCAATGGACGTCGCCGGCGCCAATAATACTGCACTGTCTGATTTGGTCGCAGGAGAATTTCTGATTTTTGGGTCAAATTTCAGAGGGTTAAAAGGGTCTGAAGCGTAAGTTTTCTCAAGTATAAAACCCTGCTCATTATGTCATACCTTATACCATATTACAAATCATACTTTTGGAGGCTAGGAAAGGAGGCAAGACACAAGATTGGAGACAACTTTGTTCAAGTTCTTTTTTTTTCCCTTATTTTATTTCAGTTTATGTTGGATTGCAATTTAGTTCTTGACATGACAATGTTTAGGAGCTAATTACTTTAGTAGGATTTCCGTCGAATCTTCTTGAAACTCTTTCATATAGGTAATGCATTGATTATTGATTTCTTCTTTAGCATATTAAGATCTATTCAATATTGTTTTGATTGTTTGATAATTAACTGATCACTAATTATCATAACTCATATGATTTCGAATCAAAAGTCTGAAAAATCAAGAACTTAAGAGCAAGTCAAGAAGCCATTTGGCTTGACATTGTTGACCACATCTCATCCACACAAGTGTTTTAATCTAGGCCCTTGGATGTAGTATATATCCTATACTAGTGCAAGACTTCTTCCACACTTAGAAAAATTAAGAACTTGTTGTTCTTGTTGAAGTGCTCTCGGCCAAGGTGAGAAAGAGGAAGATTTTTTTTGCAATCTTGCTCCATAATTTCCGATATTCAAACCCAAGATCCCATAAGGTATTCTAAGGATATCTCAATACAAAAACCCCGGAAAAACTACGTTTCTACGTTAGTCGCAACGTGAAACCCTAGGGTGTTCTTCATAAGTTGGATTAGAACTTGAAGAGGAGTTCTTCATGAGCTTCTAAGGAGTGCTTGGACCGGATTGGAACGTAAGAAGAGGAACTAAAAGTTGCTAAGGATCGACTTTTACGCTTGGATATTATTAGGGTTTATTGAGGTAAGATCTTCGTCTCCTTAATGTGATTGAAGATTACATATTGTAGTATTTGATAAATGAGCATGTGGTATATAGATTGAAGTTTGAAAAGATTTGGATCATGTCGTCATGTTAAAAATCGAAATGGACATGTTAGTCATTAATGTTGTAGTCAATTTGGTCGATAGTTACAATCGTCGTATGTTAAGGAAGAAATGATTTATAGTTGTTATAATTGTTATAAGGTATATAACATATTAGAATAACAACTTGGATTGAAAAAGGAATTGAAAAGAAATTGATATTGTAGTGATACATTGTAGCCGAATATGACTTTGGATTAATGGACAATTTTATATTGATTGTGGGACAAAATTTTACACGTCCGGCTAGGCGTGTAATTCCCTTTGATTAACTGATTGTTGAGCCTTAAATGTGGCATTTGATTATTGATTTTCGGGCCTTGAAAAAGATGGAAAAGTACGTAGAAACAAAGGAAGTGCTGCCCGATTTTCCGTAGAATAAGAGTCCTTATACTTAGAAATATTCTACGTTAAAAGCTAGAAATTGATAGGCGTATTGTGGTCATTATAGGTTGACATTCTACGCGCGACGTATCAACTTGGCAAGTGGATTGAGTCGAAGAGGTATGTGGAACTTTCCCTATCTTCTTGAGCATGAGTTTTATAAATGTATAGTACGGTGGACGTACATGGTTAAAAATGAATTCGGTTTCATTTTGGTATTCTTGCATTGTTTTCGAAAAGTGAAGTTACTTGGCTTTTAAAAGTATATGTGACTTGATGTTACATGGAAAGATTTCTTGACTTGAAAAATATAGAATACTTGATTTGAAAAGTATTGATTACTTGAACTATTCTAAAGTTAAGAAACTTGATTTCTAAAGTTAAGAGACTTGAAGTATTCTGAAAGTTATGTAACTTGATTTGAAAGTATGTGATACTTGGTTTTAAAAGTATAAGTCTCTTGGTTATAAAAAGAATGAATTTATCTAAACCATAAAGAGTTATAATGACTTTATGGGAAGTTAATTATAACGGCTTTATGGAAAGATAAGAGAATGGTCTATTTGATTGATAGGCATGAGTTGCCTAGGTTGTGAAATTAGAAGTTCCTTGGTTTCAAAGTCTTGAAATAAATTTCTAAAGGTGTAGTAACTTAATTTGAAAAATAGACATGTCTTGATACTACGAGTGTTAGTATCTTGGGGTTTTATATAAAAATGAGTCTTTTGAAAAGAATGGAGGTACGTAGTACTTTGGGTTAAATTCTCGGATTTTTATGTGACACGAAAGTGCCTTGAGTTTATAAAATGAAATTCATTTTTGTATGTTAATGAAAGTCTAAAAGATTTTATGAACTTGCCTATGCTTGCTTGCGATAGCCTTTGAGTGCAAGTATTATATTTCTACGTTGTTGTGTCTCTCAGTTGGAGGGTCGGCTGTCTTGTTGTGAATTTGCTTGGACATACCGACAGTGATGAAGGATTCCACGGGTATGTTTCCATTGTGATTGTTCCATGGACATGCTTATACGATGAAGGATTCCGGGGCATGCAACCATGTTATATACTATTATTACTCCATGGACTAGCTCCCCGTGAAGACATGTACCCGAGATGAGGGATTCCACGGGCATGTTATATACTATTATTACCCCATGGATTAGCTCTCCATGAAGTCGTATGCAGAGATGAGGATTCCAGGGCATGAGATATATATATATATATATATATATATATATATTGCATATGTGCGCAAACGATGATGTAGGATGTCATGGCGTGTTACATGTAAATATTTTACACTTACTACCGTATCAGCGTGTGAGAGATTCCACGCACGCTTTGATATTTTGCGAGCTTGAGACCTCATCTGGATTGTGTGATGATTTTGAGGGCTTGTGTCCCTAGCCCTGGTGTGACTATTGTTTATGTGTTGAAATAATCTTTAAAAAGGAAAAACTGACTTTCATTACTTTCGTTTCGACAAGGCCTGATATCATTATTATTTTGGTTATCATACATGTCTCCAGATTTATTTTAGACTATTATGATTTCATTACGATACTTTCGATTTCACATACTGTACTGTTGTGCGACCTCGCCCGAAGTGCGTTCATGCCGCAGGTTCAGGTACATAGCTTGTTGATCCTCACTCTTAGGATCACTGTTCAGTTCTTGGAAAGCTCCATTTCTCCGGAGGCTTGTCTTTTGGTACAGTTCCCTGAGGTAGTAGATATATGTACATTCAAGGGTATGGCGGGGGCCTGTCCCGTCACAATTGTTATGTCAAAACTCTTAGAGGTCTGTAGTCATATCTTGTGGGTCGGTTTGAAAAAAAGAAGAGGTAACTGCTTTTGGGTTTATGTATATATATATATCCAGGGAGGTAGCCTTATCGGCTAACCTGTTATTTATTTCTTGTTGAGTTTATGTATGTTCTGCTGATTATCTCTGATGTATACCTGTAAGGGTGCCCAAGCAGGGCACAAGTCGCGGGCTCGGGGTCGGGTCGTGACATTAATCTCTCTCAACATTTACTAAATAAGAGTAAAAATGCAAGTTAATAATTAGTTATATCTTAATTTTTTTAAAATGATAGGAGTAGCTATTTTGAATTAATTAGTAAGCACGACAACTAAAATTGGTCCGAGAGAAGTACTTAGAGCTCGTTTCATCGTTTGAACGGGCTTATGACTTTTGATTTATAAGCCAAAAAAATTCTAGTTTATGAATTTTTTCTTATATTTATTATTTTGACTTAAAACTAAATATTTAAAAATACTTTTTTATTTTACCCAAATACTACAAAATATTTTATAAACTATTTTAACTTAAAACACTTAAAATAAGTGGATAGGGTTATTTAGTATTCCCAAGTAATTTCTTCAAGGAAGGAAAGAGAGTTGTAATGCCCTTTCACTTGCGCCTCCCTAAACCCCTTACCCTTAGCCGTAGAATGGGCATAGAACTCTTGTTCAAGTATGCTCTTCCCACTCGTATTCTTGATCATTCATTCAAAATATCTTCAAGATTCATATGCACCGACAATAACCTTGATAAATTAGTAGACCCACAGTTGAAATTCCCAGAAAATAATGAATATTTCCCACAACAAGAAAAAAACAAGTTAAAAGAATCATCTTTTTCAGTTCAAGAATTGGGCTTTTTGCAAAATACAATCTTGGGTAGCTCCAAAACTGAACCCAAGACTGGTAACTTTACAGATAATGATGCTTTCTTGGTGATAAATGCTATTAGGAACAGTAATGATGGATTTGGAGAGACAACTGAGAAAGCTCTTAGGCAGTTTAGGCAGAAACTCAACCCTGGTTTAGTTGTTAATGTGTTGAGTAATATACACAACCCTGAATTAGGTGTTAAGTTTTTCAAGTGGGCTGGTAGACAAATTGGCTATGTACATAATGTATCTGTTTATGATGCTTTATTGGATGTAATAGGATGTGATAGTGTACCAGAACAGTTTGTTCATGATATAGGAAAAGATGATAAGGAAGTGCTTGGAAAGTTGCTTAATGTGTTGATAAGAAAGTGTTGCAAGAATGGGTTGTGGAATTTAGCACTGGAAGAGCTAGGGAGGCTTAAGGATTCTGGTTATAAGCCCTCGGGGGCGACTTATAATGCGTTGGTTCAGGTGTTTCTTGAAGTAAATAGATTGGAGACTGCATCTTTAATATACAAGGAGATGTCGGAATTGAATTTTAAGATGGATAAGCATACGATTAATAGCTTTACGCGATTGTTGTGCAAAGTTGGTAAATGGGGAGAAGCCCTTGATTTAATTGACAAGGAAGAGTTTGTGCCTGATACTGTGATTTATACGAATATGATTTCAGGACTATGTGAAGGTTCCTTCTTTGAAGAAGCAATGAATTTTCTCAACTTAATGCGGACTATTTCGTGTATTCCTAATCGTGTAACATATCAAGTTTTGCTTTGTGCATTATTAAACAGGAGAAAACTTGGTCGCGTCAAGAGGGTTCTGAATCTTATGATTTCTGAAGGTTGTTATCCAGGACAGAAAATATTTAATTCTCTTGTACATGCATATTGTAGATCAGGAGATTATCGGTATGCCTACAAATTGATCAAAAAAATGGATGGCTGTGGGTGTCGGCCAGGATATGTAGTTTACAACATATTGATTGGTGGTATATGTGGCAATGAGGAGTTACCAAGCAATGATGCACTAGAATTGGCTGAAAATGTGTATAGTGAAATGCTGACTGCGGGACTAGTACTGAATAAAGTCAATGTGGTCAATTTTGCTCGATGCCTCTGTGCGTGTGGAAAATATGAGGACGCTTTTAGTGTTATTAAGGAAATGATGAGCAAAGGTTTTGTACCTGATGCCAGTACATACTCGAAAGTGATTGGTTTTCTTTGTAATGCCTCCAAAGTGGACAAGGCATTCCTGTTGTTCCAAGAAATGAAGCGGAATGGAGTTGTTCCAGATGTTTATACTTACACAATTTTGATTGATAGCTTTTGTAAATCTGGCTTTATTCAACAGGCTCGTAATTGGTTTAATGAAATGATTGAAAGGGGTTGTACTCCTAATGTAGTGACATACACAGCTATTATCCATGCCTACCTCAAGCAAAGGAAAATATCAGATGCAAATGAGCTCTTTGAATCAATGTTAATGCAAGGATGCATCCCAAATGTTGTCACTTTCACTGCTTTGATTGATGGATACTGTAAAGCTGGACACATAGAGAAGGCTTTCCAGATCTATGCAAGAATGAAGGGGGGTTTAGATACCCCTGAAGTAGATTTGTACTTCAAGGTTGATCTTGATGATGCTAATAAGGAACCAAGTGTTGTTACATATGGAGCTATGGTTGACGGTTTGTGCAAAGCACATAAAGTGAAAGAAGCTCGCAATCTTTTGGATGTCATGGTAGCGGAAGGATGCGAGCCAAATCATATTGTTTATGATGCATTAATTGATGGGTTTTGCAAGGTTGGTAAGCTAGATGATGCACAGGATATATTTGCTAAAATGTCAGAATGTGGATATAGTCCGAGTGTTTACACCTACAGCTCTCTAATTGATAGGCTATTTAAGGATAAACGTTTGGATCTTGCTGTAAAAGTCTTGTCTAAAATGCTCGAGAGTTCTTGCCCCCCAAATGTTGTTATATACACAGAGATGGTAGATGGCCTTTGTAAAGTTGGTAAAATAGACGAAGCTTATAAACTTATGTTGATGATGGAAGAAAAGGGTTGTCATCCAAATGTTGTGACCTATACTGCAATGATTGATGGATTTGGCAAAGCTGGAAAAGTGAATAAATGTCTTGAACTCATCGAGAGGATGGGTAATAAGGGTTGTGCGCCAAATTACATAACCTATTCAGTTGCAATAAAACATTCTTGTGCTGCAGGACTTTTGGATGAGGCTCTCCAACTCCTAGAGGAAATGAAACAAATAAGTTGGCCAAAACACATTGCCAACCATCTTAAGGTTATTGAAGGCTTCAGACGAGACTACTTAATTAGTCTGGGTCTATTAGAAGATATGAGCAACAACAATTTTGTTCCAATTATTCCAGTTTATAGGGTTCTAATTGATAGCTATCAAAAAGCTGGAAGACTTGAATTTGCCGTTGAGCTACTTAAAGAGATTTCATCATCTTCGCCATTTCCACATCTTGATAAGAAAATATACTCTTCTTTGATAGAGTGCCTTTCTGTTTCAAACAAAATTGATCTGGCATTTGAATTATACGCGGACATGATAAAGAAAGGTGCAGTTCCAGAGCTGACGGACTTTGTTAACCTCATTAAGGGTTTAATAAATAAGAATAAATGGGAGAATGCACTTGAACTCTCTGAGACCTTGTATTACATGTTACATGCATCGAAATCGACCACCATTCAGCTCCTTTAGAGGTCAAGAAATGATACATTGATACTATCTTATTCTGAGGCACTACCTGCTGGCACCTGATATTCATTCTTGGAGCTTCACTGGTTGGAAGGCCGCAGTTTGACCTTGTTATAACCAAGTAGGCTCTGGAAGCTGAATGACACTACTGGCTCAAACGTACAGGGAATAAAATATGGTAGCTGATTCTCTCGCAAACTATGGCACACTACAAAAAAGGGGCAAATTGCGGAGGGTACTGGTAACCTCCGAAATTGCATGACATTGCGGGAATCACAGTTGGCTCGGTCATTTCAGGCCACAGCACAACCGACTCCTTCAATTCAAGCCACAACACGAGCGAATCCTTCCGTTCAGGTTACTTCACAGGCGGGACCATCCAACAAGTGTCTTAGACGTGAGTCTATACATCATTGGACTGTAGATGCAATAGGTAAATGTCTTCCTCTCATTTACATTTCTGCTTTGTTGTTTTGAATTAGGTAATCTGACACCATCTCATGTCGGAGTATAGATAGAAAAAAAGGGCAGCCCGGTGCACTAAGCTCCCGCTATGCGTGGGGTCCGGGGAAGGCCGGACCACAAGGGTCTATTTTTCGAGTCACATGGAAAAATCATAGAACTATGCCCTTGGTTTATTTTCTTTGTAGTTGATGGGGTTTGTGATTGTTTTTGTATCCATACATACAGTAAAAATATATATTCATAGTTGTGATTGAAAGCTGGTTCAGTATGTGACGCTCCTTCTGTTGATTCTGTTCAAGGGCCCAGTGGTGTGAAGATAATTTTCTACTGATAGGAAACTTTTTTTCCTTTGTGATTGGATGATAAGCAAATAAAAGTCAAGATATGAGACAAAGAGATGCCAGCTGCTATTTTTCTGCTTATTGAACAATAGATATTATTTCTGCTTCTTTCAACAATTGTTCTAAGTTGTTTTTTAAATGAAAGATTCACAAGGAGAACGCAAAAGGCTCAAGCTGAGGACTCGAGAAGTGTTAAGTTTATCTCGGGGAGAGTGTATTGAGGTTCTATTTGATTACCTAGAGGAACCTATTGGTGAAGCACAAGGCCTTCCGCAGGCTTTTGTGGTCTTTTAGCAGCTGTTTCCAATTAGCTTTGACAAATGGCCTGATCTACCTAAGTCATACTTCAACCACTGCTTTGATAATACATAAAGGTATAAGCTTTATGTTTTGAAATTGTATATTTACTTAATGCATTTGGATTTTCTGTTTGCATGTAAAAGTAATCTGACTAATTTTTATTTTTTAAGCCCCGTTTTTGTTTTATGGCACCTGAGCCAATTGCACGAAGATATGTTTATCACTCTATTGGAAAGAAGTGGGCTGCAAGTAGGAAGAAGTTGTGGGACGAGTTCAACGACCCACTTAAAAGCAAAGATAAGATTCTGGATAATGTTCCAGTAGGTATTGCTCGGGTTCCAGGACTTCTTTAGTGAACTACCGTGCCAATGAAGAAACTCAGGTATTTATCTAGATACTTACATCCAGATGCATATTTATATGCTTATTCACTTGTATATTTGACTTTGAGGTATCTTGTTGTTAGAATGTGTGTAAAAGAAATGCTGAAAAATCGGAAGAAGCAAACAATTCCCTCACACCAGTGGCTCCAAACCTAACTCTAGAAGAAGGGCTGAAATGGTGAAAGATGTTACCTCATTTATTTTACTTTATTGATTAAACTTGGTAATCATGTAGCTATTCCTTCTACTTTAGCTATGTTATTCCTACTTAACTTTTCCATACATAGATAGCTGAAATGGGCATAAAGCTCGGACGAGCACACCTTTATTTTGCCACGCATAAGAAACGAGATGGATCATATGTGAGCGAGGAGGCAAGATAATTATGTGTAAGTTGTGCTCCTTGCTCTTTATCTCTTCTTGAAATAGAATCATTATTTGCATCTTGGCATGAGTTGGTAACAGCATGGATCATAAGTCTGTGCTACACTTTATAGAACTAACTTTTACATGCATGGAAGGCTGAGACATCACAACTTTATCTTGCCCGGACGAGCACAACTTTATCTGGCCGCTCATAAGAAACAAGATGGATCATATGTGAGTGAGGAGGCAAGAGAAATATGTGTAAGTTGCGCTCCTTGCTCTTTATCTCTTCTAGAAATAGAATCATTATTTGCATCTTGGCAAGAGAGTCCGTTACTTGAGGAGCCTTGCTACACTTTGTAGAACTAAATTCAGCTGTGTTCTTTGCCTCTGAACAAACTGTTGTAGTTTGTGATGCTCCAATATATGTTTTTAGTTTCACCTCTACCAGAAATGCATGACTGTGTTTGATCCAAAAAAAACAAGGAAAAAGAAAAAGAAAAAGAGGAGACTTGATGTAGCTGCTCAGGTGTTCATGTTTGAAACCTTAGTTTTGATAGTGTAAACAAAGTTTCTGTTTTACGGTGTAAGTTTCATTTGGTACCTAAAGTTTCCAGTCCTATCACTTTTCTCTCAAAACTGAGTCTGGTGGCTTAGTCAAATGTGGTGCTTCTCAGAAGCCAAAGCACGGGGTGTCACTGTCACAAATTTACTCATCTCCAATTTTACTTGCAACACTTGTTTCTTTGATGTTAATATGTTTTTCCTTTTATCAGTTCTTAGTATTCATAACATGGAAAGTTTGGATTGGTAGGAAAAGAGCATCCTGGAAGGGTAAGATGTTTGGGATTCGGAGCTGCTCCTAGCAATACTTTTAAACAGACAAATCTCCGTGTTGGTGGTATTCGAATCTCTTCAAGTAATGGTGTTGTATGTTCTTCACAATGTCAAGAGAAGAAGTACAACCAATTGTTGAATACTCTCAAAGCATACATGATTGTGATGGAAGGGACAATACCTGAATAATTTGATGGGATCTTTACGTCTCCTACAACGGTAAACACTAAAGATTTTTAATTTTTAGGCCATGATACTTGTTAAATTTTGTTCTGCACTTGTATATCAACAATCTTACAATTTAATATGTCAACATTCAAAATATCTTAACATCTTTTATTCTTTCTTTTATTGCAGCTAGCTGACCCGTTTCACCCATGGATGTACGATCATCTGGTGGTAGTAATCCCAATGACGACAACCATTGGAGTTGATTTGTTAGGATAATGTGATTGATTGGCTATAATGGATGGTTTTGTTTGAATTCAGTATGTTATTATTTGCATGGTTTAATTTCTTAATTTTGATAAAGTATTACAAGTAATAATAAAAAGAAAAAAGTGAGGCACAAAAAATTGGTTTTAATGGTAAAATATAATAAACGTTGAAACAAGAAGCAGGATAAAGGACAACAAATTATGTGGAGGTTAAAAACATTCACTATTTGGTGTCACATCGGTTCCACAAACCCCGCATTAACCTGCTGCAAATTGATTGCGGCGACGTATATATTTGTCCTTATTAATGGTAAGGTGATCAAATTTTTTTGATGTGAAGAATGCATTCTTATACGAGGATCTGAGAGAGACAATCTACATGCATCAGCTGTCAGGGTTCACTCATTCAGTAGTTCTTCACTATGTGTGTCGTCTCCGTAAGTCACTATATGGCCTGAAACAGGCCCCCCATGCGTGGTATGATCTCTTTGCCAAGTATATCTTGCAGATTGGGTTTGTATGCAACAAGAGTGATACATCAGTAGAGGTAGTAGAACTGCTTACTTATTACTTTACGTGGATGATATTGTTCTTACTGCTTCCTCTCATGGATTGAAAAATGAGATTATTGTCTTGCTTAAGTCTGAGTTTGCAATGATTGATTTGGGGAAGCTGAGTTACTTTTTGGGGATATCAGTGACCAGGTCTGCCAACCACATGTTTTTGTGTCAGCGTAAGTATGCAGAAGAGATCGTGTACAGGGCTAAGATGACGAATTGCAAAATTTCACATACTCCAGTTGATTCGAAATCTAAGCTCAGTGTTATGGATGATGCTACAGTCTCCGACCCTACTCTGTATAGGAGTCTTGCAGGTGCACTTCAGTATCTCACATTCACAAGGCCTGACATTGCTTATGTTGTTCAACATGTATGCCTCTTCATGCATGCCCCCAGGGAGTCCCATTTCACTGCTCTTAAGCGTATCATCAGATAAATTAAGGGCACACTTGATTATGGTTTGCACCTATACCCATCTGAACCAAACAGGTTGCTCTCTTATAAGGATGCAGATTGGACAGGGTGTCCGTACACGCAACGCTCCACCTCCGAATTTTGTGTATTTTTAGGGGATAGTCTGATTTCTTGGTCTGCCAAGCGATAGGCTACCCTATCTCGTTCCAGTACCGAGGCTGAGTACAGAGGCGTTGCAAATGTGATAGCTGAGATTTGTTGGCTCAGAAATTTACTGTTAGAACTTCAGTGTCTTTTGCGTCAGACATCTATTGTGTACTGTGATAACATCTCTGCCATCTATCTGTATTATAATCCGGATCAACATCAACGAACCAAACACATTGAGATAGACCTACACTTTGTTCGTGAGAAAGTTGCGCTAGGTCATGTCAGAGTGTTACATGTTTCCTCATCCTATCAGTATGCATATATATTTACCAAAGGACTTCCTGCATGCTTATTTCTTTACTTGAGATCCAGTCTCGTGTCAGTCTCCTCCCTCCGTGAGGGTGTGTAAACGTGTGCAACATAGTAGTAACAATATTCTCTACCCATAATTAGAATATTTTCATATATTGTGTAAATATAATTATGATAAGACTATGATTCTTTTTTTGTATAAACTTAAGATTTCTATTATATAAGGGATGAATATTGTACTTTATATATAATTTAATATTAATAAAAAGACTCTCACGAGAGATTAATATCATTTTACAGAAAGAATCAACATTTAAACTGCACAAAAGTAGATGTTTTCTTGCAACTCCTAAAAAAGAAAAAGGCAGATTTGGAAGATTTTCAACTCGACACAAATGTAGTTCTTGATTTGGAAATTAGTTTATTCAACGCTGATACTTTTTATTAGTCCAATAAATGGATTTAACTCAAAATTTTCTTTTCCTCTTTTTCATGTTCCAATGCAAATCTAGTCAAACTTCAACGTTTTATTTTTCCTTTAGAAAAACCTTATCCAATATTGTTATCAAAATTTTTGGACTTTTAACTTTATCATCATGATTATTATCAGTCAATAAAATTCTATTGCCAAGTGCCAATGATGGAAGATCTTAGGATTAGTTGGATAAAGTGCTACTCCGTTCATTTTTTACTTGCCACATTTGGATTTGACTCGTTTATCAAGAAGCTGAGAATTTTACTATATATCTTCTAATTATTACTAGATAACTTAATGATTAAAATTAATAAAATATACTTTAAAAGTTGTGTAATCTCTAAAATATTCTTGAACTTGTCAATCCAGTAATAAATGATAAAGGTAAAATATATATATGAAGTGATAAATTATCTCTTAAGAAGTAATATACTTAGAAGCTTTAATGCATGGGAAGATTTGAATAAGGCTATGTTTGGCCAAGCTTCTAGAAAAGTGATTATGTTTCTTAGAAGTAGTTCTGCAGAAACTGTTTCTAGATAATTTGTTAGGGTGTTTGACCTATAATTATAGAAGTACTTCTGAGAAACAGAAACAGTTTCATGTTTGGCTCACATTTATGCAAATTTACTAGAATATTCTTTTTAATAGATTTAAAATTATTTAAAATATTCTTTTCTATCCTATATTTCTAACAATTAGTATATCTTTACAATTTAATAATTTTAATTTTTTATTTAATTACAACATTTAATAAAAAAATAATATTATATTGTACATAATAAATGTAACGACAATATAATAGTCAATGACTCAAATATGTTCAAACCTACCCCCTGCCCTACCCACACATATTCCCACCTCATCCTCAAATTTCTATTTCATATTTTTTGTTACTTTTATAAAAAATGATTGAAAATATGAAATATTTTCTTACCTCCCCCCTCCGTCCACCTACCCCATTCTCAAATTTCTATTTTATATATTTTTTACTTTTATAAACAATTTATAAAAAATATGAATTTTTTTCTTACCCTCCGCCCTACCCACACTTATCCCCACCCATCCTCAAATTTCTATTTCATATTTTTTGTTACTTTTATATAACATGATTGAAAATATGAAATTTCTTCTTACCCCCCTACTCCCCTGTCCACCTACCCCATTCTCAAATTTCTATTTTATATGTTTTTTACTTTTATAAACAATTTATAAAAAATATGAATTGTTACTTTTATAAAAAATGATTGAAAATATGAATTTTTTTCTTACCTCACCTACCCATTCTCAAATTTTTATTTTATATTTTTTTTACTTTTATAAACAATTTATAAAAAATATGATTTTTTCTTACCCCCTCTATCCACACCTATCCACCCCACATTGTCCTACCCCATTTTCAAATTTCTATTTCATATTTTTTGTTACTTTTATAAAAAAAAATTATTAAAAAATATGAAAATTTCTTATCCCGCCCTACCCACACCTACCCCTCCCTCCGCCCTACCCACACCTATCCCCTCCCCGCCCTATCCCATTCTCAAATTTCTATTTTATATGGGAATATTAAGGAATTTTGTGGAAAAAAGGGTAAATGAGTCCAAAAAAATTCATTTAATGGGCAAAAAGGACTTCTCGAGAAGCACCAAATTGATGTTTTTTCTTCTCTTCCTATCTAGAAATACTTTTTGATTTTTTTAAAACTTGTTTCTACTTCTGAATAAGTATCTGTTTGGCCTAAGAAGTTGAGAAACACTTTCAGAAGTTTGGTCAACCGTTAGTAAAGCTAGAACATGTGATAATTGTTGTCTTGTTGCAAGACAAGAAACGTGCAATAATGTCAAGATAGATGGCACAACACTATGACATCAAAAGTTGAGACATGTCAACTACCACAATCTGAAAAATTGGTTTCATATGAAGCGGTCAGAGGCTTACCCAATCTTCGCCATAAAGGTAAAACAGTCTGTGTAGATTGTCTCCAAGGTAAGCAAACTCATGTTTCTCATAATGTTGTCCAGAATGACAACAACATTCAGGTATGTCTCACTATTTTTAATTATTGCACATGGATCTTATGGGTCCAATTGAGGTAGACAGTTTAGGAGGCATGAGGTAGTCCTATGTGTTTGTAGATGATTTTTCTAGGTACTTATGGATATATTTTTTTTGAAAGAAAAATCTCAAACTTTTGACATGTTTTAAAATTTTGCACTCTAGAATTAGGAACTTGTTCTATTCTCTTATTTTTTTGGATTAATTCCGACCATGGAGAAGAATTTGAAAACATCTCCTTCATAAAATTTTGTGAGAAAAGAGGAATTTTTCATGAGTTTTTTCTGCTCCCAAAACTCCTTAACATAATTGGTAGCACAAAGGAAGAATAGAACATGACAAGGAATGACTAGAGTTATGCTTAGTTCTAACAAATTGTCAAAGTTTTTACTGTCTGTCACATCACTAATAGAGTCTACTTAAGGCCTGTAACAAAGATGACATCCCATGAAATTATAAATGAAAAGAAACCTAATGTGCGTTACTTTAATTTTTTTTGGATGTATTTGTTACATTTTAAATGATAGAGATTATATGGCTAAGTTTGATTCTAAGAGCGAAAGGAATTTTGTTGGCTATTTCCAAAATAGTCATGCTTACCGAGTGTACAATCGAAGGACAAAAATTATACAAGAGTATACTGCTGAAGAACCGGATGTTGCCTCAAATGTTACGACATTCGGAACAACATTTGAACCTGAACCAGAAACCACAAAGGGTGTGGATGAGGAGTCAAATGCTGAATTGCTAGATCAAAGGGACCCCCCATCAAGGATTAGGAAGAATCATTGATCGGTGTATTTTATATACACCTTTTGAGTCTGTTTTAGTTAGTCTTTTGTCCTACTTTGCACATATAATTGTCGTACTAGGATAGTTTTTCTTTCTTTTGAGTCAAAGTGGTTAAAATGGCCAAATGACGGAAAAGGAGCAAAAAGAGGGCAAAAGAGGAGATGCGGGCGAAACAGAGAAAGTGGCGAACAAGGCTAAAATCTGACCGGTAGCGCGGCCTCCTGCAATCGAAGCGAGGCGCGGCGCCCATCATTCGAGTAGGTGCGAAGAACGAGCCGCGGCGCTAAAGCGAGCGCGGCTCCACTATCGAGAGGGCGAAGACTTCGTCGCGCGCCTCGAAGACGAAGCGAGGCGCGGCGCTAAACATTCGAGGAGCTACAGAAGATACTGACGCTGGCGCCTGACAGCGAATATCGGGCGCGGCGCCAAAACATCCGACGGATTTGGAACTTCCCGCGCCATCGCAGGCCCGCGAACGGCGCGGAAATTTTAGGTCTTTTGACGGATTTTTGGGCCAGGCCTGCAGGGAAAAGAAGGAGGCGTTTTTAAACCTATAAAAGGAGAACCCTAGGCAGTTTTAAAGAGTTCCCCTTCTTGCACAACTCAAGATTCTTGCTTGGAGATTGGATACCATTTATTTTAGTAATTTCTTTTCCTTTTCTTTTCTTTAATTCAGTTTTTGCATGATGAACTTTGAATTAGTTCTTGTCATATTCATGGCTAGGAACTAATTCTCTTATAGGGCTTTCTATGTTGAATTGCTTGAATCTTATGTTATAAATTAATGCATACTTATGGTCATTGTTCTTATTGAGAGATCTATCCAATAATTGAGTTGAATTCTTGGTAGCTAATTGACAACTAGTTATCACTATATGATTTCTAATCAGATTCTGAAAAGGGGGGATTGTGAATATGCTGTAAGTTGGGTAGACAGTCTTGAATTGGGGATGAAAATACCTCAATTAGATTTGTAGCGTTGATGAGAGGCTTAACAACCCTAATTTTGCGCATGGTGCGTGACGGTCAACTAGGTTTTTGTTCTTAATCCTCCTATAGAGTTACCCTTATCAGCGAAAGTTAGGTAAGGAACAATACTGAGGTTGAGTGTTTATATAACCCTAACGGGAGTATAAAACGATTTCGTAAACCTGCTTTCTCCAAAAGAAGAATACCATAGGTAATGCATTAATGAGTAGCATAAGCGGATAGTGAGGATACATAAAAGCCCTATTCTCATCACATCTGAAGTAATTCTTTATATTTACTTATCTTTAATAACTCTTAGTTATAAACAACCAATCAAATATTAATTCGCCAAATAGATACTAGAAAATAGATAACTGGTACTTGAACCCTAATCCTAGAGGACGATATTCGGTCTTATCTAAGACTATACTACTTGATACGATAACGTGCACTTGCGTTTAAAAGTGTGTGCATATTACGCGCATCAAGTTTTTGGCGTCGTTGCCGGGGATTAGGCAATAGTTCAATATCAAATTATCTATTTTTAATTTCTAATTTGGTCTTTAATTTTTATTTTAATTTTTACGTTTTTCGCTATTTTTCGAAAAATCAGGTTGCCGTGAGTTGTTTTCTGTTTTTGATCTATTTCAGGCAATCAGTTTATGCGAAGGAGAAGAGGAGCAGACACTCTTGTTCCCTTAAATCCAGAGATCGAGAAAACCTGCAAACAGAACAGAAAGAATCAACGGGTTGCAACGTTGATAGAGATGGACGGTAATCTAAACAATAACAGGATGAGAGAAGGGTTAGGTGAAAATCACCCTAACCCAGAAAATCCTCATCAAGTGCCACTAGATGTGGAGGATAGAGTCCGAATCCAGCCAGAAAGAAGTTTGGGAGATTATGTGCTGCCAAGAGTGAATGGAGCACAGACATGCATTAGGCTCCCTGCAATAGGAGCCAACAACTTCGAGATAAAACCAGCAATTTTGAGCATGGTACGACCTGTTTGTGCAATCGGAGGACTACCATCGGAGGATCACACACGCACATAGCTAATTTCTTGGAGCTATGTGCCACGTTCGGAATATGGCGTTCGATGATCTGCCGTCGAGTTGAGGCTCTTTCCCTTCTCACCGAGGATAGAGCAAAAGTATGGTTGAATTCCACACCGATTCGATATTCACATGGCACGGTAGCACGAAATTCCTAGCCAAGTTCTTCCCGTAAAGCAGCAAAGCGAGAGGAGTTGAACAACTTCTACCAGTGATGGAGAGTCTTTATATGAAGCATGGGAAAGGTTCAGGATCTACAAAGAAAGTG
Organism: Przewalskia tangutica; assembly: GCA_029844215.1. Classification (NCBI taxonomy): domain Eukaryota; kingdom Viridiplantae; phylum Streptophyta; class Magnoliopsida; order Solanales; family Solanaceae; genus Przewalskia; species Przewalskia tangutica. The sequence goes on along the minus strand of CM056726.1, from coordinate 118,959,908 downwards.
CCCACACCATTGCATTGAGTTGTGGAACTTGGTCCACATCTTCTACAATGGTGAGCGAGACAACCAGACCATCATAGATCTGAGCGGGGGAGCATTCATGAGGAAAGCGATGCTCGCGAGGTTATTAGAAGATATGGCCACTAACAACCGTATCATCGAAGAGAGGCGACAAGTGGGAGAAGAACGGTGGGAGTCCACGAGATAGATGCTATTCTTGCGCCTTGAATGCCCAGTGGCCCTTCTAGCAAAACGATTGCAGCAACATAACATGTCGATGAGCGTACGATGCATGCCTAAAAGTGTGAGATATGTGGTGGCCACATACATTTGATAGATGCCGCCCGGATCCCAACAACATACCAATGGAGCAGCAGAGTGTCAGCGGTAGGAAACTACGGAGGCAACAAAACAACCCCTACTCAAACACTTATAATCCGGTGGAGGAATCACCCAAATTTCTCATGGAAAGGAGATCAGGGCCAGCAAAATCAATATCGTGGCGGCAGAATCGATGCGAACCAGCAGAATGCACTGGGCAACAGAATCCGATGCAGTCGATGCAGCAGAACCAGAATCAGCAGCCTTTCATTCAAGCCCCACAGCCTCAGCGATTGATGCACCAGTTCAGCAAGAAAAGCCAGATGAGCTTAAAGCAGCTATGACAACACTTGCCAACGCCCAGACGCAGTTTATGACAGAAGCTAGATCCTCGTTCAGAAACTTGGAAACACAGGTAGGACAGCTAGCAAAGCAGACAAACATCAGGCCACATGGGACATTGCTGAGCAATCTGGTAAATCCGAGGAGCAATGTAGGCGATGCAGTTGAGAAGTGGAAGACAATTGGAGCAACAGCCACCTCAGCCAACAGTTGAGAAGGAAGCAGAGTTAGAAAAAGAGAAGGTGGTTGAACCTAGCCCAGTGATAGAGAAAACTCCGGAGAAGGAGTATACAGAAAAGATTCTTTTCCCCCAGAGATTACAAAGGAAGGCGGTCGATAAACAATTTTCCAAATTCTTGGAGGTATTCAGGAAGCTGCATATCAACATACCTTTTATAGAGGCTTTGGAGCAAATGCCGTCCTATTTCAAGTTCATGAAAGAAATCTTGGGGAAAAAGAGGAAACTGGCGGAATATGAGATAGTAACACTCACAGAAGAGTGTAGTGCTATCCTACAAAAGAAGTTACCACCAAAGCTAAAGGATCCTGGAAGCTTCACACTACCGTGCACAGTGGGCAGGGTAACTTGCAACAGAGCCTTATGCGATTTAGGGGCAAGTATAAATCTGATGCCCTTATCAGTTTTCAAAAGATTGGAGTTGGGAGAGGCTAAACCAACCACTGTGAGTCTGCAACTAGCCGACAGGACAGTAGTTCATCCACGAGGCAAGATTGAGGATGTGATTGTGAAGGTAGGAAAATTTTTCTTCCCTGCAGATTTCCTAATTCTTGATATGGAAGAAGATGCAGAAATCCCTATCATATTAGGGAGGCCATTCCTAGCAACAGGGAGAGCTTTGATTGATGTTGAAAGAGGGGAGTTGACATTAAGGGTGGAGAATGAAGAAATGGTGTTTAAAGTGTTTAAACATGTCATCGAACCACCACCAATGAGTATGTGCTTTGCAATCAGCACCATCAAAACCCCATGCGAGCCATTCTGGTCTGACCAAAGTGATGAGCCCAAGCGAGGCATGGTTTCTGAAATGACACTAAATGAGGTAAATGTCCGGAACTCCTATTGATAATGCTAAAAAGAAAAGAAGAAAAAGGAAACGCCAAATGTGGCGGAAATGGATTGGTTGGGGACTTAATCCACCCCAAGGCTATTAAGTCTAAGGAACTTGCGTCCGGCTAAAAGACGTTAAAGACAGCGCTACTTGGGAGGCAACCCAATGTTTTCAATTATGTTATTTTAATTTCTATCATTAGTTTAATTTTATTTTGTCTAAGAACAGTCTCACGGTATTGGATCTTGTTGTTTGTGTGATTGTAGTCTGAGAAATTAAACCGGGGGACGAAAAGCCGGATGAAAGCCAGATTTCGAGCGGGTAGCCGCGGCAGAAGCGAGGCTGGCGCCAAAAGATCTGAGCAGCTCGGAAGTTTAAGAGCGCGGCGCCCGAGGCGAGGGCAGCGGTAGAATTCGAAAAGTTGGCGAGTTTAGGCGCGCGGCACCGAGCGAGCGCGGCGCGAAAATCTGAAGGGCGCAGATGATTAGGCGCGGCTGGCCGGAAATCCAGAACTTAAAACGCCCAAAAATCAGATCTTGCCCAATTCCAACTTCAAAAACCTAACCTTCCCTCTCCAAAAACCCACGAAATTTCAGAAATTCTCCCACAAATCCTCCACAAATCCAACCCAACCACAACCTAAACTCTTAAATTCCCAAAAACCCCTAACTATCTCAAACAACGAAGCTCCATTCCATAGCCTCAACCCACCAATTGAAACAAGAAAAACTTGAATCTTCTCATCAAAAGGTAATCCCTATCCTTGTTCTTGAATCCTTTTACTAAAGTCATAAGAGGTAGTAGTGTGGAGAAGTATTGTAGTTGGAGTAGTTCGGAGGCTGAAAAGTGATTGTGAAGTTGGAGAAAGGAGTAGAAAAGAAGGTTGTGGGTATTGAGTAGAAAGATTGAAGTTTGGGGGTGTTGTTTTTCGCTGCTAGTTGTTGAGTGTGTAGGAGACGTTGTGCCACTAAGTTAAAAGCTCGAGCTGTTTTAACCATGGCCACCGGGAAGAGAAGAGGCTCCACATCCACCCCAACACCCCAATACGATGAAAATAGGTTTGTGAGTTACTGGCCTACCAAAGATACAAAAGACTTGATCTAGACAGTAATTCGAGAAGGGAATGGATTACCAAAGGGGATCCTATGGGGAGGAAGACGTTTATGAGACCATCCGGGCGATGATTGAGCTAAGGGGGTGGAAGAGATTTGTCAATCCGGAGAAGATAACACCAGTGAATACAACAATGGTGCGGGAATTTTATGCAAACTTTCGGAGAAGGCGAGAAAGGGTGTTTTGTAAGGGAAATTATATGCGTGATGCGAAGCAACAAATACAACGCTAAAAGCGATTGATGTTGAAGAAAGTAGTGATTGGAACCATTTTAGAACATGGTCTAGGAGCAGCAACAACATTGACTGGAATAATATTGCAGACACAGTGAGCTACCCTGGGGCTGCTTTTGAGATCGGAAGGAATGGATCTAGAGCACTGAGCAGGTGCCAATTCAACAAGGCAGCCAAGACTTGGCTGTATTTCGTCGATGCGCGTGATTCCATCTACGCACTTCACGAGTGCGAAGGCGAGATTAAGTTGATTTATGGAATTATGAAGGCTGAAAATTGATGTGGGAAAGAGATAGTGCGAGCATCGAAGAAATCAGCGAGTTGGTGACAACGGTGGATTGGGACACGGTTCACTTATTACGATCTATGCCACATGAGTGCGATCCACAACTACCCGAGATACTCATGAAAGAAACCAAGCGCCGGTGTCCTATGGGATAGTGCACTCTTTTCGGACCACTAGCCCGTGACGGGCGAAGAGTACAACCCGCGGCAGCAACAGCGAAGCAGAGGCAACCATGGATGAAGATGAGCACGAAATAGGGGCTCGATATGAGGCGAGACCTAGCCGGCCAACCACGAAGCAGAACCCTCGGTGCAATGATGGAGCAAGTGCTCGAGAACGAAGGATGATGATGCAACAACGGCACATTGTTACAAGGACAAACCGAGTTGAGGCGGGGACAGCGGGAGTTGCGACAAGAGCGCAAGTGGCGGGGCGGCAGCGGTACACCGATATGAAGAGTTGAGCTCCATGTTCAACCAATGGTCGATGCATTATCCACCGCCACCACCACCATTTTAGCCAAAGTTTGTAAGTGTCGTTTTCTTTTATTGTCTTTGAGACTTGCACACATTGGGGACAATGTGTGATTTAAGTTTGGGGGTGTTTTATTTGTGTGTCATGTTATGTTTTATTTAAGTCTTTTTATTTGTTTTATGTTTATTTTGAGTCACCAAAATTTTTCTTTTTGAGTCATAATTGCCTGTCAAAGATCATATATGCTGTAGTTGCTAGAAACACCTAGTGAAGTAAAGTGGAATAATGTAAAGGAATTGAAGCAACTATCTAAACACTTAGGTTAGATATGCCAAAAACTCACAGAATCTGTCTATTTGGAGTTTCTTACTTGAGTTATGCATGCTAAATGATAAATGCTTATGTGTTATGATTCTTTGGCTATTTGAGCGAAATAGTTAGGATATGTATGTTAGGGAGATGACTCAGGCATTTCTTTGATAGCCAATTCTTACCATTCTTTTCTATCTGTACTTTAAAAATATCCTAGTCGGCCCATTGAGCCTAAATTTGAAACTTCTTCTTTGACACCTATGTTCCCACAAATTGTACCATAAGTGCAAATATGAAATAGTGGAATCAATTGTGTTAAAAAGAGACAAAAAGAGTGAATGCGTTTGTTGCACTGATAAAAAAAGTAATAAGAAAGAGGCAAAGCCTAAGTTTGGGGGTGCCTATTAGTATAATACACTTCACTCTCCCAAAACAAAGAGGAAGGATAGAATTGAAGTGAAGGAAAGAATCAAAGAAAAAGGGAAAAATTGAAAAGCCAAAGAGCTTATAGTGCGAACAATGAGCCTAAATGCCTATCTTTACCAACCCCTACCTAAGCCAACATTACAACCCTCAAAGTCCTGAAGATCTCTTTTATGCATATCCAGAATTAGTGGAGAATAGCAAGTAAGCATGCCATAGGAATTCTTGAATTTATATGCATGATTTAGTATATGAACTTCCATTTAAGCATGATAAGTATGAGTTTGCGAAATATCTAGCTCAAAGTGTTGAAATTCCATGCTATATGTTCCTGCATATTATTCTGCTAACCTTCATGTTTTTCTAGTTAACAGTTATGCAGAAAAAGTGATTAATGACAGGGAGTCTTTTATTTTTCGTTCTTTGAGTCTTTTAGTTTATTTATTTCTATCTTTGCTCGAGGGCGAGCAAAGGTTAAGTTTGGGGGTATTTGATCGGTGTATTTTATATACACCTTTTGAGTCTGTTTTAGTTAGTCTTTTGTCCTACTTTGCACATATAATTGTCGTACTAGGATAGTTTTTCTTTCTTTTGAGTCAAAGTGGTTAAAATGGCCAAATGGCGGAAAAGGAGCAAAAAGAGGGCAAAAGAGGAGATGCCAGAGCTGAAAACAGAGAAAGTGGCGAACAAGGCTAAAATCCAGACCAGCGCCGCGGCCTCCTGCGATCGAAGCGGCGCGGCGCCCATCATTGAGTAGGTGCGAAGATCGAGCGCGGCGCTAAAGCGAACGCGGCTCCCACTATCGAAGGACATAAGACTGGCGCGGCTCTCGAGACGAAGCGAGGCGCGGCGCTAAACATCAGGAGCTACAGAAGATACTGCGCGCGGCTACCGAACAGCGAGATATCGGGGCGGCGCCAAAACACCCGGATTTGGAACATCCGCGCCATGGCCTATCAGCGAACGCAGCCGACGCGGAAATTTTAGGTCTTTTGACGGATTTTTGGGCCAGGCCTGCAGGGAAAAGAAGGAGGCGTTTTTAAACCTATAAAAGGAGAACCCTAGGCAGTTTTAAAGAGTTCCCCTTCTTGCACAACTCAAGATTCTTGCTTGGAGATTGGATACCATTTATTTTAGTAATTTCTTTTCCTTTTCTTTTCTTTAATTCAGTTTTTGCATGATAAACTTTGAATTAGTTCTTGTCATATTCATGGCTAGGAACTAATTCTCTTATAGGGCTTTCTATGTTGAATTGCTTGAATCTTATGTTATAAATTAATGCATGCTTATGGTCATTGTTCTTATTGAGAGATCTATCCAATAATTGAGTTGAATTCTTGGTAGCTAATTGACAACTAGTTATCACTATATGATTTCTAATCAGATTCTGAAAAGGGGGGATTGTGAATATGCTGTAAGTTGGGTGAAGAGATCTTGAATTGGGGATGAAAATACCTCAATTAGATTTGTAAGCGTTGATGAGAGGCTTAACAACCCTAATTTTGCGCGTAGTGCGTGACGGTCAACTAGGTTTTGTTCTTAATCCTCCTATAGAGTTACCCTTATCAGCGAAAGTTAGGTAAGGAACAATACTGGGGTTGAGTGTTTATATAACCCTAACGGGAGTATAAAACGATTTCGTAAACCTGCTTTCTCCAAAAGAAGAATACCATAGGTAATGCATTAATGAGTAGCATAAGCGGATAGTGAGGATACATAAAAGCCCTATTCTCATCACATCTGAAGTAATTCTTTATATTTACTTATCTTTAATAACTCTTAGTTATAAACAACCAATCAAATATTAATTCGCCAAATAGATACTAGAAAATAGATAACTGGTACTTGAACCCTAATCCTAGAGGACGATATTCGGTCTTATCTAAGACTATACTACTTGATACGATAACGTGCACTTGCGTTTAAAAGTGTGTGCATATTACGCGCATCAATCATCCAACATGCCAGGTGATAGATGGAGTGTTTGAAGGAAGTAGAACGAGAAGCAAAAAAACCACTCAATTACAAAAGGTATGTGTGTATGTCTACCATTTATCAAGAGGCTAGTCTTTCTTGTTTTATATGTGCTCTAGAACCTATGTTTAGTGTTTGGTGTATGTGCTCGAGTCCAAGACTGTTTCAAATTTTTCCACTTAAATGTCGTGAAACGTGTCATTAGATATGTTGTCGGCACATGTGAGTTGGGAATTTGGTATTCCATAGACTCTAATCCTAATTTAATAGGATATAGTGACTTGGATTGGGCTAGTGATGTGGATGATAGAAAGTGTACAAGTAGAGAATATTTTTATCTTGGCAATAATCTTGTTTCTTGGTAGAGTCGTAAACAAAATTGTGTCTCACTTTCAACTGTTGAATCTGAATCTGTAGCAGCTAAAAGTTGTTGCTCCCACTGAATATAACTAAGACACATGTTAAACGACTATGGTTTTACTAGCAACATTTTAATTTTGTAGTATGATTAGACATCATTTTTTAAGAGATTTGATTGAAAACAGCTAGTTCAAATTGAACATGTTGTCGCTCTTTATCAACTAGCTGATACTTTTATAAAAGTTTTTAGACCATGAAAGATTTTCTAGTTTGAAAAAAAAAATCTATTGGTCTTTGTAATCTCTGAAACAGGCACCTGTTGGACGAATGTCGGTTGGAATGTCTCTAACATTTCGGGTGACATTTACCTTTGTAATATCAAAATCTGATTTTCAGTACTTGTTACGGCTGATTTTTGTTCAACTAGGTATGATTTCCAAATGAGAACATGATTTTAATGTGATATCATTCTCTGCGATGATATTAGATATCATAAAAAAAAGTATCAAAATAAGGCAAAGCCTTTCTAATTCTAAACAGCATGCGTCACGGGCAAAGCCCTTGAATTGATCTGGATTCTATACTATATGAGTATCAAAGTGCTTAAACAAAGAAAAAATTATGAGGATGCTAAATAAGTATTCTTGTTTTTGACACGAAAATGAATTTTGTATGTGTTTTATGATTAGATCTAGGACACAATGGAAAAATGTTACATTGGTCTGGAGGTTAAACTCATAAAAACATATATGAAACGTGTCTTGATTTGTTGCCGAAAGAAAGATGTTCTTGAAGGATCATGATACTTGTGTTGTACAAAATGTTGCCAACATTACTGTTGACATTTTCAGATAATGATATTTGTTGGGATGCGACGTGTAACTGATTTTTGAAAATTCAGTTATTTCCCCCTATTTTTGTGTCTTGTTTTAATAGGAATTTCAAACTTTAAACTGATAAGATTAATTCTTATTCCTTCTTTGATGTCTAGTTAGTTTATCCCAATATTTTATGTGTATGTTATTGTGTAAAATTGAAACACCTAAATCTAAAGGATTTTTGTTGCTTAGAAAGATATGTCATGTATATACATATTCCTCTCATTTGTTATTTTTTTTATCATCTTCGATTTTCCCTATAAATATATATATATATATATATATATATATATATATTTATATATATATATATATATATATATATATATATAAATGGGAAAGATCACATCACTTCAGTGTATACAACCGATGGAACACTCAAGCCCTTCATCTTCCAAAATTCCTCAAAACCCTCTCCACAATATTCACCTATGGAAACCTCTCCAATGTCAACACCAATTTCAGCCAACACATTGACCAACATTCCTATGAGTACATCCCTCCAATGAACACTAACTCAACTGAGCATAATAAACCACAACAACCCTATCGGTTTTCTTTTTCACCATCCACAGAGGACTTGTCTAAAGATATAGTATTCAAAGGTTTAAATGAACCTTTAAACATCAGGTACCCAGGTGATGAAAATAATTCAAGAGATGTTGATGAAACATCTGATATTTCAGCATTGGGTAAGAGACCAAGATGCTCCACCTTTCCTACTTGTGGATCGAGTAGAATGTTTGAGAGTACAGTTCGTGAAGAGCCAAAGGTCCAGATGTGATTCTTCTATACCGGCTTGCTTGAAACAGTGACAGTGATGACACGAACTTGAAATTCTCAACTGAAGAGAGTGAAGAAGAACCAAATGTTTTTGTACTGCAAATGTGTCTCAAGAAAGTGAGGAAGTTCTGATAAAACTCCAGTGAAACGATTCTTCCCAAAGGAAATTTTCAGATATGCCAAATCGAGTGGTGCTCCGAATGTTGCCACTGATGCCACAACATCTCAGGCAACATTTCAGCCAACATCAGAAGAGACACAAACTACAACATCCTCCAGCAAAGTTGAATCTGATTCAGATCCTAGGATATGATTTGGTAGAGTTCTTAAAATAAATACATCTCCTAGGATCTGTTACTGAGAAATGACCATATATTGATAAAATAATCAGGTTGTTTTTGTGCTAATTTGAGTTATGCTATAGAGGATATCGACTCAAAGAAATTTGGGAAGGTATGTCTCTTTAACAGAATATATGTTTTCACACCTGCTGTTATAAACCAATGTATGAGATTAAATATTGAGGAGAATGTTAGAGAAGCAGACACTGCAATGGACGATAGATATGAATTAATTGAGTACTTCACAGGAAGTATTATGCATAAGTGGATCTCTAGATGTCCATCCTCTGAATTAACAGCCTTGTTTGCCACCCTTCACAAATTGCTATACACAATTGGTTTCCTTCAATGAATGAGTTAATTTTAAGTACATAACAAGCTACCCTGCGGTATGAAATTGGAAAAGGTTTGAGAGTTGATCTGCGCAAAATGATCTTACATCAAGTTGTCAACTTGGCACAAAGAGAATCAACATCAATCCTTCCTTATCCCTCTCTGATATACAAAGTTTTTAACTATCCAAGGCCTTAAGCCTAAGAGAGAAGACACCATGGAAGGCTCCTGAACTGTATACAGTAAACAAAGCAGTTTTGAAGAGTAGAGAGACATAATCATTGATCTACCCTGGAAAATGGAAGGAAATAGTGCAGATGTTGACAGGAATGTCACCAACATTATTGACAACACTGGTCCAAGACAGTATTCACTGTCTACTGAATGGCTTGTGAGTCAAATTGCAAAGATCAACCAAGTCAGACACCATTTCATGTTGCTGCTTTCTTCACAAAAAGGGGGAGAAAATGATATGCATATGCTACTATCGAGGGAATGATGATGCTACTGTCAAGGATACTGTGGAAAAAATAATGATGCTGCTGCTGAAGTAGAGTGCAGGGGGAGATGATGCTACTGTCGAGAGAAGTAGAGAAAGAAAGTGCTAATGTATGGGGAGCAGAGAAAGAAGGCTAGATGTTGTTGTTCTGTGCAGAGAAATGAGTTATGCAGGAGTAGAGAACTGCTGGAAGCTACTGTTGTTGTATGATCAGTTAAAAGGAGCTCTTTCTACTAGTTAATACTGTATGAAGGTCGTGAATGTTGTTCAACTGAACAGTTAACTGTTTGACAGGATGGATATTGAGTTGTGTGGACAATAGAATATTTCCTTTTATGGTCTAAATATAAATCTCTATAAGTAGATGATATGTATATATGTGTTAACATCTTTCTTCTTTTCTAATCCTATAGAAACGGTATATATATGTACATCTTGTATATGTTGTGTGTATATACCATCACATGTTGACGGGGAGCATTAATATTGTCGTAGATCACTCGCGCTGAATATATTATGTTTTGTGAAGAAAGGCAAAAAGGGGGAGAATATTAATGTTAAGTTTTGTGTCATGACATTTTTCCTAACATATCATTTTCAGTACTAAGTTAAAATCAGAAAATGTTGAAACAAATGTCATGACATTCGGACCGACATTCTGGTAACAGTTTTGTCTTACTTCACTGGACAGAACCTAAAATCATGGAGTTTTATCACAACGGCAATTTTGACTTGGCAAGGAACTTTGGAGCAGAATAAAAACGTGGGCGAAAGAGTCAAATCTTGGAGAGGAAGTAGGGTGAAGAACAAGCAAATCAGCTCCTATTTTCATGCCTCAAGCTACTGCTTCACGTGCCCACTTTTAGCTCAACCTCTACAATCAATTGATGAGTTTTTCAAGGAGGACTCTCTACTATAAATAGAGAGGACAGAAGAGTAAATCAATATCAAGAATCAAAATGTAAAAATACCAAGAGAGCTCTCGGAATTTCTTCTCAGAAATCTGGATCACAAAATGTTGCCTGAGTTTGTGACGACATTCTGTCCGACATTACATTCGCTGTTTCAGATTCTAGATTAGCTTTGTATGGAGCGATTGTAATGAGATGTTGTGCACTTCTGTTTAGATAGAATTTTCAGGCATAAGTCATCTGCGACTTAACATTTTTTTATTCTTTTTTTATTATCTTGTAATATTGTAAAAGAAGGAATATATTCAATTGTGTATCTATATATATATCTATATATATGTATCTATATATACACAATACTTTTGGTCATTGACCATCATGGGTTATATCAATATATAACCTATGAACTTAAACCTTTGTGTTCTTTATTTATTTCTGATGCACTTTAACTCTTTCAAAGGTTTTATTTTGTTTTTACCGAAATGTTGTCAGTTGTGGCAGACGACATTTCTACCGACATTCGCAAACTGTTTCAGCATTCAAATTTGTTTATTTCCAGTTTGTTTTTATTATTCCATAGCATAACCCCGAGACCTAACAATATTCAAATGCAGTAATTCATATTCTGAAATTAGAAATGAGAGGGTATTTTTGTATTGAAAATTAGAGACAAGAAAGAGTATTTCATAACCAAAAATTAATAATGATTCTGACCCATTTCGGTTTCGGATTCAGACTACTTTCGCTAGAAATTTCGACCTCTTAAGATGAAGAATAAAAGTATGCAATGCCAAGCTCAAGGATTGAATTTCAGACCCACCAAAAAATCAAAAAATTAGTCTTAAAACACCATTAACAATAGATTTCCCCAAAACGGTAAGCAAACAAAGTCGCCGGAATATTTAAATTCCGACCAGACCCAAAAAATAAAACAAAATGGTCCAGTAACCAAAATATGCAACAAATACCAAAATGAAGTCAAACCAAGGTCGTCGGAGTTTAAAAACTCCGACGAGTTATCCAAAAACAAAACCAAATCAGTCCACAACAACAATATGCAACAGATCGAACATAAAGCCGAACCAAGGCCAAAAGAATCAGTCCAAATGAACTTACATAATAATAACGAAAATAGAAACAAACAGCGGGCAACGAGCAACGACGTCACTTCCACGACGAGGTCGCTGGAGCAACGCCACCGCAGTGGTAAGGTTCGACAGTGAGCAATGAGGTGGTGGAATAGTGGTGGTCGACGGAATGTAGTGGTTCGTGGAAGACGGGATAGTGGGGGTGTCGGTCGAGCAGTGGGATTCGTGGGTGAGGTTGTGGTGATGGGGTTCGCCGGAGTGGGGGTGGTCTGGGCAGGGGTGTGGGCTTGAGTTGAGGAAGATGATAACAAATGAGGGGTGAGATATATGGAGAGTTGTGGCTGAGAGGTTGTGTTGGGCGGTTGTTGTCTTTTAATTATGGAGAAGAGGGTGGGATATGTAAGAGGGAAATGTGCTGGTGATGTTGATGTTGGAGGGTAGAAATGGGAAAAGGAGTATGGTGGTGGAGTGTGGTAAAGGTAAGAGATGTATGGGGGTAGGGCTGCACAAAAAATGGACCGGACCGAAAATAATCCCTGGACCGAATTTTTCGGTCCGGTCTTCGATCCTACGTTTCTGAAAATTCGGTCCTCGGTCCGGTCCGGGTTTTTTTCGGTTTTAGTGTATATTGGACCGGACCAGACCGAATTTTTCGGCCCGATCTTCGGTCCGACCTTTCTGGATTTTCGGTCCTCGGTCCGGTCCGAGGGTTTTGTGCAACCCTAATGGGGGGTGGAGTGTGGTAATGATAAAAGAGGTATTGGATTGGATGGATCCGGATTGTGTCTCAAATTTGACTGGTTTGATTAAAATACAAAACAAGTTAATTATTTTAAAAGAAAAATTATTTAAAGATATGCAAACTTATCAAAAAATTAAAATACCGATGTAATAATAAAATATAATATTTAAGAAATGTTTAATGCCTAATTAAAAGTAAAAATGTGATACCAATTAATTATTTAAAGAGATGCAAAATTTATTAACATAAAATGACCATACGATAAAACATAATATTTAAAAAATGTTCAAAGCCTAATAAAACATATAAAATGCGATGTCATTTGATTATTTAAAGAGATGCAAAAATTATAAAAATGATAATGACTTAATACAAATAATAAAAATATAATATTAACAACGACCTAATGCTTAATTTAAAAATAGAAGATGCAATGTCATTTTTGTGGAAAAATAAAACCTAGAATATTAGTTAAAAAATGAGGATTAAAAAGCGGTGTCCTAAAATACTTAAAATTACAACAAATAGCCGAAAAACGGGTCAAAATTAACTGTCAACAATGTGTTATATAGATTCTTTGCTATTTCTTTACCTTTTTCCATTAGCTAACAAGTTTTCCATCAGCTATTTCATCAATAAACTTATACTGTTCTTTTATGACTAATCTTAATTGTTCTATGTCGCGATCTTTCTTACTTATATCTGCTAAATGTTTCTCTGTTGTTTTTATTAGTTCTTCATCTTTTGTCTGTAACTATTCTTCTTTTATTACTATTCTGTATCTTAAATTTTTTATAGCTGCTTCTTGTTCACGTATTTGTTTATATTTTTCTTCTATGTCTTTATCCTTTTCTTTTATTAGATCAATACTTATTTTGCAACTTATTATATGTTCATTTATATCTTTGTTATATACTAGTTCTTTTTCTGCTATATATTCTAGTTGTCTTAACATGTTTTGTCTTCTTCTTAATATCTCTTGTCACGACCCAATTCACGAGTCGTGATGGCACCTACCCTATTCCCCCGAGTAGGCGAACCATATTCTCAATAACAAGTTAAATCAGCGGAAAATAAATAAAGAAAAAGAAGTTATAAAGTCTTAATACTTAAACGGTTACGACATTCCCCAAAATCTGGTCAAAAGGGTACAAGAGCACTAACAAATCTGAAAAATAGAAGTCTGAAGGAATTCCCGAAGGCTACATAATGTCTGTCAATAACCAAAGAAAATAGAATTAACTAAGAAGCCCTTTAGGGGTCACAGACGACCAAGTAGCTCATCCTGAATGACTAGAAGATGTCCACCTCGCGAATCAGCCACGGGGCGTAGAACTGGAACCTGGATCGTACTTTGCACTCAACAAAAATGCTGCAAGAGTAGTATCAGTACACACTAGTACTGGTAAGCATCATAGGCCGACAGTGATTAGATAACGTATGAAGAAGTTGAAACCAACAAGTAGCACATAGAGCAATCAGGCATGGTCACGTATCATATACAAGCAAAGTGTAAAGAAATCATGAAATCAACCAAGACAAATATAATTCACCAAATGATCAGTCAAAATATGAGTGGATGAATGCAATGCAATGTCACATCTCTCACTCCCGCTCTCCGACAGAAACCTCGGAGGCTATCACTCCCGCTCTCCGGCAGAAACCTCGGAGGCAATCACTCCCGCTCTCCGACAGAAACCTCGGAGGCAATCACTCCCGCTCTCCGGCAGAAACCTCGGAGGCAATCACTCCCGCTCTCCGAAAGAAACCTCGGAGGCTATCACTTCCGCTCTCCGACAGAAACCTTGGAGGCAATCACTCCCGCTCTACGGCAGAAACCTCGGAGGCAATCACTCCCGCTCTCCGGCAGAAACCTCAGAGGCAATCACTCCTAGTCTCTCACCTCACCATCACCACAAAATAATATGGAAAGTATGTCAGGCATGATATCAAGTATCAACACGTGTCACCAATATACAATCAACAAGTACAAGTCAAATCAGGTTATAATCACAAAAAATAACACATATGGCGACAAACTCACATAACAACTGACGAAACCAACGTAATAGTAATTTATCTCCACTTCCTGCCCGAAGGCCTATCATGCTATCCCCGTCACTTCCTACGACTACATACGATTCTCTAATCAGAGTCTAACTAAAGTAAACTGTAACCTACCTCAATGCCGAGCGGATGCCACGAACAATCAAACCAATGTCTTCCCCTTGCGTAGAGCCTCTGAATGATTAAAATCTAAAAAATACGTGAACTACATTATAATACGAATCTAAGGACACCCATATTGTTATGTTTATATTAACAAGATTTTTATCATTTTCATTGTATGACTAAACCCATACCCCTATAAAATATTAGCATAACTTCAGTACAAACAAATAATATTCATTTCTTTTAACTTTCTCGTATCTCCCGCCTGTAAAGGATATAACATTAAATTCGTAACTTCAAATAAGGTGTTTATTATACCACGTCGAAGGAAACACTAGGATCTATTATTATACCGAATCCCATATGACAATACTTAATGTAGTTGATGAAAATTTACGAAGGAAACAACCTTATGAAATTTGTGTTGCAAGAAGTTTTGTAAAATAAGGCAGAAACTTTAAACAGTCATAACTCCCAAACCCTAAGACGGATTTTTCTCCGTAAGGTCTCAAACTGACGGGAAAAGAGAACTCAACAATTCTTATTCAGAACATACTCTTATATTCCTTACGTATTTGTACAATTTTCACGTTTTATATGCTGTGTCGCCAGGGTTTCGGTAAAACGAGGCAGAAACTTTAAACAGTCATAACTTTCAAACCATAAGTTGGATTTATCTCCATAAGATATCAAACTGACGGGAACAGAGCAATCTACAACTTTTATTCAGCATATATTTTCATATTTCTTACGAATTTATACAGTGTTTATATTTTATATGTTGTGTAATCATTATGCCATGATAATCCCTCAAGTTTCTCTTGTTCAAGTGGGTTGTGGAATTTCAGTGTAATGACTCCTTTAAAAATTTGATTTCATTCTACAACACATCATTATAAGGATCATGAATAGATTAACTCAACCATATAACATAGAATTTAACCTGAATTTAATTGAGCGTTTTCTCCTCGTCTAGTTACTAGGGTTTCTTTTCTTTTCTTTCTCCTCTCTTTTCCTACTGCTGCTGCAACGTCCTTCTCCTCTTCTTTCTTTTCTTCTTGTGTCGTCTCCCCTCTCCTAGATTAATAGGGTTTTTTTTCTCTCCTTGTTTTCTCATTTCCTTCTTTTGTTTCTCTTTTTTTTTATTTGGTTGTTTCAGATTAAAGGCATATATCTTGCCACAATGTATAATTAACAACTATATTAGAACAATCTACGCGTGTATAACAGATTTGACGGATGGGAGCTTAGTGCTTTATTCTTTTTTTTTCCTTTTTTTTTTGTTGTGTTGCCCTACCAAGGGTAGTGGGCTTGGCCCACTCACTCACTTAATTAATATTTTCCTACACATTTCATATACTAAAAACATGTAATTAAATACCCTATCGTCCCATACTCTTTTCGTAGTTTTAAAGTGCTAAACGACTAACGGGTCGTTACATTAGATACCAATCAACAGTCGCTCGTCCTCGAGCGACAAGGGTATAGGTGGAGAAAAAGAGGTACCTGAACCGTCGAACAACTGAGGATATCTACTCCGCATATCCGGCGAGGTCTTCCAAGTATCATACCCCATAAACGTGACCACACAATACCTATAGACTCGATCTACTATCACCAAATCCCCGACAGGAGTAGAGACACGAATAGGTACATCAAGCATATCACAAAGATTATCCAAACCCGTAGAAATAGGTGGACACATAAGAGAAAGTAGAACCTGGATCAAATAGGACAGAAGCTGATCAGTGACAACCCGAAATAATACCTGTGATATCCGTGTCAGAGGCCTCGGTCTCTGGTCTACCCGAAAAAGCATAGAAATGGGCACGTCCACCCTCAGACTGTGTGCCTCCACGACCACCACGTACTGCCTGAGATCCTTCTCCTCTAGCTGGCAGTGCTGGAGGCCTAGATGTCTGAACTCTGGAACCCTTCCTGGATCTAGAACACTCTCTCGCGTAATGCCCTGTCTCACCGCACTTATAACATGCTCCCTTAGCCATAGGCTGCTGAACGGTCATAGAAGAACCCGAATATCCTCCACGGTCTGAAGGTCGAGAGTAAGACCCTCGGGAAGTCTGCTCAGAACTGGTCCCGCCATAACCTGAAGAATCACCTGCTAAAGCCTGTAGTTATGACTAGATGGGGCGGCCGTAGGGATGATGACGAACCTTGTCATGGTGTCCCCCACCTCTAATAGAACCTCCGAAACTATCAAATATACGAGCTATCTTGTCGCCACCCCCACTGTGTGCCCGACCCATATCTGACTCAACCCTACTGGCATGCTCTACTACTGACTGGAATGAGACCCCAGAAGCCTCCAACTGCAAGGTCGCCAGCCGAAGCGGAAGGTCCAAACCCTTCACAAATCTCCTCACTCTCTCAGCCTCTGTGGGAAGTAATGCCATCGCATAACGGGACAACGCGAGAAATCTGGTCTCATACTTCGCAACCGACCTACCCCATTGCTCCAATGTCAAAAATTCATCCTTCATGTAGTCTCTCAGAGTATGAGGGACATACTTCTCTAGAAACACCTGGTAGAACTGGGTCCAGGTCAAAGGTAGCGATCCAACTGGTCGACACTCCATGTACGATCTACACCACAGCTTGGCATCTCCAACTAACTAGAAGGAAACATAATCGACCGCGTGAGACTCCACTATATCCAACTTATGAAGCATCTCATGGCAGCTAACAATAAACTCATACGCATCCTCCCCGGGAGTACCATAGAACCAATGAGAAGATATTTTGGTAAATCCTTCGAACAATTTTCGCTCCTCAGTGGTCAACACTGGCCCATCCATAGGCCTTAGAACAAAATCAGGCGCTGTAGTATCATCAATACGGGGATCCACTGTTGCTGCCGACAGAACCCTCGATGTCCGAAATCCTGGAGCAATTGCAGCATCGGTAGGATGACCTCTCACTCTAGTCTGCGAGCCATCTGGAGCAACTGGAAGCATGCCCGACTGAGGCAAACTGTCGAAGTACCCCAACACCCGAAACACAGTATCCTGAAAATCAGGAGTAGCAGCAACCCAGGCTGTGCCTCAGCATCTTAAATCTCCTCTTCCGGAATGTCGCAAAGCTCTGGAGTCAACTCTCTGTCAGGGTCCTGAGTTGGTGTTGGTGTTGGGTTCCTATCTGAAATAGTTGCATGGCCTCTGCCCCTGCCACGTCCCCTGCCTCGCCTACGAACAACTGCTCGGGCAACGGGTATGGATGCGGGTGCGGGTGAAGGTGCCTCCTGACCTCCTGTAGCAGTCGATTGCGTCATCACCATCTGTGAGAGAACATAGAAATGAGTGTAAGATACCAATCTGAACAATCTCGCACGAAAAGAATGAACTAGATGCCAATCGGATTGAACTAGCAAGAAAAGATAAAAGAAGTGGAGTGTTTCCTAAATGTCATATAGCCTCTCAAGGATGGGTACGGACGTCTACGTACCAATCCGCAAGTCTCTACTAGACATTGCTCTTGTACTCATTAGACCGATTAACCTAGGAGCTCTGATATCAATTTTGTCACGACCCAATTCACGAGTCGTGATGGCACCTACCCTATTCCCCCCAGTAGGCGAACCATATTCTCAATAACAAGTTAAATCAACGGAAAATAAATAAAGAAAAAGAAGTTATAAAGTCTTAATACTTAAACGGTTACGACATTCCCCAAAATCTGGTCAAAAGGGTACAAGAGCACTAGCAAATCTGAAAAATAGAAGTCTGAAGGAATTCCCGAAGGCTACATACTGTCGGTCAATAACCAAAGAAAAATAGAATTAACTAAGAAGCCCTTCAGGGGCCACGGACGACCAAGTAGCTCACCTTGAATGACTAGAAGATGTCCACCTCGCGAATCAGCCATGGGCGTGAATCGAACTGGATCGATCGTACTGCACTCAAAGAAAAGTGCAGCAAGAGTAGTATCAGTACAACACTAGTACCGATAAGCATCATAGGCCGACAGTGATTAAATAACGCATGAAGAAGTTGAAACCAACAAGTAGCACATAGAGCAATCATGCATGGTCACGTATCATATACAAGCAATGTGTAAAGAAATCATGAAATCAACCAAGACAAATATAACTCACCAAATGATCAGTCAAAATATGAGTGGATGAATGCAATGCAATGTCATATCTCTCACTCCCGCTCTCCGGCAGAAACCTCGGAGGCAATCACTCCCGCTCTCCGGTAGAAACCTCGGAGGCAATCACTCCCGCTCTCCGGCAGAAATCTCGGAGGAAATCACTCCCGCTCTCCGGCAGAAACCTCGGAGGCTATCACTTCCGCTCTTCGGCAGAAACCTCGGAGGCAATCACTCTCATTCTCCGGCAGAAACCTCGGAGGCAATCACTCCCGCTCTCCGGCAGAAACCTCGGAGGCTATCACATCCGCTCTCCGGCAGAAATCTCGGAGGCTATCACTCCCGTTCTCCGACAGAAATCTCGGAGGCAATCACTCCCGCTCTCCGGCAGAAACCTCGGAAGTAATCACTCCCAGTCTCTCACCTCACCATCACCACAAAATAATATGGAAAGTATGTCAGGCATGATATCAAGTCTCAACACGTGTCACCAATATACAATCAACAAGTACAAGTCAAATCAGCTAATAATCACAGAAAATAACACATATGGCGACAAGCCCACATAACAGCTGACGGAACCAACGTAATAATAATTTATCTCCACTTCCTGCCTGAAGTCCTATCATGCTATCCCCGTCACTTCCTACGTCTACATGTGGTTCTCTAATCAGAGTCTAACTAAAGTAAACCATAACCTACCTCAATGTCGAGCGGATTCCACGAACAATCAAACCAATGTCTTCCCCTTGCGTAGAGCCTCAGAACAATTAAAATCTAGAAAAAATATGTGAACTATATTATAATATGAATCTAAGGACACCCATATTGCTATATTTATATTAACAAGATCTTTACCATTTCCATTGTATGACTAAACTCATACCCCTATAAAATATTAGCATAACTTCAGTACAAACAAATAATATTTCTTTCTTTTAACTTTCTCGTATCTCCCGCCTGTAAAGGATATAACATTAAATTCGTAACTCCAAATAAGTTGTTTATTATACCACATCGAAGGCAACACTAGGATCTATTATTATACCGAATCCCATATGACAATACTTAATGTAGTTGATGAAAATTTACGAAGGAAACAACCCTATGAAATCAGTGTTGCCAGAAATTTTGCAAAATAAGGCAGAAACTTTAAACAGTCATAACTCCCAAACCCTAAGTCGTAGTTTTCTCCGTAAGTTCTCAAACTGACGGGAACAGAGAACTATACAACTCTTATTCAGCACATACTCTTATATTCCTTACGGATTTGTACAGTTTTCACGTTTTATAGGCTGTGTTGCCAGGGTTTCGGTAAAACGAGGCAGAAACTTTAAACAGTCATAAATTTCAAACCATACTTCGGATTTATCTCCATAAGATATCAAACTGACGGGAACAGAGTAATATACAACTTTCATTCAGCCCATTTTTTCATATTACTTACAAATTTGTACAGTTTTCACGTTTTATATGTTGTGTAATCATTATGTCATGATAATCCCTTAAGTTTCTCTTGTTCAAGTGAGTTGTGGAATTTCCGTGAAATGACTCCTTTAAAAATTTGATTTCATTCTACAACACATCATTATAAGGATCATGAATAGATTAACTCAACCATATAACATAGAATCTAACCTGAATTTTATTGAGCGCTTCCTCCTCGTCTAGTTACTAGGGTTTCTTTTCTTTTCTTTTTCCTCTCTTTTCCTACTGCTGTTGCAACGTCCTTCTCCTCTTCTTTTCTTTTCTTTTTGTGCCGTCTCCCCTCTCCCAGATTAATAGGGTTTTTTTCTCTCTCCTTGTTTTCTCGTTTCCTTCTTTTGTTTCTCTTTGTTTTTTTTTTATTTGGTTGCTTCAGATTAAAGGTATATATCTTGCCACAATATATAATTAACAACTAGATTAACACAATTTACGTGTGTATAACAGATTTGACGGATGGGAGCTTAGTGCTTTATTCTTTTTTTTTTCCTTTTGTTTTGTTGCGTTGCCCTATCAAGGGTAGTGGGCTTGGCCCACTCACTTAATTAATATTTTCCTGCACATTTCATATACTAAAAACATGTAATTAAATACTCTATCGTCTCATACTCTTTTCATAGTTTTAAAGTGCTAAACGACTAACGGGTCGTTACATCTCTTCACCCATAAGAACTAGAAGTTATTGATAACTCTTCGTTATGTCTTTTATGAATCCATTTTGCAAACGTATTTGTGCTCCTATTTGTATTTATTCTATATATAATCTTGATAATTCTCAGAGCCTACAGTTTTTTGGGGTTGATCTAGTTCTTTTTCTATAGCGAACACTCTTATTTTGTACTTTCTTTCTAATTCTTTATGCATTTTTCTTTGTTTTAATAAAGTTTTTGCTAATATATCAGAAACTAAAATTTACGGTACAATAAGATTTTTGCATTTCACTAAAAGATGAACAAAAAGAATTAGCTTTAACGTTATACTATAAATTAGAAGGAATAACAATGTCACCAGGTAGTAAAGTAATAAGCATAGAAACAAAAATGATATATGTCTTAACGGGAAATCACCATGTAAGGAAACAACATGAAATGAATATTTTAGTACCAAAATTGTATCAAGATATACTAGAACATAAGAAAAAATCTAAAATAACCATACCAGAAGAAATACACATGGACTTTAGTAAAAGGACACCAACATTGTTACAAAAGATGAGACCGCAGATAGAAGGATCAAGATTGAGTATTAAGAAAGAACTAATAAAACAAGGAAGTTCGAGAACATTGAATTTAATAAACATATCAAGTAATAAATTAAGTATTAAAGTAATAATATTCTATGGAACCATTACAACCGACTGTGTAACTGAAATTAATACAGGAGTTGTAAAAAACTTTGTGCATATAAGTAAAATAAATGAAAAAGATTGTAGTTTAATACAAGCAGAAACCTTTCAATACCCTGAAAATGAAAGATAAATAATTATTACTAAGAGTATTAATCTGAAATTCAAAATTCAAGATTTAGAGTACAAAATAAACATAAGAGTAGTAGAATATGATAGTTTTAATGAACTACTGCTAGGAAGTGACTTTTTAACCATAATAGATCATAGAATTACTAACTACGGTATAGAAATAAATGATCAAGGAAAAACAAGGTTTATAAGTAAACTATGAATATCCAAGAAAAGATAAATAAGAAGAAGCGAAAATTATAAAATATAAAACAAGTTTTAATTGAAGAAGTAATTATGTCGCAGCTTAAATATTTAGAATATACTGATAAACAAGAACAATTAGAAAATGATATAAAATAATTAGAAAAGCAACAGGATTATAAGCAGGATAAAACATGGATAGACGAAGGAAATGGATGGAAGAAAAGAATATACAAAAATGACTAATTTTAACGAAAAAGTCGATGAAATGTGGAACGAATTAATAGTCAAGGAACAACTAAAAAACTCTCTAATAAAGATGAATGAAATAAAGGAAGACCAAACACACATACAACAAATGATAAGAAAGGAATTAACAAAATTATGGAATGTATCTGAGGTACCAACATTTAAAATAATATTAGAACAACTTAATGTAATAGAAAACATATAAATAAAGAAAAAGGTAAAGGAAAACAAGTAGAAGAAGGAGAACCTAGCATGAACCAAATATAGTCGAACCCCTACTAAACAACCTGAAATAGTAGCAATAGATGCATGGAGAAGAAGTAAAGACCCTATAATGGTAGATATTAGCCAAATGAAACCAAAAATACCAGAATCAATAGGAAAAACTTTAGATGGCTTGGCCAAATTACATAAAATAGGACAATTTTAATGGAAAAACAAGAACACATTGCAATAACATCTGTTAGAAACCATGGCAAAGATATTATAGATAAAGAAAGATATAAATACGATCCTATGATAAGAAAAGATTCTAAAGAAACACAAAAAAATAATAACGAAAAATCAAAAGGTAAAAACATTTATGAAATAGAAAACTTAAGACTAGAAAAGAAAAATCAACAACAAAGGATATTAGAATTAGAAAAAGAAAATGTAAAATTAAAATTATCCACTAATAAAGAATGGTTAGCAAAGTACAAAAAATACAAGACTAAATATAAAGATACAAACAAAGAGCTAAAATAGACCAAAATAGAGGTAAAAGATATCAAAGAGGAATTAAAATTTGTTAAACAGGAAATGAAAGAATTAAGAGAAGAAATGCACATTATGAAAAAACAAATACAACGGTTAAAAGAGAAAAGGAAAGTGAGAAGATTATACAAAACAAGCGATGAAGATTTCACTAATAATAGCGATAATAGCAGTAGCACTGACAAAGGAGAAACTAATACTAATAAAGAAGATACAACACAAGTAGCAAAGTTAGTAGAAGAGATAAGTAATGAAGATGATTCAAAAATAGAAAAAGAAAAAAACCAGATAACAGAAGCCTTACAAAAAATGAAAAGAGTAAACGCAATTATATAAGAAGAACCTGAAAGTGATATAGAAATAATAACAAGAAAACTTAATAGATTACCAGAACACATACCAATAGGACAACGAACGAAATTCAATGAATTTGTAGGATCAATGGCACAAGGAGTAAACATGAATGGATACTTCTTAGATTTAGATAATGTTTATAATGAACAAGAAATTAGTAGAAGAATAAATGATTGAAATTGTGGAATGTATATAGCAGTAATGAGTTCTACTCACACCGATGACGTAGAATATATTTATGACTTAATATCTGAAACATTAATTGGAAAAGTAGCATTTTGGATGGAATCTATAGCATATCAACTAAAAGGAGAAATATTTCATCATGCAAAAGATTGGAAAGATATACTAATGATATTTAATATGGTATTAAAAAGAGAATTTCTAGGAGAAAGATGGTTAGTAGCCAGACAAAATGTATTTGCCGAGAGAAAAACAGAAATAATAATGAATCTAAATAACATGAAGTGTTGCAAGATTAATAAATTACCAGAATACACAATAAGTTTTACTAAATTCTTTTATGAAGCAAGATTCCTACCACAAGAAGGATTAATATATCAACAACTCTATTATGATCATTTACAAACACCATATAATTTAGAAGTATCTAAAGAATATAGTCAATTAGAACCAAAAGAAAGTACAGTAGGAGAAAGAATAAGAGTACTACGAGCATACTTAATGAGAAAGTGTGAAGAGTATAGAATACAACAGAAGGTTAAAAAAGATAAGAAACTAGGATTAAGAGAAATATGTGGATTCACAGAAAGAAGATTAGTATTTGAATGTGATGATAAAGAACGTAAGTATAAAAAACATAAAAATGAATTTAACAAATATAAGAGAAAATCGTTTAAAAGGTCAAAAGATTATGATAAAAATTATGATAAACCATATTACAAATCCTATAGAAAAAGAAGATTTAAGAGATTTAGAAAATATAGGAATACACCTGAAATTAGGAAAAGATTCAAAAATAAGAGAAAAATTAGACAAAAGAAATATGTAAAACCCTTAGAAAAGGAGAAAGAATCACCTAAAGAATGTAAATGCAGGAATTGCAATGAAAAATGACATTATGCTAATAAATGTCCAAAGTTAAAGAAAAAAGGAGTACAATATATAAATATTACAAAATTTATTATGAGTTTGAAAAAAATAACAGAAAAGGATAATAAATGGTATAGTGATGAAGAATTCTATATTAGCCAAACAGAAGAAGAAAGTGATACGGAGACGAGAAATATTAACTACATAAATAATTATCCAAGCACTAAAGATATTCACTCATATAGTGAAAGTGATTCAGAATAAATGAACCTACAAGAGGAAATAAAAAAAATTAGAAAAAGATAAGATTTATTGGAAAAAATGTGAAAGATATTATACTGAAAGAGTTCATAATAGTACTTATCCAACAGAAAATAGATATTATCGGGATAAACATACACAAGCAGTTAATAACCTTTTTAGAATAAGAACAAAACAATTAGAGATAATAAGACAAGCAATTGGAAATGTTAATATCTGATGATAGCAATCTATATAGGAGCTCATATAAAGGAATTTGATGAAAATGGTAACCATTCTTTTGTTATGATTAAAACTAAGAATCTTTTAGCTGATTTCTTACGCAGATATCAAGATGTCAGTCAGCGGTGACAATTTTGAAGATTATATGGTCCGTCTGATGAATGAAGTTATACAACATAATCAACTCATAGAAACTAAATTACAAGAACATGAACAACTCCTCAGAAATAATAACTGACTCCTTAACCAGCTCAAAGAATGCCTATCAGACTACCAAACAAATAAAAGCCTAAGAGACTCTCCAAGATTAGACTCTCCAAAAACGTCTCCAAAAAACACTCCAGAGATAAAACCATCCACTTTTAATCCTAAACTAACACAAATGCCTACAACATCCCAACCTACAATGGCCGAAAGATTAACATTTTCACCCGAACATATCACTGCCTATGAAAATATCACCAAGTTTTACAATTATAAAACAAACCCCAATATCCTGCGAAGCTCTAAATTCAATAAATACCCAAGGTAATTATGTCTGGAGAAAGCTAACCCAGATATTACCCAGAAACTATTCAAATATGAATTCATAGATAAAATAATGGTAGATGAAACCCTTACTAGCATCTCAAGATTACCAAATACCATAGTCCAATCAGTCCAATCTACGATGGAGTCATTTGTACCAGGAACATACGAAATACAAGTATTTGATGCCTTCACGGACCTGACAGGCAAGCCCATTGTTCTATGTCAACTCTTTAAAGCCAGAAGGGTCGGCAATATCAACGGGGAAAGTGTCGACTCAAAGAAAGAAATGCCATGCAACATTAATAAATTTCAAGAATGGCTCAACAACAAAAAAACAATTGGACTATCAACCCTAACATAAAAAATACAAGACATAATAAGGGCCGAAAAGGCAAGTATCATTGAAAATACTAAAGGTGGAGAAGTTGAAGAACTTATCACCATATAGTACAACCATGACATAATAACACAATACACAATAGAACTTACCAACATGATGAATAGGATAATCAATCTAAAGCATAAACATGCTAAAGAAACAGTCGAACAATATCATGAAATAACAAGACAAAAAAGAAACCAATGGCACTCAAAGATATCAAGGAAAAAAGAGAAGCAAAAGGAGAATATTCTTCTAATCCATTCTCCTGAAAAAATCATATTATTCTGGTTTGGGACTAATGTAGTTTTACTATGTTAAAGCTCATTATATCTAGGACATGTAGTCCAACTACGTGGAACCTAGCATAAGAGCATAACAGTTTGGCCCAGTGTGATTTATCACAATAAGCCCAATATATGAGCATAATAACCTGACCCAATGTGATTTATCACAGTAAGCCCAACATATCAGCATATTTTGGCCCAATATGATTTATCACAGTAAGCCCAACATATTATCATATCAGCAATATCAAAATCATATCAAGAAAGGAAACACTGACAGCAGAGAAGACATAAAAAGCAGAGATATTATCAAAAGATAACGGGGAAACATGACAAAAATACAAATGAATATCAATGATAGCAAGAAGACAAAACGATGCAAATGGAAGATTCCAGACACATCAACTTTTGAAAAGAAGAAAAACGGACAAAGAAATATCAATGATAACAAGAAGACAAAATGATAACAGGAACTCATAACAGGTGGACAAAATATCAGCAATCATAGACAAAATATCAGCAAACAAAAACAAATATCAGCAATCAAGATCCCAACGGATACGAAGGCTTCAAGAAATTTTGAAAAAAAATGTAATTTTTAGCTTGTACTGTAGCATGAATAGTACTTTTTACTGTAGCATTTCACTGTAGCAGGAATAGTAAAGCCGCTGAATATTGTAGCAACACAGTAAATGTCGCACAGTAAGAGTCATAGTACTATAGCAGGAATAGTAAAGCCGCCGAAAATTGTAGCACCACAGTAAAGGTCGCACAGTAAGAGTCATAATACTGTAGCACCCCTAGATTATCTATATAAAGAGCCTCATTGTATCAGTTTGAAATAGAATCGAAATACGACTTTGATATACACACTCTCTCTCTCAATTATGTCTAGCTAAAAAACCCCTCTCAGTCTATAATCTTATCAGAATAATATCATACTCTTAGAGAATCCACTTCACTTAATCATAATAGCAAGAGATAAACTTTGAAGAACTTATAGTTAAACACATATTAGTAGTAAAACCCTGACTTTTGCTGGAATTTTGAAAAGACCTGTAGAGGGCTCCTAAGCATCTAGGCGATAGTACCCGTAACGCGAGGAAGCAACAAAGGGGAAGGTGCCAGGGTGAAGTTGAGTATTCCGGTGATCCAAAGATTCTACAAGAGGTATGGTTTATCTACTATGTTTTTTAATTATAAATCTGATAAGTTAATTTCTATAGTTATGATTTTGATTAGTAAGATATCTATGAGTATGGTGTTAAAATTCTTAAGAGGTTATAGATTGTATTAATCATAAAAATGACAACAATCTTATATCAGGACTTCTATAAAGACTTGTTTATAATATTAGCCTGTTATTATATTAAATTCCGCTATAATACATATAATAATGAAGAAAATATGACTTTATCACCTATGGTCCTTCCCTCTTTAGCGTTCCCGGGTGATGAAAGATATTTAGTTTTAATTTTTTATGGCATGTGATTTAAGGTGTCTTGCCTCCTTAGATTACTGAGCTTCCCCTGTTGATTAGCCTATCTTGATCAACATCAGAATTAAGAATAGCATTCAGTTATATGGTTTTGGAGGAGAAGGTTAATTATTGCATACATTGTTTTTTCAAAATGACAACTGTCATTATTTAATTTGTTTGCTGGACATGTCAA
Organism: Przewalskia tangutica; assembly: GCA_029844215.1. Classification (NCBI taxonomy): domain Eukaryota; kingdom Viridiplantae; phylum Streptophyta; class Magnoliopsida; order Solanales; family Solanaceae; genus Przewalskia; species Przewalskia tangutica. The sequence continues at coordinate 118,932,239 of CM056726.1, read as the reverse complement.
CAGCAAGTGGCTTTCACACACATGATCTCATGGGCATAAGTGTTTACTACACATCTGTCATGTTTTTATGTCTATCTGGTCACTAGTCAAGTTTAAGTGTAACTTACAAATTTAAGGGGATATCTAGATATTAAGCCTATGGTTTTTGATCTTATATGCTGAGTCACTGCGAAAGTATAGTAATATGTTCAAGCAAGAGTTCACAGTGAGCAGTGTTCAGTGAAAATTTGCATGCCAAATATACATTGTAGTCGCAGAATATTCATGTTAACAGAGCATGGACAGAGAAAATAAATGTAGATATATCTTGTTGAACAATTTTTTTCAATATTTGTGAAGTCCAAATTCTGGATCTACCTGCTTCATCCTCTAGGCCACTCTGAAGTCCAATTTTTTTTCAATATTTGTGAAGTCCAAATTCAGTTAGTTCCAAGGTGTCAGATTGCTCCAAACAGGCAGGTTCGAGCCCTTATAGCAGCAGTGTGGAAGTTTCATTCCTTCTTTGTGGGGGATGCCTCCTTGTGGGCACCAGACATCGTGTCTCTCACCTAGTGGGCACCAGACATCGTGTCTCTCACCTAGTGGGCCGCTGAGTCACTATAATTTAACACCTCCACCAATTCCTGTTGGGCCGGGGTGGGAGCATGTGGGCGAAGGATTTCGCCTTTTCCCCCAGAAAAAAGAACATGTTACTAACGGAAAACCAATATTTCAAGTTTTATGTGTTTTTGGTCCATTGAAAATTTGAAACCAACAGCTATTTATATAGATGTAAGTAAAAGTTATTTAGTTTCTTTGTAAATAGAAATTTTGATTTCTTGTTATGTAAGGATATACCCAAAAAGTAATTAGTCCACGAACAGTTGAGATATAATTTACATCCAAACTAGACTTTGAGGTTAAAGAAAATAGTTTATGTTTATACTAATTGTATCATATTTTTTTTGTTAGTGAGTAATTATTAGATCATAAAACAAGAGAAGAACTTTATATTCAATACTTTTTTCCTAATGATTTGTAATTGCTATGTTCGTTTATTGCTTTTTTATGTCGATTGTCTGAGTTGTTTTGAGAACCCTCTTTTAACAGAAGGGAAAAAAGGTTTCTAAACCTTGCTAAATCAAATCAAGCCAACTAAAACTGGCAACAACATTGCCTTCTAATAGTCCTGGTTTAGTTTTAATTTTGGAAATTCAGGAGGGTTAGAGGTAGGCCGAAGAAGTGTTGAAGGGAAGTGATTAGACGGGATATGACGCATGTGCAACTTACTGAGGATATGACCTTATATAAGAGGTTGTGGAGGATACAGATTAGGATAGAAGGGTAGTAGTTAGTTGAGTGTAGTCCTACTTGCGCTCACTGGCAGTTGTACTGTTATTATTGTATGTTTGCTTAGCCTATCATACTAGTAGGTACATTATTGTTTTATAATCCTCTGTCGTTTGATTTCGACTGCTATGTGTTCTTTAGTGTACTTTGTTTATCTTATTTACGTGTGTTAGGCACTGCTTCTTTTTTCAGAATGCACTATCATGGCTTATTCACTTTTGTTACCATCATTTTCATACTGTTTTAAATTTCTTGATCGAGTCTGACTGTTTCTCTTGCTTTGCTGGTACTTATGCATTGTCTGCTTTCGGAAACAACCGCTCCACCTACCAGGTAGAGATAAGGTATGTGTACACTCTACCCTCTTCAAACCCCACGTTGTAAATTTCATTGGGTATGTTGTTGTATAAACTTATGGGTCAAATTTTATATTTAAAATCATGATTTGAAATGTCAAATCACACCTTTTCAGATGATTTGAATTTTTCAAATCACGACATGAAGTTGAAGTAGAAGTTATGTTCAAATTGCATAAACAAGCGCGATTTGAAATCAAATTATGAAACCATGATTTGAAAACGCATGATCAAACACCTACTTAGACATAGAGGCCAGTTTGAAAAAGGGCCACATTGAGATTATTCTTGTCCGAAATTTTTATTATCTCAATATGGATTTGTCAGCCTGAAATTATAGATATTGAGGGGCCACTTTGGCACCACTCTGCCACCCCCCAAAACCAGCAAATCCTGAAAGAAAAAGCACTGATTTGATTAAAATCTCCTTTCTCATCTACTACAGATATCCTGGCTCAACAAGAAGATACTGAAGAAATAATAAGCACTAAAGAATAATCTGTCAGTAGTCTATAACATCTTTATATCTCATATTACAATGATCATCTATATTGGATGAGGTCTTTCCACCAACGTCTAAAACCCTTATTATCCTTGATACAACATGATTCAAACCCTATGCACATCTGAGCTCTCCACTCAGGATCAGGGAGAGAACTAAATATGGCTCCTCCCCAAATAACATGGTGGGAAGGGGGGGAAATAATTTATTTGAACCATACAGTATCTCTAACTCAGTTTGCAGGATAACTGGTGATGCACACTAAACAAATTGGCTTCAAAAGTTGGCAATTCATATGTGATTAGAAGAACAGCTTCCTAAATGTTCAAACTTGGCACCTTATCTGGGAGAATTCCTTTCTCTTAGCTGCAAATGTCTCAGCTACTAATATGGGAAATGCAATTGTTGCATCACAATGTACCTGCAAAGTAAGAGACATTAGAATCACACATCATTTGAAGTCTATAGTCAATGATAAATTAATAGCAGGGCTGGAGAGGCAGTAAAAGACCTTATTCCTCAAATGATCTAATTTTAATCCCAGCTGGGAAAACATAAAAGATTTAACAGATAGATAAAAACTGATTTTTGAGGATGAGCATCTCTCCAAACTTTCGCCACTATAGCACTTTGATCCTCAAGAAAATTTATATTATGTTTCCCTGCTGAAACTTTTGAAAAATGAAACTACGCCACCTCTGAGTTTATGACAGTTCGTTACAAATTCAACACCCCATCACCAACTGTCAGACACACCTTTTCCCGTAAAAAAGATCTCATGACAACAAATCCAAAGGTCAGAAAGCAGATGTTGAAGGTAAGATTGTAAACCTTCACAGTCTTGGCACCACCACGTATTTTTCCCCATGATACAGCTTCATCAGGACGGGCACCAGAGTCACTACCATCAAACTCTTGTGCAGTGTTGATGTAGACCGCAAAATCTGCACCATTGCGCATCATATTGGCATTGCAAACATGGTGCTTAGGAAGCCCTCCACCCAGGATAATCATTCCTGTCTTCCTTGAACCAGCATGGACAGCTTCACTATTGATGGCCCTAATATCTGATTACAAAACTTAATTATGTTAATTCGTTTGTCAAATAAATTCTTGATGAGAGAAACGAATCAATTGATAAGATACTTATGTACCTCCCACAATGTCAATGACTAGACCAGGATTAAGATCTGGATTATCTGGATCTCCCTTTTTGAAAGAATGGAAGTATAGCATGTCACCCAGCGATCCATCGGTTAAGCCAGGACAGAAGACAGGAATACGGTTCTGAAAATGATAAATATGGGAGCAATATTAAATTACAAACTCAAAAGAAAATGCATGTTTTTCCTTTTGTTTTCTGGACTGAAATAAGCGCTAAACAATCAGTTCTTCTCAATAGAATGTAGACAACTTTTCAAAAAAATAGCCCAAGTAAAAATTAGGAAAAAAAAACATGATGAACTTCTGAGTTCTGATCATCCAAAAATTATCATAACATGTTGATAACTGTGCTTTTAATCAGTGTAGTGGAATTGCTAATATTGGGATCACGCCTAAGTTTATTCTAATTGTCTAGTAATCCGGTAATAAACCCAAAGTGCAACTAGAGAAAATGCTGGTACGTTGTTGTTGTAATTCTTGCTTATTGATACAACCCTGATAGGTTTTTTCTCCTTTTATCCTTTTTTCTCCTTCTATCCTTCCTTCTGCTTCCTATGATATGAAATGAGCTTAAATGAAAAAAGTGGGATTCATATAGCCAACCCAACTTGTTTGGGACTGAGGCGTTGTTGTTGTATCCTTCCACTTCCTCTTGATTTCACTTGCTACTGTGACACATGCAAATTCATTTTCTCTCAGTTAATATCTCTTACTCTTTCTACTTCTTTTGAAAATAATTTTCCGAAATTACTCCCTCAGTTTTAACTAACATGTCCTACTTCCCTTTTAGTTTGTTTAAAAAGAAGTGTCTCTTTCTATATTTAGTAAGTTTTCAACTACAACAAACCCTTATGACATTCACTTATATAAATTACATGGCATGCTCAAGACCACAAGATTCAACGGATACTTTTGGTATGATATACAAAGTCCTCTTTGCATACTTAAACTTCGTGTCACAAAAAAAAATTGAAAGGAGAGTAGTAATTATTATATGTGGGACCAAATCATTTGGGGTTCTAACTTCACTAATATAATTTATCAAATATGTAATGAAAGAGAAGTGATTAGAAATGCACCTTGTAAGCCCAATACAAGTACGAGGCTTCATCATTAATTTCTTTACCCAGGCGAGCAATGACTTTAGATGGTGTCCATAGAACCTTCTATGGTACAAAAAGAAGCTAAAAAGGTCAGATATCAAATCATCAAAAGCCAAAGCTAAGATGGCCAGTAAAATGAATAGTAAGCATCATCCTGAAATGATAAGTATATCATATTCGAAAGAATTTCACAAACGCAATAATCCAAGTCAAAAATCCATTTGTTTGAAAGTATTCCAAAACACAGGTTAGGTGCTAAAGCTTCAGCCAATATTAAACAATTCGCGGAAAGATCTAACACTGGACTTGACAAGAGTAAATACCTTTTTAATCTGCTCTTCATACATCTGGTCAAAAATTGGGATGATCCAATTCTCAAATTTGCAGTAGTTGTCATTAGGAACTAATAAGTTACCAATACGGTTCAATCCTTTCGAGCGTAGAGCAGCTCCAGCCAAAGAAAAGTCACCCTTGTAGGTTGGTGCAAGGCATTTTATAAGATCCTCCTCAATACCTCCAGCTGTAGTAACGACAACATCAACCTGCAGCGAGGGAAGACGATTTGCTAGATCCGAGATGCAATAAATAATAGAAATTATTCTATATAGTAACAATAATTTCATTTGATCAATGCTAAGCATGACAGCTAGCCTAAAACTTAAAAATAATATTTGTCTACCATAGCATTTACTCCCTCTATCCCAATTTATATGACACATTTTCCTTTTTAGTCAATCCCAAAAAAAATGACACATTTCCTTATTTGACTAAAATTTAACTTTAAATTTTACTTTTTACGCTTAACGATAACCACACAAATAACTTTGACTTGTTTTAGACCACAAGATTTAAAAGTTTTCATTTATTTTTTAAAGTCTGTGTCCAGTCAAACTACATCATATAAATTGGGACGGAGGGAGTAGTACTTGTGTGGCAGAGAAAGGCAGGCAAAATATTATAGTTCGCATAACCAATAAATTAGAGAGGAAAGGAAAGAGGTAACACAGCAAATAATGTCAAAATCCTTAAATATTCAATTTATACAAACCAAAGCTAGCAGTGATTCAATGCTTCATATAACAAATAATATGAAATAGTATGAAGGTTGATTGAGAGGATGTGCTAGTATTAGTACAACAACAACAACATATCCAGTGAAAATCTCACAACGTGGGGTCGGGAGAATGTGCTAGTATTAGTGTGGTAAGAATAACTTTAGAGTTTATAAGGGGGTGTATATATTAAGCCGCAAGGTAAACTTGACGGTACAACACAGTACAGACAAAAAAGTTAATAGAACAGAAACAAGTGGAACTATTCCTCAAATGCTACTCACCATACAGTGCTGAACAAGGTAGCGGACAGTGTCTCTGATACCAGAAGAAACAAGATTCGAAGTGAACCCCAAAAAGATTTTGCAGGTCACCGACTCTCTGTATGCACCATCTCTTTCTTCTTCACTGCAATCCTCCACGGGCAGCTCATGTGAAAGCCTCCAATCTAGCTTCAAATACACAAGTTTCAAAATTCGGGAATCAATCTCAAGAATTGGAAAATATGATAATTTGCATAAAGCAATAAACTTTTTAGGGTAAGTTAAAGAAAAAGTGAAATCTGACCATTTGATTGACAATTTGAATGGCGTCACCAAGATTAGAAGCTTGGAAACCAGTGGACACCATTGATTTGAATAGCTCGGCATAGTTAACTCCTTTATTGAAATCGTAGCCTTCGATTTTTGTGCAACAACCTTCTAGATTTTCTGATTCTTTGAACACCACGGATCTTACTGAGTCCATAATGTCGTGGTCTTTCAGCTCTCTCCCTACTGGTATATATTATTACTTTTAGCCGCTAACAGTAAGGAAGGCAAAATAAATTGATACATGACTTACTCCACAAAAACTAACACTTAATAATCTCTTCAGCTAAACCAAACACAGGAACTTATATAATAAACATACACAAACACTTCATTAGTCAGGATTGTTCTAAATGGGTGCTAAATCATGTGCTTCGTATCATAATACGCATAAGTCTAACAAAACATTTCTAAATCTTAACAAGTAATTAAACAGGAAAACCAACTTAATACATTTAAATATTAGGAGTTTAATAAACTAAGTTATTAAGTTTTTTTTTTTAAAAAAAACATATATCGTTAAGACACATAGACTAAGCAACATATGAATATAAGGAAACCCAGTCTAGCATATACTGCAGGTCCTAAGGGGAATATGGCAGCATACAATCTGTACCTGTGTTTTAGACACATAGTGACTGAGATAACAAATCAGTAAAGACATCCTACGGCATTATAATCAAGAAACGGGCCCAAAAGGAGTAAATTCCAGATTCTTGAACTAACAGGAAGAACATTTTTACTGGCCTAGCACACATGACAGTTAACAAAATGATTGATAAACAGTTCAACAACCTATGAATAAAAGAAACTTTGCACATTCAGCGTATCCTTAGAAATTATACTTTGTTGACGACTTCCAAACATACGACAGTAGTAGACATGATACATTAATGATGGTCAGCAAGACTATTTTCACGAACCCAACACGTTAACTAAACTTCTGAATCCCATATAGATGGAAAGGAGAACGAGACTCCAAAGTCTTATTTCAAATAAATGCAAAGGAATCCCTAAAATACTGTTGCTTTCCATCGACTCTTAGAACATTTGAAAGATATTCTTAAGACAGAGAGTAGATGAATAACCCCCGAGAACTTTGAACTTGAGATTTACAGACTAACTCCCCTGGATCCTAAACAAGGCCAAGATTTCAGAAAAAGAATTACAATTTATCAAAGACGAAACCAAACAGAATTCTTGTACTATGGCTTCACTGAGAAAAAAAAGCAAAACTTGAGAACTAACTCACTGGAAAGGTGGGGGATCCTATAACAAGCAAGAGGTACACTGATGCAAATTATTACCGACTCAAGCATAGATTTTCTAATTCATTTAAGTATCAATCTTGGCAACACAAGAGAGTAGAATACAATCTCAAATACACGGCCTGAACATATTCAAATGTCGACAAAACGAACCGGGAAAGACTGACAAACACTACAAAAGCAAAGAATTGTGCAATGTACCATCAATCTACACCGTCCTCTTCCAAGCAGATATTGAACTACATATTGGACTCATTATACTGGATAAAATCCTAATCGATGACTCGATAATATAAAACCCACCCAGATAGGCCAGAATAGATTAAGATATATTAACAAATATAGTCGATGAGAAATATGGTAAATTGATTATGATTTGGTGGGATTTTGGAAGGATCTTGGGCGTGTGGATGATGGCTGCGTTTTGCTCTAGGTTTCTTTTTCTGAGTTTTAGTTTTTAGGGTTCTTGTAAGAAGAGAAAGGTGGAAGATGAAATAATGTTTGGGGCCTTGGGCTTTTACGGGTTTGGGCTAGGGGAGTTGTTATTGGTCTCATCTGAAAAATCAAAGGGAAGGGTATATTTGGGCTAGTATTAATTTATTTGGGTAGAAGTTTAAATGTATTTTATTTAGTAATAGAATAAGACATGGGTTAAAATAATAAATTGTGCTAGAATATCATCATATTAAAGAAATGTTTTTATGCTATAAATGCCGTGTTATTTTGCAAATAAAATATCATAGAATGCTTTTAAAAATTATTATTAAGGTGTAGAAAAATGCCAAAATGATAGCAAAAATGCGGACACTAGTAATAGGTGCTAAAAATTATTCGAGTATTATTTAAGGAGTACTTAAGGCTTTATGTAAATGTGATGTCATTATTAGAATATTTATTTATGTTTGCATATATTAAAATTATTTTGCGATGTTAAAAAATTAGTTTAATTTTATGATAAATACTTGAAAGGGAGGGACAAAATTGAGTGTCAACAGGGACTCCATACAGTGATCCAACACACTACCGCAGTCTAGCAGGGGCCTTGCAATACCTCACTTTCACGAGATCTGATATCTCCTATGCAGTTCAGCAAGTGTATTTACATATGCATGATTCGAAAGAGGATCATATGAGGGCTCTCAAGAGGATTATGCGGTATCAAGGGCACTCTTCATTTTGGACTGCATTTGTATAAGTCTTCCCTATCGAATCTCTCATCTTATACAGATGCGGATTGGGTGGCTTACCGGAAACACGACGTTTCACCTCTGGTTATTGTATGTTTTTGGGAGATAATCTGATTTTATGGTCATCCAAATGATAGTCAACGTTGTCTCGGTCGAGCGCTGAAGCAGAATACCGAGGGGTAGCCAATGTGATTGCTAAATCATGTTGGCTCCGTAATCTTCTCTTAGAGCTCCATTGCCTGGTTGAAAAGGCAACTATGGTTTATTATGATAATGTGAGTGTGATATATTTATATGATAATCCTTTTCAACATCAATGCACAAAATATATCGAAATTGATATATTATTTGTCAGAGAAAAGGTTGCACGTTGACAATTCTGTGTTCTCCATGTATCCTATTATCAAATTGCCGATATTTTTACTAAAGATCTTATGTGCGTACTATTTGATGATTTTCGGGACAGTCTCAACATATGATAACCTCCTGCTAAAACTGTGAGAGACTGTTAAGATAATTATGGGGCAATCCCATAATTATCTCAAATCATCATTAGTCATGAATATTGTAATATCTTAATTTAGGATTGTAATCACATTATTTATGATGATAGTAAATTATTATCATCTAATTTAGGCTAATTAGATAGGTTTTTCTTTATTCTATTAGGATAAAATTTCCATTTATTTTCTTACTCTAAAGCAATATAAATATACGTATTTTCAAGTACTTCAAGGTACATTTTCACAGTATACCTTTATATATATATATATATATATATATATATATATATATAAAGAGATATATGAATTCCAGATCAGGTCAGGAATATATATTATCATTGAAATTAAATCACTTAAGAATCAATTTTCCCAGGCATATGCTATCTGGCAGTTAACATTTGTTTTAAGTATTTTTTAAGTTGCAACAAGCAATAGAGAGAACTTATGATTCATATGTTATTAGTGATTAAATAAGTAGTAACCTATAATTATGTCTAGGCATAAAAATTGCACCAAATGGTTATTGTGGTTACATAAACCATATAAGTAGGAGGAGTAACTTTTTTTGAAGTTTTATAAGTTGGCATAATGATTCTAACATTCTTCTTTGATACTTAATTAGTAAAATTAAGCTCATATGTAGTCTCTCTCTATATATATGGTCCTTAAAGAGCTTGAGCATCCATCCCAAAATATTAAGACAATAGATGACATAACTCAACACAAGCTGACATGGTTAGTAACTCAGTGAACTAAATTGAGTGAGAAGCCAAGAATAATGAAAGAAGTAGAGAGCAATATACCTCACTAAATGGAACGAAAGGATATGCTTGACATCTAGAAGATCAAATTGGGCATATATGGTCCTTCTCACGATTCATTCAACAATGGCTTTTTACTGCTATCTTGCCACTTAACTAATAGATTTTTCGCTTTCTCCACCTGAAACGGAAAGGGAGCTAGATTGGTCAGAGCCTATTTTCATAGTCATTTTTTTCTGTTTTTGAAAAATAGAACGAAGATTATTAGCTGAAACGGTAAAGAATCCTTCGGAAGCCTACCAGATTTGAAAAAAAAAAGATTGAACTGTCGAACCACGAGTCACTATACTTCAGGCAACCCAAAATCTAATTTGTAGGATGAGGATTGTTCAAGTTCGTATAAGGAGTCCATTTTTCATTCTATTTCCGATGTGGAAACTATGACATTAGAATCGCACGTCAAGAGAGTACTCTTGGACCATGCATATCAAATACAAATTAGAAATTGAGCCACAGACAGTATGCTGAAACAGTGTCGAATGTCAGCAAAAATATCGTCTGACACAAGTGGTGATACTAAGATAAAACTTAAGAAATTTTTTTGTAAGAGTTTAAAATGCAACGGAATAAACTAAAGAAAACAAAGATTTAATTTTCATAGGTTATATATTAATATAACTCATGATGGTCAATGACCAAAGGTATTGTATATATTTATATACAATTGAAATATTCCTTCTTTACAATGTTACAAGAAGATACAAAAGAAATAAAAAAGGATAAGTCGCAGATCACTTATGCCTGAAAAAACTATCTAAAATAGAAGTGATCAACACCTCATTACAATTGCTTAAATGAAAGAACAAATCTAGAATCTAGGCATCACTTGTAATGTCGTACATAATGTCGTCACAAATACAGGCAACACTTGTTGATCCAGTTTTCGATCTTAAAATCTGGAGAGCTCTCTCGATCTTTTCTCTTCTAATTTTCTGAATGTCGAATCCTTGAAGTAACCTCTCTATTTATAGTAGAGATTTCACTTGAAAGACTCCTCAATTTGTTGTGGAGGTTGAGCTAAATATGGAGCACGTGGCAGTGGTTTACGGCTGAAAACTCTCCAACTGGACTGTTTCTTCCACTTCTTGCTCCTCAAGTTATGCTCGACTTGGACTTAGTCTTCATCGATCCTAATCGGCTCCAATTACTCCTTACTAAGTCAATTTGTCATGTCATAAATAAATCACAGTTACCTGAAAATTGTCCATTAAGATAGGAAAAACTGTTGTCAGGATGTCAGTCCAAATGTCAAGACATTTGCTCTGACATTTTCTGAAAAATGATATGTTAGGGAAAATGTCATAACATCAATCCTGACATTAACATTCTCCCCCTTTTTGTCTTTCTTCACAAAACTTAAACAACTAAGTATAGGTGATCTAACAATGGCAAATTTTTACAATTGCTCCCCCTCAACCTGAAATTGGCGTAATGCCAACTTATATAATCAACACGAATCATCATCCAAGCAAAACAAATAAAAACAGATTAGTGTCATTTACATTCCAATTTAAGAAAATGAAAAGATTATCCCATAGTACAGAACAAAACACATTTCCAGTAACCCTATTTCAGCAAACATCATCATCACAAAGAAGCCTTCTCAAAGATCGGACGTCGTCGTGGCAGTTAGCCTCAACAGAAGTTGATAAAAGTAGTAGATTTCACTCTCTTTCTACTTTTTCCAGCTTCACTGCCTTGCTCCCGCACTGACTCAGTGTCTTGGCGAGAACTTCTTTTCGTGTTACTGCTCTGCTACTTTCGGGTTCTTGATCATCGGCTTGGCTCCTCTCTTCATACATTCGGCTCGGCTCGTTCAACACTCATATTATCTCCCTCTTTTTGGGAAGAAATCAAACTCAGAAAGTGATCTCTGGCTTCGAGTAGAGCTAGTCTCGCATTGTCAATTTCAAACAGTTGTCATTGATCATAGCAATTTGTCTTACAATCCAACATTTTTGTCAACATTTTCTTTCCAAGGGAGATCAATTACTCTGTTGGGGCTCCTTTGTCATGACCCGAACCTGGACCCGTGACCGGTGCCTTAACCCGGGCACCCTAGTGACACAACATCAGAGAAAACCAGCGGAATGTAAACTCAAGATAAACAACCATTAAGATATAGAATAGTCTAGCCCAAAATGACTAACCCAAAAGTACATAAACCGAACAGTTACATCCTTAACGAACCAAGTTCTGACAAGACTACAGGCCTCTAAGAATGAATAACACTATGACGGGACAGGGCCCCGTCATGCCCCTGAATGTACAAAATATCAACGACTCCAGGGAGAACCATACCAAAAGTCGAGCCTCCGAAAAAAATGGAGCTCCTGACACCTGAGTATAAGATCCTAGGAATGAGGATCTACCACCTGCTTTCCCTTACATGCGGCGTAACGCATTCGGCCCAGGAAGACACAACGCATGAAGTATGCGAAACTGGAAAATACTGTAATAATATCATAAGTCAAAATATAAGCTGGAGTTATAGACGAAAATCAGTTTACCTTGCACTGTGTCTTACTAACAATGAGAGTAACAAATGTATATATATATACTGCATAAAAATAGGAAGCTCATGATCAAAACAGGGTACCTCGCCCGTAGTATCATTAAGCAATCCTACTCCTGGGACTATTTCACCCGCATAGGTCCTGTGGACCCGCGTAGAGTCATCCGCCTCGTCGTGGATCGTTTCACCCGCACGGGACTATTTCACCCGCATGGATCTGTGGATCCGCATGAGTACCATCAGCGTACTCGCGTGGGACTATTTCACCCGCGTGGATCCTATGGTCCAGATCCGCGTAGTACAAACGCCGCACTCGCGTCATGGGTAGCAAATCCATGGCATAAATAGTAAACCATCCTATTGGAGCATACCCGCCACCCATCGCACAAGATGTCCAAAGGAAATAACAGAATAACCCGGGGTTTACCCGTAATAATATATATATAACATAGCTCATCCGGCTATCATACATGACATAAGCACTACCGGCCTATCATATCATAACATAAGCACTACCGGCCTATCATATCATAACATAAGCACTACCGGCCTATCATATCATAACATAAGCAAGTTAATAAAATACCCTAACTTCTTATTAACATTATTAATATATCCTCTCTCATTTTAGTATACCTAAGACACCAACATGTCTTTTAATAGGAAATCCGGGAATTTAACCCAAGTACCATGTACTTCTAACCTTTTAAGAAATAACTCCTTTTTATACAAAAATTCCAAGATACTAATCACCATAGTATCAAGTTACAATTTCTTTTCAAAACAAGTCACGTTTCCTTTTAAAACTATCTCAAGCTTCTAAATTAAGTGACTTCATTTCTTGTAAAACCTTAGGCAATTCATGCCTTAGAACCATTTTCCTTCCACAAGTTCAAATCATCAAAATCTTTTTCCATTAAACTTTCACAACTAATATAACCAACTCCCCATAAAGCCGTTACATTAGAGTTAAACAATAGTAAAACACATTCCCCTAAGTCCAAGGGATTTTTATACTTTTCTTTTAAAACGAAGCAAGTATCAAATACTTATAACAAACGAAGATTTCTAAATCTTGACGTCACCGCTTCTACATAGTACAACTAATCATGCTCAAGAGATAGGAAAGCTCCACATACCTCTTCGGTCAATCCACAAGCTAAGTCCAATTTACCGCACGTAGTATGTCAACCTAAAATGACCACAATACGTTTATCAAGCTCTAATTACAATGCAGAATTTTTCCAAGTTAAAGTCACCAATTTCCTACGGAAAATTGGGCAGCGTTTCCTTTGTTTCTACATACATGCCACCTTTTCCAAGGTCGATTTTTAACGCTCAAATGCCATGTTTAAGGCTCAACAACCAACCAACACCAAGGGGATTACACACCTAAACTTTGGTGTGTAAAAATTCAGCCCCACAAGTTACAACAACTAACCCAACAAGTCTAATGTAGTATTTTAGGAAACAACATGCTCATAAAATCCCCCTAACCAATTCTTTCATAATCACACCTCATTTCTTACATGCAACTACTCTAAGTGCATTTTCCAACTACAAGTTCTTCCTATTAAACATGCAACACCCAAAACCAACTACAAGAGAAGAAATGTTACCTTAAGTTTTAGCCAAACTTATTCCAACACCTTGCTAGCCTTTTCTCCAAGAACACCACCACAATAGTCTTCATAAGCTTGTAATAACCTTTCCTTCCTATTACACTTTTCAGATTTTTCCCTTAGGCTAGAATTCCTCTTGGGAATTTAGAGAGAAGGATGAGCTTTTTAACTTAGAGAGAGATGGAGTGTAAAGATGAAAAGTTGAAAGAAATGACCAAGTCTTGGTCAATATAATGCATGTAGCAGAAACTCAGCGGGGGGGGGGGACACTTGTCACCCTCCCATGGCCTCTTTTAAAATAAAAATCAGACTTTCTAAGTTTTTCCGCCCAAATTTCCCGCCTCGGCGCGGCCATCCCGTGGCAAGGCTGCAACTCCTGCGGACTCGGAACTTTAGGCGCCGCGTTCGATTTCCGCGCCACGCCATGAATTTCGCAGCGCCGGCGCCCGGCACATGCCACTGAGGCCCCCGACCAAGTTTTTCGATTTGAGTCCTAACTCCTTCCGCATGGCCCCATACGCACGGCCTGAACCACGAGGTATAACATCCTTAAAACTCTTTTGCTGACTACATACACCTCAGGCTCCTTTCTGGGCATATCTTTTCTTGGTGTTTTGAAACCTTGAGATGTGAGCACTTTAAAAATCAAAGAGGGGAAAGGTAGGATCAGGCTTGAGATCTTTTCGACTAGGTTCACAACCTGTTGGAAGATTGTTTTTCTAGATCAATTTTTAGCCCTTTTCCTATCTTATACAATAGAATTGATTGCTCTATTGTAACAATCGACTCATTCATAGAGGGAATCCAATTGTATATGGGTATTTTGTGTACAATTGCATACAATGTCGTGAGATTTGTTGCTGGAACTCTTGCTACCCATTTCTTCAACTTACCACAGTGATATAGTTTATCACTTCATCCTTGTTATTCACAACATCATGTTCTTCTTTTACCACCAGTTCATCACTTAGACCCACACAGTGGTTAATCATGGCAGGTGTGAAGTCATATAACCTGTTATAGAGATAAACTTTGCCAAATTTCTTTGACTTGATTTTCTCTATTTTTGTGTCTAGATTTTCATAAAATAACCTCACAATCTCTTCAACATACGGACATTTGTTATTAACGAAGCCCAGTAGATTTCTTTTGGTAAAGAAATCCATCAAGCTGTATTCTGTACATGACGCGATGTCCACAACTTTTTCAGTTTTGATTAACCTATTTTTGTACCATGACCAGTTTACATATTTCTTTTGGGTCAAAAATTTGTCCGAGAAAGGACTTACCTCATTCTCTGAATCTGCTGATTTGCTCGATGAGGTTGGATCCAACATATACTAGAAAGAAATAAAGTAAAGAGCAAGAAATTACTCAAAAATAAGTCTCCAACCTTGATCTAATGTTGTGATGAATGGTAAGGTGTGGAACCCCCAAAATTGACCTAAAAGGCCCTATTTATATCCCCAAAAACGTGTAAAACCTTTACCTCTTTAGTCTTGGCCTAGTCCTATTCGGATTTGTCAAATTTCCGCGTCAGCGCAACAGCGCCGTGGGCGCCAAACCTCGCGATCGACCGCGCTTGGGCGCCGTGGTTCATTGCCGCTGCGATGGTGCAGCGCAGCGCGCCACATACTCGCCCGTGTTGCCAACTTTTTAGCTTTTTGAGCTCTGGAACCTCTGTTTCTGCCTTCTTTTCGCTCATTTTCACCAATGTGTCACTTTAAACCACTGTGACTCAAAAGAAAGAAAATATATCCTAATATGACACATATTTATACAAAAAGAGGCAAAAGACTAACTAAAACTACTCAAAAGATGTATATAAAATACACCGATCAGCTATAAATTCGTTTGATTCCTCAGAATTTTACTTACGAATTTTCTGATCTTCTTCTTCTGCTGCACAAATAAATTCCAGTGTAGTTTACTGCCGTTGAGTGGTTCGCTGACACCGTTGTTCTGGGTATCGATACACCGGTGAGTAAGATCGTTCTATCCTGGGAGGATATATTCCATTAACTTCGGGTACTTGAGGGAAATAATTTCCTTAAGGACACACTGTGCATTCAGTGGGCTCGATTTTAATTCTTAAATATTTTTCAGAAACTGTTCTTACTTTTCGATTTCATTTTCCGTTATATTGGTTTTTCGAATCTGTCGGTTACATTTTGCAGTGTCGAAACTATTTTTTAATGTTTCAACAGTTTTGCAATACATTTTGGTAACAATCTTAAGGATTTTTTTTTTATATATATTAATCTGTATTCTATTTTGGAGACTAAAACCTGTGTGGTTTTCTACTCTGTATGAAATTTCGTATTCTGACTTGAAGACATAAAAATTTCGTTGGAATATTAAAGTTCATACTTGTACAACGATTTGAAGAACATAAAAACTTCATCGTTATTGTTGTAAAAAGTTTGCTATTCTGAGTATTAAGACAGTTTGTCTATCTTGACAGTGAAAAGAAATGACAACTGAAAGCGCTACTACTTCAAAGGATGGCAGCAAAGAGTATTCTTTTGGCTTACCACTCTTGGTATGCAGAAGTTCACCAACAAAGACCCTCCTGTGCCTGCTGCTAATATGCCGGACAATGAAAAATTTATGATTGCTGAGGCGTGGAAACAGGCGAATTTTCTATGCAAGGGCTACATCCTAAGTGCTTTAGATGATGATTTGTACAATTTCTACAGTGCTATGAAAACTTCTAAAGAATTGTGGGATGCACTTGAGAAGAAGTATAAGACTGAAGACGCATGCTTGAAAAAATTTGTGGTTGCCAAGTTTCTAGACTATAAAATGATAGACAGCAGAACCGTTGGAACCCAAGTTCAAGAGCTTCAACTTATTTTTCATGACCTTATTGTTGAAGGCATGGTAGTTAATGAAACATTTCAAGTGGCTCAAATGATTGAAAAGTTGCCTCCTTCATGGAGAGATTTCAAAAATTATCTAAAGCACAAGCGCAAGGAAATGAAGTTGGAAGATCTTGTGATTCGTCTCAAGATTGAGGAAGATAACAAAACAACCGAGAAAAAGTCGCGTGGGAATTCAACGGTTATGGGAGAAAATATTGTTGAAGAGGTTGCCCCAAAAAGTAAGAAAAGAAAGAAGTTCAGTGGACAAAAGAATGAGCAAGCCAAGAAAAAGGTCAAGGGAAACTGCTATAATTGTGGGAAAGTTGGCCACAAATTCCCAGATTGTCGTTTCCCGAAAATGAAAAAGGGAAAAGGACAAGTCAATATGGTGGAAAAGAATGATGATATGGATGATCTGTGTGCAATGCTATCAGAGTGCAATTTGGTTGGAAACCCAAAGGAGTGGTGGCTTGATTTTGGTGCCACTCGACATGTTTGCGCTGTAAAATAAGAATTTGCAACCTACGCTCCCGCTGGACCCGAAGAGTAACTGTTTATGGGAAATAATGCAACAGGCAAGGTTGAATGATATGGGAAGATACTTTTGAAGATGACTTCCGACAAGGTGCTGACTCTCAACAATGTTCTGCACGTTCCAACAATTAGGAAGAATTTAGTTTCAGCCGGACTACTCGTCATAAACGGGTTTAAGTGCGTGCTGGTTAGTGAGAAAATTGTAATAAGTAAGAATGATATGTTCATAGAAAAGGGCTACCTCACCGAGGGTCTTTTCAAACTCAGTGTAATGGTTGTAGACAATATTAATAAGAATTCAGCTTCGTCTTACTTATTGGAGTCAAATGATTTATGGCATGTTCGTTTAGGACATGTCAACTACAAAACCTTGCAGAAATTGATTAATTTAGAAGTATTGCCTAGATTCGAGTGTAATAAATCAAAATGTGAAATCTGTTGAATCTAAGTTTGTTAAACATCTATATAAGTCTATTGATAGAAGTTCAAATCCTTTAGACTTAATCCACACAGATATATATGTGATATGAAGTCAATACCATCTCGCGGTGGAAAAAAGTATTTTATAATCTTTATTGACGATTGCACTCGATATTGTTATGTGTATTTGCTTAATAGTAAGGATGAAGCAATTGATGCATTTAAGCAATACAAGAACAAAGTGGAAAATCAATTGAATAAAAAGATAAAAAAGATTAGAAGTGATAGCGGTGGAGAATATGAATCTCCTTTTGCAGAGATATGCTTAGAATATGGAATTATTCATCAAACTACGACCCCTTACACACCACAATCAAATGTAATTGCGAAAAGAAAAAAACCGAATATTAAGGAAATGATGAATGCTTTACTAATAAGTTCCGGTTTACCGCAGAGCTTGTGGGGAGAAGTTATCCTTACAGCTAACTGAATACTCAACAGGGTACCCCATAGCAAAACACAATCTATTCCATATGAACTATGGAAAGGAAGAAAACTCAACTTGAAATATTTCAAAGTGTGGGGTGTTTAGCAAAGGTACAAGTTCCTTTATCCAAAAGGGTAAAAATCGGACCAAAAACTGTGGATTGTGTTTTTATTGGATATGCTACGAACAGCAAAGCTTGTCGGTTTTTTGGTTCACAAATCCGACAATCTCGAAATTCATGTTAATATGGTAATTGAATCAGATAATGCTGAATTCTTTGAAAATATTTATCCGTATAAAATTGAATGTGAGCTTCAAATGAAAGATCTAAACGACCGCGGGAAGAACCAAAAGAAAGTACACCAAGTGAAGAGGATCCAAGGAGTAGCAAACGTCAAGGACATCTACTTCCTTTGGACCAGATTTTGTGACATTTTTGCTTGAAAATGAGCCTCAAACATTTAAAGAAGTGATGTCTTCTTCTGATTCAGCATTTTGGAAAGAGGCAGTCAATAGTGATATTGAATCAATTTTGAACAATCATACATGGGAATTGACGGATCTTCCTCCTGGAAATAAACTTTTAGGATCAAAATGGATTTTCAAAAGGAAAATGAAAGTTGATGGCACTATTGACAAATATAAGGCAAGACTTGTGGTCAAAGGTTATATACAAAAAGAAGGTCTTGATTACTTTGACACATACTCTCCGGTAACAAGGATAATATCTATTCGGTTGTTAGTGGTAATGACGGTCGTACATGGTATTGAAATCCATCAAATGGATGTTAAGACAGCTTTCTGAAATGGAGTGTTGGAGGAAGAAATTTACATGGAACAACCTGAGGGATTTGTGGTTCCTGGTAAAGAAGGGAAAGTGTGAAAACTTGTTAAGTCGCTTTATGGACTAAAAAAAGCACTCAAACAATGGCATGCTAAATTTGACCAAACAATGTTGACAAATTAATTTAAAATCAACGAGTGTGACAAATGTGTTTACATTAAAAATACTCAAAATCATGAAGTCATTGTTTGTTTATATGTTGATGACATGTTGATAATGAGTAAAAATATTGTCGATATAAATGTTACTAAGTGCATGTTGGCTAGCAAATTTGATATGAAGGACTTAGGAGTTGCTGATTTGATCTTAGGCATCAGAATTCCTAAAACTCCACAAGGTCTAGCATTATCGCAGTCTCATTATATTGAAATAGTACTTGACAAGTTTAAGTATTTGAATTTCAATGTTCCCAAGACTTCAATTGACGTGAGCTATACATTTCAGAAAAATAAAGGTGAAAGTGACTCACAATTGGATTATGCAAGAGTGTTGGAAAGTTTGATGTATATCATGAATTGTACGCGACCAGATATAGCATGTGCTATTAGTAAATTGAGTCGGTTTACAAGTAATCCCAATCAAACTCACTGGGTGGCGATGAAATGAGTTTTAGGGTATCTGAAATATACGCAAGACTATGCTTTGCATTATAACAAATATCCCGTCGTGATCGAAGGATATAGTGATGCAAATTGGATCACCGGATCATCTGAAGTTAAATTCACGAGTGGATATGTTTTCACAATTGGGGGATGGATCAGTGTCTTGGAAATCATCCAAACAGACGTGCATCGCTCGTTCTACGATGGAATTTGAGACTATAGCTTTAGACAAGGCCGGTGAAGAAGTTGAATGGCTCCGAAATTTCTTGGAAAATATTCCATTTTGGCCCAAACCTTTGGCACCTATATGTATACAATGTGATAGCCAAGCGACAATAGGTAGGGCAGGGAGCGTTATGTATAACGGAAAATCGCGTCACATTCGACAGCGACACAATACCGTTAGACAGCTACTCTCTAGTGGTGCTGTTAGGCGTATTTTGTATACGTTTTGAGTCATTTTTAGTTAGTATTTTTCCCATTTTCGTTTAAATAAGTGTAGTGTTAGGATTGTTTTCCTTTTTTTTTTGAGTCACAACGGTTCAAAATGACGAAAATGAGCGAAAAGTGGGCATAAAAGGAGGGTCCCGAGGCAGAAAAATGTTGAAAAAATGGAGATTCGGACGAAGGCAAAGCATCACCGCGGTGCCCAGCAGCAGGACCGCGGTGCCAGAAGATCAGAGAACCAGCAGGACTTTAGGCACCGCGGTGCCATACTGCAGGCCGCGGTGCCAATGCGGGAAATTCAGAATCCGAAGTAAAATTGGCCAAGGATAGAAGGGTCCATATGGCACAAAATTTGCAACATACTTAAGCCCTAGGGATTATTCTATTGAGGAGAGTTGGTCATTCTAACACAAAACACATCACAGGGCAAGGATTGGAAGCTACAATTGCAGACTTTAGTTCACAGTACTTTTCTTTCTTTCTTTTTAATTCAGTTTATGTTTGGAATTGTATTAGTTCTTAACGTGATTATGGCTAGGAGCTAAACACTTTATTAGGGTTTTCCTTTTGAATCGCTTGAAACTCTATCTCATGACTTAATGCATTAGTTTGATTTCTTCATCACTTGATTAAGATCTATTCAATAATTGATATGAATGTTTGATAGTTAATTGATCATTAATTATCATAATCTATATGATTTTGAATCAAGAACCGAGAGGAGAGATTTGGATATGTTGTAATTGAATAGACATAGGTTAAAATCGTGGACGAAAGTACCCCGATACTTGTGTAGCATTATAAGTTACTGTTCTTAATCCTCCTATGTGGTAAATCCTATCATAGAAATATAGAAGGGTTCTGCACTGGGGTTGAGCGATTATATATCCTAACCGGAATATAAGACAGTCTAGTTAACCGCTATCTTAACGCAGAAGAAGAAGTCATTCTAGTTGCATTAAGGATTGAATAGAGTGGATAGTCGAGGATTTTGGAAGCTCTAATTTCTTCATAATTGATTAAACCCCAATAATTTAGATTACTTCTCGCAATTATTCTAGTGGTTAGATAAAAACCCAAATCAAATATCATTTGTCAAATAGATAATCTAGAATAGATGTTCGGTAATTAGAAATCAGTCTTTGTGGATGATAAATTCGGTCTTACAAACTATATTACGTGTGAACGATACGTACACTTGCGTGAGCAATTGGACACGGTCCTAACAAGTTTTTTCCACCGTTGCCGGGGACTGGCGTACTTCTAATATCGAACCATCTATTTTTATTTCTACTTTGGCTTTATTTTTATTTTTATTTTTATTTTTACTGTTAGAACCTCGTTGTGTTTGTTGATTTTGGTCTATTTCAGGTATTTAGTGTATGCGAAGAAGGAGATGAGCAGATACACTTGTTCCCTTCAACCCTGAAATTGAGAAAACGTGCTAGCAAAACAGGCGAAATAAAATGATAGTTGATTCAGTGACCATGGACAACCAACCACTGAATCAGAATGGGGCAAACAACGAGGTTCCTGAAAATACAGGGGAGCCAGTCCAGGTTCCAGCAGAAAGAAGCTTGGGAGACTATGTTCTGCCCACGGTCACTGGTGCACATAGATGCATCAAGCTCCCAACAATAGGGGTAAACAAATTTGAAATCAAACCAGCCATCCTGAGCATGGTCCAGAACACAGTACAGTTTGGGGGATTGCCATCTGAAGACCCTCACATGCACATTGCCAATTTTCTAGAGCTGTGTGCCACCTTCAAGTACAATGACGTTACTGAAGACGCCATTAGATTGAGGCTCTTTCCGTTCTCACTTAGGGACAGAGCCAAGAGATGGTTGAACTCACTACTTGCCAACTCCGTCACCACCTGGCAGGACCTAGCCCAAAAGTTCCTTGCAAAGTTCTTCTCTCCTTCAAAAGCGGCAAAGTTAATGAGAGAGTTAAACAATTATTACCAGGTGGATGGTGAGTCACTCTACGACGCATGAAAGCGGTTTAAGGATCTGCAAAGGAAATGCCCACATCATGACATAGAGAAGTGGATGTTGGTCCACATTTTTTATAATGGGTTGAGTGGTACTACTCGTACCATCATTGATGCTGTAGCAGGGGGAGCGTTCATGAGGAAGAGTGTCAATGAGGCACATGAGTTGCTAGAAGACATGGCTGCGAATAATCACCAAGGGGCAGATGACAGATCAGTGAATAGCAGGAAGACTATGGGCATACATGAGATAGATGACATCACTGCCCTGAATGCACAGGTGGCCCTTCTGACGAAGCAACTGCAGCAGAACACTATGTCTGTGAATACAGTCCAGATGTCGGTAAATTGTGAGATTTGTGGTGGACCGCACTCCTTTGACAGATGCACAGTGGTGGACCCTAATAATGTGTCGATGGAGAAGGTTCAGGTAGTTGGGAACTTTCAGCGACCTTATAATTCTAACACATACAATCAGGGTGGATAAATCACCCTAACTTTTTGTGGAAGAACGACCAGGCCCAGCAGCAACCATATCAAGGTAATTACCAGAACCAGCAAGCACAGAATCAGGCTACCTCATCCCAGCAGTTTAGACCACCTACACAACAGGAGAAGCCTGATGAGCTGAGGGTTGCATTGCTTACACTCACCAATTCGCAGAATCAGTTCATGTCTGAAACCAGGTCCTCTCTCAGGAACCTGGAAATGCAGGTTGGGCAACTGGCGAAGATGGTAACCAACAGGCCGCAGGGTACTCTCCCAAGCAATACAGAGGTCAATCCAAGAGAGCAGTGTCAGGCAGTGTTGTTAAGGAGTGGAAAGCAGTTGGAGCAGGTTGCTCCCCAACCCGCAGTGGTTCATGAGAAAGAGGGTGAGAAAGCAGTTGAGGAAGGAAAGGAGGGGGTCACTGAGGACCACCCTACAGTTGAGAAAGCTCTACCAGCACATTTGAGGGAATACACTGATAGAATCTCTTACCCTCAGAGGCTCCAAAAGAAGGCCATAGACAAGCAGTTCTCCAAGGTTTTGGAGGTATTTAAGAAGCTTCACATCAATATCCCATTTATTGAGGCATTAGAACAAATGTCCACATATTTCAAATTCATGAAGGAGATACTTGGGAAAAAGAGTAGGTTGGCGGATTATGAGACAGTAGCGCTGACAGTGGAGTGCAGTGCCATCTTACAAAAGAAACTGTCTCCTAAGTTGAAAAATCCAGGAAGCTTCACTCTACCCTGCACTATTGGCAAAGTAACATGCAACAGGGCACTTTGTGACTTAGGGGCTAGTATCAATCTCATGCTTCTGTCTGTGTTCAAGAGATTGGGTTTGGGGGAAGCCAAACCAACCAGCTTAATCACTGGCCGACCAACCGCGCGCACCCTGCAGGCATAGTGGAAGATGTGTTTGTCAAGGTAGAAAGTTCTTCTTTCCAGCAGACTTCCTCATTCTTGACATGGAGGAAGATGATGAAATACCCATCATTTTGGGGAGACCATTCCTTGAAACGGGTAGAGCCATAATCGATGTGGAGAAGGGAGAATTAAGACTACTGGTTCAGGAAGAAGAAATTGTATTCAAGGTGTTTAAATCCACCATTAAGTCCCAGGCCAACAACAAATGCTTCGCAGTGAGCACAACTGACATAGCAGCTCAGCAAGCACAAACCAAAGGTAGGGGGATCTTTGAGACGGCTGTGGACCCACAGGTTAGTTTGAAAGCTGAACAAAAGTGGATGAGACGAAAGCTGTCAAACAGGTAAATCTTTCTGAACCCAACACTGTGAAAAAGAAGAATAGAGTAAATAAGAGGAGAATGATTTTTAAATGGATAGGTTGTGGGGTTAATTTACCCCAATGATTGAATAAGGAACCTGCGTCCGGCTAAAAGACATTAAAGACAGCGCTACTTGGGAGGCAACCCAAGATTTAAATTATGCAATTAGTTTAACGTGAACAGTCTCACTTTTTGGTATTTTTGTTGTGTTGTGATGACAGGTGAAGGAATCGGAGATTAAGCACGAAGAAAATAGTGGAAAACACGGATGGTCGCACCATTGCCGTACATTTCAGTTCGCGATGCCGAATGTTCAGAAAGGTCATAGTACTTTAGGCACCGCGGTGCCACTCTGCAGGACCGCGGTGCCTGGTCCTGAATTTAGAAAATAAAAAGCACTAAATCCTCAAATCCCTTCCCACAGATACCGTCTCAATGCAGTATCTGCCGCCACCTCCACCATTTTGAACCGCTATTGTCTGTAAGTCGTCCCTTTTTAGATTTTGAGTCTTTACATATTTGGGACAATGTGTCGTTTAGGTTTGGGGGGTACTTATTTTATTTTTGTGTTTCTGTTTTTGAGTCGTTTTGATTGAGTTTTTGTGTATTTTATTGTGTCTATATGAGTCAATTTGTTTTTATGATCTTGCATGTTGTAGCTGCTTGAAACGCCTAGTGAATTAAATGGGATAATATAATGGAATTAGAAGATAAAATCTGTGTGCTTAAGTTAGATATGCCAAAAATTCATGCAAATCTAATTATTCAAAATATCTTGTGTTTAGCCAATGTGTTGTCAATTGTGAAAAATGTCTATGAAGTCTGTTTGCTTGTTATTGTTGACACCCAATTTTGACCCTCCCGTCCAGTCCTTAACTACAAAATTACACTAATTTTTTAAAATAATTTTATAATAATAAAATGCAATAATAAAAATATTAATACATGCATAAATAAGTGTTTTAATAATGACACCGCATTTTACGAAGAGTGTTAAGTACTTTGAGTCTCGCGCCCACATTTATCGATTTAAGCCCTATCATAATTCTGTTGATTTTAACAAATTCAATAATAATAAACACGTAAATAAATAATTTAACAATGATGTCGCGTCAAATAGCATAGTCACATTTATTAATACGACAAGGTAGTTTCATAATTATGATTTGTAATTTAAATTAATTCTAATCTAATACATGTGTTTTAATAGCGTCGCATTTATAAAAGCATTAAGCAATCCTCAAATGTCATATCCGCATTTAGCATTTAAATAATTTAGTAATAATCTAAACCTCATTCAATTTTAATTTAACATCGCAAAATACGCGTAATAAATAAGATTTTAACGGCGTCGCATTATAAAATATTAAGCACTAATTAAATAGCACGTCCGTCTTTATAATAATTTAAACTCAAACTTAGACTAACAAAGCACCTAAATAATTCAATCACAATTTATTAATTTAATTTACCACTAATTAATTAATAATACACTACCCAAATTAAAACACCTAACTCCTAAAACTAATACCCAATATAATACCTAATCAGCCCACCTTTTAAGTTACCCAGCCCAAACCTGCGGCCCATACCCCAAGTTTATACTCACCCGCGACCCATCTCCTCTATCCCATATCATCCCTTCCCCATCGTCCCTAACAACATCGACAAAAACAAGAAAAAACCTAAACCTAAGCTTAGCCAAACAAAACCATAAGAACCCTAAAATTCCTAAGTCGTCGCACCTTCACCCGTCGCCGCCAACGCCTCAGCCGAGATTCTCGTCGGAGAATCCGGCGAATCATCTCCCAAAATCAGACCCAACTTACCTTAAGAATAAGACCATAAAATCGAACCAAATCCTTACCAAATCTGAAGCGAATCGGTTCATACCAAAGCTTACCATATATATACCAAGAACCTTGCTAACAAATCGCAAAAAAAAACGGTAAGAAAATCAGTCCAAAATCTCATCAAGAATCACAACTAAATCTGCCCAAAATCGTCATAAAACTTTCCATAAATCAAAACCTAAATCAAGGCTATAAAGGGAGGTTTATGCGCATGCAAAAAAAAAAAAACAAGAGAAACAGATGAGGGAAACAGTAAGAACCAACGAAACAAGAATGAATGCTTCAGCACCGGTAGACATCGAGAAATCCTAGAAAGAATCAAGCAAGAATCAGCGAGTAGTCACACACCTATTCTCATACAGAAATCTTGCCCTTTTAATCGCATCGCAACAAAACTCCGAGTGGATCGACGACTTGATACGCTGCCTCGGTTTGCTGCCCGGAGAAGGTAAAACCATTACTCTTTCAGTCCTAGATTTCATGTAGCACTTATATGCGCAATGTGTGCTTCGGATTTCTCAAACATGTATCGATTATGTATCGAGTTGATGTCGACGATTGCTTACGCTCCCTGAAATTAATCGCAAGACCTGTTTAGTTAATTGTCGTTGGCGATTGTATTTTAATGCGATTAGACCAATATTTAGCATTTATCGGGTGTATGCATGGATTAGTCCAGTTATGTGGTTTATTGGATGTTAGAAGCCCTTCTAGTTGCCTTTGCTGGCGAATAAAAGGTGTTAATATCAAATTGGAAACATGTGTAGATCGCTTCATGCGGTTTGTTTGTCATCGCTTTGATTGGAATCTGAATTTGTTAGAAGATAAGTTGTGGTTAGGACAGTCTTCAAGGTTACTCAATGTTACTCATGCTATAATGTGTTGTTGACTCTTCATGAAATAGCTAAACTTGCTCACATTTTCAATCTAAATTCATTGTATTGAAAGCTGGAATATGTTAATATCATGTCTGTTATCCCTTATTTTCTGAACTCCCCCATGTTAGGCATATCTGTTTTTCTATTGTAGTTATTAACATGCTACTGTGGTGATGCTGCCTTATTTTTGTGTGCATTTGCCATAATCGATTTAATCGTAACTGACCTCTATGCCCATGTTATGCCCTCTTAAGGGATTTGCACCTAGCTAAAGTGATCTGTTTGCATAGACAACCTAAGCTTCATAACTGTTAAACTCTTAAGAATCACGAGAGGATGAATAATTGTATCAATATGCCATGGTAATGCTTCAATATACATGTTGGTGACTTTAGCTTGAATATAGTTTCAAGTTTGGTCCTATTTCTGCAGCTGGCTTTGTGTTTTTGCTTAGTCAGGGTGTTATTGATATGGCCTTAGTCTGAGTTGTAATGACCGTGTCTTTATTTGTTTGAACTGAACATCTATGATATTGGGTTGTAACTCACACAATTTAACATTGATGAGATGTAAAAGAGGCTAAAGAAAATATCAATTGTCCTGTTTGTTGATTGGTGTCTGACATGTCCTGAAATTTAAATCCCTTAGCTTCTATCCTCACATGATCTCTCTGATATCTTTGTTTTATCACTGCTGGCCTGATTGTTCAATTAAAGTATAGATGTGATGTGTTGATATTCCAGAATGTTGTTGGGTCTACTCTTTACTTTGAGGTTGTCTATTGGAGTTGTAAGACCCATTTGTTTCCTGTGTGGACTGTTTTCTTTATGTGGTGCCATTACCAATCTGATATGATGTACCATGCTTATTCTGTGCGTATTTCAAGACATGGCATGTTATGAAGTAATTTGATTATCTTTTCTTTATTCTGCCTATTGCCAAAATAAAGTGTAACCCACATGTGTTGATCTTTTATGCCTAATACTTATTTACTATGTTCAATAAAATTTGAGCATATACTAATCCTTTTCTTTTTCTTATTTTGTTACATGAAATGCATCGGAGCAAAATGAAGAGTCTCACGGCGAGACTCATCACGAGCTACTTCAAATGACAACCCGCGTCTATGTGCATCCGCATTCCCGCCTCAGCATTTCTAAGACAAAATAGGATAAGATGGTGTCGCCATATATCTCGAATGCTTTCGCGATCATATCCACCTTTCTATCTTATTTATTTAGTTGTTGCCTAATTATTTAACTTTGTAATTAATAGGTTGTCTAGAACAATTAATCCTTGAATATATGAAATTGGGTGGTTAGTTTTAAAACTGAAAACACACTTCTAATTTATCTATCTTAGGCTTGTCTGACATGTCTAATCTCTTGCCTAACAATTAAAATCGCAGATCTAATCATGAAGTTAATGCATAACAAAGAGATTGATTTTCTCACAAACCACTTAAGAGCATTATAATTCATTGCATAATAAATTTATTTTCTTATTATACATTGTAAAAAAAATAGCATTTTTATCATACCTTGTATATGTTAATCAAAATTAAGGTGGCGATGGTCGCCGACTCGACTTCGCCCCGGCCCCGACCAATTTCGACACCGACTCACACGACCCCGCTGTTATTTAAAAAAACGGGGCGGCTCGAATCGGCGACAGTATGGTCCCGCCTGGCCCGACCCCGCCAGGACCCGATCCCGCCTCGACCCCGTCCCGACCCCGCCCCGACCCCGCCCCGACCCCGCCTGCCGACCTTCAGAAATAGCCGTTGTCCAACGGCCATTTTACATTTTCGCCGTTGACAACGCCCATTTTCGCCTCCTCCCCAACCCCTACCCCTTTAACCCAATTTTTCAACTATAAATACCTCATTACTCTTCTTATTATTTTCACAAATCTTTCTACACTCTAATCTCTCAATCAATCTCTAATTCTATACAACATTGTCTACATATTCAATCTATTTATTAATTTGAGAATTGGGAGTGAAGTTGCAACTAGCTTGAGGATTATCTATCGAGCAAAGTTTCAATTTTCAACCTTCGATTACACGCCGACTTACGTCGCTTGGTACATTCGTTTCTCTCATTAAATTATTATTTTGTCTTTATTTCATTTAGCACATTTAATTTCATTATCTTTAACTATTTATTAGCATAATTAAAATGAAAGGACTAAGAGGTACGTTGGGTAAGGGTAAGTGGTCGCTTCTTCTAAGTAGGGGTGGTAACAAGGACAAAGGTACTTCTTCTAGTATTCTGCTCCAACTATTCCTAGACAAGATGATTTTATAGATCCCAAATGTTTCTGAAATACCATATGATCTAGACACAAATGATTATCCCGAAATGAAGAAGATTTTAATTTAGATGACACTCTAGTTGATGATACACCTACTAATGAAGATGACGATACACCCACTGGTGAAATGCCTCCTATCCCCTACTATGAGACGAGGTCCCAAGAAACGACCATTAAAATCGGTTGTATGGAAATATTTTGACAGGACGTAGCTAATCAAGTAGTTGTATGTAAAACTTGTAAAAATGTTTATTCTTTTAAAATCGACAAGGTCATGGTGGGACGGGGTTTAGGAAGACACTGTTGCAAAACACAAAGCCTTGCATGCCCAATACATGATTGAAAAATCGGTGAGCAGCGTCCTCTCAATCGACAAGGTTCACATACTACTGTCCCGAGAAAGTACAGTGGTCAAATTAACCCTATGACGGGGAGTCAGAGGCCCTAAATACGATAAACATAAAGATAGGGAAGACTAGCAAAATTAGTTGCTGTGGAGGGTTTGCCTTTTTCATTTCCCGAATCTCTGGTTTTATTCATTATATTAGAGATATGTATAATCCTCGCTTATAAAGGTTTTCCTAGATCAACTGTTAAAAGAGATGTATTTAAATTTGCATGAATATCAAGATTTACGTTATGCATTATATCATTTAAATTGCAAAGTCGCTTCTAACTTCGATATAGCCGTAGTAGTACTAACGGCCATGATTATTTAAGCGTAACATGTCATTGGATAGACTATAAATGGTCTATGCAAAACGTATTTTAGCATATAGATATATAGATAGTAGTAATCCTGGTGAGTTTATTTCGTAAAATATTTATTCACTCCGATTATTACTTTAATAATCGATAAAGTTATGAGTATTACATTAGATAATGCATCTTCTAACAATTCACTATTAGTATTTTAAGAGATGTTTTAACTCCTTCTTTTCCAAAACATTTTCATATAAAATGTATGTGCCATATTTATAACTTAGTTGTAAAGGATGGTCTTTCACTTTTTCAAGATATTCTTGAAAAATACAATTTGCTATACACTTTATTTTTAAAAGTAATAGAATCCAACGGAAAAAGATTATAAAAAATTTGTCACGATTATGGACTATCTTATAGAAAAATTCAAGAAGTACCAACTAGGTGGAATTCTTTATATGACCAACTAGTTGTTGCTTATGAGTATAGAAAACCTATTACTTTATTTTTAACGCCATAATCAAAATCCAAATGATATGATTGTGGATAATGATTGGGACAAAATTAGAGAACTTATTGTATTTTTAGAAAATTTTCAACGAGCAACAAAAGAATTTTCTACTTTATATTATCCTACTATTTCAACTATGTTGTTTTATATAGCTATAATATTTTTACTTCTTAAAGAATATATGGAAAAACACGCTTATATCGCACTATTAAAAAAATGTTTATGAAATTAAAGAAATATTTTATTCCTATTCCCTATTTATATTATTGGTCTTGCTTTTAAACCCGACTATTAAAGTAGATGGTTGTAAAAATCTTATTACAAATATTTATACATGTATGGACGCATACCACCTCCAACTCCCAAAAATTTAAATGTTGAGCCACCTATTGAACTAACGCTAGAAGAAGTGTTGAATAGCGTAGAAGATGAATGCAAAAGTATATCGGCATTACCAAAGAAGAAAGTGCTAGTAACCAACCGACTTTTGTACCATCTTCTTCTTCAACACAACCTAAAAAGACAAGCACTTTCTTCTTACGTGGCTAGGCCTAGTATTAATTCTATTGAAAGCCTCGAGAAATAGAATGTGACCTGGTAGAACATCTAACCAAATTATCGAGTTCGTTGTTTTTATATTGGAGGTTACTTTACATTACCAAGCAAAGAATCAATGAAGAAGGAGGAAGACTTGCTGAAATATTGGAGCGAATGAGAAGACATTTCCGACACTTTCAATGATGGCCCGAGATATTTTGAACATTCTGCCATCACGCTTCGAAGCGCTTTTTCCGCAGCGATTTCAAATAGGAGAGCACAGACACTCATTAGCGGAGACGGCTGAGATGGCGGTACTATTCAGAGATTGGATACGAGCGAGCGAAGCGAGGCGCACAACCAGATTAACGAAGAAGATGACGACAACTACAACGACATTTTATCTGAAGGCATGAGTAGCGACGTGGAACAATTTGATCAAGATATACCAATTCCAACCGAAGAGCCACAAGAAATTATAAAGAAATTAGAAAAAGTATTTTCAAATTGGTAATTTATTTCATTGCAATTTTTAAATTTTTCTATGTCTTTCACTCTTTTGCAATTTTTTTCAACAACAATACAGTACAATCTACAATGTAATTTTGAATCTTGTATATTTGATATTTGATATTTCAATGAAATTAATAATATAAAAGGCACAAAAACAGCCTTGGGATGTTTTTTTTACACTATTCTTGTCTTTGTTTAATTTAATTATTTAGTTTATAACTTTATACTTTATAGTTTATAGTTTATACTTTATAGTTTATACTTTATAAATATATTATATATATGAGTATAATACTATAATTATAAATTATAATACTATAAGTCTATAAATTATACTTTGTTAGTAATTTAGTATTTTTAATTTAGTGAAAAAATTAAAAAAAAAAAAAAAACACACAAAACCCGCCAACCCGTCCCGTCCCGACCCGACCCGTCCCGACTTCTACTCAGCGGATCGGATCGGACGGACATGGTATGGTCCCGCCCGACCCGACCCTCCAGCCCGCCTACCGACCCGCCATTTGCCCCGCCCCACTTCGCCCCGCCCCGCTAAACCCGACCCGTCTGCCCCGCCCATCTGGCCACCCTAATCAAAATTGATTTTGTAAGTGAAATGCATATCTTTAGTAAATACATCAATTTCGCATCATTTTATATGCACGCTTTTAAATTTTACGTATATATTTTTGTAACATTAGTCTTATAAATCTTTTATAAAAAAATGCATTCTTTTATAAACACTTGCAGCATCTTTTCTAAAAACATAATAATCAATCTAGGTCTGGCAGGACAACCGCAGGTTAGCGGATCCTTTAGGGTGTCTAACTCCTTCCCTTTAGGATAATAAAGAACTCTTACCCAGAATCTCATTAAGTTTAGCAGACCATTTAAATGGAGTTAGTGTTGACTTTAACTCAGTTGACATTTAGGTGTCCTAATTCACTCAAACTAATTAGGTGGCGACTCCGCGAACCCTAGCATTACCCTTTTTGCACTTTAGCACCCCTTTAGCACTTTTAGCACCCGTTTAACATCTTAGCACATTTTAGCACTTTATTTTATTTTCTAACATCTATTTAAGTAGGGTTCGCTAAAATAAATGTCGCGGTCGAAAAAGGGCGTGACAGTTATTTGAGGCGAAATAGTTAAGACATACATGTTTAGGGAGATGATTCAGGCATTTATGTTAGCCCTTCTTACCTTTCATTACCTACCTTGCAGTAAATTGTATGCTTAGTAAACCCTTTTGAGCCTAAAATAAGTTGTTTTCTTTGACACCCTATGATTTCCTTGTGTGTCATAAGCAGTAATTGAAAATAAGGATGAAAAAGAGTGAAAAAGAAGTACAAAAAGAGAGTAAAAAAATGGATGCACCCCGATAAAAAAATATAAAAGCTTAAGTTTGGGGGTGCCTATGTGAATTTGTTTCATGCTCTCAAAAAGAGAAGAGGGGAAGGATATGTATGAACCGAAAAGAATACCAAAAAGAATGACAAAATGGTTGAATGAGAAAAACGATTATGGTACGTAATTTGAGCCTAAATGCCAACTTTTATCTACCCCTGCCTAAGCCTACATTACAACCCTGAAAAATCCTGAAGATCTCTAGTATGTATGTCTATGATTAGTGGAGAATAGCAAGTAAACAGACTCATAAAACTAAATGAAATTGACATGCATAGGGTAGGTGTTCATGCTTCCATTGATTATGATTGAAATGAATTTGCGAAATATCTTACTTGAAATTCTAGATTGCTAAATTCATGCTATATCTGTTCCTACATATTATCCCAACTGACGTTCATGATTTTTTAAGTAACATTGTGCAACTGCTTGATTTGAGTTTTTTGTTTTTGTTTCCTTTGACTTTGTTTTGATCTTTGCTCGAGGGCGAGCAAAAGTTAAGTTTGGGGGTATTTGTTAGGCGTATTTTGTATACGTTTTTTGAGTCACTTTTAGTTAGTATTTTTCCCATTTTCGTTTAAATAAGTGTAGTGTTAGGGTCGTTTTCTTTTCTTTTGAGTCACAGCGGTTCAAAATGGCGAAAATGAGCGAAAAGTTGGCATAAAAGGAGGGTCCCGAGGCAGAAAAAGGTTGAAAAATTAGAGATTCGGATGAAAACAAAGAAGCACCGCGGTGCCCAGCAGCAGGACCGTGGTGCCAGAAGATCAGAGAATCCGCAGGACTTTAGGCACCGCGGTGCTATTCTGCAGGACTGCGGTGCCAATGCGAAAAATTCAAAATCCGAAGTAAAATTGGCCAAGGACAGAAGGGTCCATAGGGCACGAAATTTGCAACATACTTAAGCCCTAGGGATTATTTTATTGAGGAGAGTTGGTCATTCTAACACACAACACATCACAGGGCAAGGATTGAAATCTACAATTCGAGACTTTAGTTCGCAGTACTTTTCTTTCTTTCTTTTTAATTCGGTTTATGTTTGGAATTGTATTAGTTCTTAGCGTGACTATGGCTAGGAGCTAAACACTTTATTAGGGCTTTCCTTTTGAATCGCTTGAAACTCTATCTCATGACTTAATGCATTAGTTTGATTTCTTCTTCACTTGATTAAGATTTATTCAATAATTGATATGAATGTTTGATAGTTAATTGATCACTAATTATCATAATCTATATGATTCGAATCAAGAACCGAGAGGAGAGATTTTGATATGTTGTAATTGAATAGACATAGGTTAAAATCGTGGACGAAAGTACCCCGATACTTGTGTGGCATTATAGATTACTGTTCTTAATCCTCCTATGTGGTAAATCCTATCATAGAAATATAGAAGGGTTCTGCATTGAGGTTGAGTGATTATATATCCTAACCGGAATATAAGACAGTCTAGTTAACCGCTATCTTAACGTAGAAGAAGAAGTCATTCTAGTTGCATTAAGGATTGAATAGAGTGGATAGTCGATGATTTTGAAAGCCCTAATTCCTTCATAACTGATTAAACCCCAATAATTTAGATTACTTCTCGCAATTATTCTAGTGGTTAGATAAAAACCCAAATCAAATATCGTTTGCCAAATAGATAATCTAGAATAGATGTTCGGCAATTAGAAACCAGTCTCTGTGGATGATAAACTCGGTCTTACAGACTATATTACTTGTGAACGATACATACACTTGCGTGAGCAATTGGACACGGTCCTAACAGGTGTTATCATGATTGACTACGTAAATTCAATAGATAACGTATCGGATCCGCTAACAAAAGGCCTATCTAGAGAGGCGGTTGAAAGATCATCTAAGGGAATGGGTTTAAGGCTAAGGACAAGTCATTATGGCGGTAACTCTACCTAGAGATCCCAAGAGCTAGATTCAAGGAGATAAAAAAAAGTCGTGACTGACGGTTCGGCATTGTCAAATAACTAAATCCATTCTCATGATGAATACAATGTTCAGGAATAAGGATAAAACGTTAAGGTTTTTTTTAACGAGTTAATAAAAGCTTAAGTTTTTTAATGGTTTCTAAGTTTGGAAGGTTTGACCAAATAGTGTGTCTACGCGATAACACGTTTAGGAATCACCTATGTGAGTGTGAAGTGTAAGCCGCTTCAAAGAGAATGATTGTAAGAAGTCCATTCTCTATACACTCATGAAACCAGGAGGTGTTCATGTCTGAAACGAACACAACCGTAAGAACCATAGACGGTGAAGGATTGATTATGTGACATGTGGTTGTCTAGGTATACACTAAAGCTCGACGGTTCGAAGATATCAAATCTACCGATTGACCGAGTATATCCGACATATGTTCACTACGAAAAGTTCAAAGGGAAACCTACTTATCCAGATGCAATTAATCCTTACTTGTAAATTACACACTTGTCCATGCATTCCTTTATCTTATATCCATTCCCCATTCATATGGGGGATCGTTGGGTTTAAATGATAGATTGAATGGAAAATGGAGGGAGTTCCCTTTTGCTTTATAAAAGGAGCATTTGTCCATCATTGGTAGTGGAAAGAAAAGTTCTTCTACTTAAAAGTAAAAGTACTCCTTCTTGTTGTTAAAGGGTTAAGAAGAGGGTTTCCCCTCGCGCCGTCGTCGTCGCTCGGCTCGGATTCGGATTCGATCAAATGATCTGATTGATTGATAATCTTTTTGGACCAAATTTTCTTTAATTTTAATTATTTAATTAATTAATTAATTAACATATCCAATCCTACTCGTTAGTGACCCGGATCCGCGTGTCTGACCCGCGACCCGGTTCTTTCCCATATTTTATTTAAATTTTCCATCGTTAAAGTAACTATTCAGAAGGGTTGCAAACCTTCAGAAACAATACTTCTATGACTATAAATTCGTTTGATTCCTCAAAATTTTACTTACGAATTTTCTGAACTTCTTCTTCTGCTGCACAAATAAAATCCAGTGTAGTTTCTCATGTCGTTGAGTGGTTACGACACCGTTGTTCTAGAATCGATACTGCCGGTGAGTAAGATCGTTCTATCCTGGGAGGATATATTTCATTAACCTCGGGTACTTGAGGGGAATAATTTCCTTAAGGATACACTGTGCATTTAGTGGGCTCGATTTTAATTCTTAAATGTTTTTCAGAAATTATTCTTACTTTTTCAGTTTCTATTTTCCGTTTTATATTGGTTTTCCCAGAATCTGTTCAATTTCTGTTTTCTGGTTTCAGAAACTATTTTTTAGTGTTTCAACAATTTTGCAATACAGTTTGGTAACATCCATCCCATCATATACCTCTGTGGTATAGATATTAAAACTTTCACTTGAATTTCAAACCTAACATGGAGCACTTGTTTGTCAGATTTTTAAATTCCATAAACTCAATTCATTACTCTCTTGGCCACATAATTCTTGTCCATGTAAAAGAAAATTCATTTTAAGGGGACATAAGTTGATATGTGTAGACCATTCAATTAATTTTCAAACATAGACTTTCATAGAAGCTAATAATTTTGTTATGTTACGCGTGAGGATGTCTCAAACATTTTGGGGTCCTATTTTAAAATAATTTCTGATTCTTAATATAAGTAAATATACGATTTTAATAATCAGAAATTATTTTAAATTATAAATAACAACTCAATACAACTTCAAGTTAATCAACCCCTATTTTGATTGGGCTAAGACCCGTGAATTATAAGTGTTTACAGTAAATTCTGACTAATACTACTTAATAAAAAATAAAAAAAAGACCCCTAACATTTTTTGTTTTTTGGGGCCCTGATTACACGCAATGTTGGAAAGTGACTATTTGAGAATTTTACTCGAGAAAGAGACTGCACTTGTAGAAAACGTACCTCTTCGTCCCAATTGGTTCTAAAAGTGGCCCATACTAAGATAAGAGTTTGCATGGCTGTTCCTCCAAACATGCCCAGCCATAATCCCTACAATATTTAAGTAAACAAACTTGTTTAAATTTTAATATATAGTAGAAACTAAAATCTCAATAACCTTTTATCCATTCTTCCACATTATTTGAAATGATTGCACTAAAAAAGAGGATATCGAAGATCAAATTATTAAAAAGGATAAAACATATTAAGGAAAACAAAAAGAAAGTAAAGTGGGGAGAAAACTATACCTTAGCTTCGAGTTTGAAGTAGAAGCCAAGAAGAACACCCAATGGAATACAAATAACGTAGTAACATCCCACGTTAACGTATGCCACAAAACCTTGCTATCCACACCCAACAGCCACCCCTTCAGACATATGCATTTCATATCATTAATCAACATCCATGCATTTATCCCCCAACATAAACTTTTTTCTTCTGATAAATGGAAAATTATATCACTGATAAAACATTGCGGCCGTATATATTGTGAGGAAAGGGTGTTGTAAACGGGAATGTAACAAAAATAACAAAGATATTAGAATCTGGAGATAACAAGATATTTGGTTTGCTGAGTCGGTTGATTTTTCAATCTATCCTTAAGATAATATTGTCTCGTATATTCTTTTAAACGGTGTAGTGACAACTTATCTCCTAAGATAAAACAACAATCAAACAAATGATCAAAGGAGACTCAAGTGTTCGCCTAGGAAGAAAGACCTTTGAGTGTATGAATATTGCTAGAGAGGAAGTCACTTTTATGAAAATTGTTAAGTGTTTGGTGTTTTTTTCCAAATGAGCCCAAGGCATCATTTTATAGTGTAGAGAAGATGACCTTTAAATTAATCAATTCATGGCTTTGAATGACCATGTAATGACCATGAATATGGAGTTACAATTCAGCCGAGTAATGGTTGAATTCATGCGAAAAGTAATGGAGAGTTAATGCTCCAAAGTCAGCCCAAAAAATCATCTTTAATTATCTTCCAACGTTCTGAAACAGTCGTAGCGCCGCGGCCCTGCAGGGAGGGCCGCGACGCTCGGCCCAGCGTGAGCCAAAGTCGCGGCCCTACCGCTAGGCGTCGCGGCCGTGGCCGCTGACACAGGTGGTGTAACGGCGTCGCGGCCGCACCGACTTCGTTCGACATTTACACTTTGTACACTTTCTTCCTTCATTTACCAACGTGAAATCATTGTTATTTGGTCAATAACCGTCTATCACATTATGTCTCAAACGTTTTGTCTACGTACCAATATCTCTTCCATTAAGGAAATTTATGATCCTTGGTACAATGTGTGCACGTGTGTGAAAACGACGTTTTTAACGTGCGGGGCCCCAATCGTTTGAGTCATAATTAATAGGATTAACTTTATTTCACGTTTAATAAATTTCCAACAATCCCCTCTTGGAAGAAATTTTTGGCGCGCACGCGTGGTGCTACGGCAATCGTTCGGATCGATGTTGCATCTGGAGAGGTAGCCGTAGCCTTGAACCTTCCATAGTAGAATACCATCGGACTTATTTACTGCGCGGTGAATACGATATCTCGAACCATCAGTGTTTAGTATAAGCCAAGACAATGGTACCAACACAAGACATTTCCTTACTCTATCTTTCTTAAATGTTTTATCCGTCGTGGGTCGTGGACACTCTTGAATTCTTAAGTGTGTTCAATTGAGGCGGCATGTCCTCGCACTTAAATAGGTGGCCTCCTACAAGGTATTCTGCAATACCCCACTACACAAGTGTTAGGAACCATTAAAAGTTTTCTCAACCTAACCTCAATCATTGAGGATCATTAAAGGTTTGGAAACTTACCCTTTACCCCTCTACATGTAGCACTTTATTTCTATCATGGGAACGGCCTTGGATTATGTTTCTAAGAATAAATCATTATCCGAAATGCTCTTGCTTCCACAGAAGCGCTAAGACTGAACCTTTACGATTTAGTTTTCCCATTGAACCTACTTCCTGGGATCTCCAATCGGTAAGGTTGGGTATCCACCGCTTCAGTTCTTATTGTTTGGGTTTTAAGCTCATTTCCCAGGCAGCGAACATCGATCTGCGGGTATACCGCCCGTCGAGGATGCGCTAAGTTTTCCTTAGATTTTACGTAATCAATGGAAATAATACATGTGGTGATCAGCTGCCTAACAAACTCATGTCTTCGTCGAATATGACGAGACTTACCGTTGTACATAAAACTTCGTGCCCTTCCTAGAGCCGACTGACTATCATAGTGGATCATTACGGAAGGCACGGGTTTATCCCAACATGGGACATCCTCCAAGAAATCATGAAGCCAATCAGCTTATTCTCCTGATTTATCTAAAGCGATAAACTCCGACTCCATCGTGGATCGGGCAATAAGGGTTTGCCTAGAGGATTTAAAGACAGAGCTCCACCACCGATTGTAAAAACATATCTGTTGGTGGACTTGATGTCCTTGGTATCAGATATCCAGTTTGCATAACTGTACCCCTCTAGTACATCTGGATATCTAGAATAATGTAACCTGAATTGTATGGTGAACTTCAGGAACCGTAGTACCCGATTCAATGCTTTCCAGTGATCCTCACTTGGATTACGGGTGAACCTAGCCAATTTATTGACTGTATGAGCAATATCAGGTCGAATGCAGTTTGTGATATACATCAAACTACCAATCACCTGCGCATATCGCTCCTGGCGTACGGGCACACCAAAATGTTTGTCAAGCTTTTGACTTATATCTAATGGTGTCGTTATCGGTGAACTGTCGTACATCCCGAATCTCTTCAGCACATCCTCGATGTAGTGAGATTGAGACAAGACCAGTCCGTCAGATGTCTTAGAGATCTTGATCCCAAGGATGACATCTGTAATACCCATATCCTTCATGTCAAAATATTGTTTTAACATGTTCTTAGTCTCTAGGATTATCCTAGGACTGCTTCCAATAATCAACAAGTCGTCTACATAGAGGCATATCATGATGAACAAATCGACATTTCCTTTCGTGTAGACACATTTGTCACATCCATTAATGGCGAACCATTTTGATAGTAGAGTACTATCAAATTTCTCGTGCCATTATTTAGGGGCCTGTTTCAGCCCGTACAACGATTTGACAAGCCGACACACTTTTGTCTCTTGTCCTGGAACCACATACCGCTCGGGTTGGTCCATATATATTTCTTCTTCCAAATCACCATTTAGGAAGGTAGTCTTGACATCCATTTTGATATATTTCAAGATCCCGCAAGGCAGCGATAGCTATGAACATACATATGGATGTCATTCTAGACACCGGTGAGTAGGTGTCAAAGTAATCAAGGTCCTTCTTTTGGCGATAGCCCTTGACTACCAGCCTAGTCTTGTACTTATCGAAAGAACCATCTGCCTTTAACTTCCGTTTGAGGATCCACTTACAACCCAAAGGATTGTGTCCTGGAGGAAGGTCAGCCTCTCCAGGTGTGGTTGTGTAGGATGGATTCTATCTCGCTTTCTATAGCTTCTTTCCAGAGCGGTGCTTCTGGAGTTGACAACGCTTCGGCGATTGTCTGTGGTTCGTCCTGAACCAGATAAGCTTCAAAGTCTGGATCGAAGGACTTGTACTTTCGGGCCCTTTTCTTCTTCTTGGTTCCATCTCTGAATCTTCCAAGTTCTGAGAAACTGGAATGTTAGATTCCGGATAATCAGCCTCTTCGGAATTCACTAGATCTGAACCGTTTGGGTCTGGGCAGTTGACCACTCCCGGATCCTCAGAGGTTTGCTCATAACTTCATTTTCGAGAGGTTGTGTCTCTTTCTTTTCTAGAAAACGAGTCTTCAAAGAAACCTGCGTTTCTTGATTCCATAATCGTACCTACACGAATGTCCGATACATCTAACTTATGCACTAGGAAGCGATAAGCACTACTGTTATTTACATATTCGATGAATATGCAATCCACTGTTTTAGGCTCAATTTTGATCCGCTTTGGCATAGGTACAACTACCTTGGCCAGACAACCCCAAACCTTCAAGTGTTTGTAGGTGGGTTTCTTTTCTTTTCATAGTTCGTATGGAGTCTTGTCCTTACCCTTGTGTGGGACTCTATTAAGAATCTTGTTCGCGGTAAGGACAACTTCTCCCCACGTGTATTGAGGGAGGCCTAAATTGATGAGTAAAACATAAATCATTTTCTTTAGTGTTCGGTTCTTGCGTTCAACAACACCGTTTGATTGAGGTGAGTAAGGAGCCGTCGTTTGATGAACTATATCTGATTGGATACAGAACTCTTCAAATGACGCTACATATTCTCCCCCTTTATCGCTACAAATTGTTTTAATTCGTCCGCCTAGGTGGTTCTCAACTTCTGCTTTGTAGCATTTGAACGTTTCAAAGGCTTCATCTTTACTTTGAAGTAAGTAAAGGTAACAATACCTTGTACTATCATCTATGAAAGTCACAAAGTACTTGTTCCCCCCTCTAGTTTGAGTGAACTTCAAATCACATATATCTGTGTGTAAGAGTTCTAGAGGAGTGGTTTCCTTTTCGACGGATCTAAAGGGACTCTTTGAAAGTTTTGCCTATACGCATACCTCACACTTCCGTTGAGGGTTTACTTCGATAGACAAAAACAACTCCAACTTTACTAATCTTTGAATAGATTGATAGTTAACATGTCCTAATCTATGATGTCATAAATTTGAAGACACAATCAAGCAAGTAGAAGACTCAATTTTATTGATATTGGAAGTAGAAACCATTACAGATGCATCATTAACTTTAAAAAGGCTTTCACAGACGAAGCCCCTACCTACAAAAGTTTCATTTTTCGTGATTACAAACTTGTTAGTCTCTAATACTGGCCTAAAACCAACATTGACCAACACATGTCCAGAAATTAAATTTCTTCGAATTTTCGGGACATCCATCACTTCTTCAAGGTGCTGGTCGTCATCTTGAAGACTACATTTCCTACCCCCAGCACCTCGGAAAAATAATTGTTGCACATGAACAACTTCTTATCTATAACTAGTGTATAAGTGGAGAAGGCGTTTCTATTGGAACAAATGTGACAGGTAGCACCTGTGTCCAACCATTACTGCATCGGATTCTCAACGAGGTTAGCTTCAAGCACCACCGCTGAGAACTCCTCTATCAGTGTCTTCGACGATGTTAGTCTTGGCCTTTCCTTTGGCCTTCTCTTTATTCTCGCTTTTGAGCTTGTGGCAGTCATTGGCCATGTGACTAACTTTACCACAATGATGGAATTTTTCCATGAACTTTTCAGTTGTTTGGGCCTTACCATCCTTCTGAAACTTCCGCTTTTTGCTTGGGTTCCCTTTGGCTTCCACCAGGTTCGCCTTAGCCTCAGCGGGTTGTTTCTCCTTTGGCATGACCTTCTTATTGTCCTCCTGGATCTGGAGTTTGACAATAAGTTCGTCTAAGGTCATCTCATTCATTTTGAGTTTCAAGTAATTCATGAACTCGATCCACGAGGGAGGCAGTTTCTCAATCAATGCCCCAACCAAGAATTGCTCATTGGGCTTCAATCCTTCCAAGTCTAGGTGATTAAGAATCATCTGAAATTCCTGGACTTGGGATGACACACTCTTGTTGTCCACCATTTGAAACTTCAGAAATTTCCCAATGATGAACTTCTTACTACCCGCATCTTGGGTGTTATTGTATTTCTTTTGTAGTTTGTCCCACAACTACTTGGCAGTTTCAACGGTACAATATACCGTGTAGAGGGGATCGGACAAAATGTTCAGAATGTAGTTTCTGCACATGAAATTACTATGTTTTCATGCCTCACGAACCAACTTCATGTCGTCAACGACATGGATACCTTGGCCCCCTCCCGCCAAATCATTTGGCTGAGGGTCCATTTCTTCCCCAACTTGTGGAGGGTCTTCGGTTAGAAAACGTGACATTCCCATAACCGTCAGGAAAAACAACATCTTTTGCTGCCATCGTTTGAAGTGTGCAGCCATGAACTTCTCGGAACGTTCATGGTGAAAACCAGCGGATGTTGGAGCATGAGCGCTCCCTTGACCAGTAGCAAATGCGTTGG
This sequence comes from Przewalskia tangutica, assembly GCA_029844215.1. Classification (NCBI taxonomy): domain Eukaryota; kingdom Viridiplantae; phylum Streptophyta; class Magnoliopsida; order Solanales; family Solanaceae; genus Przewalskia; species Przewalskia tangutica. The sequence goes on along the minus strand of CM056726.1, from coordinate 118,889,575 downwards.
GAACGCCTCGAGCAGCACCACAGGCATTGTGACAACAACAACAAAGATGTTAGAATCTGGAGATAACAAGAAATTTGACTTGCTGAGTCGATTGATTTTTCAATTTATCCTTAAGATAATATTGCCCCGTATATTCCTTTAAACGGTGTAGTGACAACTTATCTCCCAAGATAAAACAACAATCAAACAAATGAGCAAAGAAGACTCAAGTGTTCACTTAGGAAGAAAGACTTTTGAGTGTATGAATATTGCTAGAGAGGAAGATAATTTTCTGAAAATTGTTAAGTGTTTGGTGTTTTTTTCCAAATGAGCCCAAGTCATCATTTTATAGTGTAGAGAAGATGACCTTCCAATTAATCAATTCATGACTTTGAATGACTATGTAATGACCATGAATATGAAGTTACAATTCAATCAAGTAATGGCTGAATTCATGAGCAAAATAATGGAGAGTTAATGCTCCAAAGTCAGCCAAAAAATCATCTTTAATTCTCTTTCAACGTTCTGAAACTGTCGTAGCGCCGCGGCCCTGCAGGGAGGCACCGCGTCCCTAAGGTGGTGGCGCCGCGGCTCCGAGACTGTCTCGCGGCGTTACGATCCTTTTTCGACTCGTTTCGACATTTACACTTTGTACACTTTCTTCTTTCATTTACCAATGTGAAACCATTGTTATTTGACCAATAACCGTCTATCACATTATGTCTCAAACGTTTTGTCTACGTACCAATATCTCTTCCATTAAGGAAATTTATGATACTTGGTATAACGTGTGCACATGTGTGAAAATGACGTTTCCGACGTGTGGGGCCCCAATCGTTCGAGTCATAGTTAATAAGATTAACTTTATTTCACGTTTAATAAATTTTCAACATATATCACCCATAAAAAAAACAAATTAGCTATAACATTCTTCGTTAACTTGTCGTTAAATTGCATGTAACTTACAAATTATTTTGGTAATTTGTCATTAAATAAGATTAGCTACGGACTTTTGTTGTTTAGAGACAAAAATTGTCCATTGCTATTATTTTTTTTGTAGTGGCCATTTTGGAACTAATTGTACCAATATTTCATATACATTAATTAGCATTTTTTTGTACCAAAAGAACATATGAAATATAATTGAAAAGATATTTTAATTACAACTAATATCCATCACTCTCTCTATTATTTGTCTCGTACTAAATCGTCTTTAAGAAAAAGACACAGGGTACGATCTTTTTTTTTTCCATATTATATTATCTTTTACTTGTCAAATCAAATTTCTATCCTGGGGTTTCGAACTTGTGACTGCATTGTGGCGATGGATCTGCTGCGTGAGCCAAGATGGTGCAGAGAGCACGATACCATTATATGATATTTGAAGTAATGTTGAATGCCTTTTTTATTGTAAAAAAAAAAATTGGTTAGTGTCTTTCTATGATACTGGGGCAAACTTGAATAGTAATTTTTTGGTTACAGAAAATAGTTTAGTAACCTGTGATATGTAAGCAAAGTGGATGACTTTTATATGACAAAAATAGATTACTGACTCTAATTTAATAAGTATAAAAAGTTGAGTGATGATTCATGAAATTAACTCAGAAAAAAAGAAAAACAGGTTGATGGAAGACTCACCAGATAAAACAGGTTGAATGCCATTAAGAATTATAGAGGCAGCCAAGAGTGGTGCTAGTTCTGAGGATGCTTTAGCAATTGTTTCGCCCCCTTGAATGCATAACTCATCACATCGCGAAGCATCATTACTATTATGGCGATGACTACAGCAATCACGAATGAGCTTAATGTCACTACCAATACTGAAAATGAGGCCGATTTCGGATGCCCAGCTCCCAACTCATTGCTCACCCTCACACTGCAATTTAAAAACCAAAGTTTGTAATATTGACCGCGTTGTAGTTCTTGAATAACACAGTGTAAGATGATAGTAATCTCCTTGGAGCGTCTTCTCATTAATATCAAAGTAGATATAGAGTACAATATTCATCCCTTATATAATAGGAATCTTAAGCCTATAGAAAAGAGGAATCCTAGTCTTACCATAATTATATTTACACAATATATGAAAATATTCTAATTATGGGTAGGGATACAATTGTTTCTATAATAAATACATGTTTACACACCTCCTCAGTCGGAGCGGGAGGAGGCCGGACGCTGAGACTGGATCTGAAGTCAAGAAATAACTGTCTGGGAAGTCCTTTTGTAAATATATCTGCATACTGATAGGATGATGAAACATGTAACACTCTGACATGGCCTAGTGCAACTTTCTCACGAACAAAGTGTAGGTCTATCTCAATGTGCTTGGTTCGCTGATGTTGAACCAGATTATGAGACATATAGATGACAGAGATGTTATCATAGTACACAATTGATGTCTGACGCAAAGAACACTGAAGTTCTAATAGTAAATTTCCGAGCCAACAAATCTCAGCTACTACATTTGCAACGCCTCTGTACTCAATCTCGACACTGGAGCGAGATAGGGTAGCCTGTCGCTTGGTAGACCAAGATATCAGGGCGACTGACAGTAAGGTATAAAATGCTACCTATCATAGATCGGTATAATGTTGGGTCAACATCTTGTCCAACATCGTCTTTACATACCTGTTGCGTAGAGTCCATTGGAGTCTTCATGTGTTTAGCGTTTTCAAGACCAAACTTCCTAACAAGATTCTTGGCATACTTGCTCTAGGATACAAATATCTCTTCTTCATTTTGTTTAACCTGCAAGCCTAAGAAAAATGTTAGTTCTCCAATCATACTCATTTCAAATGTGGTTGACATTGCCTCGATGAAGGACTTCAAGAAAGATTCTGAGGTCGATCCAAACACAATATCATCGACATAGATCTGAGCAATTATTACATCTACTCCCGTGTCTTCTAATGAATAAAGTTCTGTCAGCTTCTCCACGGGTGAAACCAAATTCGACAAGAAAGTTGGTTAAACGACCATATCATGCACGTGGAGCTTGTTTCAACCCATACAATGTTTTCTTAAGCTTGTATACATGTTGTGGATGGTGAGGATCTTCAAACCCCTTAGGTTGTTCAACGTACATTTCCTTGTCTATGTATCCATTGAGAAAGACACCTTTAACGTCCATTTGGTGTAAGTTAATCCTTAGATAGCAAGCAGTAGTCTTACTGGCTCAATTCTAGCCACATGAGCGAAGGTCTCGTCATAGTCAATCCCTTTGACTTGTGTATATCCTTGAGCAACTAGTCTAGCTTTATTTCTCACAATCTTCCCTAATTCATCTGATTTGTTCTTGAATATCCACTTAGTCCGAATACCATTAGTGTCGTTGGGTCGTGGTACCAAGTCCCAAACCTCATTTCGGGAAAATTGCTCAAGTTCTTCTTGCATATCTTGTATCCAAAATGATCTTTCAAAGCTTCCCCAATATTCTTAGGTTCCAATGTAGATGTAAAATAAGAAATACTAACTTGTTGGTATATGGTGGACATGCACACATACCTTACCATCTCTCGATAATTGAATGGTTTTTTCTCTCTTGTACGCCTCTTCTCAAAGACTCCCCCTATCACTTGGTTGGGCGGATGGTTCCTTCTAATCCTCGATGGAGGGTCTCTTCTTACTTGATCATTCAGTTCTGTAGCAGACTCCTCCTCGACTTCATTCCATGTGTTCTCTTCTTGAGGTTCAGATGTGATTTCTGATGTTGGGACAACATTTGGGGCAACATATGTTTCTTCAGTGGTGTTACACCCCGTAATTCCAATAGAATGAGATGAGAACGTACGAAAGGAAATAAGATTTGAATTTGGAAAAAAAAGTTGGCAGAATGTTTTTGGACAGATTTTAGTCAACTTTGGAGCGGTATAGCGCCTAGTATATTAGGAGTTTTTAGGTGTTTCAAAAGCCTAATATGAAGTTCGTTGAGTCTAGTTTCTAACGCAACAAACCGCTGGATAGGACATCGGAGTAGAGAATTATGAACGTTACAAGTTCAGCTGACGGAAGAGAAGGAAAATGTTTCAGTCAGGCGCCACGGCGCCGTATCTCAGGGCCGTGGTTCCGTAAGTCCTGAAATCCTCTGAAGCTTCAGCACCACGGCGCCGGCTGCAGGGCCGTGGCGCCGAGGTGGGATTTTTGCAAAAATTGTGTAAAATTAGAAGATATTTGTTGTAGAGGACCTATGGGAGGGCGACAAGTGCCCCTCCCAACTTGTAGATCAAGCAAGACCCTATATTACAACCAAGCCTTACAGGACTTGGTCATTTGCAAGACTTCATCCAAAATAAATTGCCCTTCTCTTTCTCTAAATATTTATATAACCCTAAGCCTTCATGGAATTGTTGGAAGGGCGGCAAGAAGATAATATGTTGATAGACTTGTAGAGGGTTCGTGTGGATGATTTTGATGTGAAAAGGAGTTGCGGAAAAGGGCTAAAGTGGGCGAGATTTTGGGGTGTTTTGGGCGAAATCCTAAGGTAAATTCCCTATCCTCTTGGAAGTAAATTAGGATACATGTAGTAGTGACTGGAGAACGTCATGTGGTAAAGGAAATAGAAAGAAGAATCGTATGTCGCCATGTTGTAAATTTTAGTATAAAAAGGGCACTTTTCGAGCCTCTAGTTCATTGGATTTATATGGTCGTCGTCTTCACTTTTCATAGTTTTGGTTGGAAATTGAAGGGAAATTGCTTGTGAACTTCTAAAGGTTGCAAATAGCGGATTGGAACGCAAAGGAAATGAGCTAAAGTTGCTAAGGATCGACTTTAGGTTTTGGATTATATTTGGGCTTAACAAGGTAATAATCTTCGTCTTACTTATGTAAGTAAAGATTTCATGTTATAGTAGTTGATAATTGATCATGTGAATTATACAATGAAGATTGATAAGTGTTATGGAATATTGGGAGCCTAAATCCGAGCATGAGCTTATTATCCATTGAAATTACAATACAAATTGGTCGATAGTTATAATCGTCGCATGTTATATAAATAAGGGATTATAGTTGTTATAATTATTTGTGACTATATAACATGTTAGACTAAACAACTTGGATTGAAAAGGAATTGGAAAAGACTTTATGTGGTTGCACATTATAGCCGAGAATAACATTGAATATTGGACTATTTTGATATCAATTGTGGGGCAGAATTTTACACGTCATGTTAGGCGTGTAATCCCCTTTGGTTAGCTAAATTGTTGAGCCTTAAATGTGGCATGTTTGGTTATTGATTTCGGGCCTTGAAAAAGGTGGAAAAGTACGTAGAAACAAAGGAAGTGCTGCCCAACTTTCCGTAGAATAAGAGACTTTATACTTGGAGCTATTCTACGATTAAATGCTAGAAGTTGATAGACGTATTATGGTTATTATAGGTTGATATTCTACGTGAGGCGTATTCAACCTAGCGAGTGGATTAAGCCGGGAAAGTATGTGGAACTTTTCCTATCTCTTGAGCATGATGTTTTATAAATGTATAGTACGACAGATGTACGAGCTTTAAATAAATTCAGCTTTGTTTTTGATATCATTGCCTTGATTGAATTGTCCAAGTTGGTTGAGTTAGAGAATTAACTCCCTTGATTTTAAAGGATGAAAATGCCTTGGTTGTCTAAAACATAAAGAGTTATAACGCATTTATGGAAAGTTAAGAGAGTGGTCTACTTGATTTATAGGCATAAGTTGCCTAGGTTGTGAAAGTAGAAATGCTTGATTTTAAAAGCTTCGATTTGAATTTCTAAAGGTGTAGTACTTGGGGTTAAATTCCCGGATTTGACATGACATGCTAGTGCCTTGAGTCTTATGAAATGATAAGTGATTCACCTTAATCTAATGAGAGTCCTAAATGATTTAAGTTGCATATGTTGCTCACAATAGACATTCGTGCAAGTGTTATATTTCCATATCACCGCGTCTCTCGCTTGAGGGTCGGCAATCATGTGTTATACTACGGGTTAAATTCCCATGACTATTCTGTGGGCTAGCTCTCCACGATGCGGGTATCCATATATACTCATTGCGGGTCCACGTGACCTATGCGGGTTCAATTTCCATGCGGGTTAAATTCCCATGACTATTCCGTGGGCTAGCTCTCCATGATGCGGGTATCCATATATACTCATTGCGGGTCCACGTGACCTATGCGGGTTCAATTCCCATGCGGGTTAAATTCCCATGACTATTTTGTGGGCTAGTTCTCAACGATGCGGGTATCCATATATACTCATTGCGGGTCCACGTGACCTATGCGGATTCAATTCCCATGCGGGTTAAATTCCCATGACTATTCTGTGGGCTAGCTCTCCACGATGCGGGTATCCATATATACTCATTGCGGGTCCACATGACCTATGCGGGTTCAATTCCCATGCGGGTTAAATTCTCATGACTATTCCGTGGGCTAGCTCTCCACGATGCGGGTATCCATATATACTCATTGCGGGTCCACGTGACCTATGCGGGTTAAATTTTCATGAATAAGATTGCATAATGGTATTACGGGCGGGTAGCCCTAAATTAATCATAACATTCCTACTTTTAAACGGAAAAAGTTACTCCCATTAGTCTCAGTGTTACTAAGGTGCGGTGTACTGATATTTGGTTATCATACATGTCTCCCGTTTTATTTTAGACTATATGATTTCATTTCAGTATTTTCAGTTTCATATACTTGGTACATATTTTGTACTGACCCCCTTTCCTCGGGGGACTGCGTTCATGCCGCAGGTAGGGGTAAGCAGGTTGCAAATTCTCGCTCTTAGGATCACTGATCAGTTTTGGAAAGCTCCATTTCTCCGGAGGCTTGTCTTTTGGTACGGTTTCCCTGATGTTGTAGATTTATGTACATGCAGGGGTATGGCAGGCCCTGTCCCGCCACAGTTATTATGTCCAAAAACTCTTAGAGGTCTGTAGTCATATCTTGTGGGGCGGGTTGTAAAAAGAAAAAAAATGATGTAACTGCTTTTGGGCTATGTATATAGGTATATCCAGGAAGGCATTCTTATCGGCTAGCCTATTGTTTATTTCACATTGCTGTATATTTATGAGTTTTATCTATGTTCCGCTGATTATCTCTGATGTATACCTGTAAGGGTGCCCAGGTAGGGCACCAGTCGCGGGCCCGGGATCGGGTCGTGACAAGTGGGCTGCTCCTCTTCTACTGCAATCACAATGTTATTTTCTCAAGATCTTCCAGATATATCCAGAAAATCATCAAAAATCACATTGACCGATTCTTGTATGGTTTTTGTCCGAAGATTATATACTTGGTAGGCATGGTTGTTTTGTGAATAGCCAACGAATACACCCTTGTCACTCTTAGAGTTGAACTTGGCCAATTTATCCTTGTCATTAAGAATATAGCACACACACCCAAAAATCTGGAAGTAACACAATGTTGGTTTCTTTCCATTCAACAATTCATAGGGTGTTATCTTAGTTCCCGGCCTTAGATATACTCTATTAGTTATGTGACATGCCGTGTTCAGGGCTTCTGCCCAAAAACTTTTTGACAGATGCTTAGAACTTAACATTACTCTAGTCATTTCTTGTAGGGTTCTGTTCTTCCTCTCGGCAACCCCATTCTGTTGAGGTATTTTTGGTGCCGAAAATTCATGGAATATGCCTTTCTTTTCACAAAATTTTGCAAAGAATTGATTCTCAAATTCCTTTCCAAGATCAGAACGAATTCTGAAAATTGAAGAACAAAATAAGTTCCTAATTCTATAGTAGAGTGTTTTAAACATGCCAAATGCTTGTGACTTTTCCTTTAGAAAATAGATCCAAGTAAACCTTAAAAGGTCATCTACTATCGCATAAGAGTATCTCATTCCTCCTAGGATGTCTACCTCAATTGGACCAATAAGATCCATATGTAACAATTGGAAACAATAAGACATACCTGAATGTTGTCCATCATGTTGGACAACATTGTGAGAGACTCGGGTCTGCTTCCCTTTCAGACAATCTTCACATAGTGTTTTATCATTTGGATCCAGTTTGGGAATGCCTCGAACATCATCAAATGAGATCAATTTCTTCAAAGTGCCATAATTGACATGTCTCAATTTCTGGTGTCAAAGTGTCAAGTCACTTACCTTAGCTGAATTGCAAACTTCTTGTCCTCCGACTAGATAGCAATTATCTCCAGTTCGGATTCCTGACATGACACACTTATTCACAGAATATGTAACCTTGCATCCAATCTTGTTGAACTTCACCTCGAGGTATTCATCACATAGTTGGCTTATGCTAAGGAGATTAACACCCAAGCCTTCCACGTGAAGAACATTCTTCAAGACTGGGACATCCGGAACATTGAGAGTTCTTTTCCCAATAATCCTACTCTTACTTCTTCCTCCAAAGGTTACATATCCTCCATTGAATGCTCCATAGTCCTTCAATAGATTTTTGGTACCTGTCATGTGACGAGAACAACCACTATTGAAATACCAAGACCCTGTAATGTTAGTCCGTAAAGCAGTTATGCACACATTACATTTCAAGTTCAGTTTTGGTGCCCACACCTTTTCAGACCTACCCTTCCTTCTGTTCACAAATTTTTTGCTTTGAATGTTTTCAGTGATATTGGGCAACATTGCTGGAAATACTTTAGGCAGTGATTTGGAAGAGGAATTTTGAAGTTTGTAGCAGTAGGGCATTAAATGTCCTGGCCTTTTACAGTAGCTGCATACAAATCTTGATCCAATCATAGAAGTTTGAGAGTTAGGATTGACATTTTCTTTGACAAATTTTATCCCTTCAGATTTACTATGGATCCTGGAAGAATTGGTTTTACTGGGTGAGGAATATCCTAGGCCTGCTCTTGATGATATATTGAAGTTCAAAATTTCATCCAATTTGGAGGTTCCCATGTTGAGCCTTTGGAAGGTGGTCTCAGTTGTGTTTAGTCTAGCACGGATTTTACCAAGTTCTTGGTCCTTCTTGGTAAGTATTACCTCTAATTGGTTGATTGTGCCTTTAAGACTTTTATACTCAAGAGCCAGTGATTAGAGCTTTACAAAGATCGTGCAATTCTTTTATCACTTCATCTTTAGAAACAACCAGATCCAAATTTACAGCCTCAGATGAAGAAATAAACCCACTAAAATAATTTACATCTGAATAATCAAAGAAAACATACCTCTCTGATGGTGCAGTCCTCCCAGAAGTTGAGTCCGATGTTGTTCCAGATGTTGAGGCAACATTGTCAACAACATATGATGTTGAGGCAACATTGTCAACAACATTTCAACGTCGGACAGTGAGTGTTCGAACATGGCTGTCAGCATTGCCTGTGGTTCTTCTTCTTGACTTTCTTCCTCCTCATCATTTTCATCGTCACTGAGAGTAACCCACATGGCCTTACTAATTTTTCTAAGAGTGTTTGCGCACTCATTGGCATAATGTCCCCAACCTGAGCATACATGACACTACACTCCCTCGAGTTGTTTGGGATTGAAATTGGTATTGTCGGAGTTGGATTTCCTCAATGAGTTGTTATTTTTGTTTCAGGAGGTGGTCTATTCGACTGTTTGTCGAAGAGCGGGCATTGGCGTTGTTTGTATTTTGCTTTGTTGCGATCGTTGTTGATCTTCCTCATCATTGAATTGAATCGACGAGTGAGCAAGGCAACAATAGCACCATCCCCTAATTCCTCCAGATTTTCTTCCTCGGCTTCTTCTATAGTTCTCGAGGTTTGACATTGGAGTGCCAAAGTCTTGTCTTGATATAGATCTCGTTGGCTCTTCATGTTCATCTCATAGGTTTGAAAGATGCTCATCAAGGCATGAAGGTTCATATTGGCAAGATTATGGGCCTCTTCAATTGCACAAATCTTAGTATTAAATCTTTCAGGAAGAGATCTGAGTGTTTTATCCACCAATTGTGTGTTGGTCAAAGGAGACCCAAGCACTTGACACTAATTCGCAATGTCAATTAACTTTTCAAAATAGGATTTTATGAACTCAAATTCTTCCATCCTTAAGCGTTCATATTGGGTCAAGATCACGCGAAGCTTTGTACGTCGGACACTTGATGTACCTTCACAGTGAGTTTGTAAAGTTTCTCAAGAATCCTTGGTCGCTGTACAATTCTGGATGAGTTTAAACATATAAAGATCCACTCATCCAAAAATAGCATTTAGGGTCTTTTCATTATAACTAGCGTTGTTGATTTCTTCCTGGGTCCATTCAGATTCGGGTTTTGTAAGTACATCACCGTCATATTTGGGGATATTTGGGGACCACATACCCTTCGGAGACAGATCTCCATGCTCGAACATCAATTGATTTGATGTGAGAACGAAGATGAATCTTCCATGGCATAATTGGTTCCATCGAGAATAGGAAGACGACCAACGTTTTGGGTAGCTGAGTCCATAGTCGTAATATTCAGAATCAGACAATTATTGTATCAAGTGTTGGCTCTGATACCACTTGTTGGGGTCTGGGGCTACGGATAAGTCGATTTGAGCAAGAATATAAATCGAAACAACTAGAAAAACAAAAACAATTTCTGGATGTTGTCTTCAAGTTTGGGTCAACATCTGAGGCAACATTGTGATAAAACTTGATAAACCTTAAAAGAGTAAATGCAACGTAAAAGTAAAGAGACAAGGTTTATATTTTCAAGGGTATATATTAATATTCCTTGATGGTCAATGACCAAAACAATTGTATAAATTATATACAAATACAAATGAATTTCTTTTACAAGATTGAGCGTAAAATACGAAAAAGAAATTACAAACAAAAGTGAAGTCGCAGATGACTTCGCCTAAAGTTAAAAAGATCTAAAAGGATAAATACAACATCTCCATTACAATTGCTTGAACAATAAGCTTAATCTAGAATGACGATAACTATTGTAATGTGGGACTAGATGTTGTTATACTACTTTAGGCAAGATGCGGTTGATCCAGTTTCTAAGCTAGAATCCGAGAGCTCTCTTGGTAGTACTTTTCGTTGTTAATCTGGATAATTGATACGCTGAAGTTCCCCTCTATTTATAGTGTGGAACTTCCCTTGAAATCCTCACTGCTTGTTGCGGAGGTTGAGCAAAAGGTGTCAGTAGCTTGGACCGAGTCTTCTTCCTGAAAATCCTCAACGTCTTCCTGAAAATTCTCAACGTCTTGGACTGAGTCTTAAGCTGCTTTTTCTTCATGCTTTGACTGCGTCTTTTGCCACGTTTTGAACACAACATTCTTGTAAGCTTGCCTACATTTTTACTCGCAGTAGCATCAACTGCTTTGGCCGGAAGAATAGGCAAAACTGTTACATAGATGTTGGCAGAAATGTTGCTGCAACATCGCAGACAACATTCTTGTCTACACAAGAGATATTGTCCTGAGAGTTTTCAGATGTTGCCACAACATCCATCCAACATCAAACACTTCTGAAATGAAAGAAAAAGAAAAACAGACAGATATTGGACAGAAGAACAGTACCCCTTAATTATTGGGTTCTCCAGTTCAACTTGCAGCAGTTCAGAGCTGAGAAATGACATTTTTTTCGTTCGAAAAGAAGAAGACGCGGACTAAGCCCCTAACCATTTGGTATGCTAGTTGTTTTGCACCTCGATATTCTATAGAAAATATGTGATAGTAATGTTTCGTTCCCGTAATTTGACTCGTGTCACTGGATTTTTCTAATCTAATTAATCATGCAGCGACCCTAAAGATGCGCAATATAGCCCGGGATACATATTGTATGATAGAATAAATAAATATAGAAAAGGTGCTCGTTGTTATAAATATTATTTATTATTGTAAATGTCTAAAGATTAGAGTTAGTAAATTTGATATCAAGCTAATTTTCCCCTATATATATAGAGGGTTTTCTCCGCTGTATATTACATCTCAATAAAAATAAAGAACTCTTCTATCTTCTCTATTTCTCCACAATATTCTTCTTCTAGCTTTGTTATTTCATAATACGTTATCAGCACGAGATTTTGCTTGAGCACTTATTTTGAAAAAGATCAAAGGTACGTGTTCAACAAATCCACCTTAACAATAGTATCATATTGATTTCTCAATCTTGTGGATATCTGCAATTGTTTGATTTAAATATATGAACTCATCAATATGAGTGTGTCGAAGTAATTAAATAATGGTTCTTAATTCACACATAGCTTGATTCTATTATATATATATATATATATATATGTTGATATTTACACAATTACTCTTTAAATATGATGATGGTAATGATTATGTTTCTATATATTGAGATTTAAAAAGAACTGTTTAGTTTCTTTTTTTCCCAATACAACGAATGGATGTCTTGAAATTGTTTATGAAAGACTTTTATCTCCGTATCAACAGGGTTGGTCACTTGATATGATATTTTTTGTTATCTATTTAATACTTAAATAAGTTTATGATCACCAAACGTGATAATATTTTCATATGGTTGTTGTGATTACAATTGAAGATAGAATAATTCTCTAGAGGAAATATATTCATGTCTCGATTTGCTCTTAAAGTAACAACATCTTAAAAGGGGTTATAAGTTATAATTTGATGTCGTTAAAGTACGTTCGGATGATTATGTTCCATTACTGAAGAATGAATTTTTTTGAAAAATGTTACAAATACAGATTCATTCTCTGAAGTGAATGTGATGATATTTTGTAAATATTATAAATAACGAGATGCTCTAATTGACTGTAAAGTTATCACGACTCACCTCGGAAGAGGTAGAATAATTGAGAAAAAATATTTTAAATATTTATATTTTACTTCCGAAGTAATAAACTCAAAAATTTACTCTTAAAATAATAAATTCAGAAATCTATTCCCAAAGTAATCAGTAGAATTTTTAAGAATGTGGACCATTAACAATTTCGGCAGATGGTGCGTTTAATATTTCTGCTTTTGTGAATGGCCATTCGATCAAAAGTTTGTTTTTACTAGTAAAGAGAAATTACTTTCTGGATTCGGGTTGGTAGTGTATTTAGTATTTTATTATTAGAACTGGCATGCTGGAATTGTTGTTACAATGTGGTTACTTTGTTTTTTGTTGACGAAGGAATCCGCAACCGGTGCTCTTTCGAGTGCGCACAGAGTAAACCTCGGACTGACGCAATAACCTGCAAATCACGTCAGCCAGTTAAACCACATTCGCAGTGTGCGCGCTGCACTCCAAGAGCCGGGCGCAGGTCATGCTACTTCGGCGCTTTTGAACTTGTGATCGTTTCTCTCACACCACCCAATGAGGATACCCTCTGCCTTCAAGACCAACTGGTCTCGGGCTTCGGATATGTGGTTACTTTGTTGGTAGTTACAGAGTATTCCTTTTAAAAAAGTTATTGAACTTGTGAATATTTTAGATTATTATACTATTGATCCGTGTGCAACATGTCAGGGTAGCTGTATTAAATTTCTGTCTAGTAGATCCATACTTCTTTTAAGATGGTTACCTGGATACTGTCGTTATTATGATTTATGACCAGTAGAAAAATTTGTGGTTTTATTTCGAAGTACTTTGTGTTTTTACTTTTTACTGAACTTTATTCTTGAAGTAATAAATTTGAAATTTACTTTCGAAGTAGTAAAAATCTGAATTTTACTTCGAATTTATTAGAATTTGAACTTTATATTATATGTAAAGATTTTTCTTATTTTTCTACAAGTTACGATTTTAGTTATTTAATGTGGCAAAATAACAAATGAATGTTTATATTTAATTTGGTGCAATTTTCTTAAACTATTGAGATGTAATGCTAAGAATGGTCCTCTATGTATTTTGGTGATCTAGAAGTAGTGTTAAGTCTTTTGACAAGCAGAAAAATGTTTGAGAAATATTTGAAGCAATATTTTCTTGTGATTGAGAGAAATAATAAGCTATTGAAAATTATGCTCATCTAAATGACCAAGTTTCATTTCCTAGAGTCAACGAGGAAATACAACAACACACCTCTTGAAAAGATAAAATTACAAAGGATATAAGTGTTATTTTGTCGTATGAAGATCATTGTTGCACGTACATGTCGTACGTCAAATCATTTTGGATACTTTTATTATATATCATTATAACAAAAAGATATAAATTTTGTGGAATACTTTCTGTTAGAATTCGAAGGTGTGTTTATGATTGCAGAGATAGTGAATGAAAAGAAGGGCAGAACAGAAATGAAAAGAAGAGAAATATATTGGGGCTCAAAATGAGCTTCTGAATATTTTCTATACTAATGAAGGTTACAAGTGACCTCTATTTATAAGTTAGTTTAACTAACCCATCTAGTTTAACTAATCCATCTAATTAACAATATTAACCACACACCAACCACCTAACTAAATTATAACAACTAACTATATAAATCTCAACACCCCCCTCAAGCTAGGTACTGAAAGAGTTTTTCAGTCCTAGCTTAGAAACAACTAGCATTTGTAGATGCATCATTAACAACAACAGCTGAAGGATACACTGCTGCACAACAGCATCAACAGAAACAACAACATCAATAAGGTTAATAGACAATATCAGTCGCACCAGCAAATTCATTAATATCAGCCACAAGAATCTCTCAGCTCCCTTTGTTCTTTCTTACTCCGAGCATTTGTCATTTGAATTTTCCTAGCTCTGTCACTAATGAAACCAGCATTCCTCTCTGCTCTGATAATTTCCTTTTCTGTCAAATCACCTGCTTCTTCCACCTTTCCATATCTCTTTTGCATCTTCATGAGCAAGTGTCCAATTCTCTGTCTAATAGTGTACATTGTTCTTCCATATTCAGCAGCAGGTTATATTTCTTAACACTACACTTAACACATTTTCGCATTCCATATTCTTTTCATACACATACTAAACTTGACTCAGGTGTAGTACAACATAAGATAAAAATATTATGAAAATTTCGCTAATTTATTTTCCACTGAAACTGAAGTATCTTCAGCAGTGGATAAGTTTGGATCATCATGCTTCTCTTCACTGGTTGTTGTGTTTAGAGGACTACCTTTCTCCATCTGCTTTCTAATGTTCTTCACGTGCCTCATGTGAACTGCTCGAATCCTCATCATGATCCTCCATAAAGAAGACATAACTTCTAACCCAGTCCCCAAGTCAATATACCATCAGCTAAAATTCTCCAATGTAGTTGTGCAAACTTCAAAGTAGCAATCGCAGTAATTCAAGCAAATTCCAGCAGCTGCAGCATTGATATTTAACAGCAGGAACTACAACTCCTACAACAGCAACGAATAACCCCTCGTTTTCTAGTCTCACCAGAACTAGAGAATCCCTCAATTCTCTCTATATCAAACTCAACGAAGAACCCCTCGTTATCTAGTCACACTCGGATTAGAAAATTCCTCGATTCTCCCTACGCAAGCTTTTGTAATAAGCTCGGACATGCAGTGGAGTCTCTTTCAATTTCTAGTCCAATTCCGGCTAAAAATTCCTCGATTCTCCTGTCCTGAGCTAAACAAATGACAAACAGGCAATCGAATATTTGATCGACCTCTTAATGAAAAAAAACTCTTTGAATTGAGTTTCAACTCAATCCATATTGTTTCCGACGAAGTATCCCTTAGTTCTTAGTCAATTTACAGCTGAAAACTCCTCGATCCTTCCATCGATCTATTGTTTATGCAACTCAAATATGCAATTCTAACAATTTTACGCTAATTGAATTCAACTTATGCAAAATCCCTTATTTTCGACTCGATCGAACTGGAAATCCCTCAATCCTGCTCAGGACACATAAATTTTCTCTATGATCTATACCATGTCCCATTGAATACCGCAGAAAGCAAGGTGGAACCTGCACTTTCCGATGGATGCATATAGAAGGGACTAGTAATGTCCATATTTACCGTTGTAGTTTGTTTTTGAGTTTTCTAGCAAAGATCCCAGTGATAGTGATAGTGATCCCCGATCTACGAAGATACAACTACTTAGGTCAAATTTGTGAATTTCACCAATACTATCACTACCACATCAATGCATTACCAATTCACCAACACAAATTCAACTTTAACAATACATATTCAACTCAACAACATAGAATAAGAACGAAATGAATTCGAGATTAGAAATCTGTGATTGAGGTAATTAGCCCTAATTCTGATGAAAAAGAATAAAAACCGAAACAAAAGCGAGATTAAAAATTTGTGATTCAGGTAGTTAACCCTAATTCTGATGAAAATTTGAAGGAATTTATTCGAGAAGATATACTAGCTCATTGAATGAAAAATTCTAGATCTGGAATTTCCCTTAAATTCAACCACTTACTCTTCCATTCAATCAAATTTCACCTCAATTTGAGACTGATGTGTTCAAACTCTGAATCTCGACCAAAAACAACTCGCGATCTGAATCCCGATCGAAAACAACTTCGCCAACATTGTCGTAACCATTGAGCCTTCCCAATCAATTAACATGCTCTGATACCATGTTAGAATTCGGAGGTGTGTTTGTGATTGCAGAGACAGTGAATGAAAAGAAGGGCAGAACAGAAATGAAAATAAGAGAAATATTTTGGGGCTCAAAATGAGCTTCTGGATATTTTCTATATTAATGAAGGTTACAAGTGACATTTATTTCTAAGCTAGTTTAACTAACTCATCTAGTTTAATTAACTCATCTAATTAACAATGTTAACCACACACCAACCACCTAACTAAATTGTAACAACTTTCTAACAACTAACTATATAAATCTCAACACTTTCTAATATAACCACATAAATATATTATGTTTACTTACTAATTTTTCGGAAGCAAATTCATACAAAAATTTCCTGAAGACAGAAATAATTATGTGGTTGACGCTTTGATACAAAATATTAAAATGTTAATGGGTATTCTCCTTTACCGTAGAAGTATTAATGACTGTATAAATTAATATTTATTTTTTATCATTTACGAATATAAAAATATCTTTAAATATTCATTTGGTTGCAAATTTTGTCATGACACTAGCGATGTCATGGTAATATTTGATAGTACAAAATTAATTAAGGCCTCCAGAAGAGCTAGTAGTGTCCAAACAATATGTGATTATGGAGCATAAATTAAAGGCTCTTGAAGAGCTTAAATACTACTCTGTGCGTGTCAATTTATATGACGTAGTTTGATTGGGCATAAAATTTAAGAAATAAATGAAGACTTTTGAATCTTGTGGTCTAAAACAAATCAAAGATATTTGTGTGGTTATAGATCATCGTTAAGCGTAAAATGTAAAGTTTAAAGTTAAATTATTGTTAAATAAGAAAGTGTGTCATTCTTTTTGGAACTGACAAAATAGAAAAGTATGTCATATAAATTGGGATAGAGGGAGTATTATATAATTTATTTTAGATTGTAATATACGAAATTGGGTTGATTGAACCCGAAGTTTACTAAAGTAAATGACTACAATATTGAAGCTATAAATGATTGGAGGATTAAATGTCTGCAAAATCATATTGGGTAAGAAATATGTATGTGCATGGTTATCCTCTTTATTCTTTTAATTGTACTACATAAATATAAGCATGATGAAATCACATGTCACGGTAAATCAGAAGTTTATTGGTACAAGAAAATAAAAATAATTCATGTCATAGTAAACCAGAAATTTACTAAATCAAATAGCCCATGACATGGTAAACTTGAAGTTTACTAGTATAAATAATTTTATTAGTCGGCATGAGCGATTTGACCATCCCGATTCAAATATAATCTGCAGATTGAGTATTTGACATATATTGAAGAACTAGAAGATTCTTCAATAATTTATTTTTGTTGTTTGTTCTCATGACAAGTTGATTATACTAGCTAATGTTGGGATTGGATTCCCTAAATTCTGGGGGGGAAATACAAAAGGTGAATATGGGTCCATTCACATGTTATGATCTTCTTTAAATAGATGTATTGATAAGACGGTCACATGTACGTTTATCGTCACCGCAGTTTGACATATGCAAAATTACTTGATCAAAATAATTGAGTTGAGAGCACAACTTTCAAATTATGTAATCAATATAATTCATCTTGTTAACGCTGATTTATATCCAAGTTGATTTAGAGCTGAATGCCTCCGATAAATAGCTAAATCATTGCTGATGAGAACAAAGCTTCACGTGTTCATCTGAAATATGATATATTGCATACAACAACATTTGTATACTTCAAACCAATAAATTATGATAATTTCTCCCCTCACAATTGGTTCAGGGTCAGAAATCGAATATTTCCATGTAACAATTTTTATGTATGGTATATAATTAATTAATCTATCATGATGCAACAGATGGATTCCCTCAAAGAAGATCGGATATGTGTTTAGTTTTTCTAACATAGGGGGGAGAATAAGCATCTAAGAAATATGTTATGAATTATAATTGGTATGATCCTCATTCAAAGACAATTCAAGTCAAGTGCTAGAAGTATTTGCTGACCCAAAATTAATTTCTAATTCAGCTGCAATATGCTTCTATTAAATTAATGTTCATGAAGGACAGAGTCTACAACATGCATGAAGCGTGATAGGCCAATCAGTTTCAAATAAATAATCCTTTAAAGGGGAGTGGAGCAAATGACCAAAATAGTTATAATAAGGAAGCAATGTGCTCTTGAACAGCATACGACATAACATTATATTAAAATCTCATGAGAGATTTAGGTACCTAAAAAAATGAAAGTGATGAGATCTCAATAAATTATGTCAAATTGAGATCGATACAAATGATCTATCATCGTCTATATCTTTGGTACAATATAGCGTAATATTGCAAAAGATTGAGGATCTGAATTCTACATCTATAAAGCATGCTAACGTAGACATTATTATCAAGTGAAATAATGCATTTTAGTAGGCTTCAAGCTTATTGGACCTGCAGTTCTGACAACAGAAAATGTCACGCATTTATATATTAATGTATATTGTCACCTGATAAAAATTTATATGAAAATTCTTGAAGAATTATAAATGTCTAAAGCATATACATATTCTAAAAATTAGTTCATAATTCTTATATGGATTAAATCAAGCAAATTGAATGCAATTTATCATCATGAGTACCCATTGACTAAGGGTACACATGACTCTATTATTCTTACTTCTTTGTGAGTGTAAATTGATTACTTGAATATTATTCGAATTCTTGAAGAGTTTTCAAAGGCAATAGATTATCAGCTGAAAGAAGTTGAAATGAGAAACTTGCGGAACTCTTTTGTCTTGAAGTGTCATATATTTATGCAATTGATGCATTTATATATTTTGCTATGCCTATAAGGGATTACAGTCATATGATGTTGTTCTACATGACAGTCAAATCATATAAGATAACATATGTTTATAAAGCAAGTCATGGATGCACTTGGAGTGATTTCAACAATATTATATGTCGATGCAACTCTATCCAAAGACTGAAAACGCAACTGCATACATAATCCAACTAAAGGGATGATTCATAAAAGGAAATAGAACGAATCATGTTTTACCAAAAAAATTCTTCACACGAACTCCAGAAGAAAGATGATATCAACGTGCAAAAGATTTGTTCGAGTGTATTTATTCACCAAGTCTCTACCAACTACAATTTTCGAGAAAATGGTACACTGGATTAAGAAATGAAAATTCAAACTCTTAAATTGGAGTTCTCATCGGGGGGAGTTAATACGTGTTGCACTCTTTTTCCCTTTCAAGGTTTTTGTCCCACTGGATTTTCTTTATAAGATTTTTAATGAGGCAACCAAAGAGCGTATTATTAGAAATGTGTACTCTTTTTCTTTCACTAGAATTTTTCCACTGAATTTTTTCTATTAAGGTTTTAATGAAACACATTGTCTACCAAATAGACATTCAAGGAGGAGTGTTCTAACGGAATTCGTCATTTTGTTCAGTAAACGGAAAGCAGTTTCGGACCATTTTGAGTAATTTTAATATCATTATGCGAGGATCAAAAGCATGATAGCTGAGAAGACAACATGAGACATAGAATTCGACTCTGTAAATGTGCAGTACTTTAAAATAACAATATCATATGCCAATATCCTAATATTGATAAAGCTTAAAGGTTAGTTGTTTTTCCTTTTTTTGCGAAACTTAAGGGATCATGTACTCATGACCAACAAATGAGGAATTACCAACACTTTGAAACAAATGAGGAATTACCAACAAAGATTTGCTCACCATAAAGGTTAGCTGAGCAGGAATGGCAGCATTAAGTATAATAGAGGCTTCCAAGAACCACCAAGGTCAAGAGACACAGGTGAGACCCGATGCTTAAGCTGTTCATACCTGACAAATTATCCAACTACTTTAAAGGTAAAATTTAACACGCTAAACTATAGAGACGATTCATAAAAATGGCCTCCAATAAGACGATTTATAAATAAGTTTTTCTTATTAGGGGAGAGTTTGATAGAGAATATCAAACCGTGAAAATGCTTAATTATTTGACTCTTTTTCGGATCCCGTGTATAGCAGGAGATTAGTGCATCGAACTGTTATTAAGTGGAAACAAAATTTAAATATCTTTTTCACATGCTATAGCTTATTAAAATATCTCTAGTTCCTGCCAGGTAAAACTAACTTATGCATACATTACAATTAAACTTTACGCTTATCAAGCAACAAAGTATTACCATAAGAATTTTGTTGAATTGAGCTCATTCTTTAAATATTTTATTAAGTGGGAACAAAATTTGAAGATCACCCCCATCTTATTTCTGCAATTTATACAAACTAGAGGAATATAATTAAAGTTTTCTCGAAAACGGCCATATGGTGCAAATTGTCCAATTCAAGGCCACGGGTTACATGGATAATTAAGCCCAACTTGGATGGCAGGTGCACTGGGTTCAGAAATTTCCTTTGGGACCCAAACAAGAGGATCACTTTTCCTGGGCCATTGAAAAGGGCCCATATAACTATGCTATCCTTGGGAAACAAAACAAAACAAGAAACTCCAAGTACCTCAGTTGTTTAAGGAAGAATTTGCACGATTTGCTCTTCAAATGGGCTGGTCTTTAATTTTTGTCCTCTAGTAAATGAATTTATGCCTAGTGAGACATAAGTTTTTTAAGGACAAAAATCACGTGGAGCATAACTCTTGTAATATTATGATTAGGGGTGCAAAAAATCGGTCCGGACCGAAAAAATGGACCGGACAGGACCTGTTTGGACCGGACCGAACCGGACCGAATTTTTCGGTCCGGTCTTCGGTCCTTTGAAATATAAGTTTCGATTTTCGGTCCGGTCCGGACCGATTTTTTTATTTATTTTTTATTTTTTTATAATATATATAATTTATATAATTCCTAATATATATAATAATATATAATTTCTAATATATATTGAATTATATAATTCATAATATATATAATTCCTAATATATATAATTCCTAATATATATAATTCCTAATATATATAATATATATATATATATATATATATATATATATATATATATAATTTGTCGGGTTAAGGGCCCTTTATTTTTTAAAAAAATTGAATTTCCAATACTGAAATTGACATTCTCGGACACATTACCACAAAAAATTTACGTTGAAATCTATTGTACATCGCGAGATATTTAAATTTGAAAAGGAGAAAAACGTAACGATTTGGGGTAAAAGTGAAATTGATTGGCAAGACGGATGTTTTTTGAGAAATTGGCTGCTCCAAACTGCTTTAGCTGTTTGTCCGACCCTATCTCGAAAATATACGCGAAATAAAAAAAAATAGATCAAACGGACGTTCGAGCGCAAAGTTATGACCATTTAAAGTTTCACTAATTTACAACTTATATTTGATATGTCAATACGTCCGGGTTATTTGGCTGGGGAGGGTTGATTGGGGATCTTGTTTGGGGGAGGGTGGGGATTCGGTCGATGGCCGGGCCGGACCAAAATGACCGGGCCGAGACAGAGAAATTCGGTCGATGAAGACCGGGACCAAAATGACCGGGACGGAGAGAAATTCGGTCCGGACAATCCGACTGTTCGGTCCTCGGTCCGGTTCGGTCCGTTCCGGTTTTAACCTTTTGTGCATCCCTAATTATGATGCGAAAATATAAATTTATGTCCCGCAAAAAATTATTTATCAGGACAAAACTAAAAGACATAAGTCCTTCAAATGGGTTGGTCTTTAATATATATGTGTGTATGTATACACACATTGTCACACTGGAATTTAGGTATATTTCAACTTTAAATTTTGAATCTAAATCAATTCAATTCACCTCCAACTTTTTGCTTCATGCGTTTTCAACAAATTCCAATTACACCCAATCAAAATATAACTAGTAGTAAGAATTTTCAAATTTCTAATTGAAATGCTTTAAATGACTCTTTGATGGTGATTTTTCAATTATTCTTCAAATTAAAGATTATTAACGATATATGTGTATATGGGCTAGTACTTTTTTTTCCAATTTTAACCCAGTGTTAAACCAAAATCAAATGATCCAAATCATTGTTTTAAGAGGTGGGGGCACGAGGCGAGGTGTAAGTCCCGAGATATTAGGTGTAAGTAGGGTTGTTATCGGAGGTGTTTTATGCAACACGGAGGCGAGGCGTAAGTCCCGAGATATGAGGTGTAAGTAGGGTTGTTATCGGTCAGGTCCGGTCCGGGTATCGACATATCCGGACTGATAAAATTACCGGTCCAGATCCGGACCGAACCGACAAGGTATCGGTCCTGAATGAGATCCGGGACCGGACCGACACCTTATCGAGTGGGTACTCGGTCCATACCGATAAGTTTTTTTCTGAACTGTGGGCCTTATTGATTGCCCATTGACATAATCAAGGTAAGTATGTTACAATGAAGCTCCGTAATGTTATTTTATAGCCTCCAGATCTTGCTTTCATTCTTTTTAAGCCAATGTGGGAACACATTTTTTTTTCTCTTTTTTCTGTTTCAGCCGATGTGGGATTCCAACTCTTTTCACAAAAATTAACTCAAATAGGTCTCCATTTCATTTTATGATGAGGCTATATTCTCTCCATATCTCAAACATCAGAAGGATTCAACTAGAACTTGCTCATTATATACAATATTAATGAGTATATTCATCCATTATTTGTCTTAAGATAATTTATCGTCAATTTTTTTTTTTGGAATAACTAGTACTAGATCAAGAAATATGTGAAAAATTAAAGAAATGTGAATTATAGAAGATTTTTTTTCACAAATGAACTAGTAAAAGTAAAAATTTATAATTGCAGTTATTCAATCAGCATATAAAAGGTACTACGATCAAATTATGTTCAAAGTTCTCTTTTTGTGTTTACTGCATATGGAAGTCATTACGTGAAATAAGTTGTTCTAAATGCCTTACCCAATTTTTGTTTCTTGCCATTATTTGTTGGATATGAGATACCCCCTCAGGTTCAAAATAAATGTCCACTTAATATTTAATACTCTTTAAAAAAATACTAACTTAAAAAAAAAGGTAATTTGACTAAGTAATTAAAATAATCCAACATTAGGGAATATTATAATTAAATATAATTAGAGCTCGGTCCGAGTAATTTTTTGATACTCGTATTCTTATCGTTAACTTTTCGATTCGAGTATCGGTCCGGGTTTACCAGTCCGGGTTTACTAGTCCGGTTCTCGGGTAATTATCGGAAGTATCCGGACCGCTAACAGCCCTAGGCGTAAGCCCTGAGGCATGGGGTGTAAGTTGTAGAGAATGAGGAGACGAGATCAGTGATACCACCCACAGTCCTCGATTATGCCGGATCTGACCGGAAAAAGCCAAAAACCCGTCGGAATTTTTGATTTGGTCGACCGGACGATTGGCTTGGAATGAAAGGTCGTGGTTGGGTGCAAAATGTTAGCATGAGGACGACGAGTCTGCTGGTACCCTTCACACGCGCCAATTAGACATGAGTTTGTCGGAATTTACAAAACTATTTATGATAGTGTTGTTTTCTATGAGAGTTGAGTTCTTTATTTATATATTTTTAAAAAAATCACTAAAGCATGAACTATAAATATCATTACACTAATAATAAAAATCATAATCTAAAGCAAAAATATTTTTAAAACAACAGAAAAAAAGTTAATGTCCGGGCTTATGCTTTTATGCCTGAAGCTTACGCTTTGACACCCGGCACTTACGCCCCAAATTCTAGGGCGTACAACCTATGAATCTACGCCTTTCATTTGCGTCCCGAAACATTTTTGATACACCCCGCCCCGAGGCAATCCCGAAACTCACCCCGAAAACACCTCTCAAAACAGACTGATCCAAATTAGAGCGTGTAATTTTCACAAGCTAGGGAAACAATATTGTCATTATTGTTAGACTTCATCAAAAAGATAAATCACTCTCAAACAAATACCTTGATGGTGAAATCTCATGTCAACTTTGTGGTCACAACTCTGTTTATTTTTCTTTTACTCTTATTATGTAACGTGTCACATGCCTCCAAGAAATGAATAAATGAAGTACAATGCCGCTGATGTAGTTAATTTTATCTTTTACAAGAAGGTGTTATGTCCTGTGTTCAAAATCAGAAAAACAGAAATCAACAACTGGAAACAAAAAAAATCAGAAATTGAAAAAATAATGCAGAAAGTGAGATAATATCCGAGACCACAGAATTCACTGTGTGTCCTTAAGGAATTTAATCTCCTCACTGTACCCGAGGTTATGGATTACTTCCTCCCAGGATAAAACGGATATACATGTCGCAGGAGTGACGGTACGTCAAACGCCTACAACTTCGACGAACTCAAATTTGGCAATGAAACACAGTAAGACTCGATAGTTTTATTTCTGGAAAAAGAATGCAGAATTTGCAATGCAGAAAAAAATCCAGTGATCTAAAAATGAGGCATTGCCTTAGTTTATATAGCCTCGAAAGTGCATGTTCAGAATAGGCAGGTTGGTGACTGTTCGGAAAGGCCTTTGCCTTTTCAGAAATCAAAATAAGAACGTTGGGAGTTTTAATTTATTCAGCGAAAATTTAATTAATTACCAATTAATATTTTTTCACGGAAATAAACAAAATAATTTCAGAAAATGAAGAATGAAATTAAATAAATTTGGTCCAAAAAAATTATCAATCAATCGGATCATTTGACCAAATCCGAATCCGAATCCGAATCCGAATCCGAATCCGAGCCGAGCGACGACGACGGCGCGAGGGGAGTCCCTCTTCTCAACCCTTTAAGAGCTAGAGAAAGTGTTTTCTAATATAAGCACATAACTTTCCCTTTCTACCACCAATGTGGTACAAAACTCCTTTTCAAAGGAAAACTTCATTTTCCTTCCATTGTCCTCCATTTCTCATTCACACCAACTTAGCTAGCTTCAATCATTAACTAGCTTTAACAATCCCCACATGAATGGGAATGGCTATATGATGAAAAACATGCATGACAAAAAAAAATGTGTGATTCGTAAGCAAGGATTAATCACATATGGATAAGTAAAATTCTCTTTGAACTCTCCGTAGTGAACATATGTCGGATATACTCGGTCAATCGGTAGATTTGATATCTTTGAACCGTCGAGCTTTGGTGTATACCTAGACAACCACATGTCACACAATTAACCCTTTGACCGTCTTTGGTTCTCATTGTTTTGTTCGTTTCAGTCATGAACACTACCTGGTTCATAAGTGTGTAGTTAATTGGCCTTACATAATTCTCCTTGAATCGGCTTACACTTCACACTTACATAGGTGATTCCTAAATGTGTCATCTCGTAGATACACTATTTGATATACCCCGTACCAAACTTAGAAACCATTAAAAAGCCATAATGTTTTATCCTGGTACTGAACATTGTCTCATCACGAGAATTGACCAAAAAGTTATTGTGACAATGTTGAACCGTCATCAATGACTTTGTTTGATTTCTTTGAACCTAGATCTTGGGATCTCCAGTCTTCTAGGTAGAGTTATCGTCACGACGACTTGTCCTCGGCCATAGTATCATTCCCCTCGATGATCTTTCAACCACCTCTCTAGTTAGGCCTTTAGTTAGTGGATCCGACACATTATCTCTTTACTTAACATAGTCAATTGTGATAATTCCACTAGAGAGTAGTTGTCTAACGGTATTATGTCTTCGTCGTATGTGACGAGACTTTTCGTTGTACATAACGCTCCCGGCTTTTCCAATTGCCGATTGGCTATTGCAATGTATGCATATAGGAGCCAACGGTTTGGGCCAAAATTGAATATCTTCTAAGAAATTCCGGAGTCATTCAACTTCTCCACCGGCTTTGTCTAAAGCTATGAACTCAGATTCCATTATAGAGCAGGCGATGCATGTCTGTTTGGATGACTTTCAAGACACTGTTCCTCCACCTATGGTAAAAATATATCCACTTGTGGATTTAGTTTCAGTTGAATCGGTGATCCAATTTGCATCATTGTATCCTTCAATAACTGCAGGTTACCTGTTATAATGTAAAGCAAAGTTTTGAGTATGTTTCAAATACCCCAAAACTCGTTTCATTGCCAGGCAATGATTTTGGTCGGGATTACTAGTGTAGCAACTTAGTTTACTTATAGCACACGCGTACATTTCATGATATACATCAAACTTCCCAACACTCTGGCATAATTCAATTGAGAATGACTTTCACCTTTATTCTTTGCAAGGGCAAGGTTCATATCAATTGGCGTTTTTGCACCTTTAAAGTCCAAATACTTGAACTTTTCAAGTACCTTTTCAATATAATGAGATTGAGACAATGCTAGACCATGAGGAGTCTTATGGATTTTTATTTCCAGAATTAAATCGGCAACTCCTAAGACTTTTATATCAAACTTACTAGCAAGCATGCGCTTATTAGCATTTATGTTAGCAATGTCGTTACTCATTATCAACATATCATCCACGTACAAACAAATAATGATGACATGGTTCGGAGTGTTCTTAATGTAGACACATTTATCACACTTATTTATCTTGAATCCATTTGACAGTATCGTATGGTCAAATTTTGCATGCCACTGTTTGGGTGCTTGTTTTAGTCCGTAAAGAGACTTAACAAGTCGACACACATTCTTCTCTTTCCCTGGAACTACAAACCCTTCAGGTTGTTCCATGTAAATTTCTTCCTCTAACTCTCCATTTAAGAAAGCTGTTTTCACATACATTTGATGGATTTCAAGACCGTACACGGCGACTAACGCTATTAACACCCGAATAGATGTAATCCTCGTTACCGGCGAGTATGTATCAAAGTAATCAAGAACTTCTCGTTCTCTAAACCCTTTAACAACTAGTCTTGCCTTATATTTATCAATAGTACCATCATATTTTATTTTCCGCTTGAAAATCCATTTGGAACCTAAAGATTTATTCCCTGGAGAAAGATTAACCAATTCCGAAGTATGGTTGTTCAATATGGATTCTATCTCACTATTGATTGCCTCTTTCCAAAATTGAGCTTCCGATGAAGACATAGCTTCGTTGAAAGTTCGAGGCTTATTTTTCAACAAAAATGTTAGAAATTCTGGTCCAAAGGAAGTAGACGTCCTTTGACGTTTGCTGCGTCTTGAATTTCCCTCATCAGGAACATTTTCCTTTGTTTCTTCCCGAAGTCGTTTAGATTCTTTGCTAGACGACTCACATTCCATTTTATACGGATATATGGTTTCAAAAAAGTTAGCATTATCTGATTCAATTACCGTATTCACTTGAATGCCGGGATTTTTTGATTTGTGAACCAGAAATCGATATGCCTTACTATTTGTGGCATATCCTATGAAAACACAATCAATGGTTTTAGGTCCTATTTTTACCCTTTTGGGTTTAGGAACTTGCACCTTGCCAAACACTCCCACACTTTGAAGTATTACAAATTGGCTTCCTTCGTTTAAACTTTTCATATGGAATAGATTTTGTTTTGCTATGGGGCACTCGATTGAGTATTCGTCTAGCTGTTAGAATAGCTTCCCCCCACAAGTTATGGGGTAAATCATAACTTATTAACATGACATTCATCATTTCTTTCAGTGTTCTATTTTTTCTTTCCGTAATTCCGTTTGATTATGGCGAGTAAAGGGCAGTTGTTTGATGAATAATGTCATATTCCAAACATATTTGTTCAAAAGGAGATTCATATTCACCGCCTCTGTCACTCCTTATCATTTTAATCTTTTTGTTAAGTTGAGTCTCAACTTCAGTTTTGTACTGCCTGAATGCTTCAATTGCTTTATCTTTACTATTAAGTAAATAAACGTAGCAATACCGCGTACCATCGTCAATAAAAGTTATGAAGTACTTTTTTCCACCGCGAGATGGGATTGACTTCATGTCACAAATATCTGTATGGATTAAGTCTAAAGGATTTGAATTCCTTTCAACTGACTTATAAGGATGTTTAACATACTTAGATTCACACAGATTTGACATTTTGATTGATTGCATTCAAACTTCGGCAATACTTCCAAATTAATCATTTTTCACAAGGTTCTATAATTGACATGTCCTAAACGTGAATGCCATAAATCATTTGACTCAAGCAAATAAGACGAAGCAGAAACTTTATTATTATTAGCAACGACCATTATATTCAGTTTGAAAAGGCTCTCTGTGAGGTAACATTTTCCTATGTACATCTCGTTCTTACTTATTACAACCTTGTCAGAAACATAAACACACTTAAAATCGTTCTTCACTAAAAGTCTGGTAGATACTAGATTTTTCCTAATTTCAGGAACATGACAGACGTTGTTGAGAGTCACCACCTTGCCAGAGGTCATCTTCAGCAGTATATTTCCATAACCTTCAATCTTGGACGTTGAAGAATTTTCCATATATATGGTTCGTCGGGCCCGACGGGAACATATGAAGCAAAGGCTTCTCTAACATCACAAATTTGGCGAGTGGCGCCAGAGTCAATCCACCACTCTTTCAGATTTCCCACTAGGTTGCACTCAGACAACATAGCGCACAAGTCATCAACCTCCTCGTTTGTTTCAACCATATTAGCATTGTCACGACCCGAATCTGGGCCCGTGACTGGTGCCTTACCCCGGGCACCCTAGTGATACAACATCAGAGTAATCAGCGGAACATAAAACACATACATGAAACAAATGAAGTACAAAGCGATGTCGAGGAAAACTTGTCTTTCGGCGTATATATAAATAACAACTCCTACAAATGAGCAGTTTAATCCTTTTTACAACCCCGCCACATGATTACTACGGACTTAAGAAATGATACGACAACAATGGCGGGGCGGGGCCCGCCATACCACGAATGTAAATACCTACAACGACGGGACTATACGAAGATAAGCCTCGGAGAAACGGAGCTTTCCAACAATGACTGTGACCCTAGAGCGAGGATCAACGGCGGTGTACCTTTACTGCGGCGTGAGCGGCCCCGAAGGAGTCGATACAACGGTACCAAGTATGTGGCGAAAATAAATCGTAAATGAAATCATAGTAGTCTATATAAAGCGGGAGACATGTATGATAACCAACTACGATTCCTGATAAATAGCGATCATGTCAAGTCGTGGACTCACGCCAAAGTTATCAAAATAAAACCGTGCGGGCAGTGCGAAGGCATAGCCGACTACTAAGACCCACGATACCAAAAATACCACAAATCGTATCCCGAGGTCTTTCTAGACCGCACCATGATCGAAGGCGGCCACTCGCGCAATATCAATGTCGCGTCTATCCACGAACTCTCGCGACTCGCATAGGTCACCCGAGACCGCGTAGGTATTCTCGAATCACGGTCCTGCATCGCTGAGGTATACCCGCATCGGCGGCTAACCTCGGTATCCGCCTAGGCTCCGCGGCCGCATAGTCTCAAAGACCGCGTAGTCTCAGCAGACCGCGTAGGAATCCCACATCGGGCTAAACACCGGAATGATCAATCCCGAGCTACCGCGCTCGCGTAGTCACGGATCGCATAGGCCGTATAGACCGCGTCGGGTGGCAAGCCCTCGGTATAATAAGTCGAGGGTATGTGATACAATAACGATCAACGGGCTTAACGCTTTGACAACGTAAGCACAACAAGAGTGACCACTTTACACAATAATCACAAGATACTAACACACGTAGCATCCTAACATGCTTACTTATCAAATCAACAAGAAAGTATTACAAGGTTATCACAAACCAATACAATCAAGTTATTCACACAAGGTACTTTCTACTAACAAGTTGTACCTATCCCCAAAGTACTTCATACATTAAATCTTTAAAAGATCGTTACTTCACAAAACCACACAATACCGTAGTATATGAAAATAGAGTGATTATCTTTTTAGAGTAACTCAATTACTTCTCTTTGTAAAATCAAGTAGCCATTCTTTTCCAATGTTCAAGTTTGCCTTTTTAGAAAGGTTTCGTAGTTCATAGTCTTATTCATTTAAGAATATAATTCTCCTTTAAACTATCCGAGAAACATAAGTCTTATATGTGAGTAGGATATTCTTGTTTATAACAATCTTATTACAATGACCATGTTCTAGGAAATATCATTTTGTCTCATCTTAGCTTACATGCGGATGGAAGTTTCTCTTGGTTTTAATAATACTTAATCACAAAACATTTCCTTTTATTAACGCAGCAGATGGTTTGTCGATGCATTCGATTTCGAAATCAAGAAAACATTCTTAAGCGTTATTACCTAACTTCCCATAAAGCTAGTATAACTCTTAAGTTTTCAAAAACCAAGTATTACTTCTCTTTCGAAATGATTCAAAAATCTTTTGAAATACTTCAAGTTCTTTATTAACACATAACAAGCCGCTTATAGTTCAAATCGATTACCTTTTAAAACCACAAGTATTTTCTTACCAACATAAAGTTTGTTATAACCAACTTCTCATAAAGCGTTATAACACTTTATGTTTTAAACCAATCAAATACATTTAGCACGTATGCGTCACCGTACTACATAGTTCACACATATCATGCTAGAAGAGATAGGAAGAGGTTCACATACCTCGCGACGATTATCGACTAATAGCAAACGCTCAAGTACTTTAACCGTTGGCTACTCCTTTAAGCCAAGTAGATCGCGCACACGTAGTACTTGAACCTATAAGGCCACGGCGCTTATTAACATTTAGATCCGCCGTATAACATTCTAGAAAATTGGCAACACCTCACCCCATGGCGGCGTAAATCTCCTCCTCTATCGGTAGGCTACGAAGCCAACGGGGGTTATACGTTAATCGGACGTGCACAATTCTACCTACGTAAAAGCTACGCAAGTCTCATGTCTGATCCTATGTAAATCTGATTCGATCTCTTCTTTCGAAAAAGGTTTCTTATTATTCAGCTTAAGTCAAAAGACATTGCGATAACAACGTTCGATACTATATATAGTATACTTCAACTATATAATCTAACAACATGTAATTTCCAATTACAATAGGGACAAGATATTTACCTCGATAAGCCCATAATTATCCGAGTTTAAATGTCGATCCCGAGCAAGGTTTAGCTCCTACTCGTGCGCTCAGGCCGCTCCAAACAACCCTTAGAAGTTTTAACCAACTTCTACTTAATACTCCAACTAACTATGGATATTTTCCTTAGGGTTTCGGTTTTGTGGTGAAGGGAAGTATAATAGTATTTACGGGCTTTTTGTAAGGTATAACCTTAGAATACTACAAGGTATATGGCTAAGGTAATTTGGGCATTATAACAATACTTTTGAGAGTATTTCTAACAAGAGGGGTATTATACGAAGACAATCGGGCTGGGGGTACACTCGACTAGCACCACCTGGGGGGTGCTCTCGGTTGAGGGAGGCCTCTACGAACTCAACACAAGGGAGGGAGAAGGAGAGCTTTCAAGACTTAGGCAATTTTGTGGATGAATTAGTCTTCAAAGGGGTGGGTATTTATAGGTCAGTGAAGGCCAACCAATGGCGAGATCTTGCCAAGTGCAAGGCAAGTGTAGGGCGAGATCTTGCCAAGTGCACCTTATCCATCTACCACCAAAATATCCTACCAACCCCGACCAAACAATGGCCATTCGGCGACCCCTTTACGCCCAAGGTGTTCCAATGAGAGGGTGACAAGTGTGGCCTCTTGTTGGTCCAAAATGTTTCGTCTCTCGGAAAAATCCGCAAAATTAAAAATGACATAGCGGAAATTCCCTACGAAAGTCGTGAAACGTTTAGTCGAAAAACGACTCTAATCGGGTGTTGTGAACAAAAGAATTCGCAAGCCTAAATCACAAGTTCAAATTTTTCTACGTGCGCCCCACGTACATACTCTGGAAATACGGGGTATAACATTCTCCCCTCCTTAGAAACATTCGTCCTGAATGTTCCTTCTAAGTCTCAAAACAAACGCGCGCCAGTATAGTCTTCACTACTATACTTACGAGGACAAACACATCACATGGCCACCAAACAAGCTGCGCAAAATGCTTACATCCAAGTCCACTGGAAGCACTCTAACATCATAAAGCATACCACTTTTGTCACTTTGCGCGAGGTTCTAGTGTCACTCGGCGACCCAACAAATGGTACCGGCTGCGTCGATCATGAAGATGTCGTGCATTCGAACTCTTACCACATTTACGATCGCTTGATATCAAAACTCGGGTTATCATCTTCAACTTGGTCATCATTAGTAGGAATACTGCGGATGGATCTCCGATTTCCTTCTCGAACATAACACGAAGATGGGCCGCTTGCCTCTAAGTCGGACGGCAAATGCTAACATATAGGCAACGGCCTATTCTTCACATGAACTCAAAGGCCCAAAGTAACTCGGGCTAAGTTCCTCTGTATTCCAAAACTCGTCACACCCAACCCGGGTGGTACTTTAAGAAGACCGACCGTCGGCACGAACTCTAAGCGTCGTCGCCGATTATCCGCGATTTCTACGAGTGCGGAACCTCTTCTAGACAAGCTTTACTCTACCCACCGTCTGCTGGAACAAGCCTGAACCAACTATCTGAATCCTGCCATCATCGAACCAATCGACCGGCGACTCACACATCCGCCCCTACAAGGCTTCATAAGGCGACACGAACACCGAAATGGTAGCTTAAACACTCCTTCAACAGGAGACAACAATTCTCGCAACTATCCTCGAAATCGAACAACGGCCGAGGCGAATGTGGTCTCGAGACTTACTTGAGTTCCTAACCTTGCACGGTAAAACCTCCGGAAAAGCAGTAGTAACACGGGCTCCACTGCGACATAAGGTGAAGGTAGGCACCTCGTGCGACCTTACAACCTTTACGATATATCATCTCGCATAACCTCTGCCGAGTAAGCGGTCTTTGCTGAAGACAACACGGTGACCTCGCCGGCCCACTCTCGGTCGAATCGTCCATGAAATCGTCGTTGGTTAACTAAACTCGGGCCTAACACCCTCGTGACCTACCACAAGCGGGACCACCACAACCGACCCCACCAACATGCGCGGGTTGACCCGGCGTGGCCTCAACCCGACCCGGCAGCGCGGCGCTAGCTCGCGAAGGAAAATTCTCACTAATCACGTTACGAAAACCTAGCGGTCTTCTTAGCTCAACTACCCTCTTTCATTCCACACTACTCAGGGACTAATCCCACAAACATAACTCGCGTGCACTATGCACTCCTATAAGGGTCAAACATAAACAATACATCTTTTACTCGAGATGGCCTTACCTCTAAGGTCTCTACGTATAACACTCTAAGGCTCACACTTTCTCTATCCCCCAAATCTTACTTGGTTAACTAACCAAGATTTCTAATCACCATTTACACAATGCTATCGAATATAACACTTAAGGTATACTCACCTTATCACACATACTAAACCACAGAGGGTTAAAGATATACACGAATCTCTTCTTTACTCCCTTAGTCGTCTAATCAAACACGCCGTAGGCGCATAGCTAAGGAAGATGACGAACTACCCACCGATCTGAAGGCTAAGTCCTCCGCAAGGACACTCTTTCGACATCGGACCACGGCGGTCATAGTACAACAAGTACCAACTAAAAGCGACATTCTCGAGATGGCGCTGCGCGGCTGTGAACACCGAGAAAAAGCGAATCGGATATGGCCGAACGCCCGTGTGGCGTGAGCGGAAGCTCGAGCTCGACCAACTCCTGCGTACCGAACGTCACGAACCTGTGGAGGACCTTTCTGACCGGTGGATGCGCATGTCTGATCTGGCTTGGTGAGGCGACTCGCCTCGAAAGTTACCAAAGGGCCTTGCTCGGCCTCTTCTGCTCGCCGTTAACCCGTCGATCTACGTTTCTCGGCTGCTGCGCATAAGCCCGCATACGAGCCATGCTCGCTAATCGAAGAACTTACTTTTGCACAACCGTTGATATTCATCAAGACTCGCGATACATCGGTATACTCTCGGTAGTCAAATCCATAGTTAATGTGGTCGCCTCGGAAATCTATATTCTCTGTTCGGTCGT
The DNA here is from genome assembly GCA_029844215.1 of Przewalskia tangutica. Taxonomy (NCBI): domain Eukaryota; kingdom Viridiplantae; phylum Streptophyta; class Magnoliopsida; order Solanales; family Solanaceae; genus Przewalskia; species Przewalskia tangutica. The sequence goes on along the minus strand of CM056726.1, from coordinate 118,855,269 downwards.
GGGCGAAGGTTCAAATATCATGGTCGCGATAGGAGCTGCTGCCGCTAAACTCTTGGGGCTAGTGGCGTCGCAGAACTCCCGAATGAAGCACCCAGGTGATAATTGGAGTGCGTGCCCACGTAACCCTCAGTACTTACTCGCGGCTCCTCCGCTTGCGCCTCACGGGCGGGTTGCCTACGCGGAGGCATAGCGGTAAGGAAAGAAATACGTTAGAGGTCCACTTACAACACGGCTCTAAGGCACGATCGAGTGAGAAGAATAGAAACCAATCCTAAATATCCTATAGCCTCACGATTATTGGTGTGGTGCACAACACACGATAATCAATACTCATTGGATACGGTCAGTAGACACTTTCCGAGGATTAATCGCTCACGATACCACTTTGTCACGACCGAATCGGGCGTGTTGGTGCCTTACCGGGCACCCTAGTGATACAACATCAGTAATCGGAACATAAAACACATACATGAAACAAATGAAGTACAAACGATGTCGAGGAAAACTTGCCTTTCGGCATATATATAAATAACAACTCCTACAAATGAGCAGTTTAATCCTTTTTACAACCACGCCTTGCAAGATTACTACGGACCTCTAAGAAATGATCGACAACGATGGCGAGACGGGGCCCCGCCATACCACGAATGTAAATACCTCTGACGGCGGGACTATACGAATAAGCCTCGGAGAAACGGAGCTTTCCCAACAATGACTGTGACCCTAGGCGAGGATCAACGGCGGTGTACCTTTACTGGCGTGAACGCGGCCCGAAGAAGTCGATCTGCAGTACAGTATGTGGCCCGAAAATAAATCGTAAATGAAATCATAGTAGTCTATATAAAGCGGGAGACATGTATGATAACCAAACTACGATTCACAATAAATAGCGATCATGTCAAGTCGGGGACTCACGCCTCAAAGTTATCACAATAAAACCGTGCGGGCAAATGCGAAGGCATAGCCGACTACTAAGACCAGCGATGCCAAAAATACCACAAGCGTATCCAGGGTCTTTCTAGACGCACCACGATCGGGCGGCCACTCGCGCAATATCAATGTCGCGTCTATCCACGGAACTCTCGCGACTCGCGCATAGGTCACCCGGACCGCGTGAGGTATTCCTCGAATCGTGGTCCTGCACCGCTGAGGTATACCGCGTCGGGCGGCTAACCCTCGGTATCCGCCAGGCTCCGCGGCCCGCATAGTCTCAAAGACCGCGTAGTCTCAGCAGACCGCATAGGGAATCCCGCGTCGGGCTAAACACCGGAATGATCAATCCGGAGCTACTGCGCTCGCGTAGTCACAAGGATTTGCATAGGCCGTATAGACGCATCGGGTGGCAAGCCCTCGATGCAATAAGTCGAGGGTATGTGATACAATAACGATAACGCTTAACGTTTGACAACGTAAGCACAACAAGAGTGACCCCCTTACACAATAATCACAAGATACTAACACACGTAGCATCCTAACATGCTTACTTATCAAATCAACAAGAAAGTATTACAAGGTTATCACAAACCAATACAATCAAGTTATTCACACAGGTACTTTCTACTAACAAGTTCGAATTTTATCCCCAAAGTACTTCATACATTAAATCTTTAAAAGATACGTTACTTCACAAAAACCACACAATACCTGTAGTATATGAAAATAGAGTGATTATCTTTTTAGAGTAACTCAATTACTTCTCTTTGTAAAATCAAGTAGCCACATTCTTTTCCAATGTTCAAGTTTGCCTTTTTTAGAAAGGTTTCGTAGTTCATAGTCTTATTCATTTAAGAATATAATTCTCCTTTAAACTATCTGAGAAACATAAGTCTTATATGTGAGTAGGATATTCTTGTTTATAACAATCTTATTACTGACCATGATCAGGAAATATCATTTTGTCTCATCTTAGCTTCATGCGGATGGAAGTTTCTCTTGGTTTTAATAATACTTAATCTGTCAAAACATTTCCTTTTATTAGCTTATTGCGATGGTTTGTCGATGCATTCGATTTCGAAATCAAGAAAACATTCTTAAGCCGTTATTACCTAACTTCCCGTAAAGCTAGTATAACTCTTAAGTTTTCAAAACCAAGTATTACTTAACTTCGAAATGATTCAAAAATCTTTTGAAATACTTCAAGTTCTTTATTAACACATAACAAGCGATTATAGTTCAAATCGATTACCTTTTAAAAACCACAAGTATTTTCTTACCAACATAAAGTTGTTATAACCAACTTCTCATAAAGCCGTTATAACACTTTATGTTTTAAACCAATCAAATACATTTAGCGTATGACGTCTCACCGTACTACATAGTTCACACATATCATGCTAGAAGAGATAGGAAGAGGTTCACATACCTCGCGGCGATTATCGACTAATAGCAAAACGCTCAAGTACTTCCAGTCGGCTACTCCTTTAAGCCAAGTAGATCGCGCCACGTAGTACTTCAACCTATAAGGCCACAGCGCTTATTAACATTTAGATCCGCCGTATAACATTCTACGAAAATTCGGCACCTCCCCACACATGGCAGCGTAAATCTCTCCTCTATCGGGTAGCTACCAAGCCACGGGGGTTATACGTTTAATCCGGGCGTGCACAATTCTACCTCGCGAGAAAAGCTACGCAAGTCTCATGTCTGATACCCTATGTAAATCTGATTCGATACTCTTCTTTCGAAAAAGGTTTCTTATTATTCAGCTTAAGTCAAAAGACATTGCGATAACAACGTTCGACTATATATAGTATACTTCAACTATATAATCTAACAACATGTAATTTCCAATTACAATAGGGGACAAGATATTTACCTCGATAAGCCCATAATTATCCGAGTTTAAATGTCGATCTGAGCAAGGTTTAGCTCCTACTCAGTGCGCTCAGGCCAGCTCAAACAACCCTTAGAAGTTCTAACCAACTTCTACTTAATACTCCAACTAACTATGGAGATTTTCCTTAGGGTTTCGGTTTTGTAGTGAAGGAAGTATAATAGTATTTCGGGCTTTTTGTAAAGGTATAACCTTAGAATACTACAAGGTATATGGCTAAGGTAATTTGGGCATTATAACAATACTTTTGAGAGTATTTCTAACAAGAGGGGTATTATACGAAGACAACTAGGCTAGGGGTACACTCTGGCTAGAACCCCAGAGGGGTGCTCTCGGTCATGAGGGAGGCCCTCACCGAACTCAACACTGAGGAGGAGAAGGAGAGCTTTCAAGACTTAGGCAATTTTGTGGATGAATTAGTCTTCAAAGGGGTGGGTATTTATAGGTCAGTGAAGGCGACCAATGGCGAGATCTTGCCAAGTGCACCTTATCCATCTACCACCAAAATATCCTACCAACCTCGACGAACAATGGCCATTCGGCTAACCCCTTTCCGCGAGGTGTTCCAATGAGAGGGTGACAAGTGTCGCCTCTTGTTGGTCCAAAATGTTTCGTCTCTCGGAAAAATCCGCAAAAATTAAAAATGACATAGCGGAAATTCCCTACGAAAGTGGAAGCGTTTCGTCGAAAAACGACTCTAATCGGGTGTTGTGAACAAAAAGAATTCGGCCAAGCCTAAATCACAAGTTCAAATTTTTCTACGTACGTCCTTACGTACATACTCTGGAAATACGGGGTATAACAAGCATGATCCTTCTTCTTTTCCTTTTTCGGAGCACGACAGTATGCAATTATTCGATTTTTCCACAATTGTGGCAGTTTCTCTTGAATTTCTTCTTGTTGGGATAGTTCCTTGGTGCAGATGCCTTTTTTCTCTTTTTCAGATTAGTTGGGGGCAGTTTCAACAATATGTGCTCCCCATATGGTTAATCTCCCATTTGCCTTCTTCTCAACTGCCTTGTTATCTTCCTTGATTCTCAGCCGGACGATGAGATCTTCCAGTGTCATCTCATTTTGCTTGTGTTTCAAGTAATTTTTAAAGTCCTTCCATGAAGGAGACAACTTCTCTATCACTGCCGCAACTTGAAACGCCCCACTAATCACCAACCCTTCAGCGAGAAGATCGTGGATGATAACCTGCAACTCTTGAACTTGAGTAACAACAGACTTGTCATCTACCATTTTGTAGTCCAGAAACTTGGCAGCGATAAACTTCTTTAGTCCAGCATCTTTTGTTTTATATTTCTTTTCCAACGCATCCCATAGTTCTTTTGATGTTTCCACATTACTATAGACGTTGTAAAGATCATCCTCCAGTCCGCTAAGAATATAATTCTTGCACAAAAAATCTGAGTGCTTCCACGCCTCAGTTACAACAAAACGTTCATTCTCAGGTGTTGATTCCGGTAAAACTGGAACGACCTTCTTAATAAACTTTTGGAGGCTTAAAGTAGTTAAATAGAAGAACATCTTTTGTTGTCATCGTTTGAAATCAATTCCGGTGGATTTTCCAGGCTTCTCTGCCGGAGCCGGTGCTGGTGCAATACGACTGGAAGACGCAACATTGCTCGTAGAACCAACGTGAATTTGGTGTGGCGATGTGATGGCATTCAAATTTGGAGTCATGTCTCGTTTACGCAGAAACAATGAAAAATTTAATAAGCGGTGAAGACTTGAACCGAATCGGTTTAATGACAACAAATATAATACACAACAGTGAAGATTTTATTTCTTCAAACCGAATCAAGGTTACACAAACAGATTTCAAAATACTTGAAACGGAATGCAGTAAATTGTATGTTGTATAGTTGATGAAGTTTTTATATCTTCAAATCAAGTACCCATATGAGTAGAAAGTTATGAAAATTTTAATCTCAACCGGAGTAGAAAATCCGAAGATTTTAGTCTCCAAACAACATACAAGTTCGTTACACCGAAACATCAAACATACACGTTTTCTTTTTTTATTTTTATTTTCTGGAAAGCACTGTTTTATATTAAAGATTTTTTTTCCTGACAACGTTCTATAATCGTTAAAGAAGAACAAATGAACACATAAATAATTAATAAATTCCTTAAGCTTGTTATGCCCTGTGTTCATAATTAGAAAAACGGAAACCAACAACTGGAAACAGAAAAAACCAGAAACTGGAAAAATAATGCAGAAAGTGAGAAAATATCCGAGACCACAGAATTCACTGTGTGTCCTTAAGGAATTTAATCCCCTCACTGTATCCGAGGTTATGTATTACTTCCTCCGAGGATAAAACAGCTATACCTGTCGCAGGAGTGGCGGTACGTCAAACGCCTACGACTTCGACGAACTCAAATTTGGCAACGAAACACTGTAAGACTCGATAGTTTTATTTCTGGAAAAAGAATGCAGAATTTGCAATGCAGAAAAAAAAATCAGTGATCGAAAAATGAGGCATTGCCTCAGTTTATAACTTTATATAGCTTCAAAAGTGCCTGTTCAGAATAGGCAGGTTGGTGACTGTTCGGAAAGGCCTTTGCCTTTATAGAAAAAAATAAGAACGTTGGGAGTTTTAATTTATTCCGCAAAAAAAAAAAATTAATTACCAATTAATATTTTTCCGTGGAAATAAACAAAATAATTTCAAAAAATGAAGATTGAAATTAAATAAATTTGGTCCAAAAATATTATCAATCAATCAAATTCAAATCCGAGCCGAGCGACGACGGCGCGATGAGTCCGTCTTCTCAACCCTTTAAAAGCTAGAGAAAGTGATTTTTAATATAAACACATAACTTTCTTTTTCTACCACCAATGTGGTACAAAACTCCTTTTCAAAGAAATTTTGCTTTGAAATTCATTTTTCTTCCAATGTCCTTCATTTTTCATTCACACCAACTTAACTAGCTTCAATCATTAACTAGCTTTCACATAGAAGGAACTGAAGCTTTTCAACCATATTGTCAAGGATATCCCATTTTTTGAATTTATCTTTTGGCTCTTGCATTTAGTTAGAGTATTTGTGATAGAATTGATCATTCATTCATAGTAATAATGGATAGCGGGGTTTGAATGCACCAGCTTCACCAAAATGAAAGATTCCTCCATCTGCTGTTATATCCATCAATTTTTTTTTTAGTTTTCCACCCGTTGTTTGGTATTTGTATTAGAGCCTGATTATATTCAAATTCGCGTCGCGTAGGATCCTATTGGGGGCGCTCCCTACCAAGGATTTTTCATACCCACGGCTCGAATTCGAGACCTCTGATTATGAGAGGAGCTGCCCCATTCGCTGCACCACATCCTTGGGTGGTACCACAACCATAACTACTACTACTACTGGTACTATTTTATGGGTGTGTTCGGTATGAATGAAAATATTTTCTGAGAAATATTTTTTAATTTTTTCATATTTATTTTGATCAAAAAAATTGAAAATAGTTTTTTTTAGGAAAAAAAATTCCTTAAAAATAACCTTCTTGGGATTAAAGTGAGTTTGATTCTGTGAGAGCATATGGAATTCTATATTCTGAAAAGGTTCACGTAAATTGAGGCAGCGAGTATTTATCTTGACGGTGGGTCCCAACTGATATATTAAAAAGGAAGAAAAACCACTGGCTCACAGCACTCGTGAGCCCATTGAATTGACTGTGTCCCTTTCTATAAAAAGGTATAGCACAAGGGTATCTTTTCACTTGTTTTTGGCCTTTCTTTCCCCTTTTGTATTTTTCAATTTTCAATTTTTAATTTTAAAAAAAATTAATATTAAGAATATCATAAAGACTTTGGAATCTTAATTAAGTGTCTAAACCAAATGATGAGGACGTTCTACCAATATGACACTAGCTAGCTTGTTTAAGTATAATAGCCTTTTAATAATATGGGTTATCACAGACATTTGATAAGTGATGTATCTAGCAAATTAATCATGTTCATTAAAAAAGCTATTTCCTATTATAAAAATCGATCCTTTTCTATCAAACATTTGACAATTGATAGCTGATTAATTAATTTCTCCATCAAAAAGTATGTGGCGCGACGAATAAGATTGTTTCTCCCTTATCTAGAGGTTTCGAATTCGAACTTTGGGTATGAAAAAATTCTTGGTAGGGAACGTTTTCCCTGAATGAGCCCTACACGACGCGAATCCGGATATAGTCGAGTTCTAATGCGGATACCGGATACCGAGTGATAATAAAAAAAAATCAATTTTATTGCAAACAAATTATAAAAATCCATCCTTATTTATTTATCAATTTCATTTAAAAGTTAAAACTATAACATGCATATGATATAAGTCGTATCATTCTTCCTCGAGATTCTTATGGTTTTTTTTCCACATATTTAAGAAAATAGTTTAAGATACAGTAATTTATGGTGATATTCGAAAAGTGACCATATAGACCAAATTGCAACAATTTTGTGGGCCACTATTATCAACATGGATTGTGATGAGATGATTATGATTTCTTAATTATTAATTAAAATTTTGAATTTCAATTCTGAAAAGAAAAAAATATTAATTGTTGGTAGTGCTCTGCTGCCCCCAAATTGGGCGCTACAATATGTAATTTAAATATAGTGAAATTCCAATACGAATACTGATACTTGTTCTGATGGAACCTTCTCTTCTACTGTAGATTGTATGTAGATACACTACCCATTTCATTAATTTATTCAGACCATCTCTCTTTTTTAATAATAGTACCGATCCGAACACTGATGAAAAACCAAAAACCAAACTTTGTGGGACTATTAGGGCTCGTTTGGTACGTCGCACCGGATTGTACTAATTTTATTGTACTGTATTATATTGGACTGGATTGTATTAATATATAATGGACGGTATTAGAGTATTAATATATAATGAATTGTATTTTTATTTTATTTTTATTTTAAATGCACCAGTGTAGATGAGTCTAAAATGACGGTCTTGGTGAACGCCCATCAAACGTTGTATTTTTTTTATCCAATACAATTCAGCTTAATACAGCGTACCAAACGTATTCTTAGTACTAATTTTATCCACACACTGTTCAGTGGGACTACTATTCTTGCACTCAAAATTTCACCATTATTGACATCTGAAAAATGACAAAAAGAACACTTTGCTAAAATCCACCATAGTAAAAGTACATATAAAATAGAGGGAATAATAATATAAAGTAATAAGAAAAATAAAAAGATTAACCCGCATGGGTGTAGCTGCGATTATCAGGGGTGATAAATTGCTCCGAAGCGAGTTCGAGCCACAACCGCAGATGTGAGAGTTCATTTCTTCTTGAGGATGACTCGCTGGCACTGACATCGTGCCTGTGGTGCACAGGGTCGACCGGACCGACCAAGACCGAATCTTGATTCTCCGACAAGACCGGATCAATTTCGTGTCCGGCCCGGCCCGGCCCGTCAATTTCGGTCCGGCCCGGCCAATCGACCGAGGACCGACCCTCCTCCAGTCCCCACTCCCTGTGCCCCACCCGGCCCCCAAATTTCCCAAGGCCGGACGTATTGACATATGAAATATAGGTTGTAAATTGATCAAACTTTATACGGTCATAACTTTGCGCTCGGACGTCCGTTTTACCTAAAAAAAATTTTGATTTCGCGTATTTTTTCGATACGGGGGTGGCCAAACTGCGTAAGAGGTTTGATTCGTCCGATTTCTCCAAAAACGTCCATCTTGCCCCTCAATTTCTCTTTTCCCAAATCGCATGCTTTTCCCATTTTCAAATCTAAATATCTTGCGATGTACAATAGATTTCAACGTAAAAATTTCGTTGCACCGCGTCCGAGAATGTCAATTTCAGTATTGGTAATTCAATTTTAAAAAATAAAACGGGCCCCAGAACCCGACCCGAAATTATATATATATTATATATTATGAATTATATATATTATATATATTAGGAATTATATATATTATATATATTAGAAATTATATATATTATATATATTAGAAATTATATATATTAGGAATTTAGAAAATTATATATATTAGGAATTATATATATTAAATATATTATATATATTAGGAATTATATAAATTATATATATTATAAAAAATAAAAAAAATAAAAAAAATTCGGTCCGGACCGGACCGGACCGAAAACCGAAATAAGTTTTTTTAAGGACCGAAGACCGGACCGATAATCTCGGTCCGGTCGGCCCAAAGAGGGTCGGCCCAATTTTTCTGGCCCGACCAAAATTGTGCACTTAATCGGCCTCCCACCTAGTGGGCCGCTGAGTACTATAATTTACCTTTCTCCACCAATCTCTGTCGGGTCGGAGGGGTGAGGGCCCTGTGGATGAGAGATTTCGCCTTTTGCTCCCAAAAATAAAAAAATTAAACTTAGACTCAAAAGGAACTAGTTGACTCACTGAGTTTGTATTCATTCAACCTAAATAATTGCCCAAGACCAAAAATTTATCTAGCAAAATCAATTCGAATCCCGGCTCAAATCCCGACCCTTTAACGTTCGTCCAATTCGAATACCGAGTGAGCGTTGGAATTCCGGCTCCGCTCAAGGTATTCGTGCGGCAGAATCATCTGGGGGTCGTGATTATCGACCCCGTCATCCGAGATCAGGAACATTCACAGGTGCCAACGTGGCCATATGCAGCACACGTGGAGATGGCGCGTCTTGTCCGCGAAACTGGTGCAAGATCCGAGGAGATGTTGTTTTACCTGAATCATCAAACGCCAATGACAAGCCACCCACCTGGCTGCGGCGGCGGATGTGGTGGTTGGATTGTGCCTCTGTCTGCCTACGGTGCACGTACCCGCCGAAGCTTCCGTTATTACTCACCGTGGCGGCGCGTGGACTCCACTCGCTCCTTGAACCATGATCATCCACCTTGACCATGTCATCAACTGTTGACCAGACATCATCTTCTCCTAGTTCTGAGGAACCGTTGACTGTTGCACTTCCATTTCTATAGGTGTAGTTACCTAACAACATATCACTACGGCTAGTGGTCAATTTCCGACCCTTTGCCATCATCACCTTTTTTTATTTCCCGGCGACAGGAAAGAATTCTATGTGTATACAAAATGATTGTTTGGGGATTACCCGAATCTTGATTTTCCGGCGACCCAAGTAAGAAACTAATAAAAATAAAATAAAAGAGTTGTGAGTGACTTTTTTTTTTTTAATTTAATGTTATAGCTCCATGGTAGGGAGAAAAAAAGGGCTATAATAAACGGAGACACAACTTCGAAGGCAGGAAGTGTATATATAGATATGTTGATTGGGAGATGGGGAACTCGGTTTGCATTTCATCATTGAATTAATAACGACAGAGAGTATATGGCCAAATTGAAGATGAGCACCAAACTTATAACCAAAAAGAATATACGAATTTATGTTTTTTTACCTAATTAGTCAAATTTAACATGTGATAGCAGGTTAGACTATTTTATTCTACTTAAATTACGTAATGATATTGGAAAACAGTTTTTGCAGAATTAGAAGCTTTTGCATAATTTGCTTCTGATCTCGCTAAAGCTATTCATAATTAATTGGCCGCAAGAGGTCAACGATTACGTGAATTGCTCTATTCCCCGTACAATTCTCTTAACTTTATTAGGTCTATAAATTTCGCTATCAAGTGCATTGCCATATTCTTATACCTTTATAAAGACTAAGATTTTGTTACGCCGAAATGAGTGAAAACTTATTTTCTATTAGTCTAAAATGTCTCTAGCTATTCATTTAATTAATGAAAAGGTGTTATCAAAGACACGCGTGACACATAAAATGAGATATAAGATTACCGATTAATGCCTATACCTATAATTACTTAAAAAGTTTAGGATGAGTGCCATGAGCGCTGCAACAGATAATGCAACTGAATTGAAGAAGAATCTTTCTCAAGTGTACAACACAGCGTCAGGCGAAGATTACAGGAGAAATATTGGAGATTGTTGCTGGAGCAGATGCCTTGGTTTAAGCATCGTATGATCCCTGCAATTGTGCTTTTCTGTAGGTACAATAATGAAGTGTAGACAATTCTTATTTTCTGCTTCTCAACCTCGTACAAAACTTTGTGCACAAGATGAGAACCACATTATATTTTGTACACAAGACCGGACCAAAACTTATATTTGTATTTCAATTTTTCCTGCTATATTTGTAAAACATGAATTAGTGAAACACTGAAGATTTCACCACTTATTTTATAGTATCAAACTGTATAGATCAGTTAAAGAACTCATGTCATAGTATAGCATATCCAGTCTTTATAGCTTCACCAAGAATTACATAGGTAGATTAAACATAGATGCACCACAAGCTATGAAGCACGGACACTTCATTTAGGGTAACGTATCCGTGTCGGACACCTTAACGGACACGACACGCCTCGGACACGCCTCGGACACGTGTCCGGGACGTGTCCGAGTGGGCCCAGCCAAAAAAAAAAAGAAGAAATTATCGGACACGGCGGGACACGGCAGGGACACCTCTTGGGCCAAATTCATTCTTGTTTTTTTTCTGGTTCTTACCGTTTTTTTATGCCCATTGCATGTGCAAATCGTTTGATTTATATAGTCTTGATTTGGGTTCCAAGTTTGGTAAGCTTTTGGTACGATTTGGTGCGGTTTTATGACGATTTTTGGATGGTATTTTGGGACGATTTCCATCGATTTTAGGGTATGATTTGGTATGATTTTGTTTGTTATGGTAAGTTTAGATTTCGATTTGGTATGTGATTTTGAAAGGGGATAGATGACCGGATTTCCCAACCGGAAAATCCGGCGAGACTTGCGGCGACGATAGGAAGATAGGAATTAGGGCGTGTCGGCGGATTGGTAACTGCTAGGTTGAGTTATTATTTTAGGTTTAGGGGGCTTTGGGGTGAACAAAAATAAGGGATAAGGGCTATGGGCTTCGTGTTGGGGTAATAAAGGGATTTGGGCCATTTGGCTGGTTAGTTTTGGGCAGGGACATGGCTAGTTTTAAAGAAATTGGTCAGCCCAATTCATTTTAAATATGGGAGTTAAACAATGGCCATATTTTGCAAACGTGACCATGTTTTAAAATCATAAATAACCAAAATGTATTTCAATTATTACCAAATTGGATTAATAGCTTCAATTTAAGCCTAATTTTGACATAATTTGTAAATTTAAATATTTAAAACATGCAAAAATTCGTTTTTAATTTAAAATATGCTTTAAATTGAATATCATATTTAAAAATATTAATTTTAGTATTTTATATATTATATTATATATATAAAAATATTTTTTTATTTATTTTTACAGCCGTGTCCCTGCCGTGTCGTGTCCCCTATTTTTCAAAATTGCCGTTTCCGCGTGTCCGTGTCCGTGTCCTATCGGACACCTCTCACGTGTCCGTGCTACATAGACCACAAGTGTAGTTACACTTTTAAAATATGGCTTAGGATTTCATAGATTTTCCTTTGATGATAAACTAAGAACTGTAAGCTGATCTACTATGAGGTTCAATAGGTCAACAAGGATACATTGTGAACTTCATTGTTGACCAAAATCTCTTCCATTATTGGTAGATGATCTAGCAACATTGTTTCGATAAAGGTTGAATCACGCCTGAGTGATTTCTCCCCCAATTTAAACATTTAGTAAAGTTCAATGTTGAATCATGCCTGATGATCTAGTATAGGTTGAATCATGCCTGATCATCTAGTAAAGGCTGAATCATGCCTGATGATCTATAATAAATGTTTAAGCATTTAGAACTGTTCAAAGGTCAATCGTTGTTCTAGTAAAGCTCAACTTTTGATCATTCTCCCAAGCTTTGCCCTTCAATCGGTAAGCATTTGATTTCTTGTCTTGACATTTGTATGAGGGTTATTCTCTGATAACTTAATCTGGAAGTGTGATTACTAAAATACAAGTGGGGAGAGTGGCTGGCTGACTCGAATGTATAAGATGATGCTATTACAGCATATTAATTACTATATGGATTGATAGAATGTAATGATGACTTTCTAATTATATCTGTATCTATATAGAACAAAATGAGACGGGATCTAACTTCATAAGCTACCATATCTCAGAACTTGCATGAAAGAAGTAGGCAGAAGCCAAATTTATGAAGTCAAGATATATAAGTTAACTGTGGAATTTAAACACTGGAACATGAAATTCTTTCCTCACAAGGTCATTACTCAAGAAAATGCATTTAATGCGAGGGGCAATGAAACCTGCGCTGCCATGTCGCTCCCCCACACACAAGGAGAGAATAAGGAAATCATTATCCATTACCCCAGTATTAATGTTTCTTCTGTAGTGAAAAAATACTTCAAACAGCTATCTCCATGGTTAGCTATAAATGCTTTTTGAGTACTAACAATTGGATAACTTCTAAAGGGGATTGCCAGCATTATTTCTACATTACCTTCTTAAGCTAGTGCAGGATTAGCTAATCACTAATGCTTCTATGGCTGTCTTTATGGTTGTCAACCAAGGAGATATCCACTGGTATGCCCTACCTTCTATTCCCATTTGCTCTTTTCTGAAATGTTAATGTTCCACTATTTTCGTCCTTACTAGCATGCCTGAAGATACAAATTGCCCGGACTGGCATAATAAATTAAAGGTCAGACGCCAAATAATTTTTCAGCTTCTGAGAAGACGATAAATCTCTGAAGTGGCGGGAACTGGAAAACCTAAGTGGAAACTAAATTGATGACGGACAGTTGAGATTCTCCCAACTCCAACAAACAGGAAACTCAGAACTGGAAAAGTAGGAAAAGCATATAACTTGTATGAAGTATGTGTTGGAAATTTAACTAGTGGATTGAGTTTATCCCGTTCTTAATGACTTGAACACATGGGCCCCGCATGTTGGAAATGCGATTTCCATACATATGCATACGTCGTACAACGTCTAGCTAAATTTCATGTAGTGAAAGAGATGTTGATACACAATGTTAAGTGTTCTTAAGTTATGTAAGGATGAACGATTAATTGACCAAATTGATGTGTCTCCCACGACGGTATATGAAAAGAAGAAATGTGCAAAATACGGAAAATGGGGAAGAGCCGCGGCCAGAATAGGTCGCGACTGAGCCACGACAGTCGGCCGCGACGCTACTGATCGGGTCAAATGCGCCTACCGAGAGCCACGCCAAATGTCCAGTGACTCGAAGTCGGATACTTCCTATTTAGCCTCGCGGCACTACCAGTTAAGGGCCGCGACGCTCGACATACAATGAACCCGAAAATCAGAAAGTTTTTTCTGAATGTGCACTCCTTGGAAAGGCCAAAGATCAGTCAACTCTTAGCATGATCAAGGTATCTTTTGATGAGATCTATGCAACTCATTTAGTGCATTCACATGGCTTGTGGATAATCATTTTGCACCTATAAAAAGAGGTCTCATTTTTCAGATTTACAACATCACTTACAATCCTAAATTTTGAAATTATTGAGAGACTTTATCCTTCTTCTAGCAATCTAGAGTTCTTGCTTCTTCTATAAGGATTCTCAAGTATTGACTTGTGCTTGAAAATGTATTGTTGTTTTATCTTGGGAGGCTATTACCCACTTACCGTAAGCCATAATATACGGGGTAATTTTGCCTTAAAAAGAGTGTGTCATCACTCGACTCGACAAACATTGCACTGAACTACTTTTGTCTACCCTTTCAGTTCTTCCATCCCTGTTTTCACACATATTTTACTACAATTTAAGGCAAAATTATTATTGTGAAGAACTAAAGATGGTGAATGGACACACTTCAGTCTCTGCTTCTACTCATGCCACTTCTTCTGGCACTGCTACTCCGGGCAACACTACTGCTCCGGTTGCTGGTTTCAATTTTGGAATCGTTGGAAAAGCCATGATTCCTCCCAACCTTCAAACTGAAAGACCCGAAAAGTTCCCGGGCACTAATTTCAAAAGGTGGCAGCAGAAGATGTTGTTCTACCTCACTGTATTAGGTATGTCTAGATACCTAACTGAAGATCCTCCTGCTATAGAAGATGAGATGGACACTCAAGCCTATAACACGACTGAGGTGGACCAAGGTACCCAGTCTGTAAATGGCTTGATGATGAAGTTTGACTTTTGGAGTCAAAATGACTTCATGTGTAGGAACTATATCCTGAATTGTCTATGCGATCCACTCTACATTGTATAATGTGCAACAAATACTGCCAAGGAGTTGTGGGATCAATTACAGAAGAAGTACAGTGCCCATGATGCGGGTGCTAAGAAATTTATCATCGGGAAATTTCTAAAGTTTCAGATGGTGAATGACAAATCTGTCATGTCACAAGTGCAAGAGTTCCAGTTAATCATCCATGATCTGGATCTAGAAGGTATGAAGCCCAACGAATCATTCTTGGTCGCTTCTCTTATTAAAAAATTGTCTCTCTCGTGGAGCGAGTTCACTAGCTATCTTAAGCTCAAATCCAAGGAGATGAGTTTTGAAGAACTTGTCATCAAACTTCATATCCATGAAGATAACAAGAAGATCTTGTCCAAAGGCAAACAAATAACTGAGGTCAAGGAAAACTTGGTTGAGACCAAAGGGAATTCGAGTAGGAAACAAAAGTTTCTGAAAGATGGAAAGACTCAGGCTGCTGAAAAATTCAAAGGCAATTGTTATCATTGTGGCAAGGTTGGCCATATGATCAAAGACTGTCACTAGCTGAAGCGCGAGCAGCAAGAGAAAGTCAAAGGTAAGCAGAAAGCCAAGGCCAACGTTGTTGAAGATAAAGCCCTCAACGATATGATTGAAGACTTCTCAACCGTAGTGTTAGAAGCAAATCTGGTGGAAAACCCCAAGCAGTGGTGGTTAGATACGGGTGTGACCCATCATATATGCTCCGAGAGGAATGCTTTCTCAACCTATGTTGTTGTTGCCGACAAGAAACTCTATATGGGCAACAATGCTTCTTCAGATGTGTTAGGAGAAGGCACAGTGGTGCTTAAGATGACCTCCAGCAAAAATCTCAAGCTGAAGAACGTAATGCATGTTCCGGACATCCGGAAGAATCTGCTCTCAGGAACAATATCAGTGCGTGCTGGATTTCGACTAATGTTCGAATCCGACAAGTTTGTAATAACTAAGAATGGTGTGTTTGTAGGTAGAGGATTCGCCTGTGAAGGCCTCTTTAAATTAAACGTCAAATCTCCACAATATGAATGAAATGCTAGTGCTTCTTCTTACTTACTTGAGTCGTCCAGTCTATGGCATCATAAACTAGGACACGTAAACTATCAATCAATTCAACGATTGGTAAGATTGGAGTTATTGCCGTCTGATGCTATAAACCCTCAATCTAAATGTGAGGTATGTGTTGAGACAAAACTTACCAAGTTGTCTTTCCGTTCCGTGGAACGAGATACTGCTCCTCTAAAACTCATTCACACAGATATCTGTGATTTAAAGGTCGCTCAAACTAGAGGGGGGAACAAGTACTTTGTGACCTTCATTGATGATAGCACAAGGTAATGTTACCTTTACTTACTCAAAAATAAAGATGAAGCGTTTGATGTTTTTAAACGCTACAAAGTTGAGGTTGAAAACCAATTGAGCCTACGAGTTAAAGCAATTCGTAGCGATAGAGGGGGAGAGTATGTAGCTCCGTTTGAGGAATACTGTGCCCAATCCAGCATAATTCATCAAACAACTGCACCATATTCGACTTGTATTGAGTACAATATGATGTGGATTAAATGTGGTAGTTGAGTCAAGATTATGATTCATTCCTCGAATGTATATTCGTGAGAGCACTCAGTTTCTCAGTGATATTAGGTTGACTAAGTCGTTGGCCAACACAATAGACATATCTAGAATATGGTCTTGTTGTCTACTAATACAAATGGGATATAATGATCAAGCCATTTGGATAGACACTTGGCAAATCCTAAGCTTGATCGAGTGCGTCGTGAATGAAAGGATTTTATCTTCTCACATAGAGGTTCAGATTACAAAATTCGTGTAAATATACTTTACATATTGAGTTCGTCTTCCGGTGCCGTTTAAGAGTTCCGTGTAGACCCTAATATGATTAGTGTCAATATGTGAAGGCCTGTAGGATAACACTATGTCAATTATTCCTTCGATCTAAGGATGTATGAGAGAATATAAATGTTTAATTTATGATCGAGACATTTGAATGAATAATAATTATTTAATTAAGTCGAGATTGGATTTCAGATTTAATTAAAATGAAAATGAGACGACATCCACGGTGGACGAGGGCCACGCCGCCGCCAAGGTAGTGGGCCAGTCTGACTGACCTACCGTGCCTCATTTTCTGGCCCACGTGAAACCTTAGTTGCGTTTTAGACCTAAAATGCAGCTATAAATAAGAGATTTTATTCATTATTCTAACACATCATTTTGATATATTATTCTAAGTCTTAGAGACCTAGAATCAAAATTCTCTCGAGCCTCTGCTGAATTTCCTAGCTGTTCGAAGGAGGTGTACACCGGAGTTCTAGGAACTTGCGATCGAGGATCAATTGTGTGCGGACCCGACAAAACTCTTCAATTTTGTTGGATACGGAGACTGACCAAAGACCTCACAAATTAAATGTTGTCTTCGAGATTCTTTTGAGGTTGGTCGCATTTTCTATTAAAGAGAGAAAACAATTGAGGCAAAGTCCTCATGGTGTTCAAGTTACATTTTTAGCATCAAAATGGAAATTGGTGGGGGGTTGTAGTACACAAATCAAGAAGGTGCCATACGATAATAATAGCACCGAATGCACCAAAAAAATATAAATAAACTGAACAGAATATCTGGGAATGAAGTGTGCTGTTTGTCGAGAATAGGAAACCCAAATTATATATGGACGTGCAGCTAGTGAAATACATCAAATATCATGTCTTAGTTGATGTACAACTACTAGAAGAAAAAGACAATAAAGTTAATAGTTACCTATCCCAATAGGGTAAATCTTTTCCTAATTTCTTATTCCAAAAACTTGTTAGATTTGTTTCCTTTTTCATTTATTTCGACTTGATTTTTAAAGAGGTATTTAATTTCTTCCATTGAAAACTGGATAATCGGATCAACTTGTGCACACCTCAATTATTTTCCAAAATATTTGCTACTACCTCTTATCAGTATAGTAGTACTAGATAATTATGTCCATAAGTCTTGGTCATATGAAAAATAATTAAGCAATGATACATGTCCTCAAGTACATTTTAATCCTAAATCATATTTAATTAAGAATCATTTTCAACTTAAATTATAAATACGTAATGATTTGTTGTAAACGTTGAATACAACTAAATTTCACCGATTATGAAATATCATCGCTCTTCAATTCATCTTCCGTTGGGCTACACGGAACACCCTTGTGTGCCGAATAGAAAAGGAAAAACTCGCCTGCATGAGCGTAGTTCAGTTGGTTTCAGAGTGGTAGATTGCCCCTAAGTAGGAATGTTCGAGCCCTGACAGTAGTGTGGGAGTTTCATTCCTCCTTTGTGGGGATAACTGTTAAGATGTTAGATGTGATGGCGAATTGTAGGAAACCTCCATGGGAGAGGGAATCTCTGTGAGGAAGAACGAAGAAGACGAAGTGAAAGGGAAACAGAATTGTGGAAGCCTTTTCGTTATTTTGCTACAGTGACCAAAAGTCTATTTATAGTGCAAAGTTTGCACTATAACCCTTATTACAAATATAGCCACCTAAGGACATAAACTGAAAGTAACTAAAACGTAAAGTGTAAGAACCCCACTATGAATATGAATGTATATCTATGTATAACTATTAAATAGCTATGAATGTATAACTATGTATATCTATTGTATATCTGGATCTTCAACACGCCCCCTCAAGCGAGGAACTAAAAAGAGATTCTTTAGTCCTAGCTTGGACAATAGATTATCGTGTTGCCCAACTGTCAAGCCCTTCGTAAGAATGTCGGCAGGTTGCTCAGCAGTCTGTATATATATTGGACTGATCAGCCCTTGCTGCAGCTTCTCACGAATGAAGTGGCAATCGATGTCGATGTGCTTCGTCCTCTCGTGAAATACGGGATTGACAACAATCTGTAATGAGGACTTACTATCGCTGTGAATAGGGCGCAAGATGAGCAGGCAGACGGTGCAAAAGAAAGAGACGAGAGCGGACCACCTTCTGCGGCAAGAAGAAGGTGCGATATTGACCTCAGCGAGTGCGAGACAACGCGGTTGTTTCTTCGATTTCCATGAAATGAGTGAAGACCCAAAAAAAACCAAATACCCAGTGATGGATCTCCTCGTAATGAGGCAGGAAGCCCAATCAGCATCACAGTAAGTTATGAGATGATCAGTGTCACCAACCGGCATAAAGAGGCCCAAACCTGGAGCCTGTTTTAAATATCGAACCACTCGATGTGCAGCTTGAAGATGGGAAGCCTTTGGACACTGTAAGAACTGACTTAAGCTTTGCACAGCAAAAGAAATATCTGGTCTAGTATTTGTCAAGTATAGCAGCCTGCCAATGAGTCTCTGATAGCTTGTTGGATCCTCTAACACTGGATCCTTGGTCGCAGAATCTGTGCCTATATGTTGATCGTATACCACAGAGGTAAGCTTGGTGTTGAGTTCTACAGGGGACTTGGCAGGTTTCCCAGCAGAAAGGCCAAGGTCAGAGATCAATTCCATGGCGTACTTCCTCTGATGCATCACTATGCCACTGCTGTTCCTAGCAAACTCGAAGCCAAGAAAATACCTTAGAATCCCCAGATCCTTGATTTTAAAGGTCTGTTGTAGACTCAGCTTTGTCTCCTGAACAAGACTCTCATCATTCCCCGTAATAAGTAAATCATCCACATAGATAAGCACCACTACTATTCTGTCACCAATCTTCTTGGTAAGTAGGGAATGGTCAAGCTGGCTTTGAACAAACCCCGAGCCTTGCAAAGCAGTGGTCAATTTGATGTTCCATTGCCGAGAGGCTTGTTTCAGGCCATAGAGTGATTTAATCAGCTTGCACACCTTTCCTTGCCTGTTGTCGAAGCCTTGAGGCATGTTCATGTACACCTCTTCTACAAGATCCCCTTGGAGGAATGCATTATAGACATCCATCTGATATATGTGCCATTGTTTAGAGGTCGCATCGACACTCACGCCTCTACAAGAACCATCTTTGCCACCGGAGAGAAAGTTTCTTGGTAATCGATTCCCTCATTTTGATTGTAGCCCTTTGCTACTAGCCTTGCCTTAAACCTTTCGACTTCACCATTCGCTTTATACTTGATCTTATAAACCCATTTACATCCAATGGCTTTCTTATCTCTTGGAAGATCTATGACCTCCCAGGTGTTGTTGTTTTCCAAAGCTTGCATCTCAAGGTGCATGGCTTCGACTCATCTATTGTCTTTCACAGCCTCAACATAAGAAGTTGGCTCATGCTCAACCTCAACTTTTGCAATGTAACTTTTATACCTTTCCTGTAATCCAGCATAGCTTAAGTGATTAGCCATAGGATATAGGCAGTCTTGGCTACTCTCTGTGCCCCCTCTGTGTGAAGCTTGGATGAAGTCTTTCATCCAGGCAGGTTGTTTTCTATGTCTGCCAGACCTTCTCAGTGGTGGTTCTGAGTCAGGGCTACAATCCTCATCTGTCTGTGCTGAGGAGTGAAGATTGGACTCCTCCTGATGCCCTTCTTCAACTCCCAAAGCTTCTGTAGGCTGACAATCAATTCCATCAGGTGTAGAATCTGCTCCACCAGATGTAGGAACATGTTGGAATACATCTACTCCTTGCTGTGTCTGGTTCAAAGATAGCCCAGTATCCACTTTGGAAGATTGCTGCTGCTGGAAGGGAAAGATGTCCTCATAGAATGTCACATCCCTGCTTACAAACAGAACATTATTAGATAAATTCAAGAGCTTATAACCCTTCTGTCTGGATGAGTACCCAAGTAGCACTGCTTTAATGGCCCTTGTGTCAAACTTATCAAGCTTGACCAGATTAGTAGCATAGCACAAACAACCAACAACTTTTAAATGAGACAGAACATGTGCCTTGCTGTGTAATTTTTCATAAGGAGAAATGTTTCCCAGCACTACAGAAGATAGTC
The DNA here is from genome assembly GCA_029844215.1 of Przewalskia tangutica. Classification (NCBI taxonomy): domain Eukaryota; kingdom Viridiplantae; phylum Streptophyta; class Magnoliopsida; order Solanales; family Solanaceae; genus Przewalskia; species Przewalskia tangutica. The sequence continues at coordinate 118,834,380 of CM056726.1, read as the reverse complement.
TATTCAAAACATACACTGCTGCTTCTATGCAATCTCCCCAAAATCTGGGTGGTAAACAACCCTGGAACTTGATGGCTCTGGCTAGTTCCAATATGTGCCTATGTCTTCTCTCAACTGTACCATTCTGCTGTGGGCTGTAAGGGCAGGATGTCTGATGGATTATGCCTAGATGGGCAAATAAATCTCTACAGGAGCTATTTAGGAACTCTGAACCATTGTCAGATCTAATGCACTTGACCTTCCCACCAAACTGAGTTTTAATCATTATGCATAGCTCTTTAATCATAGTAGCCACATCTGATTTGATATGTAAAAGGAATACCCATGTCCATCTACTGAAATCATCAACCACAGTGAGAAAAAATTTCATACCATTGTAAGTAGGTGTCTTATAAGGTCCCCAAACATCAAGGTGTAGTAAATCAAATGGGGAAGCAGTTACACTTTGACTAGTATGGAAAGGTAATCTAGTTTGCCTAGCCATAGGGCATATATCACAATGATGAATTGTAAAGTCAGTATTATGTCTGAATGTGTTTATTTTCCTAAGAACACTCATAGGTGCATGTCCTAGCCTTTTGTGCCATAAAGCAGCCTTCAAGTCTCCTGTACTGCACTTTGACATGTGTGATTGAGCTGCTAACCATTTGTCCTGCTTCCTTGTGGAGTCCAGCACATATAGACCATCAACTTCTCTACCAATCTCCTTCACCTTCCCAGTAAGGAGATCCTGCAGCACAAAGAAATCAGGAAAGAACCTTGCACTACAGTTCAGTTCCTTAGTCAATTTTGACACTGAAAGCAAGTTAAACTGAAAACTAGGCACACACAGCACATGTTTGATGAATTCACCTCCTGTTAGTCTACACTCTCCAGTCTGTGTGATTGGAACAACACCTCCATTAGGCAACTGCACATGACCTGTATTTTCTGACCAGTTAGAAGTCTCAATCATGTTCTTATCTTTTACCATATGATTAGTGGCTCCAGAATCAACTATCCATGGGCTGTTATTACCTTCACTGTGTGCACAGTTACCTGCCATACATAATTTGGCTGCAATAGTATGATCAGTACCTTTTCCTTTGATTTGGTTCATGACAGACATCATCCTCTCCAGTTTTTCTGGTGTGCAGGTCCTCATGATCTGCTGGAGTTGATCCTGCTGCTGTGCAGAGAGTTGATGATATCACGACGACCGGCCGCGATCGTACCTACCGGGTACCCTATCAGTATGCATCGAGAATAGCAATGAACGCATACATGAAACAAAATCTGTATAAGGTGAACATCACTAGCAAGCCGATAAGGCCGCCTTTCATAAAATAACTTAACCGAAAGTGAAGCGACATCTTATCATTACACCCAAACCACAAGCGTGACTACTGCACTTAGGAATAACAATCGTGGCGGGACGGGGCCCGCCATACCCCGATTGTACAAAAGTAAATAACCTCGTGGAATCATACCAAAGACAAAGCCTCGGAGGATGGAGCTTTCAGAAAATGAGCAGTGATCCTAATAGTGCGGACCAAGCTCATTATCTCGACTGCGGCGTGAACGCGGCCCCGGGCGAGGTCGAGACAACAGTACCAAGTATGTGAAATCGAAAATACGAGAATACCTCGTAAGTCTAAAATAATCGGGACATGTATAAAATCGGTTTACGTAACACCGTACTTACCAACAATGAGAAAATCGGTCATATACTATCTGCATGAAAATAGGAAGCTCATAATCAACACGCCCAAGTAAACTCGTATAGAGACCATGGAAGCATACGGTGGAATCGCTTCATCACCGGCGACGTCCAATAAACTCATACTAAGACAATGGAAGCATACGTGGAATCCTTCACATCGGCGACGCCCAATAAGCTCATACTAAAACAATGGAAGCATACGTGGAATCCTTCATCACCGGCGGCACGTCCAATAAACTCAACGGTGGTATGGCGATCTTGGGGCTTGCCTCATTCATACTCTTACCACGAAGAAGGTGGTATAACGATCTTGGGGCTTGCCGCCATTTATACTCTTACCCTTCATCTGCATGCCTCGGAATCCTTCATCGTAAGCATGTCCAAGTGCATACGTGGAATCCTTCATCATGGCGATGCGTCCAAGTAAACTCATAATCGAACAATGGAAGCATACGTGGAATCCTTCATCAGCGGCGATGCGTCGAAGTAAACTCATAATCGAACAATGGAAGCATACGTGGAATCCTTCATCATGGCGACGCTCCAAGTAAACTCATAATCGAACAATGGAAGCATACGTGGAATCCTTCATCATCGTGATGCGTCCAAGTAAACTCATAACTGAACAATGGAAGCATACCGTGGAATCCTTCACATCGCGGACGCCCGATAAACTCATAACTTCTTTAGGCTTTCATTAACATACAAAATGAATCTCATTTTCATGACCTTATTCAAGAAAACCCAACTCTTTAACCTTTCATAAAGTTATTATAACCAACTCCCCATAAAGCCGTTATACTAACTTTATGCTTTAAAGCTTTAGACGTTCATACTCTTTCATAAGGCCGTTACAACTAGCCTCCCAAAGTAGTTATAACTCCTTATGTTTCAAAAGCTTTCGTTCTTTTTATTAACCAAGAGACTTATACTTCAAATCAAACTCACACAATTTCCGTAATACTTCTTCATGTCACGAAATCCTTATCTACCTTATTTAGGTTAAACCATTACTTAGGAATAAGTGGGTTAGCTCTCTAACCCAACCAACTTAGACATTTTCGTAAAACAAGTCAAGTACAACAAATAGATTTACTTCATTTAAAACACATACGTCTACCGTACTATATAGTTCAAACTACTCATGCTCAAGAGATAAGAAAGCTCCACATACCTCTTTGGTCAATCCACTTGCTAAGCTCAACTACCGCAAGTAATATTTCAACCTATAATAACCATGATATGTTCATTAACCTCTAATTCCAATGTAGAATAATCTAACTCAAAGCCACTAAAATTCTATAGAAAATTGGGCAGCATTTCCTTTGTTTCTACTCACTTTGCCACCTTTCTCAAGGCCGAATTTACCATCAAAACACCACATTGTAAGGCTCAATCAATCCAACATTTTAAAGGGGATTACACACCCAAATACCAATTCTGCCCCATAAGTTTACAACAATTCACTTAACAATCCTAAGGTAGTTTTTAGGCTTCAACATGCTCATAAACTCTTCTTAACCCATTTTTCATATTCACAACACATTTCTAGCATGCAAGGACTCTAAGAGCATTATTTACTACCACAAGTTCTTTCTTCTTAACATGCAAAACTAAATCTAAAGAAAGAATCATTACCTTAAAGTTTTAGCCCAAACTTATTCCAAATATTGCTAGCTTCCTTGCCAAGAACACCACCACAACAATGCCCACAAGCTAGCTACAAGCTTCCTTTTTGGTTCTTATCTATTGATTTTTCTAAGGGTTTTTAGAGAGAAGGAGCAATTGAGAGAGAGAGAGAGAAGATGAAAGATAGAAAATGTCCAAGTCTTGGTCAATATATTGCATGCAACAGAAAATCAGATGGGGGGGGACACTTGTCACCCTCCCATGGTCTCTTTTAAAACAAAAATCAGACTTTTCTAAGTTTTTCCGCCCAAAATCCCGCCGGCGCGCAGCCACGCCGGCCAATGGCTGAAACCTCCGCGAGCTCTCGATCTTTGGCGCGCCACTGCTATTCGCGCGGCGCTGCAACTTCAGCGACCCTTCAGAACTTTAGGCGCGCGACCTGCATCCGCGCCGCGCCGCGCTTGGTCCGAAACGCATTTACGTCCATTGCGCCGAACTTGTAACTCTCATAACTTTCTACTCCGGCGTCCTATCGGCGAGCGGTTGGTTGCGTTGGAATCCAGACTCAACGAACTACGCCTAGGCCTTTAAAACACTTAGGAACTCTCAATGTACCGGTCATAACCCGCCTCAAAGTTGACTAAAACCGCGGAATAATCCGTCAACCTATCCTTTGAAAATTTTAAGTCTTACCCGCTTCGCACGTATCAAGCGCATGACCTGAACTACGGGTGTAACATTCTCCCTTAGAAACATTCGTCCCGAATGTTCTTTTGAGCCAATCTAATATCCTCGTACTACTCGCATTACTTTACACTAATGGAACTTTATTATGCCACGCGTGGTCCTAAGATATCGCATACACATATCCACTCATCACTATCACACAAGACAACAGACCCCAGGGTGCACTAACGCTATCTTAATTCTTTTCAAGGCCTAAAAGGATTCTCTTATCGACTTCCAACCCACGCTAGCATACATACATAACCCTAATATCCTCCACTCATGGCATTCCATCATACAACAATCCTATCATGCATACTAATCTCTAAAGGGTCAAAGGTATACTGACGTCATATAAAGGGTCAAAGGACCGCTAAAGCGGAACCGCTACCACGACCTCTGGCTCCCGCCAGGTATGAACATCTGCTAGCCATTGAAAGTGAAGAACCATGAATCGATCCAATAGATTGTGCCATCCCACCAAGGCTACTGCCTGGACGATCTCGCTAAATGGCCTTGTTGGCCGCAAGTGTAACAAGCTGTCGATCTAGTCCGACACTCCCCAAAATGAGATCTACCACAATGACCACATCGAGGCAAAGGTGGCCACCCCTGCATCCTATCTTCGGATACCTGTGAACTCGCGCCGAGCCTTGACCGCTCACGAATATCCCCGACGGTCAAACCACCCGGAAGACCGGAAGGGCACTCGAATGTAGACCAACCTGCCGAGGCCGCCCACCACGAAAGCTATCCACGAAACCACGCTGCCCCGCCTCTTGGCCTGACTGGCCGCCTCACTCTCCTCGCCCTCGATCCGCGCAAGCGCTGCATCTGGCAATATCCATACCGTGAAGAGCCACTCTGCATACGCAGAATCATGTAACGATCTAACCCCATCACATAGCGGTGAACTCGGTCCGCCATGTTTGCCACAATAGTGGGCGCATATCTGGCCAATGAATCAAACTCTAGGTTGTATTCCCTGATGGTCTTCCCATTCTCTCTCAATGCCAAAACCTATCAAGCGGGCTCTCCGTCGGAGGCAAAAGTGACAGGAAGGCTTAGTGAACTCATCCTGGCGGAGGAGCACCCATACCTTTTGACAACAACCACGACTCAAACCAATTCAACGCAATATCGCGTAACCGGTAAGAAGCTAACACAACGGACTCCGTCTCCGAGGCCCTAAGCACCTGCGTAGTCCGCCGCACTTGTCGGATAAACTCCTGAGGATCCTCCTCAGACCTCGAACCATAGAACTTCGTGGATCACAACTTAGTAAGTCCCGAATCCTTAAACTGTCGGCTCTAGGGTTAGCCACGGCCTCGGCGATCGCTCGCCACAATGCTAGTCAACAACCCGATCTGCTCCCATAATCCTATACTGCGCCGGTGTGGAACGGAGGCTCGTACCGCGGTCTCGATGGCGTTGCCGCCTCGAACTCGAGGCCGTGGCGGCGTCGTGGAACTCGCCGGCAAACATCATCTCCGGCAAAGACCGCACGGGCCTCGTAGCCTCTGCCCCGCTTGCGGTTCAACCGCTTGCCCTTCTGGGCTCTGGTTGATTTACGTTGAGGCATCACTGCTATAAAAGAATACGTCAGAGGGAGTCCAACTTATAACACATCTCTAAGGCACGCTCTCAGACTGAGAAGAAAGGAAACCCATCCTAAAAAACCTGCGACTTCACGATTATAGATGTGGTGCACAACACACCGATAATCAAGACTCTACTAGATACTGCGTAGACACTTTCCGAGGACTAATCGCTGCGATACCACTTTTGTCACGACCCGACCGGCCGCTGATCGGTACCTACCAGGGTACCTATCGGTATCGCATCGAGAATAGCGTGAACGTACATGAAACAAAATCGTATAAGGTGAACATCACTAGCAAGCCGATAAGGCCGCTTTCATAAAATAACTTAACCGAAAGTGAAGCAAGACATCTTATCATTACCCAAACCACAAACGTGACTACGGACTACAGGAATAACAAGTGTGGCGGGGCCCGCCATACCCCGATTGTACAAAAGTAAATAACCTCGGAATCATACCAAAGACAAAGCCTCGGAGGATGGAGCTTTCGAGAAAATGAGCAGTGATCCTAATAGTGCGGACAAAGAAGCTACGATCTCGACTGCGGCATGAACGCGGCCGGCGAGGTCGATAACAGTACCAAGTATGGCGAGAAAATACCGAATACCTCATAAGTCTAAAATAAGCGGGACATGTATAAAATCGGTTCTGTAACACGTACCTTACCAACAATGAGAAAATCGTCATATACTATCTTTGCGTGAAAATAGGAAGCTCATAATCAACACGTCCAAGTAAACTCGTATAGAGACCATGGAAGCATACGTGGAATCCTTCATCGCGGCGCACGTCCAATAAACTCATACTAAGACAATGGAAGCATACGTGGAATCGCCTTCGGCTGGCGTCCAATAAGATCATACTAAAACAATGGAAGCATACCCGTGGAATCCTTCATCACTGGCGGCACGTCCAATAAACTCAACAGGTGGTATGACGATCTTGGGGCTTGCCCCTCATTCATACTCTTACCCTGAAGAAGGTGGTATAACGATCTTGGGGCTTGCCCCTCATTTATACTTACCTTCATACGCATGCCTCGGAATCCTTCATCGTAGCATGTCGAGTGCATACGTGGAATCCTTCATCATTGGCGATACGTCGAAGTAAACTCATAATCGAACAATGGAAGCATACGTGGAATCGCCTTCATCGCGGCGACGCCCAAGTAAACTCATAATCGAACAATGGAAGCATACGTGGAATCCTTCATCATTGGCGATGCGTCCAAGTAAACTCATAATCGAACAATGGAAGCATACGGTGGAATCCTTCATCACCGGCGATGCCCAAGTAAACTCATAATCGAACAATGGAAGCATACGTGGAATCGCCGTCACTGGCGCACGCCCAATAAACTCATAACTTCTTTAGGCTTTCATTAACATACAAATGAATCTCATTTTCATGACCTTATTCAAGAAAACCCAACTCTTTAACCTTTCATAAAGTTATTATAACTAACTCCCATAAAGCCGTTATACTAACTTTATGCTTTAACTTTAGGCGTTCATACTCTTTCATAAGGCCGTTCAACTAGCCTCCCATAAGGCCGTTATAACTCCTTATGTTTCAAAAGCTTCGTTCTTTTTATTAACCAAGAGACTTATACTTCAAATCAAACTCACACAATTTCGTAATACTTCTTCATGTCACGAAATCCTTATCTACCTTATTTAGGTTAAACCATTACTTAGGAATAAGTGGGTTAGCTCTCTAACCCAACCAACTTAGACATTTTCGTAAAACAAGTCAAGTCTGACAAATAGATTTACTTCATTTAAAACACATCGTCACCGTACTATATAGTTCAAACTACTCATGCTCGAGAGATAAGAAAGCTCCACATACCTCTTTGGTCAATCCACTTGCTAAGCTCAACTACCGCAAGTAATATTTCAACCTATAATAACCATGATATGTTCATTAACCTCTAATTCCAATGTAGAATAATCTAACTCAAAGCCACTAAAATTCTATAGAAAATTGGGCAACATTTCCTTTGTTTCTACTCACTTTGCCACCTTTCTCAAGGCCGAATTTACCATCAAAACACCACGTTGTAAGGCTCGATCAATCCAACATTTTAAAGGGATTACACACCCAAATACCAATTCGCCCCATAAGTTTACAACAATTCACTTAACAATCCTAAGGTAGTTTTGAGGCTGACATGCTCATAAACTCTTCTTAACCCATTTTTCATATTCACAACACATTTCTAGCATGCAAGGACTCTAAGAGCATTATTTACTACCACAAGTTCTTTCTTCTTAACATGCAAAACTAAATCTAAAGAAAGAATCATTACCTTAAAGTTTTAGCCCAAACTTATTCCAAATATTGCTAGCTTCCTTGCCAAGAACACCACCACAACAATGCCCACAAGCTAGCTACAAGCTTCCTTTTTGGTTCTTAACTATTCAGATTTTTCTAAGGGTTTTTTAGAGAGAAGGGGGAGCAATTTGAGAGAGAGAGAGAGAGAAGATGAAAGATAGAAAATGTCCAAGTCTTGGTCAATATATTGCATGCAACAGAAAATCAGATGGGGGGGGACACTTGTCACCCTCCCATGGTCTCTTTTAAAACAAAAATCAGACTTTTCTAAGTTTTTCCGCCCAAAAATCCCGCCTCGGCGCCGCGGCCCCGCCGCCATCGCGCCCGGCCACTGAAACCTCCGCAGCTCTCGATCTTTAGCGCGCGCCCTGCTATTCGGCGCGCGCTGCAACTTCAGCGACCCTTGAACTTTAGGCGCCATGCCTCGTGATCCGCGCGCGCTGCCGCTTGGTCCAAACGCATTTACCGATTGCGCCCGAACTTGTAACTCTATAACTTTCTACTCGGCGTCCTATCGACGAACGGTTGGTTGCGTTGGAATCCAGACTCAACGAACTACGCCCTAGGCCTTTAAAACACTTAGGAACTCTCAATGTACCGGGTCATAACCCGCCTCAAAGTTGACTAAAAACCGCCCGGAATAATCCGTCAACCTATCCTTTGAAAATTTTAAGTCTTACCCCCTTTCGTACGTACTCAAACGCATGACCTGAACTACGGGGTGTAACAATGACTGCCTTCTCCACTTGCATACTCACCATAATGTCCAGTATATTCTTGCATAGATTTCAGAGTTGAGGTATATCCTTCTGTCTGTGGTCCCATGTCTGTGGTCCCATGACTGCATTGGCTCTGTGCTTTCCTTTGTAGTCTGATGGATATCCTATTAGCTTGAAGCATTTTTCTTGTATGTGTCCCTGCTTTTTACAGTAATCACAGTAATACAACAATTTATGACAACCTTCTCTATTGTGGCCTTTCATATGACAATAGTCACAGAAGGCAGATGACCTCCTATTTTTGTTAACTGCAACCCTGCTTGTTAGTGCTATACTATCCATGGAATTTCCCAGTGAGGAAATCTGTTTTTGACTCTCATCTTGTGCTATCATAGCATAAGCTTGGTTTACACTAGGTGTGGGTGACATCAATAGAATGTGACTCCTTGCTTGATTGTATCCATCATTCAATCCCATAAGGAATCCTAACAGCCTTTGATTCCCCAAATGTGCTATATATTCCCTAGGATTTGAACATTCACATGTGGGAGGTGGAATGATGGAATCGATCTCATCCCATAGGTCCTTCATCCTAGAGTAATACTGAGAGACTGGTGAAACTCCTTGGTTCAGCATTGTTAGATCCTTCTTAAGCTGATATACTCTTGAGAGATTAATCTTATCGAATCTCTCCTTAAGGTCCTTCCAAACTGCTGCTGCATTAGTTCTATATAGGATTCCACTCAGTAAACTTCTGTCGACATTTCGCATTATCCATGACATCACTAAGGCATTACATCTGTCCCACTGCCTTATGTGATTTGGTCCATACGTGTCCCGTCTTATAGATCCATCCACGAATCCAATTTTGTTCTTCGTGAGCAATGTCAGTTGCATAGCCCTACTCCACAACGTGTAGTTTTCCATTCCAGTTAGTTGAATCTCAACTTGTATGACACCTACTGTATCGGATGCACTCAGGAATAGAGGATGATTATGGTCAATGACCTCTGAATCAGAGATCGAGCTTTCTTCGAACATGACTGACGGGATTGTCGCGATATTTTCCATTAGTGTTACTCAAAACTTCACAGTCGCAGTCTAAAGCAATTAAACTGAGTCGATGCAGATAACTCCAGTCGCAACAACACAAAAAAAACTTCAACCGATGCGAGAGTTCTAATCTCGACAGCAAATACACAAATCGGAATCAATTGGTTGATTATGAACCAGATTTTTAACTAAAAAAGGATCTACAGATGTAGAGATATAAGAAATAACCTCAATCGACAAACAATCACTTAATCGTCAAACCTCGCAAGACGAATCTCTCAGTTTCTGTTTTATTCTAATAGAATATCTTCTGGATTCTCCTTGCATGACTCTGATACCATGTTAAGATGTTAGATGTGATGGCGAATTGTAGGAAACCTCCATGGGAGAGGGAATCTCTGTGAGGAAGAACGAAGAAGACGAAGTGAAAGGGAAACAGAATTGTGGAAGCCTTTTCGTTATTTTGCTACAGTGACCAAAAGTCTATTTATAGTGCAAAGTTTGCACTATAACCCTTATTACAAATATAGCCACCTAAGGACATAAACTGAAAGTAACTAAAACGTAAAGTGTAAGAACCCCACTATGAATATGAATGTATATCTATGTATAACTACGAAATAGCTATGAATGTATAACTATGTATATCTATTGTATATCTGGATCTTCAACAATAACTCCTTGTGGGTACCAGACATTGTGCCTACCACAGTTGGTGAGTCACCATGATTTACCTCATCCACCAATCTCTGTCGGGCCAGGGGGTGGGGGTCATGTGGGCGAGGTATTTCGCCTTTTTTGCCCCCAAGAAAAGGAGAAACTCCCCCCTTCTAAGAAATACTTATATAGATTATTACTATTAGTACTTCGTTGGTCGAAAACTTTTCATTGCAAAGTTTTTTTTTGTAATAAACCGTAAAATATTACCATCGCAGAGTTTCAGTGCATTTTCCCCACATTTTATTAAGTATTTTTATTAAATTTTCCACATTTTTTATTAATTCACTTGAATAAAGTTGATTTACTAGTTGAAGTAAATACAGTAAAGAAAAGCAAAAGGAATCATACTAATGAACGGACAAATAGGTCTCAACTAGCAATACTGGTAATTCACTCTGCCTAGTTTCCATTCCAATAACCCAAAAACCAAAAAGGTTCCTAAAGAAAAACACATAAGAACACAGAAGAAACTGCACTGCACCTCAATTTGATAATTCCTTTCCTCCTAGTGTCTAATAAATAATTTTTTTTACTTAGACTTATCTAACTTTATTTTCTCTCTCTAGGAGGGGGAGGGATATTGCCAGTAATGCAGTGTTACAGTGGCAGTGCAAGAAAAAGGGGGTTTGAGTTTTCATTGGGAGGGTAAAATTTTGCACCCAACAAGCCAACCTTTAACACCTTCATGTTTTTCATAGGAACTCTCTTCTTCTTGGTAGATACATAGATAGATATAGACTATAGAGAGAGAACAAAAAGGAACCCTATTTGTTTATCACTTAAAAGAAAAGAAAAAAAAATTGGGGTAGCAGGGTTTGCTTTTTCTGACTACTAGTATTGCTAACTATGTATTCCAAGGATTTGCTGTGAAAAAAGCCTGATATCAGTAAGCATCCACTCTACATTGTATAATGTGCAACAAATACTGCCAAGGAGTTGTGGGATCAATTACAGAAGAAGTACAGTGCCCATGATGCGGGTGCTAAGAAATTTATCATCGGGAAATTTCTAAAGTTTCAGATGGTGAATGACAAATCTGTCATGTCACAAGTGCAAGAGTTCCAGTTAATCATCCATGATCTGGATCTAGAAGGTATGAAGCCCAACGAATCATTCTTGGTCGCTTCTCTTATTAAAAAATTGTCTCTCTCGTGGAGCGAGTTCACTAGCTATCTTAAGCTCAAATCCAAGGAGATGCGTTTTGAAGAACTTGTCATCAAACTTCATATCCATGAAGATAATAAGAAGATCTTGTCCAAAGGCAAACAAATAACTGAGGTCAAGGAAAACTTGGTTGAGACCAAAGGGAATTCGAGTAGGAAACAAAAGTTTCTGAAAGATGGAAAGACTCAGGCTGCTGAAAAATTCAAAGGCAACTGTTATCATTGTGGCAAGGTTGGCCATATGATCAAAGACTGTCACTAGCTGAAGCGCGAGCAGCAAGAGAAAGTCAAAGGTAAGCAGAAAGTCAAGGCCAACGTTGTTGAAGATAAAGCCCTCAACGATATGATTGAAGACTTCTCAACCGTAGTGTTAGAAGCAAATCTGGTGGAAAACCCCAAGCAGTGGTGGTTAGATACGGGTGTGACCCATCATATATGCTCAGAGAGGAATGCTTTCTCAACCTATGTTGTTGTTGCCGACAAGAAACTCTATATGAGCAACAATGCTTCTTCAGATGTGTTAGGAGAAGGCACAGTGGTGCTTAAGATGACCTCCAGCAAAAATCTCAAGCTGAAGAACGTAATGCATGTTCCGGACATCCGGAAGAATCTGCTCTCAGGAACAATATCAGTGCGTGCTGGATTTCGACTAATGTTCGAATCCGACAAGTTTGTAATAACTAAGAATGGTGTGTTTGTAGGTAGAGGATTCGCCTGTGAAGGCCTCTTTAAATTAAACGTCAAATCTCCACAATATGAATGAAATGCTAGTGCTTCTTCTTACTTACTTGAGTCGTCCAGTCTATGACATCATAAACTAGGACACGTAAACTATCAATCAATTCAACGATTGGTAAGATTGGAGTTATTGTCGTCTGATGCTATAAACCCTCAATCTAAATGTGAGGTATGTGTTGAGACAAAACTTACCAAGTTGTCTTTCCGTTCCGTGGAACGAGATACTGCTCCTCTAAAACTCATTCACACAGATATCTGTGATTTAAAGTTCGCTCAAACTAGAGGGGGGAACAAGTACTTTGTGACCTTCATTGATGATAACACAAGGTAATGTTACCTTTACTTACTCAAAAATAAAGATGAAGCGTTTGATGTCTTTAAACGTTACAAAGTTGAGGTTGAAAACCAATTGAGCCTACGAGTTAAAGCAATTCGTAGCGATAGAGGGGGAGACTATGTAGCTCCGTTTGAGGAATACTGTGCCCAATCCAGCATAATTCATCAAACAACTGCACCATATTCGACTTGTATTGAGTACAATATGATGTGGATTAAATGTGGTAGTTGAGTCAAGATTAGGATTCATTCCTCGAATGTATATTCGTGAGAGCACTCAGTTTCTCAGTGATATTAGGTTGACTAAGTCGTTGGCCAACACAATAGACATATCTAGAATATGGTCTTGTTGTCTACTAATACAAATGGGATATAATGATCAAGCCATTTGGATAGACACTTGGCAAATCCTAAGCTTGATCGAGTGCGTCGTGAATGAAAGGATTTTATCTTCTCACATAGAGGTTCAGATTACAAAATTCGTGTAAATATACTTTACATATTGAGTTCGTCTTCCGGTGCCGTTTAAGAGTTCCGTGTAGACCCTAATATGATTAGTGTCAATATGTGAAGGCCTGTAGGATAACACTATGTCAATTATTCCTTCGATCTAAGGATGTATGAGAGAATATAAATGTTTAATTTATGATCGAGACATTTGAATGAATAATAATTATTTAATTAAGTCGAGATTGGATTTCAGATTTAATTAAAATGAAAATGAGACGACATCCACGGTGGACGAGGGCCACGCCGCCGCCAAGGTAGTGGGCGGTCGATCGACCTACCGTGCCTCATTTTCTGGCCCACGTGAAACCTTAGTTGCGTTTTAGACCTAAAATGCAGCTATAAATAAGAGATTTTATTCATTATTCTAACACATCATTTTGATATATTATTCTAAGTCTTAGAGACCTAGAATCAAAATTCTCTCGAGCCTCTGCCGAATTTCCTAGCTGTTCGAAGGAGGTGTACACCGGAGTTCTAGGAACTTGCGATCGAGGATCAATTGTGTGCGGACCCTCAGATTACTAAAAGACTTCAGATTTATTCAAACCGTAAGTGTTCTTTTGATGCATTACGGTTATACATACATGTTATGATTTACATGTGTTTTATATTACTGCATAATCATCCTACAGTTCGTCGTTTGTTGGGTTTAAAACACAAATTTTCAAATTTTGACGTACACGAACCCGATAAAACTCTACAATTTTATTGGATACGGAGACTGACCGAAGACCTCACAAATTAAATGTTGTCTTCGAGATTCTTTTGAGGTTGGTCGCATTTTTTATTAAAGAGAGAAAACAATTGAGGCAAAGTCCTCGCGGTGTTCAAGTTACATTTTTAGCATCAAAATGGAAATTGGTGGGGGGTTGTAGTACACAAATCAAGAAGGTGCCATACGATAATAATACCACCGAATGCACCAAAAAATATAAATAAACTGAACAGAATATCTGGGAATGAAGTGTGCTGTTTGTCGAGAATAGGAAACCCAAATTATATATGGACGTGCAGCTAGTGAAATACATCAAATATCATGTCTTAGTTGATGTACAACTACTAGAAGAAAAAGACAATAAAGTTAATAGTTACCTATCCCAATAGGGTAAATCTTTTCCTAATTTCTTATTCCAAAAACTTGTTAGATTTATTTCTTTTTTCATTTATTTCGACTTGATTTTTAAAGAGGTATTTAATTTCTTCCATTGAAAACTGGATAGTCGGATCAACTTGTGCACACCTCAATTATTTTCCAAAATATTTGCTACTACCTCTTATCAGTAAAGTAGTACTAGATAATTATGTCCGTAAGTCTTTGTCATATGAAAAATAATTAAGCAATGATACATGTCCTCAAGTACATTTTAATCCTAAATCATATTTAATTAAGAATCATTTTCAACTTAAATTATAAATACGTAATGATTTGTTGTAAACGTTGAATACAACTAAATTTCACCGATTATGAAATATCATCGCTCTTCAATTCATCTTCCGTTGGGCTACACGGAACACCCTTGTGTGCCGAATAGAAAAGGAAAAACTCGCCTGCATGAGCGTAGTTCAGTTGGTTTCAGAGTGGTAGATTACCCATAAGTAGGAATGTTCGAGCCCTGACAGTTGCAGTGTGAGAGTTTCATTCCTTCTTTGTGGGGATAACTCCTTGTGGACACCAGGCATTGTGCCTACCACAGCTGATGAGTCACCATAATAACCCTTTCTTTTGTTTTTCTTTCTTAAAATGGGTGACATTTATTCTTTTCAGATCCCAACTGTTTATTTGAGTTTATTCACTGCTTTTGATCAGCTGGTTTGTTATTCTATAAATTAATTAATGTCCTCTGCATGTGCATGTTTCCAATGATATCAACCTTTAATTAACTATAAATAAGCTCCATTCCATATGCAAATTATTTATTTTTTCCCTTCTTTAATCACTTCCACTCCATTTTACTAATATTTTCTTTTTTGGTATTTTTTTACATATCTTTATATATATAGGTATGTAACAATGACTCTTTGTTTTGATTCTGTCTCAATGAATACTATTTTAAGCATTCCTTTATTGAGTTCAAGTTTTACGCATTGAAAATGCAAAATATATGTAGACCATCAAGTTATTTAAAAGGGAATTACTGGTTACTCTAGTTAGTATTGATTGGTAACGTTAAGGTAAATGTTAACTAACCTACTATAACATGTTAAATTACATTGATAGTGTAAAAACATTTTTACAAAGTTACATTATATAACTCAAATCATTCTTTATAATTATTGTGGTTGCTAAGAAGTGTTTTTTTCCTGAAGGTGTAAATATTAAATTTATGAAAAGATTTGTTGAAGCACGCATTAATTGATTATCTTGGAAATGCTTCATAATTTTCTATGAGCTTAATTAAGCTTGATGAACTTTCATCTACTGGTAGTTGTTGTTATAAATTTGAATTTGAACTTGTGAACTTAAACAGTTTAACATAGAAAGCTTCAAATCAGTATGATCATTCCCTTTATACTTCTCTTTGCCAGCGCTAAATTTTCATTTATGAGCTGTGACGAAGTCCTTATGCTAAATGATTAACCTATCACGAATAGTTCCAAACTTTGACATGATTTTAGGTCCCTGTGAATGTCCTCTTTAGTTGATTGAATAGAGCATAAACATAAAAATTAGACAACTGATGGAGAAATGCACCTTGATTTTTGAGGGAACCATAAGATATTCTTGATTAGATGAAACATTGGCTGCTTAATTACTTTGATCTCATAGTACTATTGTTCATACGTAAGTTGACAAGTGCTTCCTTATAATTCAGTATAAAGTTCTATGGAAATGTCTTCCTCCTTGGACTTTTTATATAGACCTAGTGGACAAACATAGGAAAACTTGTGAAGTTAATAGTGTATGTTGATCTAAAGGAGAGTTCCGGAGGGCCCCACTGAGGTGCAAAATTGAATTTTGTGGAGTCTGCTTTGTGCCAAACAAGCTATATTCCACGAAAATGAGAAGTTTACAAGTGCTTGTTATTAAGCGATGACTGATCTTGTTTTTTTTTGTTTTGTTTTGTTTTAGTCCACCTCCGTGGTGGGGGTTTAGGCAGACCCCTACCAGTTCATTTCATCATAAAAAGGTGATTACAAGAGGAGGAAGATGGCCCTTTCCTCTGTGAGGGATTCTTAAGATGAATATTTCATCATTGTACAAGAGGTGTCCTATATCTAAAACAGAAATAGGATACAAATTAAAGTTGTGTGTATCTTGATTATACATATCAGTAAAGTTTATGTGCATCATGAAGTAACAAAAGGTAAGCAAAGTGTAACTGCTCATCTATCAAAATTAAAAAACCCCTTTCTTGACTTTAATCCTAAAGTTAGGCATATCATCTTGATCATTCTTCGGTGTAGCTCTCACTTCTCTAGGCAACCCTCAGTGAAGAAAACCTCATTTTTCAAGTGCTTGTGATTACGAGACAACTGAAGAAATTATACCTCTACTTAAACTTGTTCTTAACATGGATAGGTACCCACTAGTTTATTGTCTGATGATTAGTCATAGTAATTGTTCTCATGTTTATAGTAACTACGTTAAGTTTCTAAAAGTTAATTAGAAGTTTCATATACCTTGCCTAGATTTAGTGAGTTATGAATTCTTTTTTTGTTTTATGATTGTGTTAACTCTAGCATACTTTTGGGACGCCTGTATAGCCAACTACTGTAAGTCTATTCAAATACAAACAGTTAGAGCAAATGATAAAGAAGTTGATGGAGCATAACAATAAGATTTGTTAGCCTAGTGTTGGCTACTCTATCCTGCCAAACCTTCGAGGACTTCTCCGAAAAACAGAAGTGTCCCAGTAAACCATAGCCTTCCTCATACATTGTTAAATATAAATCTATATGTTATAGTATTCAAGCATCGAGATGACCGAACCACTTTTTGCACCAACACTAGTAAACTTCTACTTTTGCACTATATTGCACCTTGCTAAAGCTTGAATTTTGTACTTGGATGTTCTAAATTTCCTTGAGCTAAAGATGATATCTTTCTATATTTTTTATGCTGAGATCAATGGTACTATTCAGGGCCGTCTCAAGTATTTTGAGGGTCCTGTTCTAATTTGTAAAAGTCGGATCTTAATTGGGTTAAGACCTGCGAATTATGAGTGTTTACAGTAAATTCTGGCTAATACTATTTGATAAAAAATGAAAAAAGGGGTCATAAAAATTTTCATGTAGTACACCTCGCACGGTCCAAACTCCAAAGACGGCCCTGGTACTATTGACTGCTTGATCTTGTTGCATGTACATTAAGAACCTACCATGAGTTGACTTAGCCTGTACATGTATTTGTTTGTTGACTCACTGTTAAATATTTCTTCTCCATATGATTTTATTGAATTATTTGACATATGTGAATTCCTAAGAAACTTGATTGCAGTTCAAAGAAAATGATAGGCTTTTGGGGCATTTAGTAACCATACGGTTTCTGAAGGTGGTGTGACCATGGGTGGAGCTAGTAAGAGGGAAGTGGGTTAATCAATTGAATCTCCTGTTGTCGGAAAAGTATGTTGTGCAAATAGGGTAATTTTGTTTTTGGTTATATATAAAGTCATAAAGAGATTCTATAGTGTGGCGGCTGCAGGGTTTCAAAAGTTGTTTAGGTCTTAAGTTTGTATCCCAACTACGCCAATCTAGTTTTAGGTTTTTTTAATCATGTTATGTGAATTTCTTGCTTTGCCACTGGGTGTGGCATTTGTTTTACGTGTTGATCCCCAGCTCTAGTGTGCGATTTTTTCAGCACTATGGCTGAAAGCTTATAATGTATCCTAATATCTAGTGACTCTTAATGCCTTGCACCTATTATGCCCCAACTCATATTCTCAACTATAGTTGCTCTGGTTTTAAGTATTTTTATATTGTGAATGCTTATGGTTACGTCTTACAGCTGCAGCTCTGAGTGAGGCAATGTATAGAAATGGATCACCTGAAGAGGGGGTTGACGTGAATAACAGTTTCATCGACCCGCAGGCTGAGGATAGAGAACTCAAAGGTCAATTGCTGCGCAAGTACAGCGGTTATTTGGGGAGTCTTAAGCAGGAGTTCACGAAGAAGAGGAAGAAAGGGAAGCTACCTAAGGAAGCAAGGCAACAACTGCTGGACTGGTGGACCAAACATTACAAATGGCCATATCCATCGGTATTACCCTCCTCGGTTGTTCCAATTAATCACTTCACTACTTCTTGGACTTTATATTATGAATTTTCCATTGAAGCATGATATATGCATCTATTAATCTGTTGTGAATTTGTGATATATATATTATCGATAATATTCAATACTTTCACTTAGCAAGGGAAGTGAGGAGTTGCCGGACCTCATAAAAGATGGTGTTTTTACATCCATCTTGAAATAACATACAACAATTAGGTTGTCGTTTGGTTCGAAGATAAGTTATGCTGAGATTAGTTATGCTGACATTATTTCTTATCCACTATTTGATTTATTGTATTAAAAATAACATGCATTACATAATTTTTAAATAGTATTGAATAAGTTGTATTACTATAAGAATAACACTTGTATTGCTAATGTCATGGTTTACTGTGTATAAGAATCGTACTGAATAGATGCACAAGTAATGTTGCTATTAGTTGTACCAGACTTAAGTTTGCAATCAAACATTGTGCTAAAAGTTTATACCAGTAAAAAAAGTTGGTTAAATTTGTCTAATGTTGGTTATGGGTATTAAGCTAAAACCAGAATAAAATTTATACAAAATCACGGGATTATTATCTATATGGAAGGTGGGATTATAATCCAAGGATTGACCGGGTTGTTAGATAAAATCAATATTAATTATTAGGATAATCCAATTACATCATAATCATATCATTAGGATATCTGATATCATATCATAATCATATCATTAGGATAATATCATATCATTAGAATGTAAATATCATATCATAATCATATATTCTTAGGATATCATATTAATCATGTAATATATTCTTAGGATCCTAGAGATGTATATATATGAGTGTATGGATGAATGAAACAATATGTGATTATTTTCTTTTATAGTATTAAGAGCCACAAAATAATCCCCAAAATATTCTCTTAGTCGGGCACACATTCTTTTCTTAGTTTTCAGAATCATCATATTCTGTCATTAAGCCCCCCCTCCCCCCCTTCCCCCCTCTTGCAAATTCGATCTATCTCTCTCCCAAACCATCACTCATTTTCGTTTTTCTTCTACTTTTCTAAAAGAAACAATGTCTGATGACCAAAAATTTCATCTCGCTCTTGCCGTAAACCACGTCAAGAACTTTATTCCAATTATTCTTGAGATGGAAAAGGGCAATATTCTTTTTGGGCGGAGTTATTCAAAATCCATTGTCTAGCATACGAAGTCATATATCATATTATTCCTCTTAAGTCTTCATCGGAGACCATCGTTGACAAAAATCTATGGTCTCTCTTGGATGCTATAGTGCTGGTGGATTTATGGAACCATCTCTAAAAAATTTTGTGCGGATTATCTTGAAAACCAATTCACTATTGTAAAATTGGATGACTTTGCAAATGTATCCACATATTGTCAAGAATTGAAAATGTTTGACGATCAACTATCTAACGTTGGTGCATTGATGTCGAATCAAAGGTTGGTGCTCTAATTAATTGCGGGTTTGAATGAACAATATGATGGTGTCGCAACGTTCATTCAACAAAGTAACTTGTTAACACTTTTTTATGAGGCTCATTCAAGGTTGATTCTTAAAGAAATCCGAAAGTTGAAACAGGCGGCGACGGCGGCAAACAATGTTAGCACCGCCCTTCTTTCCACCAACACAATGGTGGATGATTTTGTCGCCTAAAATTCTAGTTCGGGATGGGCTTTAAATCGTCACAATAACGGACCTAAAAGGGGTCAAAATCGCAACAACAATAGAGGAAAAAATAATGGTGGAAAGGGGAGGGGCTGGTCACGAGCTTCAGTAGCAAAACCGACCCCACTGGCAGCCGCAGTATGGTGGCAGTGGACAGTGGGGCTAGTTCCCGCCTTGGACTGGAACATGCAACAGTGGGCCCCACCATGTACATATTTGATAGCCCAATGGGCTAGGCCCACCTCCCAAAACCGACAACCCGAAATTCTCAGTTCTCGTCTGCCACAAGCTTTTGCAGCCATGGACTATCTTTCGCAAGTTATGCTCCCACATATATTGAACATGCCATGAACAACATGAATCTAAGTGTTTCTGATGATTCGTGGTACATGAATACGGGGTTGACATCACACATGACAACATCTCAAGGTACTATCTCGTCTTATTTTAATACGAGCAGTAATAAAATAGTGTCCTATATGCAATCAAACTGAT
This sequence comes from Przewalskia tangutica, assembly GCA_029844215.1. Taxonomy (NCBI): domain Eukaryota; kingdom Viridiplantae; phylum Streptophyta; class Magnoliopsida; order Solanales; family Solanaceae; genus Przewalskia; species Przewalskia tangutica. The sequence continues at coordinate 118,813,759 of CM056726.1, read as the reverse complement.
TAAAAACTTGATATATGTACGTCGGTTTACTATTGATAATTACGTTTCTGTTAATTTTGACCCGTTTAGGTTTTATGTGAAGGATTTTCATATGGAGATGTCGTTAATGAGATGTAATAGCACTGAGAAGTTGTATCCCATCACTTCCATTACCAGCAACAAAGTAACCAATCCATCCACCATTTCTCATAGTTTATGGCATAACCGGTTGGGACACTGATCGGTGTATTTTATATACACCTTTTGAGTCAGTTTTAGTTAGTCTTTTGTCCCATTTTGCACATATAAGTGTCGTATTAGGATATTTTTTCTTTCTTTTGAGTCAAAGTGGTTAAAATGGCCAAATGGCGGAAAAGGAGCAAAAAGAGGGCAAGAGAGATGCGAGTGGAAACAGAGAAAGTGGCGAGCGAGGTAAAGTGGACCAGCCGCGGCGCCTCGCGATGCGAGGCGCGGCACCCACTATTCAGAGGCTGCGAAGATCCAGCGGCGCTTCCGAGACAGATGCAGGGCCGCGGCACCTAAACATCCGAGAAGCTACAGGAGTTGCAGCGCCGCGCGCCGACAGCGAGATATCGGGCGCGGCGCCAAAACACCCGGATTGCAGAACTTCCGCCGCGCGCCATCTGCAGCGCGCGCCGACGCGTGAAAAATTAGGTCTTTGGCGAAATTACGGGCACGAAGGAAAAGAAGGAGGCGGTTTGCAGCCTTTAATGGAGATTGGATACCATTAGTTTAGTAATTTCTTTTCCCTTTCTTGTTCTTTATTTCAGTTTTGTATGATGAACTTTGAATTAGTTCTTGTCATGTCAATGATTAGGAACTAATTCTCTTATAGGGATTTCTATGTTGAATTGCTAGAAACTTATGTTATAAATTAATGCATGCTTATGGTTATTTTTCTTATTGTGAGATCTATCCAATAATTGAGTTGAATTCTTGGTAATTAATTGACAACTAATTATCACTATATGATTTCTAATCGATTAGAAAGGGGATTGTGAATATCTTGTAAGTTGGGTAGACATTCTTGGATTGGGGATGAAAATTCCTCAATTATTTATGTAGCGTTGATGAGGCTTAACAACCCTAATTTTGCGCATTGTGCGTGATTGGCCAACTAGGTTTTGTTCTTAATCCTCCTATAGAGTTATCCTTATCACCGAAAGGTAGGTAAGGTGCGATCTTTGAGTGTTTATATAACCCTAACGGAGTATAAAGCGATTTCAGAAACTGCTTTCTCCAAAAGAAGAATACCATAAGTTAATGCATTAGTAAGTAGCATAAACGGATAGTAAGGATACATGGAAGCTCTATTCTCATCACCACTGAAGTAAATCTTTATATTTAAATAGCTTGCATAATTCTTAGTTATAAACAACAAATCAATTATCAATTCACCAAATAGATACTAGAAAATAGATAGTTGGTAATTGAACCCTAATCCTTGTGGACGATATTCAGTCTTATCAAGACTATACTACTTGTCACGATAACGTGCACTTGCGTTTAAAGTGTGTGCATCTTACCGCGCACCAAGTTTTTGGCGCTGCTGCCGGGGATTAGGCATAGTTCAATATCAAATTTGTCTATTTTTAATTTCTAATTTGGTTTTTATTTTAATTTTTAATTTTTACGTTTTTCTTTTGAAAATTCGAGGTGCCGTGATTTATTATGCTTTTGATCTATTTGAAGTCGGTTTATGCGAAGGAGAAGAGAGCGAACACTCTTGTTCCTTCAATCCGAAATTGAGAAAACACGCAAGCGAGCGAAAGAATCGGATTGCAACCTTGTTAGAGATGAGCGGCGTTGAACAACAACGGGATGGGAGAAGGGTTAGGAGAGAATCAACCCCATCCAGGAATACCTAGGCAAGCGCCAATAGACGTGGAAGAGAGAGTCCAAGTCCAACCAGAACGAAGTTTGGGAGACTACGTGCTGCCAAGAGTAAATGGAGCACAGACATGCATTAGGCTCCTGCACAGTGAGCTAACAACCGAGATAAAGCCGCAATTCGAGCATGGTACGACACGGTGCGATTCGGAGGACTCTGGTCGGAGGATCACATATGCACATAGCTAATTTCTTGGAGCTATGTGCAACGTTCGATATAACGGCGCATCGATGATGCCGTCAGATTGAGGCTCTTTCCCTTCTCACTTAGGGATAGAGCAAAAGTATGGTTGAATTCCCTGCCGGCCGATTCGATTTTTACATGGCAAGAGCTGACACAGAAATTCCTTGCCAAGTTCTTTCCCCCGTGTAAAGCAGCAAAATTAAGAGGGGAGTTGAACAACTTTTACCAAGCAGATGGAGTCCTTATATGAAGCTTGGGAAATGTTCAAAGATCTACAGAGAAAGTGCCCACACCATTGCATTGAGTTGTGGAACTTGGTCCACATCTTCTACAACTGGCAAGACAACCGAACCATCATAGATGCAGCAGTGGGTGGAGCATTCATGAGGAAAACAGCCCACGACGCTCACGAGTTATTAGAAGATATGGCCACTAACAACCATGTCACGGAAGAGAGGTCGACAAATGGGAGAAGAACAGTGGGGGTCCACGAAATAGATGCTATTGCTGCCTTGAATGCCCAAGTGGCCCTTCTAGCGAAACAGTTGCAGCAACATACAGTGTCAGTAAATGCGGTGCAGATGCCTAAAAGCTGTGAGATATGTGGTGGCCCACATACATTTGATAGGTGTCCTTCAGCGGATCCCAACAATATACCCATGGAGCAGGCAGAGTGTCAGGCCATAGGTAATTATCAGAGGCAACAGAACAACCCCTACTCCAACACTTATAATCCGTGGAGGAACCACCCAAATTTCTCAGAGAGGAGAGGGGCAGAACCAGGCGCAGAATCGGTACCGCAAAGGGCGCAGACCGCACGTGGGCGCAGACGGTGATAGGCGATGCGTAACGGCAGAGCGAATCAGCAACCCTTCACTCAAGCCCCACAACTCAATTCCAATGCACCGGTTCAAAGAAAAGCCGATGAGCCGAAAACAAGCGGATAACACTTGCCAACGCCTGCACGCAGCTTCATGAAGCTAGATCCTCGTTGAAACTTGAGACACAGTGGTCACTAGCAAAACAGCAAACAGAGCCACGGGGACATTGCGAAGCAATACAGAGGTAAACAGGCGAGCAGTGTCGAGCAATGCGGTTGAGAAGTGGAAGACGGTTGAGCGGCGATCACCTCACCAATGAGTTGAGAAGAAAGCGAGTTAGAAAAAGAAGGTGATTGAGCCTAGCCCAATGAGAGAAAACTCGGAGAAGAGTATACAGAGAAGATCCCTTTCCCCAGAGACTACAAATAAAGGCGGTTGATAAACAATTCTCCAAATTTTTGGAGACATTCAGAAAGCTGCATATCAACATACCTTTCATAGAAGCATTAGAGCAGATGCCCTCCTATTTCAAGTGTATGAAGGAGATTGTGGGGAAAAAGAAGAAAGGCGGCGAATCGAAATAGTAGCAGCGAGAAGAGTGTAGTGCTATCGGGCAAAAACAGTTGCCACCAAAGCTAAAAGATACAGGGAGCTTTACACGACCTTGCACGATGCGGTGGTAACTTGCAACAGAGCTCTATGTTATTTAGGGGCAAGTATAAATCTAATGCCCCTATCAGTATTTAAAAGATTGGAGTTGGGTGAAGCCAAACCAACCACAGTAAGCCTGCAACTAGCCGACAGGACAGTGGTTCATCCAAGAGGCAAGATCGAGGACGTGATTGTGAAAGTAGGAAAATTCTTCTTTCCTGCAGACTTCCTCATTCTTGATATGGAAGAAGACGCGGAAATCCCTATCATATTGGGGAGGCCATTCCTAGCAACGGGGCGAGCTTTGATTGATGTTGAAAGAGGAGAATTAACACTAAGGGTGGAGTCTGAAGAAATGGTGTTTAAAGTTTTTAAACACGTCATTGAGCCACCAACAGTGAGTGGGTGCTTTGCAATCAGCACCATCAAACCCCCATGCGAGCCAATACAAGTCAACCAAAGAGCGATGAGCCCAAGCGAGCATGGTTTCTTTGAAATGCCACTAAAGGAGGTGAATATTCCTGAACTCCCCCTTACTGATAATGCTAAGAAGAAAAGAAGAAAAAGAAAACGCCAAATGTGGAGGAAATTGATAGGTTGGGGGCTTAATCCACCCCAGGGTTATTAAGGATAATGAACTTGCGTCCGACTAAAAGACGTTAAAGACAACGCTACTTGGGAGGCAACCCAACGTTTTCAATTATGTTATTTTAATTTCTGTCTTTAGTTTATTTTATTTTGTCTAAGAACAGTCTCACGGTCTTGGGGTCTTGTGTTTGTCTTTGATTGATGTGCACAGTGGAAATAAACTGGGCGAAAAATCAAGAAAAGTCGAATTTTGAAAAAGCGGGTAGCGCCGCGGCTCGAGCACGCGCGCCAAAAGAAGCAACAGCGCAGGTTCGGCGGCCGCGCGCCGTGAGCAGGTCGCGCGCCAAAATCGAAAAATTTGCCAAGTTTAGCCGCGGCTACCGCAACAGGCCGAGGCGCAAAGTCCCGGGCGAGCGGAGTTGGGAGCCGCGCGCCAAAAGCGAACATGGCCGGCCGGAATCGAAACTTAAAACGCCCAAAAATCAGATTTTCCCCAATTCCAAATTCAAAAACCTAACCTTCCCTCTCCAAAAACCCACGAAATTCCAGAAATTTGCCCACAAATTAAACCCAACCACAACCAAAACTCTTAAATTCCTAAAAACCCTTAGCCATCTCAACCACCAAAGCTCCATTCCATAGCCTCAAACCACCATTAGAAACAAGAACAGCTTGAAGCTTCTCATAAAAAGGTAATCTTTTTCTGTTCTTGAATCCTTTACTGAAGTCACAGGAGGTAGTAGTTTGAAGGAGTATTGTAGTTGAAGTAATTGGGTACTGAAAAGTTGATTGTGAAGTTTGGAGAAAAGAGTAGAAAAGGAGTGTGGGTATTGGGTAGAAAAGTTAAAGTTTGGGGGTGTTGTGTTCGCTGATAGTTGTCAATTGTGTAGGAAACATTTGTGCCACTAAATTGTAAGCTCAGTAAACTGCTTTTAACCATGGCCACCAGGAAAAGAAGAGGCTCCACATCCACCCCAACCCCACAATACGATGAAAATAGGTTTGTAAGCTACCAAGCCTACCAAAGATACAAAAAGCTTGATACCAGACCCTTAATACCAGAAAGGGGAATGGACTACTAGAGGGAGTCATATGGGGAAGAAGATGTTTATGAGCGCATTCGGGCGATGATTGAGTTAAGGGAGTGGAGGAAATTTGTGAATCCGGAGAAGATAGCACCAGTAAACACAACAATGGTGCGTGAATTTTATGCCAATTTTCCGGAGAAGGTGGAAAGGGGATGCTTTGTAAGGGGACGTTATGTGCCTGTGACAGCAGAGGATATAAATATACAATTGAAAACAGTTGATGTTGAAGAAAGAAGTGATTGGAATCACTTTAGAACATGGTCTAGAAGCATTGACCACATCGACTGGAATGCCGTTGCAGACACCGTGAGCTACCATGGGGCTGTTTTTGATATTGGAAGAAATGGGTCAAGAGCACTGAACATGTTCCAATTCAACAAAGTAGCCAAAGGTTGGCTATATTTCATCAGCGCCCGCATGATTCCATCCACGCACTTCACCAGAGTGTCAGAGGATAGGATTAAACTGATATATGGAATTATGAGGGGGTTGACGATTGATGTGGGGAAATAAATAGTGCAGAGCATTGAGGAAATTAGCAGGTTGGTAACAACAGGCGGATTGGGACATGGCTCAGTTATCACCAAGCTATGTCACATGAGTGCGGTTCCAAAACTACCCACTGACACTCATGAAAGAAACCAACTGCCCGTGTCCTATGGGATAATGCACTCTTTCCCAGACCCAAGCCCCCCAGCAGCCAGACGGAGAGTACAACCAGCAGCAGCAGAGGCCGCCAGGGACGAAGATGAGCACGAAATAGAGGCTCATATGAGGCAGACCTAGCCACCGCCAACTACTGCGAGCGAACCTCCAACGCCCACAATGGAGCAATTGTATCAAAATCAGATGAGGATGATGCAGACCTTGGACACAGTAGTACAAGGACAGCAAGAAACAAGGCAACAAATCAACGAGTTGAGTTCCTTGTTCAACCAATGGTCGATGCATTATCCACCGCCACCACCACCATTTTAGCCAAAGTTTGTAAGTGTCTTATTTCTTTTCGTTTTGAGTCTACACACATTGGGGACAATGTGTGATTTAAGTTTGGGGGTGTTTTATTTGTGTCATGTTATGTTTTATTTAAGTCTTTTTGATTGTTTTATGTTTATTTTGAGTCACCAAAATTTTTTCCTTTTTTGAGTCATAATTGTCTGTCAAAGATCATGTATGCTGTAGTTGCTAGAAACACCTAGTGAAGTAAGGTGGAATAATGTAAATGAATTGAAGCAACTATCTAAACACCTAAGTTAGATATGCTAAAAACTCACAGAATCTGTCTATTTGGAGTTTCTTGCTTGAGTTATGCATGCTAAATGATAAATACTTATGTGTTATGATTGCTTGCTATTTGAGGCGAAATAGTTAGGATATACATGCTAGGGAGATGACTCAGACATTTCTTTGATAGCCAATTCTTACCATTCTTTTCTACTCCGTACTTTAAAAATATCCCTAGTCAGCCCCATTGAGCCTAAATTTGAAACTTCTTCTTTGACACCCTATATTCCCACAAATTGTACCATAAGTGAAAATATGAAATAGTGGAATACATTGTGTTAAAAAAGAGACAAAAAGAGTGAATAAGTCTGTTGCACCCCAATACAAAAGTAATAAGAAATAGGCAAAAGCCTAAGTTTGGGGGTGCTTGTCATTATTAGATACTTCACTCTCCCAAAACAAAAGAGGGGAAAGATAGAATCGAATGAAGAAAAGAACAAAAAGAAAAAGGAAAATATTGAAAAGCTAAGGAGCTTATGGTACACGAAATGAGCCTAAAATGCCTATTTTTACCAACCCCTACCTAAGCCTACATTACATCCCTTAAAGTCCTGAAGATCTATTTTATGCATATCCAGAATTAGTGGAGAATAGCAAGTAAGCATGCAATAGGAATTCTTGAATTTAGATGCATGATTTAGTATATTGACTTCCATTAAGCATGATGAATATGAGTTTGCGAAATATCTAGCTTAATGTGCTGAAATTTCATGCTATATGTTCCTGCATATTATTCTGCTAACCTTCATGTTTTTCTAGTTAACACTTATGCAGCAAAAATGATCAATGACAGTGAGTCTTTTATTTTTCGTTCTTTGAGTCTTTTATTTTATTTCTTTCTATCTTTGCTCGAGGGCGAGCAAATGTTAAGTTTGGGGGTATTTGATCGGTGTATTTTATATACACCTTTTGAGTCAGTTTTAGTTAGTCTTTTGTCCCATTTTGCACATATAAGTGTCGTATTAGGATAGTTTTTCTTTCTTTTGAGTCAAAGTGGTTAAAATGGCCAAATGGCGGAAAAGGAGCAAAAAGAGGGCAAAAGAGGAGATGCCAGAGCTGGAAACATAGAAAGTGGCGAACGAGGGTAAAATTCATACCAGCGCCGCGCCCTCCTGCGATCAGCGAGGCGCGCGCCACTATTCGCAGAGGCTGCGAAGATCCAGCGCGGCGCTCGACAGCAGACGCAGGGCGCGACGCCTAAACATCAGAAGCTACAGAGTTCCAGCGGCCGCGGCTCGCAGCCAGATATCGGGCGCGCCAAAACACCCGGACGGACAGAACTTCCGCCGCGCGCTGTCTGCGCCGCGGCGCCGACGCGGAAAAATTAGGTCTTTTGACGAAATTCTGGGCCAGGCCTGAAGGAAAAGAAGGAGGCGGTTTGCAGCCTATAAAAGGAGAACCCTAGGCAGTTTTTAAAGGTTCCCCTTCTTGCACAACTCAAGACTTTTGCTTGGAGATTGGATACCATTAGTTTAGTAATTTCTTTTCCCTTTCTTGTTCTTTATTTCAGTTTTGTATGATGAACTTTGTTGACACCCAATTTTGACCCTCCCGTCCAGTCACTAACTATAAAATTAGGCTAATTTTGTAAAATAATTTTTTATGATTTTTATAATAAAATGCAGCGAATAAAACATAAATGCCGGCATAAATAAACAATTTAATAATGGCATCGCGTAGAGTTTTAAGCACTTAGAGTCTCGCGCCCGCATTAATTAACTTTAAGCTTTGTCGTAATTCTTAAATAATTAATAAATGCATAAAATAAATAATTTAGCGATAACGTCGTGTCAGGTAGCATAGCCGCATTTATTAGTAATCATTTGTAATTTAAAATCAATTTTAATCTGATATATGCATTTAATAGCACCGCATTTATAAAGCTTTAAACGATTCTTAAATATCATACTCGCATTTAGCATTTAAGTAATTTAATCTAGACTCAATTTTAATTTTAATTTAACTTCGCAATAATGCAATAATAAGATTTTAATAGCGCCGCATTCTAGAGCATTAAACATTAATTAAATAACACACCCGCATTTATTTTATAACAATTAGATAATTTAATCACAATTAATTAATTACTTTGTCACTAATTAAAAGCCTAAAACTATTAATTAAATAGCACATTAAACTAACTAACACTTAATTAAACCCCTAATTAATTCTACCAAGCCCAATTACCCATTACCCACGCCCAGCAGCCCAATTCCGTCGACCGCGCTGCCCACACATGCCGCCATTACGCGAAGCCCAGCGCTTCATTTTCCTTTCAGCCCATCATCGTCTCCCGCGTTCAAAAACCTAATCGCGCGAAGACACGGCCTTGGCCGGTTCTTCGAGAATCCGGGCTCCTTACCACGCACCCTAGCCAGCCCTTCCTTCCATAACCAAACGAATCTTCCACAAATCTTTTCAAATCGAAGTCACATACGAATCGTCCATAATAAAATCCCTAAATCACGATCGAATCAGCACCAAATCTCGTCCAATCTCAGCCCTTACTACTTACCTAGTAGGGAATCCAAATGGGGGCTATAAAAAGCACATGCAATAGGCATTATTAGGCGATCGAACATAGGTCGAAAGGGGTCGACAAAAGACACTGTTTAGTAATATAGCAATCCAGGCTGGGCGGGAAGATCCCGGAGTTTACATAGAGGAAAAGCACTAGAAAACAGAGAAGAATGAGTAGGTGAGGGTCTCTTACCAACGAAATCAGGAACCCAGCAAATAAGCACAAATCCGAAACCTTTCTTCTCAATAATAGCCTGGAATCGACCACAAACTGCGTCAACCGGTAGCATAGCACAAAATCTCGAGTGGCTCAGACGACTTGATCTGCTGCCTCGGTTATTGCTGGAGAAGGTAAACCCAAACTCTTTTCGATTCATTTGGTATTTCATTGCATTTTACGTATTAAGCGTGTAGTAGTTTAGTTTTATTCGCATAACTGAGATTAATATAGGATCTGATGATGTATTATGTGTTGTATTGAATAATTATGTGTTGTTGGTAAGTTGTATGAACTCGTTTGGTGTGTGATGACCATGTACTTTTGTTAAAAATGCTTAAATGCAATTCGATTTAAATCATCTGCGAAGTATATTTATTTGGTCTTTGAACTTTGTTTAGTTAATATTAGCGGTTATTAATGTTCGCAACTATGTCCGATAATGTGATTGATTAAAGTTAACAGATATTAGTATGTGCGAGACGCGACTATGCTTGTTAATGTGATTTGGCTAATACTGGCATTGGTAATGTGTTTGTAGATAGGGTTGATAATACCTGATTCATTGTGTGATTTGTATCATTGCTAAAGGAATTGTAGCTCTGTCGCATCTTATACCGGAAAGGTAATAATGCCTTAGGGTTTTTAATATCGCTAAGATCTATCCCAAATGGATCCTAAAAGCAAGTAGCAAGATGCTAAATGGTTATATAATCTAGAAAATATCATGATATACATATTTGGATGACTGAAAGTTGTCTAAAACCTGCTTGAAAGCCGACTTGTGTTTTAAAATGATTCAAAGTGGTAGCCGGCTGATTTTATCGGAGGCAGGTGACCTTCTAGGCTTGAATGTACCCTCAGTGTTTGGATTAAACATACGCGACATCGGGTTGTAACTTATATAAATTAGCGTTGTTAGGATGTAAAAGAGGCAGAGTAAAAGATCAATCGTTCGGGTTGTTGTTAGCGAATTATGCGGTATGTTCTGTTTTTAGTGAAATTGAATCTCATAGTCTCTTTCCTTGTATGATTTCTGTCAATGTTTTGTCCCTTCATGCTTCTGTCTCTTTTTGATTTGCTTAAATAAAGTGTGTTGACTGCCCGCCATATGTTCTAAAATGCTTGTTAACACTAATTGAAGCCACATCAAGTCATATATTCACGTCTGAATGCAAACTCCTGACGACCTTTGTCATACCTGTTTAATCCTGCCCATTTTCTTTGTGTGACTGATAGTTGCCATGATTAAAAGTATGCCTTCATTGACTGTGAAATGTGCGGTGTCCTCGATATATCGACCCACGTCGTGTCTTTGTATTACATTTTTGTGCCTTAATAAGCTTCAGAATACATCTTGGTTTGATTAATCATACCCAACTGTTTTAACTACCTGAATTGCCTGCCAAGATGTACATGATTGTCTTACTTGGATTGCTGAAACTGCATATCTGAAAAGTCTCATAAGCCATAGAAATAGTTGGTTAGCATTAGTGTCGCTATTACTGTTCTGTTGGCACTATTGTCACTGTTGCCACTGTTTTGGTATTCTTTGTCATTCTTTATTCTTGGTGTTATCACTCTTTTGATCCAGCTCGGATTTGCCTTTTGTTAATTTCTTACTTGCTGATCTTGGAATTTATTTCTCTTTTCCTGCATACTGCCCGGCACCCTGTCCCATATGTATGTACATCTGGGTTCGGCTCCCTTGGATTTGCCTCTTGCCTATTTCGCTATCCCGCAATTCAATCATGCATACATGTTTTAAGTATAAATCATACGTGCTAATTCTTATGTCTAGTACTTGTTTATTATTTGGGTTCTTACTAATCCTTATTTTTCTTATTTTTACATGGCACGCATCGGAGCGAAACGAAGAGTCTCACGGCGAGACTCATCACGAGCTACTCCAAATGAATACCTGCATCTATGTGCATTTCTCTATCCACATTGGGGAGTTCCAACCCGCCGGCGAATAGCATCGCTACTCTGTCGAGTCCTTTTATTTCTTATCCCGCCCCGTTTATTCGTGTAATTAACTGTCTAACACTCGTACATTAGCAGTAAGTTGCCTAGAATATTTAAACTTTGGGTCACCGTAGAAATTAATTCGACATTAGAAATTGGCTTGTTCCTTTAAGTTAATATTTTTAACATTTGCTTAAATCATATTAGATTCTAACAATTTTCCACCGGCATAAATATTCAGGTAGCTAATATATTATTAACAGGAGAAATCTATTTTTTTATGAACTCTTGCTAACATGCATAATAAATCTTTTTTTAGTCTTTGCATAATAGGTATTTTTCATATGATTTTGTAAACACACATTTTTCATGTCATTAAAACATTTTTATGAACGCATGTTTTCCACTAAGGACATTTTAAACATAATCTTACATTTTCTCTTAGTCAAAAATACATCTTAAGTGTTTTAAATATTTTAAATACCCTTCAAAACATGCATTCTTTGAACATAATAATTACCCTAGGTTTGGCAGGACAACCGCAAGTTAGCGGATCTTAGAGGGTGCCTAACCCCTTCCCTCTAGATTAATAAAGAACCCTTACTCAGAATCTCATTAAGTTTAGCAGACCATTAAAATGGAGTTAATGTTTTACTTTAAACTAGTTAAACATTTAGGTGTCCTAATTCACCCAAACCAATTAGGTGGCGACTCCGCGAACCCTTAGCATTCTAGCAACCCTTTAGCATTTTAGCACCCTTTTAAACTTTAGCATCTTTTGCAATTTTAGCATCCTTTTAGCATTTTTAAAACCTTTAAGCCTCTTAAACTTTATTAGCATTTTATTATTTATTTTTCTAACATTGCATTTTGAGCAGGGTTCGCTATTTAATGCCGCGGTCGAAAAAGGGCGCGACAGAAATGGCGACTCCGCTGGGGATTTTAGGTTCTTAACCACAACAGACCTAGGGCTATTATTTGGCAATTATTTTGCATTTAATTTTTTGTGTATTGTATTTTGTTTATTTTTTGCTACTTGCTTTACTGCTTTCCCTAAACTGGCATTCCGCTCATATTTCTTCCATTCTGGAAAATTCACACAAATCACACACTCACGCTATTTGGTGTGCTCGCGCGCATAAATTTCTTTCAAAAAATATCCAAATTTTAGGAGAGTTGGCGCTGCGCGAGTTAGATCGGTTCGTCGATCGGTAGCGTAGCCTTCACTCGAGTTGTCCGCTCGGGAACCTTGCGTCCAGAAAAGCCAAATCTTAGAAACTTAAGATAGAGCTATACCACCCTTTATTTTAGGGCATGCATGCATTTACCTTAGGTGGGTTGGTCCTTGGCATCGACACCACAATTAGGAAGACACCAAACTTGTCGACGGGTTTCGCAACCCAACGACCAACCAGCATATTATGTGTAGCGTGACAATGACAGACAAATCCAAGCCCAATCATGACATGCTGAAATTGGAAAAAGTGCACCGTCATTTGGTCGCCATTTCCAACAAAGGCATTGTCGCGCCCTTTTTCGGCCGCGGCATTTTTTATTTAAACTCCTGCTGCTCAAATAAAAGGTTAGAAAATAAAATAAAATGCTAATAATGTTCAAAAATGCTTAAAGGTTTTAAAAAAATGCTAAAAGGATGCTAAAATTGCAAAAGAGGCTAAAGTTTGAAAAAGGGTGCTAAAATGCTAAAGGGTTGCTACAATGCTAAGGGTTCGCGGAGTCGCCACCTAATTAATTGGGTGAATTAGGACACCTAAATGTTTAACTAGTTTGAAGTAAAACATTAACTCCATTTTTATGGTCTGCTAAACTTAATGAGATTCTGGGTAAGGGTTCTTTATTAATCTAGAGGAAGGGTTAGGCACCTCTAAGATCCGCTAACTTGCGGTTGTCCTGCCAAACCTAGGGTTAATTATTATGTTAGAGAAATGCATGTTTTAGAAAATATTTGAAAGAAAGTATTTAAAACATATAAGATGTATTTTGACCAAAAGAAAGTGTAAGATTTCGTTTTAATATATAAAGTTAGTTTTGATGGAAAACATGCAGTCATAAGGTATTTATATGAATTTATTCGATTGTATAGCATAACATAGAAGTAGTAGTGCAAAATCAATTATGGCAAAATATGCATTATAAAAATAATCCTAGCATACAAAGTGTCCATTTAGTAAGCAAAATAGTTTTCATATATGAATGATAATGCATTTTGAAAATGGGTTAGGAATTTGATCACAAATAATATCCTAGCTACATGATTGATTATGCAAGTGAAGATTATTGGGTGGTTTATTAGAAATGCTAAACAATGTATGGCGTGCCTAAAGTAATTAACTTAAGGGAAGCAAAATTAACTTAATGCTAAGCTACTTTATAATTTATTGGCTCGAGGTTTAACTATTTTGAGTATCCTACTAATTAATGTAGTGTTAGACATATAATTCACAACAAATAAATTAATAGGGGGGCGGGGTAGAAAATAATCAAAAAAAGGACTCGAGGAATGGCGATGTCTGTCGCCTGCGACTTTGGAGTTAGATGCGGCGAGAAATGCACATAGACGCGGGTATTAATTTGCCATGATGAGTCTCGCCATGAGACTCTTTGTTGCTCCGGTGCATTTCATGCGAAAATAAAAGAAGATAAGGATTAGTATGTATCTCAAATCTTATCAACAATAAACCACTAAAAATACTTACACACATATTTTTAACATTATAGCGACCCAAAGCAATGACAAAATGCATAATTTAATGGGCGAGAAAGAAAAATGCACTATGCTTGGCCTCAAAATTTGATTTCCAGAAGCAGGGATACATAAGCAAATTTAAGCCAACTTCAATAACTAGAAGAGAAACCAACGAAATACCGCACACTTAAGACTTATAGAATTGTTTACGGGAAGAAAGTTGGACACGATGACACACAACCTGAACTAAAATTAAGCACATCGCTAGCCACATACAAACCGATCACTACTGGACCAAGGTTGAAAAGGTAATCATTTATGCAATCTCAAAAAGGATTCTTAAGGCAAATTGTTTGGTTCAGCAGGCCTAATATTAGTAAAAATCAACTTTGCAGGTAAAACAAGTTCGCAGTTCTGCAGTGCAGGAAGAGCAACCATTATTTTTAAGAAAGTGACTTTAGGTGAAACTAAATTGTGTGCGAAAGACTAATTAAGAGAATACAATGGATCCTTTCTCGAGTGGGGATAAGCGATAGCATAGAATTTTGAGAATGATCAAAATTACGCCTAATGTATAAAATAAATTAGCCTAAGCAGTATACTTTAACTTGTAAGTATGGATTTCCATAATACCTTAATAGCATATTATTTAGATCTAAATACGACCAAAACACATTATTAAACAGAATAACAGGAATCAAATAAATTCAAAACAAGACTTGGGACATGGAACCTCTCCTGAAACAATTTCATGACATGCCTGAACAAGAAAACATTTTAATTCGATCATCATACTAAGTTTAGAACTAACAATTATATAGGACAGTTCCTTATCATACTCTGTTTTAAACATGCGGGGATAGATATAGCTCAATACATTCTTAGGAAAGCGAACTTGCTAGAAGATGCATCTGAAAGATCGACCTCTTAATGGTTATATCTAAACACGGGTTTAAAGAAAATATGATGCCACATGGTTGGCTCAACCGGTATGGCTCTTGGTAAAGGGACATGATTATCATTCGTAGATTATGCTAGGCGGTCAGTATCCTCTATTAGCCTAAACTCATGGATTTAGGATATTGCATGAATCATGCGACTAGATTAAACCAAAACTATTACGACTTCATAATAAAATAAACACCGGACCACGTAGGAGATCGCATAAGCTTCAGCAGATTTCAAGTCAACTAGATAACCTATATATGAACAAGATTTGTCCTACACCAAGCCTTTATTTAACGGATATTGAACAAGTAATGGTTGCAAACAACTTTAACATGCCAAACTAATCCTCGACGGTTTAACCACCCATATCGACTTATTGTGGTCATACTTAATTAACTACATTTAAACTAACAAGACAGACTTGAATCACAGCTAATCATACGACACAGTTCAAGCTTATCGGTAAGTTTCCGAATTTTGCTCATCCCACAGCATTCAAGCAAATACAGAAACACACGAATGGACTAGCATCTATTCAACACGAATTCACAGGAATACAAAAATGAGCAGAAGTCGAGGAGGAATAGATTATTACCTTCTCCGGGCAGCGAACCGAAGCCACGTATCAAGTCGTCGATTCCACTCGGAGGTTTGTGCTTATGCGATAACAAGGGAATGGAACTTTGCCTAGTTCTGGATCAGTATTGCGAGGAAGGAAGGTTTTGTTCGAACTTCTGTTCTTGCTGCTTCACTACTGTTTTTAAGATTTTTTACTGCTTCTCGATTGCTAATTTCTTGAGTCTCTGCATTCCCGAATCCCTCTCTGAATCCCCGATGCCTATTGCATGCGTGATGGTTCTATATTTATAATTAGGATTTTGGGTTCCAAGTTGGTAAGTAATCAAGGCACGGTTCTGGAGGGATTTCGTTCGATTCATACTCGATTTTGTGCTGATTTTGTGTGATATTTGGGTGCTGGTTTATGGTAAGAAATCGTTAAAGACGTGTGTGTGGGTAAGGAAAGTGTCGCCGGATTTTCGGCTGAAAATCCGTGAAATCGGGGTTGGGTGAAGGCGGCGATTGAAGGCTTAGGGTTTCGTTCGTTTTTTTTTGTGTGGACGACCAGAGTGAGGGAGCTGGGCTGAGGGTAAGTAAAGGGGTGAGTTGGGCGTGGACTTGCGGGTTGGGCTGCGGGTCGCGGGTCGCGGGTTTTGGGCCAGGGCGTGGGCGAATGGGCTGGTAAGGGGTAGTGTTATAATTTAGGTAGGGAGTGGGCTGGGTTGGTTAATTAGTGGTAAAAATTAATTGATTAAATTATTTAGGTGCTTCATTAATCTATGTTTGAGATAAAAATAAAGACGGACGCTCTACTTAATTAATGCTTAATACTTTAGAATGCGGCGCTATTATTTAAAATCTTATTATTATGCATTATTGCGAAGTTAAATTATTAAAAGGAGTTTAGATTAAATTATTTAAACGCTAAATGCAAGCATGATATTTAAGAGTTGTTTAAAGCTTTTCCTCAAAATGCGGTGCTATTATTTAAACCTTATTTGTTGTGCATTATTATTTAATTTATGCCTTAAATTATTACAATAATTATGGAATTCTCTTGCGTATTAATAAACGCGGCTATGCTACTTAATGACGTCATTGCTAAATTATTTATTTTATGTATTTATTAATTATTTAAGAATTACGACAGAGCTTGAAATTAATTAATGCGGGCGCGAGACTCTAAATGCTTAATACTCTACGTAGAAAATGCGAAGTAATTATTAAATAATTTATTTATGCATGTATTAATATTTTATTGTTGCATTTTATTATAAGAAATCATAAAAAAATATTTTGCAAAATTAGTGTAATTTTATAGCTACTGTCTGGACGAGAGGGTCAAAATTGGGTGTCAACAACTTGTCCCTCTTTGTATGGAGATGATGGAAGAATCTTCGGACAAAGACGTTGACTCGTAGCCAATTTTGTCTTGATCCTCAGGATTGCAAAAAGTTGGGCAGGTAGCGAGTGGCGAAAAATCAAAATTGTCGATGTCGAGTTATGGCGACCTTTAGGCTACCATGGTCAAAACACCAAGGCGGGCTAACGCGGACTCAAAGTCGTCCCAGTGTCGAGTTATGACGACACTGGGTTACCATGGTCGAAACCAAGGCGGGCTAACGCAGACTCAAAGCTGTCCCAGTGTCGAGTTATGACGACACTGGGTTACCATGGTCGAAACACCAGGGCGGGCTAACGCGGACTCAAAATTTGTCCCAGTGTCGAGTTATGATGACACTGGGTTATGGTGCAAAAAGTACAAAAATAAAAATAACTTGCTTGAACCTGGGGTGTACCGCTATGGCTTATAGTGTTGGGTTCTATGGTGATGTGGAGCGAGTGGACGGCGGCAGGCGACACGCCGTTCGTTGGGAAGGTTGGCCTCAACAAATTGTCGGTTATTGTAGAGAAAATCCACGTTGTGCTCCTGCTCCTGCATGCTAAGACTTCAAACAAACGGTTAGTGCATAACTGTTAAGGCAAAATGATGATGCATAATTCAAGAGTAATGCAACTGTGAGTAGAAAAGGTTATCCTGCAAAAATGTGATGCCCGCTGTGTTGATGCGATGCTGCAAATGCTGTGATTTTCGTCCTTGCACAGACGTGTTGCGGCAGTGGATGTGGATATGTCGTCCTTGCTGCAACTGCTCCTGTAGACTAGAGCTCAAGAAAGAGTTAGTGCATAACTGCTAAGACAGAATAATAAAGCATGAGTAAGAAATGCAATTTCGGGAGTATAGAAATTGTCCCTGCGTGGGTGTGATGTGCTGATGATGGCGTCGTTTTTGTTGTGCTGATAGCGTCGCTGCTCGGACGTGTTGCTGCTGGCGTCGTTGCGTAGACTTGTTGTGCTGATAACGTCATTGCCTGGACGTATTGCTGCTGGCGTCGTTGCGTGGACTTGCTGTTCTGATAACGTCATTGCCTGGACGTATTGCTGTTGGCGTCGTTGCGTGGACTTGCTGATCACGTCGTTGTCTGGACGTGTTGCTGCTGGCGTCGTTGCGTGGACTTGTTGATCACGTCGTTGTCTGGGCGTGTTGCTGCTGGCGTCGTTGCCTGGACTTCTTTGTCTTGATAACGTCGTTACTGGGCGTATTCTTCTTTGGCGTCGTTGCGTGGACCGTCGTTGCGTAGACTTTCTGTGCTGATAACGTCGTTGCCTGGACGTGTTGCTGCTGGCGTCGTTACGTAGACTTGCTATGCTGATAACGTCGTTGCCTGGACGTGTTGCTGCTGGCGTCGTTGCGTAGACTTCTTTGTCTTGATAACGTCGTTACTGGGCGTGTTCTTCTTTGGCGTCGTTGCGTAGACTTCTTTGTCTTGATAACGTCGTTACTGGGCGTGTTCTTTGTTGGCGTCGTTGCGTAGACTTCTTTGTCTTGATGGTGTCGTTGCTGGACCTGATGCTCATGCGTCGTTACTGGGCGTATTCTTCTTTGGCGTCGTTGCGTGAAGCAGCGATCTTGATGGTGTCGTTGCACTGGACATAATCGATCGCGTCGTTGCACGGGCGTGTTCTTCTTTGGCGTCGTTGCGTGAAGCGCAATCGCGATGGTGTCGTTGCACGGACCTGATGCTCATGCGTCGTTACTGGGCGTATTCTTCTTGGCGTCGTTGCGTGAAGCGCGATCTTGATGGTGTCGTTGCACGGATCTGATCGCGTGCGTCGTTACTGGGCGTATTCTTTGCTCGCGTAGAATAAATGCTCCTGCGAGCTAAGCGAGAAAAAGCGTTAGTGTATACTGTTTAAGCGAAATGATAAATGTATATAAGAAGTGCAATTTTATGGGTCGAGATGTCGTCACGTCGCGAGATGAATCGAGATGTTGTCCTTGCGGACATGCTAAATCTGCGGCGGAATTGTCACGATGCCTTTGTTGGGCGTGATCGCGGGTTACCAATTTGACTTTATGCAGAGTTGATGCGCTAGGTTTTGTTGCGGGCCTCTGAACTTTTATTCTTGGTTATTGATGCCGCACCTGCTGCTTTGCTTTGCGCTACGCTAATATGAAAAAACCTTTACCGTATTTTACATCTCTATTGCACTTGCATACATTAATATGGAAAAAAAAAACCTGCGCTCAAAGAAAATTTGTGAGTTTTGGGGGGGGGGTCGATTCGTATCTGACTTTGCCGCCTTGTCCCTTGATGTCCGCGTGCCTGGCCTGTTTGGATTTGCAACCCCTGTCTGACCTCTTTTGAGATGTTTAGTAGTGCTCCAAAAGCATTTTCCAAAATGAAATGTTTTCATGAAGTATGCACAAAACATCTTTAGAAATAAACATTTATATGACATGCGTAAAAAATGTAAAAGCCTCGTCTAATTTGCCGAATATGACATGTATTTCGACCAAACGAACATCCTTTGGAGTCTTTGTTATTGCCTTCCTCACAGTGCGCAAAACTGTCTCAATTTCAATGTGTGTCGCGTGGGCGGAACTTAACTTCGTGATGAATTGCTCATATCGCTTTTGGAATAACTCAGACATGTTTGTTGCCTGTAGACAAATGGGAAGATTCCTAACGGTGTGACCGAAGCCGATTTAGGCCGCCTACGTATCCCCATGAGGGAATCAGGTCATGACGTAGTTCATTACAAGCGAATTTGGGTAAAATTCTAAAAGTGGGACCGAAGCCGATATGGCCGCCTACGTATCCGCCAAGGGAATCAGGTCATAACGTAGTTCAGATTACAAGTAAAGGGCTTTTGATTTGCAGCGGCGAGACCCTATATGGGCTCTATCGTATCAGCAGGAATGCGACTTTTACAATATAAAGGGGATTACACGGAAGACAAATACTCCTAGACGTAATATCTCTTCACTGCATCTGCGTTGATAGCCTTGGGCCATACCTCGCCATCCATCTCAGCCAAGATTAGGGCCCCTCCACTTAATACTCGATGGACCATGTAGGGCCGCGCCAATTAGTGCGAACTTTCCTTTAGCTTCATTTTGATTCGAAATATGCGTTTCAAAACCAACTGTCGGCTTGAATAACCTTGGCCTTACTCTCTTGTTAAAAGCTCTAGCCATTACGCTCACGTCTGACTGCCCATGACGGTCGCATTCAACCTTTTTCGTCAATCAACATCAGCGCTCGTAACGATCCTTTATCCACTCGGCGTCGCTCAACTCGGCTTGGATGATTCTTAACGCGATGGTATTTCCACCTCTGCTGGTAACACGACTTCTGTTCCATACACCAAAGATACGGCGTTGCCCGGTAGAAGTCCGGATTGTGGTGCGATAACCCAAGCGCGAAAGGCAAATTCGTACCAATGTTTGTAGTTCTTGATCATCTTGCGCAATATCCTCTTGATGTTCTTATTGTCGCTTCCTTGCTCGTTCATTGCAGAATTCGATGCAGTGGAATTACGGTGCGTGATCTTGAAATTTCCACATATATCACGCATCAAATTCTTGTTGAGATTGCTTAGTTATCGGTCACAATTGATTCGGGACTCCCAATCGGCAAATGATGTTGTTGCGACGAAGTCGACCACCACCTTTTTCATCGATGCGTGTGATGATGCTTCTACCCATTTAGTGAAATAGTCAATCGCTACGAGGATGAATCGTGCCCGTTTGAAGCGCGGGTTCGATAGGGCGATGACATCCATGCCCGGCTGCGAATGGCGGGGAGAACTCGTTACATTAAGTTCATTTGGAGGTACTCGAATCAAATCTCCGTGAATCGGCATTGCCGACATTTACGCACAGCGGATACAATCTGTTTCCATCGTCATCCAAAAATAACACCTTTCGCGAGAATCTTTTCGCCGTGAAGCCGTTCGTATGAGGTCCACATGTCCCTCCGTGTATCTCTTCTACTAGCTTGCTTGCCTCTTGAGCATCGACACGTCTCGGTAGGCCCGGATCACGGAGTCGCGATTACACAATTTCCCGTTCAAAAGAAATGATTTGCTAGTCTTGAAGTGTCTTCTTACGGATGTTGGTTATGCCTTACGGATATTCTCACGCCTTGAGGTACCTTTTGATGTCATGGTACCATGGATTGCCGTCTGTTTCTTCACTATATGGGAGCGATAAGCGGCTGCTCAAAGACACGCTCTTTGTGATTGGATCGATGTAATTCTTGTCGGATCTTTGAATCATGGAGGATAAGGTTGCCAATGCATCGTCAATTCGTTACGGATCCTCGGAACATGCCTAAATTCTATGTGGTGAACCTCTTACGTAATTCCTTCACGCAAAATAGGTAGGAAGTATCTTCATATTCTTGGTTGCCCATTCACCTGTACTGATGGATCGATGAAAGTCCGAATCGCCTATGACCAGAACTCTTGTATGTCCATATCTACGGCCGTTCGAGCCCCAATATGCAAGCCGTATTCGCCATATTGTTGGTGCATGGAAATCGAGCTTAGCGGAAATCGGATAATCTTGACTGTTTAAAACCAAAAGCGCTCCAATGCCGACTCCTTTGAAATTTGCCGCTCCATCGAAAAACATCCTCGGCGGGTAATCCTCGAGATATCTTCTCGACAAACAATACCTCTTCATCGGGAAAATAGGTTGAAGGGCTCGTACTCTCATCGATGGGTTCTCGGCAAGATGATCGGCTAATGCACGTCGCTTTTACGGCTCTGCGTGGCGTGAGCGATGTCAAACTCGCCAACATAATTTGCCATTTCGCTAGTTTCCGGTGGGCATGGGCTTGAAGGATATACTTAGCGGATCCATCCTCGAAATAAGATAAGTAGTGTATCTTGATAGATAATGCACGAACTTACGGCGACCCAAGTTAATCGCAACAAATGCGTTCGGTGAGTATAACGAGCCGTATCTTTGTGAACTTCTTACTCAAATAGTATATGGCTGCTCCTTTTCCACTGTTTCATCGTGTTGCCAACACACGTCCGAAAGCATTTTCTAACACGACAAATAGAGTAGCAAGGTCTCCCGGTTTTGGAGGTACTAGGCGGCGGATTAGAAAGGTATTCTTTGATTACGTCAAAGCACATTGTTGGCAATCTGTTGTCCACTTGGTAGCTGCATCCTTTTCCAATAATTTGAATATCGGCTCGCATATCACGGTAGACTGGGCTATGAACCTGCTGATGTAGTTGAGGCGGCCAAGGAAGCTCATCACGTCCTTTTTGCTTTTCGGAGGAGGTAACTCTTGGATGGCTTTTATTTTCGAGGGGTCTAGCTCAATCCCTCTCCTGCTCACTATACAACCCAGCGACTTCCTGCGGGGCGTAAATCGCGCACTTTGCGAGATTCAACTTCAAGTTATCTTGTCTTAGTCGTTGGAAAAATTTCTTGAAGTTTGCGAATGGTCCTCCGCTTTTCGGGATTTGATGATGTCGTCGTCCACTTAGACCTCAATTTCTTTATGAATCATGTCATGGAAGATGGTGGTCATGGCTCTCATGTAGGTGGCGCTGCGTTCTTGAGACGAGCGGCATAACTCGATAATAGTACACCACGCGGGGTAGTGAATCTTGTCTTTCTGCGTCTCTTACGCGCCATAAGGATCTGATGATAGCCAGCAAAGCAGTCGACGAACGACTGTAGTTCATGCTTCGCACAATTATCGATGAGTATATGGATGTTTGGAAGAGGAAAGTCATCCTTCGGGCTGGCTCTGTTGAGGTCTCTGTAATCCAGACTCGGACCTTTCCATCTTTCTTCTTTCTACACGATATTTGCTAACCAAGTAGGATACTTTGCAACTCGAATTACCTTTGCCTCAAACTGTTTAGACACCTCTTCTTTGACCTTCAAACTCATGTCTGGTTTGATCTTTCTCGGCCTTTGTTTTACGGGGAAATAAGATGGCTCAATAGGTAGCCTGTGTGCGACGATGTCTGTACTCAAACCTGGCATGTCCTCATATGACCAAGCAAACACATCGATTATCTTGTTTGAGAGCTCAATTAATTCTTTCTTACGTGTGGCGTTTAGGTGGTAGCGACTCTAGTCTCTTTCACGGTTCCCTCATCGCCTAAGTTTATTAACTCTGTTTCTTCCAAATTTGGTTTAGGCCTATTCTCAAAGTTTTCCAGCTCTTGGCTAAGTTCTGATTGCGGACGTTCCTCTTGTTCCTCGGGGTTATGCTCGTCATTTGAACTTTGTTCGTTGGTCTCATTACATGTCATATTCGCGTTATCAACAGGTTTATTAATATGATCGCTGAAAGAAAAATGCTTAAAGAATTTAATTTTAACACAAACAAAATCTTTTAAAAGTCGCAAAAATGTCTGGAATTTATGATGAAAGTAAAATTGCGAAAAAACATATTAAGAATCATAAATGCATGTACATTTTCTTTCTAGATAAAAAGGTCACTGCTAGAACTAATCATAAATTCTACCAAGCTTCCGGGACGGTCGGGCGGGGTGCAAATCGATTATTCATTTGTATCCATGCTCTGCATCCCAAATGGTGAGCTCCTCTTGTGATCTCCTGCGATCATGCAACAATCGCCTCATCATCATCTATGAGCAGTTACGGAACCTCTTGCAAGATCATGCAGGTCATCTTCTCTCGGCATCTGGATGGTGTAGGCTTTGACGAATGGTGACTCGAGGCGGAATGGGCGCGAGCGAGGAATGTATCCTTCTTGGGAGGTTCGTGGTCACCAAATCCTTGAAGTGGTGGTACCCCAAACCAAAGTGTCTCTCTTCCCAAACAATGGATAGGCTCTGTGATCCCCTTCATCGACTCCAAGACCTCTGTGGGCTCGTATCCATTTCTTAACATTTCCTTGGCCACCATTTTGAGAGAACGTGGCGCCTGCAATGGCAGGACCTACTTGCTCTCTTGATCTCATTAATATGAAAAACCGAACCATCCGATTGTTTCCGTCTTCTATGGCGAGGATTGCATAATCGGTGTTGATGCTTCCCTTTTATCTCCAAATACTACCACTTCAGCGTGATTCCATATAAACTTTAGAAACGCGATGCAAGGTGGGCGGTGCACTGACCTCGTGGATCCACGGCCTTCCTATCAGCGAGGTTGTAACGTAGCAATATCGATATTTGAAATTCCACAACGAATTCTGCAGTCCGATCCGCGGTGTGAGGTCCATTACGCCGACCGACCCCTATGGACTCGTCGAAACCTTTGACTCGATATGACTTTCACGAATTTTCTTACGATGCGCCCCAATTTCAGATGTCGTCATGGGACAAATGTTGGCGTGAGCTTCCATCAATCGAAGACCTTGTTGAAACAATCTTGTGCGACTTGGATGGTGATATTCAATGCAAGGTTGTGTCGGCGCCCTCGGCGGGTAACTCATCATCGTGAAAGGTGATTCGCGGGCCTCTAGTACTGTCAGACCAAAGGCGCCAAGTTCGTCTGTTGTACCCTCGGAGCGTATGCATCCTTGACACCTCCATCAATGCGATCTGTGTGAGCGAATGCATTAACAATGAAAGTAGAAATATCTACCGAGGTTTTCTTTAAGCGCTCTGACGGAATACTCTTTAGTGGGCATCTTCCTCCAAAACTCCTCGACTTCACCTCTGTCACGGGCTTCTGCGGTGCCTCCTTGCTGCCTCTAGGTGTGTAATACCTCGCGACTGGTTATACTGCGGCGGTGACTTCATGACCGCTTCCACTTTCTCTGCGATCCATCTTGATCGGTGGCCCTTCGGGCGCTGAACAAGCGTGATTGAACCTTTATGTCTCGGCGGTGCCCTTTCCAACTCAAATCGCTTTCTTTCGAGTTGGTGGCGGGGCGGCAGCGAAGGTTCGACTCTTCCTCACCGAGCGATCGGATGGTTCCCTCAAGTTGTATTCTCATCTAGGGTTATCAAGTGCACATTGGCGTTGCCGTAGTTTGACAAGGGATTATCATGCACGTTTGGGGCAGGATCCTTGGTGAATTACTCCTTTGATCAACTCTTGATTTTGTCCACGAGGTGTAGCAACTTAGGTGTCATGCCACTGGCTATCAGTGATACGCCAACGCTTATTCTCATCATACCATCTTGGGATAGGGCTGGAATCCTCCACGAATTGGTTGGATCAAACTGCGGCTCGCGATCTTCGTATATCCGGGTATGGGTTCGGCCCGGTAAGTGCG
Organism: Przewalskia tangutica; assembly: GCA_029844215.1. NCBI lineage: Eukaryota > Viridiplantae > Streptophyta > Magnoliopsida > Solanales > Solanaceae > Przewalskia > Przewalskia tangutica. The sequence goes on along the minus strand of CM056726.1, from coordinate 118,788,766 downwards.
AGTTACGGATGGTCTTCGCGAGTCGTATTTGGTGCAGGCGCGTTGGGTGCTCTATGTTGTTGGCGGGCTTGATGGGCGGGTTGATGCGGGGCGGATAAATGGGTGCTTAGGAGCGTTATATATGGTGTGTGTGGTAGGTGGGGTGTGGGGCGGTGTATAGTGAGGTGTAAAGTTTTAGTTTGCTTGTGTGGTAGTATAAGTGCAGTAGGATGGGTTTTGGTATGTTATGAATGCTTGGGTTTGCGTTCTTGTATGAGCATGGAAGGAAAGCGTCTCCTTCTTAGAAGTACCGATCGTCCTGGTAATTGCCTTATTGGTTGCTGCAATCTTTGCTAGATTCGTGATCTGCCGGTTTAATACCTCTTCTACGAAATCGCCCATTCGACAACCTCATGAAATTCCGCCGATGGCGCTTATCATCCGCTCATAGTAGGTTGCGTCCTTCAAAGATTGCACGAGCGGTGTGGTCATCTCACTCTCGCGTGGGTGGTTGTACCTTCTTTGCGCCTCGACGCGCTCATGGCGTACTCCGAAAGTCTCCGTAGACTTAACTTTTCCAACTTCATTAGATAGAACACTCACCCGGTTTACGTGTTAAATCCGAACGCTCCACAAAGTCTTGGGCGAATGCATTCCGGTGTGCCATTTACGTGGATCTGGCTGGTGTACCAATCTATTGCCTCGCGGTTAAGCGAATGAACAACTTCATGATGGCTTTGGGTTCTTCCTACCCGATTAGCTTGTGCAATCGACCTCAAGTGCGCGGGGTTCCTTTCCCATCAAATAGATCGAACTTGATTACCTTGTATCCGCTGGCGGTTCCACATGCAGGTGCGTGCAAAGATCTTCATAATCTAGTCGCCCGTGACCTTTATCCGATCGCGTACCACGAATCGCTTCTTTGGTGTGAATCTCCCGTGCTACGTCATCGTCCATTTTGGCTCGGACTTCCCTTTCCATTTCTTCGTAATGATCCACTTGGTGAAGCGGGGGCGGCAAAAGGTTGGGTTTACGTTGTGTAAGTTAGGCATGCAGGTGGTTTCTTTGAAATTTCAGGTGTGGTGCGTGGGCATTGGTTGGCTTGGCGATTAGGGTGATCATGGTGAAGTGAGTGGCGGAGGTGAGGTGCGTGGGCGATGGGGATCATTTTGAAGGTGGGGCTCATGACTGGCTGGGCGAGGGGCAGTTGGGTTGGTAACTGGCGGTCTTTGTGGAGAGTTTTGGGAGATATGTGGTGGGGGAGGTCTCTGCAGGATGGTTTGCGAGGTAGTGGCCCTTTGCTCACGGCATAGGGGTATTCAATGATGGATAGGTTGGTCGATTCGTAGCCTCTCCATCTCAACCTGCATATCAGCAATTTGTTGTAGCAACTGCGCAATACATTCTTCCTGACTGGTGACATTCCTCCTTAGAAGGTTGTTTATTGGCGGCAGAATAATTCCCAAACCATTCGGCTCGACGCCTACAGGCGGTCATATCGTCATTTCTTGCCTTGGATGCGGTAAAGTGTGGGTGCTCAGGCATTGTTGAGTCAAATCTGAACCAGGACCTTTGGGGAAGATGGTAAATCTTTCTAAAAATGCAGCAAGCGGTGTTAGCATAAAGAGCATAATTTGCGGTATGTAGATATATTGCACATAGCACATTCAAGCGTTTCCTAATATGCAAGGGGACCTCTATTATGCAGGTAGGCCTAGCGTCATCATGCAAAGCCATGTTAGATATACCCAAGCCATTGTATCGAAATGCCTTTATTGGAAATAAAGTTAATTGAAATGACACTTTATAATAAAAACAATAAAAATCTCAAACTAAATAACTATGTCGTCGATGTGATGGTGAAGCTTAGGTTTTCTTTGGTATAGCTCACTTTGTTCCAAGTATTATCTTGCATCGTGCATTAGGGCCCACATGTGCGGGGTGATGACCTCTCGCGAGTTGATTGTCGCCATTCGTCACTTGCGCATGATGTCCTCAACGCCTTGCTCCCCTTCTGGACTATATTCCATGCGATCTAGAAACCATGCTTGATACTCTGGGGAGACCCCTGCTTGGTCCTTCCCGATTTCCATTTGGTCAATATGATGCCATTCATAAAGGATCTGCTTGGCCGAACGAGCAGTGCAGTCCGAATCGAATTTCGGAGGCTCTCATGTCGACTACGAGAGGATTACTTGTGTATGGCCAAATGCTGTCGGCGTAGTGGAGCATATGGTTGTAGTCCCTTTAGACCTATAAGTCGATATAATACAATCCCTTATGTCTCAGTAGACCCTTTTGACCGTGAAGCAATGGATACTTCCGTTGAACTTGATCGCTTTGCGGGATGCTAGGTACTTGTACCCGATCCTGCGTCTTGGGTGACACATAACGCTTCATTCTTTCATAAAAGTGGAGATCTTGTTATCATATTGTGGCATACATCGGTCATGTTTGAGCGATAAAAATGTTCTATTGCCCACATCGCAAAATGAGATTATTGCCTTCAAAGAAGCTCGATTCACCATTCGCACCTATTCAACGCTCTAAATAGTTACGCGAGATCATGGGCGTCAGTGAGTTGTTTGCCACAGCGTCATCAAACACCGCTCTAACCACCGAACATATGCATGTGCTGATCCTTCCATGCTCGGCGGAAATAAAAGAATCCCTAGGAAAGCCATAGCAAATGCAATAGGGCGTCTAACTCTCCAATGGTGCGATGCGACAAAATTCATTCTTAAACAATTTATATCCGTCTCTGCAACCATATCTCTCGTATAAGTAGTCTAGAGAAACCCAATTATTTTCAAAGCAACGCATTCTCGGTATTCTTCAAACCCAGATCTGGGAGGAGCTTTTTCACGACCGCCATGTGGAATAACGGTTTCTGTCGTGATATGCTAAAGCGGTAAAGTAGTGACTTCTTCTAAGGTGGGGTTATTTGAAATCCACGAATTTGAAGGTGACTCGATCCGGATCCCAAAATTGGATCAATGCTCGACCAAATCTTGATCGGGAGATGTCGATTAACGGTAAGGCATCCCAACCTTCTTACGATTGCCATTTGACTACCCAAGTCGAATTTTGACCACCATGTCCTCAATTTGCTCGGAACCCCATTCACCATTCTGATATGAGGGATAGGTTCCATCTAAAAAAAAATAAAAAAAAATGAGTATACATTTTCCAATTTAGGCATTTCAACTTGGCTTGGTCTTGTTTATCATGACTATGCAACACATAATATGCTTTTGGGCGCGGGGTTATAATAACGTTGGATTGGTGTCTTCTTAATTGTGGTGTCGATGCGAGGACCACCCACCTAAGGTAAATGCATGCATGCCCTAGAATAAGGGTGGTATAGCTCTATCTTAAGTTTCTAAGATTTGGCTTTTCTAGGCGCAAGTTCGAAGCGGACAACTCGAGTGAGAAGGCTACGCGGTGATCAGACGAACCGATCTAACTCGCAGCGCCATGACTCTCCTAAAATTTGGATATTTTTTGAAAGAAATGTGCGGGTGCGCGAAGCACACCAGCGCGTGAGCGTGTGATTGTGTGAATTTTCCAAAATGGAAGAAATATGAGCGGAATGCCAGTTTAAGGAAAGCAGTAAAGCAAGTAGCAATCAAAAAATAAATAACAAAATACAACACACAAAATCAAATGCAAAAAATAATTGCCAAATAATAACCCTAAGTCTGTTGTGGTTAAGAACCTAAATTCCCCAGTGGAGTCGCCATTTCTGTCGCGCCCTTTTTCGGCCGCGGCATTTTTTATTTAAACTCCTGCTGCTCAAATAAAAGGTTAGAAAATAAAATAAAATGCTAATAATGTTCAAAAATGCTTAAAGGTTTTAAAAAAAATGCTAAAAGGATGCTAAAATTGCAAAAGAGGCTAAAGTTTGAAAAAGGGTGCTAAAATGCTAAAGGGTTGCTACAATGCTAAGGGTTCGCGGAGTCGCCACCTAATTAATTGGGTGAATTAGGACACCTAAATGTTTAACTAGTTTGAAGTAAAACATTAACTCCATTTTTATGGTCTGCTAAACTTAATGAGATTCTGGGTAAGGGTTCTTTATTAATCTAGAGGGAAGGGGTTAGGCACCCTCTAAGATCCGCTAACTTGCGGTTGTCCTGCCAAACCTAGGGTTAATTATTATGTTAGAGAAATACATGTTTTAGAAAATATTTGAAAGAAAGTATTTAAAACATATAAGATGTATTTTGACCAAAAGAAAGTGTAAGATTTCGTTTTAATATATAAAGTTAGTTTTGATGGAAAACATGCAGTCATAAGGTATTTATATGAATTTATTCGATTGTATAGCATAACATAGAAGTAGTAGTGCAAAATCAATTATGGCAAAATATGCATTATAAAAATAATCCTAGCATACAAAGTGTCCATTTAGTAAGCAAAATAGTTTTCATATATGAATGATAATGCATTTTGAAAATGGGTTAGGAATTTGATCACAAATAATATCCTAGCTACATGATTGATTATGCAAGTGAAGATTATTGGGTGGTTTATTAGAAATGCTAAACAATGTATGGCGTGCCTAAAGTAATTAACTTAAGGGAAGCAAAATTAACTTAATGCTAAGCTACTTTATAATTTATTGGCTCGAGGTTTAACTATTTTGAGTATCCTACTAATTAATGTAGTGTTAGACATATAATTCACAACAAATAAATTAATAGGGGGGCGGGGTAGAAAATAATCAAAAAAAAAGGACTCGAGGAATGGCGATGTCTGTCGCCTGCGACTTTGGAGTTCCGATGCGGCGAGAAATGCACATAGACGCGGGTATTAATTTGCCATGATGAGTCTCGCCATGAGACTCTTTGTTGCTCCGGTGCATTTCATGCGAAAATAAAAGAAGATAAGGATTAGTATGTATCTCAAATCTTATCAACAATAAACCACTAAAAATACTTACACACATATTTTTAACATTATAGCAGCCCCAAAACGACAGCAAAATACATAATTTAATGGGCGAGAAAGAAAAAATGCACTATGCTTGGCCTCAAAATTTGATTTCCAGAAGCAGGGATACATAAGCAAATTTAAGCCAACTTCAATAACTAGAAGAGAAACCAACGAAATACCGCACACTTAAGACTTATAGAATTGTTTACGGGAAGAAAGTTGGACACGATGACACACAACCTGAACTAAAATTAAGCACATCGCTAGCCACATACAAACCGATCACTACTGGACCAAGGTTGAAAAGGTAATCATTTATGCAATCTCAAAAAGGATTCTTAAGGCAAATTGTTTGGTTCAGCAGGCCTAATATTAGTAAAAATCAACTTTGCAGGTAAAACAAGTTCGCAGGTTACGGGTACCGGAAGAGCAACCATTATTTTTAAGAAAGTGACTTTAGGTGAAACTAAATTGTGGTCTGAAAGACTAATTAAGAGAATACAATGGATCCTTTCTCGAGTGGGGATAAGCAATAGCATAGAATTTTGAGAATGATCAAAATTACGCCTAATGTATAAAATAAATTAGCCTAAGCAGTATACTTTAACTTGTAAGTATGGATTTCCATAATACCTTAATAGCATATTATTTAGATCTAAATACGACCAAAACGCATTATTAAACAGAATAACAGGAACCAAATAAATTCAAAACAAGACTTGGGACATGGAACCTCTCCTGAAACAATTTCATGACATGCCTGAACAAGAAAACATTTTAATTCCAGTCATCATACTAAGTTTAGAACTAACAATTATATAGGACCAGTTCCTTATCATACTGTTTTAAACATGCAGGGGATAGATATAGCTCAATACATGCTTCTTAGGAAACTGAACTTGCTAGAAGATGCATACAGAAAGATCAGCCTCTTAATTGGTTATATCTAAACACAGGTTTAAAGAAAATATGATGCCCTATGGTTGGCTCAACCAGTATGGCTACTGGTAAAAGGGACATGATTATCATTCGTAGATTATGCTAGACAGTCCGTATCCTCTATTAGCCTAAACTCATGGATTTAGGATATTGCATGAATCATGCAGCCTAGATTAAACCAAAACTATTACGACTTCATAATAAAATAAACACCAGACCACATAGGGAGATCGCATAAGCTTCAAACCAGATTTCAAGTCAACTAGATAACCTATATATGAACAAGATTTGTCCTACACCAAGCCTTTATTTAACCAGATATTGAACAAGTAATGGTTGCAAACAACTTTAACATGCCAAACTAATCCCTGGACAGTTTAACCACCCATATCCCGACTTATTGTGGTCATACTTAATTAACTACATTCAAACTAACAAGACAGACTTGAATCACAGCTAATCATACGACACAGTTCAAGCTTATCGGTAAGTTTCCGAATTTTGCTCATCCCACAGCATTCAAGCAAATACAGAAACACACGAATGGACTAGCATCTATTCAACACGAATTCACACAAGGAATACAAAAATGAACAGAAGTCGAGGAGGAATAGATTATTACCTTCTCCGGGCAGCGAACCGAAGCCACGTATCAAGTCGTCGATTCCACTCGGAGGTTTGTGCTTATGCGATAACAAGGGAATGGAACTTTGCCTAGTTCTGGATCAGTATTGCGAAGAAGGAAGGTTTTGTTCGAACTTCTGTTCTTGCTGCTTCACTACTGTTTTTAAGATTTTTTATTGCTCCTCGATTGCTAATTTCTTGAGTCTCTGCATTCCCGAATCTCTCTCTGAATCCCCGATGCCTATTGCATGCGTGATGGTTCTATATTTATAATTAGGATTTTGGGTTCCAAGTTGGTAAGTAATCAAGGCACGGTTCTGGAGGGATTTCGTTCGATTCATACTCGATTTTGTGCTGATTTTGTGTGATATTTGGGTGCTGGTTTATGGTAAGAAATCGTTAAAGACGTGTGTGTGGGTAAGGAAAGTGTCGCCGGATTTTCAGCCGAAAATCCGGCGAGAATATCGGGGTTGGGTGAAGGCGGCGATTGAAGGCTTAGGGTTTCGTTCGTTTTTTTTTGTGTGGACGACCAGAGTGAGGGAGCTGGGCTGAGGGTAAGTAAAGGGGTGAGTTGGGCGTGGACTTGCGGGTTGGGCTGCGGGTCGCGGGTCGCGGGTTTTGGGCCAGGGCGTGGGCGAATGGGCTGGTAAGGGGTAGTGTTATAATTTAGGTAGGGAGTGGGCTGGGTTGGTTAATTAGTGGTAAAAATTAATTGATTAAATTATTTAGGTGCTTCATTAATCTATGTTTGAGATAAAAATAAAGACGGACGCTCTACTTAATTAATGCTTAATACTTTAGAATGCGGCGCTATTATTTAAAATCTTATTATTATGCATTATTGCGAAGTTAAATTATTAAAAGGAGTTTAGATTAAATTATTTAAACGCTAAATGCAAGCATGATATTTAAGAGTTGTTTAAAGCTTTTCCTCAAAATGCGGTGCTATTATTTAAACCTTATTTGTTGTGCATTATTATTTAATTTATGCCTTAAATTATTACAATAATTATGGAATTCTCTTGCGTATTAATAAACGCGGCTATGCTACTTGACGCGACGTCATTGCTAAATTATTTATTTTATGTATTTATTAATTATTTAAGAATTACGACAGAGCTTGAAATTAATTAATGCGGGCGCGAGACTCTAAATGCTTAATACTCTACGTAGAAAATGCGAAGTAATTATTAAATAATTTATTTATGCATGTATTAATATTTTATTGTTGCATTTTATTATAAGAAATCATAAAAAAATATTTTGCAAAATTAGTGTAATTTTATAGCTACTGTCTGGACGAGAGGGTCAAAATTGGGTGTCAACAGGCATTATAGTTGGACGACTTGGACAAACCCGTCATAATCTCGCATAAGTGACGTTTAGGCTTACCTCTGGCATAAAGAGGTCCCCTTTGCATGTTAGGAAACGTTTGAATGTACTATGTGTGATATATCTGCTACATGCCTGCAAATTATGTGTTTTATGCTAACACCGTTTGTTGCATTTTGTAGAAGAAAATTTATCATCCTCCCCAAAGGGTCGGTTCGTATTTGACTCAACAATGTCGGAGCATCCACACTTCACCAGGTCCAAGGCAAGAAATGATGATATGACCGCTCGGGCGTCGAGCCAAATGGTTTGGGAATTATTCTGTCAACAAACAGAACCTTCGAAGGAGAATATCACCATCGGGAAGAATGTATTGCCGCAATGCCGCGACAAATTGCGATATGCAGTTGAGATGGAGAGGCTACGAATCGACCAACCTATCCATTAGCTTGAATACCCCTATGCCGATCAAAGGGCCACTACTTCACAAACCATCCTGCATCGACCTCCACGCACATATCTCCCGTAACTCTCCACAAAGGCCACTCGCACCGAACAAACCGCCGCCGCCAACCTCAACCCCACCTTCAAAATGACCTCCTACTACCCATATACCTCACCGCTGCTACATTTCACCATAATCAGCCCTAATCGCCAGCCAACCGGTACCACGCACCACACCCATTACCACCCAAGAAACAACCTGCATAGCTAACTTATGCAGCGAAGCCCACCTTTTACCGTCCGTGCTTCACCAAGGGGATCATTACGAAGAAATGGAGAGGGAAGTCCGAGCCAAAATGGACGAGGACGTGGCCAAAGAAATTCATAGTCTGAAAGAAGCAGTTCGGGGCATGCGATCGGACAAAGGTCACGAAGGACTAGACTACGAGGATCTTTGCATGCATCCAGACGTGGAACTGCCTATGGGGTACAAGGTGCCGAAGTTTGAACCATTTGATGGAAAAGGGAACCCCCGTGCACACCTGAGGTCATATTGCGACAAGCTAATCGGGGTAGGGAAGAACCCAGCGGTCATTATGAAGTTGTTCATTCGGAGCTTGACCGGCGAGGCACTAGATTGGTATACCAGCCAAGATCCGCGGAAATGGCACAGCTGGAATGCATTGGCCCAGGATTTTGTGGAGCGATTCCGTTTCAACACAGAAACCATTGTGGATAGGTTCTACTTAATGAAGTTGGAGAAGAAGACTACAGAAACATTCAGAGAATACGCCATGAGGTGGCGTTCAGAGGCAGCGAAAGTGCAACCACCCATGGTGGAGAGTGAGATGACCACATTATTCGTACAATCTTTGAAGGACGCAACCTACTATGAGCGGATGATAAGCGTCATCGTGGCGAATTTTGCGGAAGTTATTAGAATGGGCGACCGTGCAGGTTAAGGTATTAAACCGGTAGGATTACAAATCTGGCAAAGACGTGCAACTAATAAGGCGATTCATCAGGGGACACTCGGGAGTACTTCACAGAGAAAGAAAGAGACAGTTTCCCCTTCCATGTTTGTACAAGAACGCAAACCCGAAGCATTCATAACATACCAAAACCCATCATACTACCCCAACTACCACACACAGCCTATATATAACACTTCACAAGCACGCTTATCCCGCGCATAGATCCACCCATCAAGCCCGCCAGAATCAGAGCACCCAATGCACAGAGCAAATAAGAATTCAAGGAAAACCACCCAAAGTTCGCACCCCACTACCGAACCCATACCTCAAATATATGAAAGGTCATGAGCCGCAGCCTAATCCAACCGATTCCGTGAAGGATCCTCGACCCTATCCCAAGATGGTATGATGAGAACAAGCGCGCGCAGATCACCCAATAGCCCAGACATGACATCAAGGTTGCCACTCCTCGTGACGTAATCGAGGCAATCGATCGCAGGCGGTAATTCATAAAGGATTCTCGCCCCAAATGCATGATAACCCCTTGCCAAACCACGCCACGCCAATGTGCACTGATAACCTTAGATGAGGAATACACTCGCTTATGCCCATTCCGCCTCGAATCGCCATTTATCCGAGCACGCACCACGCAGAGGCCGTAAGAGGAGATAGCAGAGCATGAAGACCCACCATCCACGGCGAGCATGAAGGCATATTGATTGATTTGCACTCGCTCGTCCGCCAGAGCCCGGATAGGAAAAGCGATTTATTTTAGCGTAATAATTTATAAACTCATATTTAACCATAAATAATGTTTTCTTCGCTTTGCTTGTAATGAACTACGCTTGACCCGATTCCTTAGTGATACGTAGGCGCCGCCTCGCCGGTCCCACATCTAGAAATTTTAATTTTCCCAATATTCGCTTGTAATGAACTACGCTCGACCGATTCCTCTGGGATACGTGGCGCCTAAATCGGCTTCGGTCACACCATTAGGAAACTTTCCCTTTGCTTTGAAAATGACAAGAATACACATAGCCTACAAGCAACTACATTGAGACCCATTTTAGGCCAGACACCCTTTTCAAAACTGGGACAGTGTAGGAAACCAGACAGGGGTTGCAAGTCCAAACAAGCCAGGCACGCAGATATCAAGGAACAAGGCAGCGAAGTCAAATATGAATCGACCCCCCCCCCAAAACTCACAAATTTTTCTTTGAGCGCAGGTCTTTTAATATTAACAAAAGCAGCAAATGCAATAGCCGAAGCAGAAAATACGGCAAGAAGTTTCTTCGCAAGAAGAAACAACAGAGGCAGAAGATATGACAAAAATCCCAAAATTCAAAATCCGCATCAGAAGCAGCAGCAGCAGAAAGGGGCATCAACAATCGGCAATCAAAGTTCAGAGTTCCGCAACAAAACCTAGCGCCACAATCCCTGCATAAAGTCAAACTTGCAACTCAAGATCGCACACAACAAAGACATCATAACAATTCGCCTTGCAGCAAGTGGCAACATCTCAAGATTCGCCGTGCATATCGTGACGACATCTCTATCCATGAAATTGCACTTCATATATATTTATCATTTTGTTTAAACAGTATACACTAACGCTTCGCTTAGCTTGCAGAGCATTTATTCTACAGAGCAAAGAATACGCCCATACAACGACGTTATCAAGACAAAGAAGTCTACGCAACGACGCCAAAGAAGAACACGCCCAGTAACGACGTTATCAAGACAAAGAAGTTCACGCAATAACGCCAAAGAAGAACATCGCCCAGTAACGACGTTATCAAGACAAAGAAGTTCACGCAATAACGCCAACAAAGAACACGCCCGCATAACGACGTAATCGAAGTCCACGCAACGACGCCAAGAAAGAACACGCCCGCAACGACGTTATCAAGACAAAGAAGTCCATACAACGACGCCAAAGAAAGAACACGCCCGCATAACGACGTAATCGCAAGTCCATGCAACGACGCCAAGAAGAACACGCCCGCATAACGACGTAATCAAGAAGTCCATGCAACGACGCCAAGAAGAACACGCCCGCATAACGACGTAATCAAGAAGTTCATGCAACGACGCCAAAGAAGAACACGCCCGCATAACGACGTAATCAAGAAGTCCATGCAACGACGCCAAGAAAGAACACGCCCGCATAACGACGTAATCGAAGTCCATGCAACGACGCCAAAAGAACACGCCCGCATAACGACGTAATCGCAGAAGTCCATGCAACGACGCCAAGAAAGAACACGCCCGCATAACGACGTAATCGCAAGTCCATGCAACGACGCCAAGAAAGAACACGCCCGCATAACGACGTAATCGAAGTCCATGCAACGACGCCAAGAAGAACATCGCCCGACAACGACGTAATCAGCAAGTCCACGCAACGACACCAAAGAAAGAATACGCCCGCATACCGACGCGATCAAGACAAAGAAGTCCACGCAACGACGCCAAAGAAGAACATCGCCCAGTCAACGACGTTATCAGCACAACAAGTCTACGCAACAACGCCAGCAGCAACACGTCCAGGCAACGACGTTATCAGCACAACAAGCCCAAAAACGACGCCATCATCAGCATATCACATCCACGCAGGGACGATTTCTATACTCCGAAATTGCATTTCTACGCATGCTTTATTATTACGCCTTAGCGCTTATGCACTAACTCTTTCGAGCTTTAGTCTACAGGGACGATTGCAAGAAAGACAACATATCCGCGCTCACAATTGCAACACGCCTGCGTGCGATTTAAAATCACAAAGATTCGCAACATCGCATCAACACAAAGCAGCATCACACTTTTGCAGATAACCTTTTACTCACAGTGCATTACTTTTAAAATTATACATCATCATTTTTCGTTTTAACAGTTATGCACTAACCGTTTGTTCAAGTCTTAGCATGCAGAAGCAGGAGCACAACGTGGATTTTCTTACAACCGGGCAACTGCCGGGGCCAACCTTCCCAACGACGCGTAGCGCCTCAGCGTCGGCCCACTCGCTTCCACATCACCATGTAACCCAAAGACCATAAGCCATAGTACACCCTGTGTTCAAGCCGCTTATTTTCTTTTACTTTTGCACCATAACCCGGTCGCCATAACTCGACCGGGGCCTTTTAAGTCCGCGTTAGCCCGCCTTGGTGTTTTGACCATGGTAGCCCAGTGTCGTCATAACTCGACACTGGGACAATTTTGAGTCCGCGTTAGCCCGCCTTGGTGTTTTGACCATGGTATCCAAAGGTCGCCATAACTCGACATCGGGCGCTTTTTGATTTTTTGCGTACTTGTCTACCGCCAACATTTTGCAATCGAAGATCGAGACAAAATTGGCTATGAGTCAACGTCTTTGTCCGAAGATTCTTCCATCATCTCCATACAAAGAGGGACAGCTGTTGACACCCAATTTTGACCCTCCCGTCCAGTCACTAACTATAAAATTAGGCTAATTTTGTAAAATAATTTTTTATGATTTTTATAATAAAATGCAGCGAATAAAACATAAATGCCGGCATAAATAAACAATTTAATAATGGCATCGCGTAGAGTTTTAAGCACTTAGAGTCTCGCGCCCGCATTAATTAACTTTAAGCTTTGTCGTAATTCTTAAATAATTAATAAATGCATAAAATAAATAATTTAGCGATAACGTCGTGTCAGGTAGCATAGCCGCATTTATTAGTAATCATTTGTAATTTAAAATCAATTTTAATCTGATATATGCATTTAATAGCACCGCATTTATAAAGCTTTAAACGATTCTTAAATATCATACTCGCATTTAGCATTTAAGTAATTTAATCTAGACTCAATTTTAATTTTAATTTAACTTCGCAATAATGCAATAATAAGATTTTAATAGCGCCGCATTCTAGAGCATTAAACATTAATTAAATAACACACCCGCATTTATTTTATAACAATTAGATAATTTAATCACAATTAATTAATTACTTTGTCACTAATTAAAAGCCTAAAACTATTAATTAAATAGCACATTAAACTAACTAACACTTAATTAAACCCCAATTAATTCTACCCACCAATTACCCATTACCCACGCCAACAGCCCAATTCCGCCGACGCACTCCGCAGCCCACACCGCCTCTTCATTACCCGCAGGCCCAAAGAAATTTCATTTTCCTTTCACCATCATCGTCTCCCACGCTCAAAACCTAATCGCCAAGACACCAAAGATTTCACTGATTTCACGAGAATCCGGGAGCCTTCCCTTACCCACGCACCCTAGCCAGCCCTTCCTTCCATAACCAAACGAATCTTCCACAAATCCCTTCAAATCGAAGTCACATACGAATCGTCCATAATAAAATCCCTAAATCACGATCGAATCAGCACCAAATCTCGTCCAATCTCAGCCCTTACTACTTACCTAGTAGGGAATCCAAATGGGGGCTATAAAAAGCACATGCAATAGGCATTATGAGGGCAGTCGAACATAGGTCAGAAAGGGGGGTCGACAAAAAGACCTGTTTAGTAATATAGCAATCCAGAGAACTGGACGGGAAGATCCCGGAGTTTACATAGAGGAAAAGCACTAGAAAACAGAGAAGAATGAGTAGGTGAGGGTCTCTTACCAACGAAATCAGGAACCCAGCAAATAAGCACAAATCCGAAACCTTTCTTCTCAATAATAGCACGAATCGACCACAAATCGCTGCTCAAGAGCATAGCACAAAATCTCCGAGTGGCTCCGACGACTTGATACGCTGCCTCGGTTCGCTGCCTGGAGAAGGTAAACCCAAACTCTTTTCAGTTCATTTGGTATTTCTGTGCATTTTCTGTATTAAACGTGTAGTAGTTTAGTTTTATTCGCATAATCTGAGATTAATATAGGATACAGTGATGTATTATGTGTTGTATTGAATAATTATGTGTTGTTGGTAAGTTGTATGAACTCGTTTGGTCTGTGTGATGACCATGTACTTTTGTTAAAAATGCTTAAATGCAATTCCGCCATCATCTGCAAGTATATTTATTTGGTCTTGAACTGCTTAGTTAATATTAGCGGTTATTAATGTTCGCAACTATGTCGATAATGTGATTCATTAAAGTTAACAGATATTAGTATGCGTAGACGCGACTATGCTTGTTAATGTGATTTGGCTAATACTGGCATTGGTAATGTGTTTGTAGATAGGGTTGATAATACCTGATTCATTGTGTGATTTGTGTCATTGCTAAAGGAATTGTAGCTCTGTCGCATCTTATACCGGAAAGGTAATAATGCCTTAGGGTTTTAATATCGCTAAGATCTATCCCAAATGGATCCTAAAAGCAAGTAGCAAGATGCTAAATGGTTATATAATCTAGAAAATATCATGATATACATATTTGGATGACTGAAAGTTGTCTAAAACCTGCTTGAAAGCCGACTTGTGTTTTAAAATGATTCAAAGTGGTAGCTGGCTGATTTTATCGGAGGCAGGTGACCTTCTAGGCTTGAATGTACCCTCAGTGTTTGGATTAAACATACGCGACATCGGGTTGTAACTTATATAAATTAGCGTTGTTAGGATGTAAAAGAGGCAGAGTAAAAGATCAATCGTTCGGGTTGTTGTTAGCGTGTCCGTATGTTCGCTTTTTTAGATCAAATTGAATCTCATAGTCTCTTTCCTTGTATGATTTCGCCCAATGTTTTGTCCCTTCATGCTTCTGTCTCTTGCCCGATTTGCTTAAATAAAGTGTGTTGATCGCCCGCCATATGTTCTAAAATGCTTGTTAACACTAATCAAGCCACATCAAGTCATATATTCACGCTCAATGCAAACTCGACGACCTTTGTCATACTGTTTAATCCCGCCATTTTCTTTGTGTGACTGTTAGTTGCCATGATTAAAAGTATGCCTTCATTGACTGTGAAATGTGCAGGCTGTCCCTGATATATCCAGCCACATCTGTGTGTTGTATTCTGTTTTTTTTTTTGTGCCTTAATAAGCTTCAGAATACATCTTGGTTTGATTAATCATACCCAACTGTTTTAACTACCTGAATTGCCTGCCAAGATGTACATGATTGTCTTACTTGGATTGCTGAAACTGCATATCTGAAAAGTCTCATAAGCCATAGAAATAGTTGGTTAGCATTAGTGTCTATTATCGCTCGTTGGCACTATTGTCACCATTGCCACTTTGTTTTGGTATTCTTTGCCATTATTATTCTTGGTGTTATCACTACTGTTAGGTTCGTCCCGCCCTCGGATTTGCCTTTTGTTAATTTCTTACTTGCTGATCTTGGAATTTATTTCTCTTTTCCTGCATACTGCCCGGCACCCTGTCCCATATGTATGTACATCTGGGTTCGGCTCCCTTGGATTTGCCTCTTGCCTATTTCGCTATCCCGCAATTCAATCATGCATACATGTTTTAAGTATAAATCATACGTGCTAATTCTTATGTCTAGTACTTGTTTATTATTTGGGTTCTTACTAATCCTTATTTTTCTTATTTTTACATGGCACGCATCGGAGCGAAACGAAGAGTCTCACGGCGAGACTCATCACGAGCTACTCCAAATGAATACCTGCATCTATGTGCATTTCTCTATCCACATTGGGGAGTTCCAACCCGCCGGCGAATAGCATCGCTACTCTGTCGAGTCCTTTTATTTCTTATCCCGCCCCGTTTATTCGTGTAATTAACTGTCTAACACTGCACATTAGCGATGAGTTGCCTAGAATATTTAAACTTTGGGTCACCGTAGAAATTAATTCGACATTAGAAATTGGCTTGTTCCTTTAAGTTAATATTTTTAACATTTGCTTAAATCATATTAGATTCTAACAATTTTCCACCGGCATAAATATTCAGGTAGCTAATATATTATTAACAGGAGAAATCTATTTTTTATGAACTCTTGCTAACATGCATAATAAATCTTTTTTTAGTCTTTGCATAATAGGTATTTTTCATATGATTTTGTAAACACACATTTTTCATGTCATTAAAACATTTTTATGAACGCATGTTTTCCACTAAGGACATTTTAAACATAATCTTACATTTTCTCTTAGTCAAAAATACATCTTAAGTGTTTTAAATATTTTAAATACCCTTCAAAACATGCATTCTTTGAACATAATAATTACCCTAGGTTTGGCAGGACAACCGCAAGTTAGCGGATCTTAGAGGGTGCCTAACCCCTTCCCTCTAGATTAATAAAGAACCCTTACTCAGAATCTCATTAAGTTTAGCAGACCATTAAAATGGAGTTAATGTTTTACTTTAAACTAGTTAAACATTTAGGTGTCCTAATTCACCCAAACCAATTAGGTAGCGACTCCGCGAACCCTTAGCATTCTAGCAACCCTTTAGCATTTTAGCACCCTTTTAAACTTTAGCATCTTTTGCAATTTTAGCATCCTTTTAGCATTTTTAAAACCTTTAAGCCTCTTAAACTTTATTAGCATTTTATTATTTATTTTTCTAACATTGCATTTTGAGCAGGGTTCGCTATTTAATGCCGCGGTCGAAAAAGGGCGCGACAAACTTTGAATTAGTTCTTGTCATGTCAATGACTAGGAACTAATTCTCTTATAGGGCTTTCCATGTTGAATTGCTAGAAACTTATGTTATAAATTAATGCATGCTTATGGTTATTTTTCTTATTGTGAGATCTATCCAATAATTGAGTTGAATTCTTGGTAATTAATTGACAACTAATTATCACTATATGATTTCTAATCAGATTCCGAAAGGGGGGGATTGTGAATATGCTGTAAGTTGGGTAGACATTCTTGGATTGGGGATGAAAATACCTCAATTATTTATGTAGCGTTGATGAGAGGCTTAACAACCCTAATTTTGCGCATTGTGCGTGACGGTCAACTAGGTTTTTGTTCTTAATCCTCCTATAGAGTTATCCTTATCACCGAAAGGTAGGTAAGGTGCGATCTGAGGTTGAGTGTTTATATAACCCTAACGGAGTATAAAACGATTTCAGTAAACTCGCTTTCTCCAAAAGAAGAATACCATAAGTTAATGCATTAGTAAGTAGCATAAACGGATAGTAAGGATACATGGAAGCCCTATTCTCATCACCACTGAAGTAAATCTTTATATTTAAATAGCTTGCATAATTCTTAGTTATAAACAACAAATCAATTATCAATTCACCAAATAGATACTAGAAAATAGATAGTTGGTAATTGAACCCTAATCCTTGTGGACGATATTCAGTCTTATCAAGACAATACTACTTGTCACGATAACGTGCACTTGCGTTTAAAGTAGATTTGTCCCGGTAGCACCAGTGTTCAATTTTCTTAGAAATAATAAATTTGTCGATTGTAATAAACTTGTGGACTCATGTTTGCCAGACTTGCGTTCTTGAGAAGCATGTTAAGCTTCTTTTTTCCTTATCTACTTCAAATACTTTTATGCCATTTGATCTCATGCATGTTAAGGAATTTTGTCACCAAAATGGAATGTTCTTATGTCTTTCATGTCCACATACTTCTCCTCAAAATGGCAAAGATGAAAGAAAAATTCGAACAATCAATAATCTAATTCGCACACTTGTGCATTCATCCACACCACCATCTTTTTGGCATAATGTTCTTCAAATGACCACATATCTTTTAAACATTGTTCCTAGCAAGCTACTCTCAAACCTATCACCCACACATATTGTACCATCATATTCTTTTATATACATATTTGAGGGTTTTTGGGTGTTTATGTTATCCATTATTTCCATCCACAATCATCAACAAACTTCAAGCCCATTCCACTCCTTATGTCTTTTTGGGATACCCACAAAATCATAGGGGATATAAGTATGTTATGATATGTCTACTAGGAAAATTATCATTTCTCGTCACATGGTTTTTGATGAGTACACATTCTGTTTGTTAAATCAAATGTGGCGTCCCCGCCTTCATATGAATTTTTGGATGTTAGAATACATCCAATTTTAAATCATTATCTATATGCCCAATCCAGTATCAGACCAACCCAAAATGAACCACGAAATATAGTGGCCCAACAACAAAATTGGATTGGACCAGTCCGAGTCGGAGAGCCTGTTGCCCCTCTTCTTTGGCCTAGGTCTAATCTAATTCTCGTGACTGGCCACCCAACTGAGGGAGCCCACTGCTTCCTCACCCAATTCCCAAAACAGATCAATAAGCCCAGCTCCTCCAGCCCATAATTGGCCCAATCTACAACTCGATAGTCCACTACCCCATCCAACGGTCTCGGACACACCTCAGACTGTTGAAACCCGTGACATGCACTGGATGTTTCGGCCCAAGCGTCATTTTAACCTAACATCTTCGGTTAACCCATTACCACTTCCTAAAAATCCCAAACAGCCTTATCATACCTGAATTGGAAAATTGTCATGTTAGACGAAATTGATGCTCGTATTAAAAATAAGACTTGGGACTTAGTGCTCCGTCCATCTAATGTGAACATAATACGTTGACGCGCGATTTATGCACACACTAAACGCAAGTGCACGTGTCGTGACAAGTAATATAGTCTAGAAGACCGAGTTATCGTCCTAAGGGATTAGTGTCCAATTATCAACCTCTATTCTGTAGTATCTATTTGGTAACCGATAATTTAATGAATTGTTTATAGCTATGATTATAGATGCTAACTAAATTACTTTATTTTACTTCAGATATGGTGGAAATAGGGCTTCCAAATCTCCTCAACTATCCGCTCGCTTTACTCGTTAATGCAAATAATTATGGTTCTTCTTCTATATTGAGATAGCAGGTTAACTAAGCCGTTTTATACGTCTGTTAAGGTAATATAAACACTCAACCCCAATGTAGAACCCTTCTATCTCTCGATGACAAGATTGACTACAAAGGAGGATTGAGAACAATAACCTATCAAACCACACAAGTATCGGGGTACTTTCGTCCACGATTTAAACCTATGTTTATTCAACTATAGCATATTCACAATCTCCCCTTTCGAATTTCGATTAGAAATCATATAAGTTATGATAATTAGTGATCAATTAATTACCAATCAATCAAAACAAATATTGAATAAATCTCAACAATAATAAGAAGAAACCAAAACATGCATTAATTCATAAGAGCGAGGTTCAAGCGATTCGACATGAAAAACCCTAAATTAAGTTAGTTCCTAGCCATAGACATGGCAAGAACTAAACTAATATCCAACATAAACTAAAAAGAAATAAAATAAAGAACAAGAAATTACACAAAAGTAAGTCTCCAATCTTGATCTCCAAGTTGTGATGAATTGTCAAGTGTGGGATCCTAAAATCTGACCTAAAAGGTCCTTTTTATAACCTCAAAAAACGTCCCAAACCTTTTCCTTCTTGGCCTTGGCCCATTCCAATTCGGATTTGGCAATTTTGCCGCCTTGGCGCCGCGGCGCCGAATCTTCTGCGGCTCTCTGCTCTTTGGGCACCGTGGCGCTCTGCTGCTGATGGTTGGTGGCGCCGCGGCGCCTCCCTGTTTCTCACCCGGGTTATCAACTTTTTAGCTTTTTGAGCTCTGAAACCTCTGTTTCTGCCATCTTTTCGCTCCTTTTCACCTATGTGCCACTTTAAACCATTATGACTCAAAAGAAAGAAAATCTATCCTAAGACGACACATATTTGTACAAAAATGGGCAAAAGACTAACTAAAAATGACTCAAAAGGTGTATATAAACCGATCATACGTTCTATGTGGGTTTTCTGTCATAAAAAGAATTCTGATGACTCTTTTGCGCGACACAAAGCTCATCTTGTTGGTGATGCCAGATCTTGGCAGGTTGGCGTGTATTGCGGTGAAACGTTCAGTTCGGTAGTTAAACCAACGACTATCAGAATTGTTCTCAGTCTGGCTTTGTCCAAATCATGGTCCATCCATCAGTTGGACGTCAAAAATTCCTTTTTACATTGTCACATACGAGAAACAATTTAGATGCACCAGCATTTGGGCTTCCGAGATCCTACTCATCCGGATTATGTTTGTTTGTTGAAAAAATCATTATATGGTTTGAAACAGGCTCCCCGGACGTGGTACAACCGATTTGCATGGTTCGTATCCACACTAGGATTCTCACACAACAAGTCCGATCAGTCTTTGTTTATTTACAAAAAAGGAAATGACATGACATATATTCTTCTCTATGTGGATGACATCATTCTCACATCATCATCTGAGTCACTTCGCTAGTCTATTATATTTTTCCTTGCGTCGGAATTTTCTATGAAGGATTTGGGCTCTTTAAACTATTTTTTGGGAATCGCTATAACTCAATATGTTGGTGGTCTATTTATCTGTCAAAAGAAATACGCCGAGGAAATCGTTGACAAAGCTGGCATGTCCTTGTGCAAACCGTCACATATGTCGGTTGATACGAAGGCAAAATTGAGTAACTCTATGTGTACTCAATACAGACTACCCAACTTATTACCGCAACTTAGCAGGGTCATTACCTAACTTTCACGAGATCTGATCTCTTATGCGGTCCAACAGGTCTATTTACATGTGCATGATCCAAATGAAGAACATATGGGGACTCTTAAACGAATTATGCAGTATATTAAGCGTACTCTTAGCATCTGTATAAGTCCGTCGTTTCTGGCCTCACATCTTATACTGATGCTGATTGGGGTGACTGCCCGGATACACGGCGTTCCACATTTGATTATTGTGTGTTTCTAGGAGACAACCTCATTTCGTGGTCGTCAAAATGCCAAATGACACTATCCCGATTAAGTGCTGAGGCAGAATATCGGGGTAGTTAATGTGGTTGCAGAATCATGTTAGCTCCATAATCTTATTTTGGAACTTCATTGTCCGATCAAGAAAGCAACCGTTGTTTATTGTGATAATGTGAGTGCAATATATCTATCTGGTAACCCTGTCCAGCATCAACGCATAAAACACAGATGGATATATTATTTGTTCATGAAAAGGTTACTCGTGAACAAGTCTGTGTTCTCCATATACCGTCCCGTTATATTTTCACGAAGGGCCTTCCGCGCGTACTTTTTGATGATTTCACGGACTGTCTTAGCATACGAAAACCTCTCGCGAAGACTTCGTGGGATTGTTAGACAATCAATATTAATCATTAGGATAATCCAATTACATCATAATCATATCATTAGGATGTAAATATCATATCATAATCATATATTCTTAAGATATCATATTAATCATGTAATATATTCTTAGGATCCTAGATATATATATATATATATGAGTGTATGGATGAAGAGTATGGGATTATTTTCCCACTTGTAATGAACCAAACGACCCTTGATAGTGTGATTTTCCAGAGAAGATCTCATGATCACTTTGCATTTCTGGATTTATGTGTTATCACGAATCCCAGAAGCTGGCACTAGCTGAATCAACAGGATTGGACCAGAAGCAAATAACCAACTGGTTTATCAACCAAAGAAAGAGGCATTGGAAGCCTTCAGAAGACATGCAGTTTGTGGTGATGGATGCTGCTCATCCACATTACTATATGGACAATGCTCTGGCTAACCATTTCCCATTGGATATGACACCAACTCATCTCCTCTGAATATTATGGAGATGGCCAATTATAAAAAGTTAAAGTGAAATTTCTAGATTGTGTAATATTCGGGCTAATATTATCCAGGATATTTTGCATATTACTCGTATGCATGTAGTAGTAATTGTGACATGATCAACACTTAATTAGCTAAGCTATTTCTATTATGGTTAACTATGGAATTAATTACTTTATACTTTTATCTACCAATGTCAATTTTTGAGTAACGGTATTTGTTTATATTGTTGTTGTAAGTAAACTGGAACAGCTTTAGAGACACCTTTAACAAATGAGTTATTAAAATTTGTTGGTTTAGTAGTATATATGATGACACTACAAGATTTCATGTAGAACTATTAAATTGCAAGGACTAACTCTTTTTGTTTACAGTGAAAAAAAATTAGTTCTTGCAAATAGGAAAATAAAGAATCAATATTGAGAATCAACAAAGTTAAGTTTCAACCTAATATGAAGAAAAGTTTCAGTTTTGGCAGAAAATACTAAATTATTCACCTTTTTATTTTCATTTTTTGCCAACGTTCAAAAACATTTCTTTCTTTGTTGGTTGGAAGACATTAATTGAACAAAAATAAAAAATCAGAGGCAATGACAGGTCCTGAATAGCAATTACAGAAAGTGAAGCCCGCATCAGAATATGTCCAACAGGTTCCGCCTACATGAGCATAATCAGCCTATAAAAGTTTTCAGACGGGTACAAGGTGCCTAGATATTTTTCAGGTATCAGACGAGTCAGATGTCACTAAGTCCACAATAGAAGAACTTGAACAAATTGTTATGCACAAGGAGACTTCCGATATGAAGGTATACCTGGGCGCGAGATTAACCCCAGAGCTCAGAATTTAATTCTTAATTATCTTTCAGCTTATATTGATCGTTTTGCATGGCTGGATAAGGATATGACAGGCATCCTTCCAGAAGTTGCAACTCATAAATTGGGCTTAGATCTTAGTTTCCCTCCCGTGTGGCTATAGAAGCGGCCAATAACCGAACTCCGCAACAAGTTTGTAAAAAAAGATACGCTCGAAAAGTGCGGGGACTATCTGTATAAGGCAAATTCGTATGAGACAGCTGTATAAATTACGATATGACACGTGACAGATGGTGCTGAATCAAATCCATGTCAGCCTGAGGCGCTATCAATAAGACACAAATTTGACCGAAATCGTCGAACGTACGTATGATACCGGTAATTACAAAGGTCAGGTGAACCGTTTAAATTACAACGGGCGGCCATTACTGAACGTAGCATTAATGACATTTATAGAGATACTAATTGTCTAATTATTATAACATTCATTCTCCAATATTAATTAGGGCATATTTAGTGGAGTGTATATCCATGAACTCATGTATAAATAGAACACATTATTCCATTATAAAAGATCATATTCTAGTTATTACAACACACTCTCTAATATTTCGCTCAATTACAACGCTTTCATACTAGTCTCGAAGACTTTACTCATAGGTTAACACAATGCTCAAGCTAATTACTCTGTTACTTTGTCTTAATATTATTTATTTAAACTGTATTTTATCTAATATTATTGTCAGGTCAGTCACTTGAGATTCACGTGTCCTTGACCACGTATACAAATTCAACTGTACCATTTTACGGGTAAATAATATTTATTTTATATTTCTTGTAAATTTTATTTACCTAATTAAAACTTATAGATCTCAAGACATTTCCTCAATAATCCAAAAAAATTATATCCACCGTAATAAAAGCGTAGCAAATGATTATAAGTTGGTAAAGAATAACAAATTAATTTCTAATTGTAGGAAGAAAAAAAAGATAGAAATACTATTAGATTTCTTTATAATCGAATCAAACCGAACCAAACTGACAACAATCAAATAGATAAATATGTATTATATTGATTTGATTTGATTTCAATAATTGAAAAAAATCATTAAATTGATTTGATTTTGATTTTAACCAAAAATCGACTCAAACCGAATCATGAACACCCTTACTCATATGATATAGTAGACTTAAGTTACATTGTGGTTAAATTTACTTACATTGAATAAGTATTAATTATATAACTAATAAATTAACATAGTATGTTATAAATTTCTAATGTACTTAGTAATGGAGCCTAATGAATGGATATTATTTATTAAATCAAGTCAATCGAGCCGAGTTGAGCCAACTCAATCAAGTCGAGCTGAGTCAGCTCAATCGAGCTCGAGCTTTGACGGAGCCGAGCCTAGCCGGGTCGAGCAAAATTGCCGAACTAAATGCAATCGAGTCAGGCCGAGCCCCGAGCTGGCACGACTCTTTGCCCAGCTCTACCTATAAGACATGACTTGTGGTCAGTTGAGCAGACTCATTAAATTAATTTATTTACACAACTTATGCCTGGTGGGCAATAAAAACTTTGCCTAGCGAATTTTCTGAAACGGATGCTATCTTTTTAAATAAAAATTGTTCCAAAAAATCAGGACCACACCTTATGGAGGTCATTTGCACTTTTGTCTCTATTTTGCGATGGTCTTTAACTTTTTCGTTCAAGACAAATAATTTTTTTACAGGGCATAAGTTTATATTTACACATTATAATATCTGACAAGTTATGACGAATCCCTTAAAGAACTTGTCTCACGATAAACATAAGTTATATTTTGAAGACAGCCCATTTGACAGACAAAAATGAAAGACCAGCCCATTTGACAGACAAAAATGAAAGACCAGCCCATTTGAACGGCACATCATGCAGTTTCTTCATTCTCTATTTATATCCTAAATGGCCAATACATAATTATGGTTTTAGGGAATTTCCTGACTTTGGGAACAAACGGCGACTATAATTAGTTATATAAAATAATGTAGGAATTTTGTCGAATTCGTACACGCAATAAAATTTGAAAATTTATGTTTCAAACCCGACGTGGGTCAAAATATAGTATGATTATATAATGTAAAATAACACAAAGCAAGAATGTAATACTTCGAACGAAGACTTACATTTGTAGTTAGCAATCTGATCTTGAAGCTTTGTGTAGTCCGAGGGTGCGCATGCAAATGTCCCTCGATTTGCAAGTCAAAACTTTGATGTAATTTTCCAACTCTTGGAATGCTAGGGATTCCAGCAGAGCTTTAGAAGATATTAGTCTCTTATTTTTGGTGTAATGAAATGGGAGGGGGAACCCTCTTATTTATAGCTGAAGAGGACAACTAGGGTTCCCCAATGGACCAGCCCATTAAACCTCAGCATACTAGGCCAGCATTCGGATCCGCTGGACGCGTCGCGGCCCTGAATCAATGGCGTCGTGGCCCTGTCCCATTTTCTACCTTGTTTCCATTTCTAATGTCCCGGTTATCAACCGAACATATATATAATCTCTTTCTAATTACATCCTTCAATCGACGGAACATTTGACTTAGTGTTACCCTGCAGGCCTTTGCATATTGACACTAATAACATTAGGGTCTACACGGAACTCCTAGACTGCGCCGGAAGACGAACTCAATATGTAATGTTTAGCTACACGAAACATGTGACTGAACCTCTATGTGAGAAGATAAAATTCTTTCATTCACGACACACTCAATCAAGCTTAAGATTTGTCAAGTGTCTATCCAAATGGCTTGATCATTATATCTCATCTATATTAGTTGACAACAGGACCATATCAAAGACATGTCAATTGCGTTGGCCAACGACTTAGTCAACCTAATATCATATGAGAATCTGAGTGTTCTCTCGAATATACATTAGAAGAATGAATCTCAATCTTAGCTCACCTACCACCTTTAATCTACTTCGTAACGTACCCAAAACAAGTCGTGTCTCAACCTATAAGGCATTTGAGCTTAGGACAGGATCAAATGCATTACTCCGTAAACAAGGTGGTATCGACCTCAAGTTTAAGTACTTCTATCTCCCACACGTCGATGACATTATAGACATATAACAAAGCAGTACATCAGCAGGGTATATCAATACTTCAACAAGTATCCATGTGTCCATCAAGAGTTGTCATAACTCGTAGCAAGTGAGACATACTACATCCCCTAAGGATATGATGCAGACCACATGTCGACTTATCGCATATCATCGATATTTCAATCTCGATGATCATTAGTCCAGGCTATTTAAGAGTTACGTTATAATATTAATTCTCACACCATTAATAACCACGTAAACTCTAGGGATGCATTTATAGAATATTATAAACAATCAACTAATAATTCAACAAATGCAAATGTCATAATATTAATCACCATTAAAATAAATACGAATGTGTATAAAGTACATTTTGTCCTAATACAGATTGTCTCTAGGACATACATATACTTTCAATCTCCCACTTGGCCTAGAGTCAATCACCAACATATCTAATACCCTTGTTCTCAAAATGACCATTATGCTTAATCAAGCTTAATGATTTAAAACGGGTCTGCTAGATTATTGTATGTGGGAACATAATCTATCCTAATATCTTCAGCTTCCACCATCTCTCGGAGAATGTGGTACTTCCTCGGTACATGCTTGTTTATGTTTGTTTATCTTGGTTCCTTTGCCTCTGCATTTGCACCAGTGTTGGCACAATAAATGATTATTGGACAACCATCACTCGGAACAACCCCTAGTTCCTTCAGGAACTCAGAAATCGCAACAGCTTCTTTAGCAGCTTCCGATCTCGTAATGTACTCCGCTTCAGTAGTCGAATCAGTAGTTGTAGCTTGTTTGGAACTCTTTCAGCTTACTGCTCCTCCATTGAAAATGAACGTGTAACTAGACTGAGATTTGAAATCATCAACATCTGTCTGGAAACTAGCATCAGTATACCCAGTGTCAACTAGCTTATCATCTCCACCATAGACTAAGAAGTAATCTTTAGTACATCTGAGATACTTAAGAATACTCTTGACTGCCTTCCAGTATTCCTCACCAGAATTCTACTGGAACTTGCAAGTCATACTAAGTGCAAATGCCACATCTGGACTAGTACATGTCATGGCTTACATGATTGATCCTATAGCCGAAGCATATGGGATCCTCTTCATGCGCTCAAGTTTTACAGCACTATAAGGGCAACCCTTCTTAGATAACTTAATGCCTTGACCCATTGGAAGACCGCCTTTCTTGGAATTCTCCATGGAAAAACGTCTAAGCACTTTGTATACGTAGATTGACTGTGACAGCCCTAACAATCTATTAGGTCTATCTATGTAGATGCTAATTCCCATAATGTAGCAGGCTTCACCTAAATCTTTCATCATGAAGGTTTTGGACAACCAATCCTTAACTGACTGCATGAGAGTCTTATTGTCTCCAATTATTAATATGTCATCAACATATATAATAATGAAGACAATACCCTCATACTTGTGTTTGATATAAACACAAGGATCCTCTTTACTTCTGACGAAATCAAAAGATTTGATAGCCTTATCAAAACAAATATTTCAACTCCTAAAGGCTTACTTTAGTCCATAAATGAACTTCTGTAGCTTGCACACATCATTTGGTCTGGACTCAGATGAAAAACCCTCGGGTTGTTTCATATACACTTCCTCAATTAGATTACCATTAAAGAATGGAATTTTGACGCCCATCTGTCAAATGTCATAATCATAATGTGCAACTATAGCAAACACAATCCGAATAGACTTAATCTTAACAACATGTGAAAATGTTTCATCATAATCCACACTAGGACGTTGATTAAAACCTTTAGCCACTAGTCTAGTTTTATAAGTCTGAATCTTGCCAAATACATCAATCTTCTTTTTGAAGACCCATTTGCATCCTATGGGTTTAACCATTTGGCAAATCAATCAAGTTCCACACTTGATTGATATACATAGATTACATCTCGGATTTCATGGCTTCTTGCCATCTCTTCGAATCAATGTCTAGCATTGCTTCGTTGTAGGTTGTAGGCTCATCATTATCGGGAATATCTAACTCATTTTGTGTTTCCACAAGTAGATTTAGTCTTTCCGGAGGACGATGAGTTCTAATAGACCTACAGAGTTGAGTGTCTTGCAGTTCAGTTACAGGTATGTTCTGATTGCGAGAAGGTTCTTGTGTGTTGGTTGATCCACCAACATTAGAGCTTTCAGGAATATCATTTTCATGTCTTTCCTGAATGAGTGGAGGTGCAACTGGTGCACTTGCTCCCAAGGTCTGTACAGGAGGATCTTGTATTTCTACATCATTCCTCGTAGCACTCCCACTAGCCGAGGGCATACCCTGAGTACCCAATCTTCGCCAAAAGCTTCCACTGAATTCTTGCCTTTATCATCTGGCAAAGATTCAACCTCTATGTTACTTTGTTCTTGAATTTCTTCAAGTTCTATCTCTGTGCAACTCTCTTCCTTGTAGACATATTCATCTTCAAGAAAAGTTGCGTTCCTAGAAACAAATATCTTATATTCTCCAGGAAGATAGAAATAGTATCCCTTAGTTTCCTTTGGATACCCAACGAAGTAATATTTCTCACTCTTTGACTCCAACTTATCAGTGATCAACTTCTTGATATATGCAGGACACCCCCAGGGCCTCATGTGTCTAAGCGATGGCTTCTTGTCACACCATACCTCATATGGCGTCTTTTTAACTGACTTAGAAAGAACTCGGTTCAGAATATATATTGAGGTTAGTATAGTGTATCCCCAAAGGTATGTAGGAAGAGTTGAAAAACTCATCATAGATCGAACCATTTCAAGCAAGGTTCAGTTTCTCCTCTCGGTAACACCATTCATCTGTGGTGTTTCAGGAGGTGTCCATTCTGATTGAACTCCATGAAGCTTTAAGTAATCTAGAATTTTTTTACTCAAGTATTCACCTCCTTGATCAGATCGAAGAGCCTTGATACTCTTTGAGAGTTGTTTCTCAACTTCACACTTAAACTCCTTAAACTTTTCGAAGGCCTCAGATTTGTGTCTCATAAGATACACATATCTATACCTTGTCAAGTCGTCTGTAAAAGTAATGAAGTAAGAGAAACATTCTCTAGCTTGAGTAAAAAATGGTCCACATACGTCTGTATGTACCAACTCAAGCACCTCTTTGGCACGTCCCCTTTCCAGAAAGAGGTTTAATAGTCGTCTTACCTTTCAAACAGGATTCACAGTTACTATAAGATTGTAAGTCAAATGGTTCAAGGTAATTTAGTTTCCTCAACCGTTCTATCTTTGTTTGATTGATATGACCAAGTCTGCAATGCCACAGGTAGGTAGAATTTCTTTTACTTATTTTAGCTCGTTTGTTTTGTACATTGGATATTTCTTTTATTTCAATGATGTACATACCTTATCCACTAGAGGTAGAAGCATCTGGTGTTTTTCCTCCTAGTGCAGTGCAATCATTTCTTCCAATGCCCCTTCCTATTACAGTTGAGGCATACATCCTTCGTCGGAATCACCTTTCTTTCTTCACACCTCTCTTAGGCTTCATAGCTGAGGGCGCAGTGACTGATTTGCCCTTCTTCTTCTGCCATTTCTTACCTTTTGGCTTGGGCCGGCTAGAGGAGTTCATCATGAGCACAACTTTGCTCTTGTAAGTTGAAGATTCAAAGGTCTTTAGTATGTTATGCAGTTCTGACAGACTCGCCTTTGTTCCGTTCATATTTTAGCATACAATAAAATTTTCGAACTAACGATGGAGAGAGTTCATGATAGGGTGGAGGCGACGTTATTCTGCAGCCTTATACCAATCGTGGCCATCCTTTCTATCATCCCTATCATCTTCAACACATGCTGAGACACTTGGCTCCGTTCACTCAGCTTACACTTGAAGAGTTTCTATCAACAACTCATATTCCATAGTTTGGGACTAAGAGTCATAGAGTCTCTTCAAATGTTCGAGCATTTCTGTAAGGACCATGTTCTCATGCTGTCTCTGTAGTTCCACTGACATGGAAGACAACATGACGCATTGTGCTGAAGTGGCGTCATATAGGTTCTTATGGTAGGCTACTTTATCAAATGTGGCATATTCTGGAGAATCCTCGGCAGGGACTGTGGGGAATACATTGTCCAATACATATTCTATCTTTTCTTGCTTTAGGACAATTCTTAGATTTCCTTAGCCAGTCTAGATAGTTCGGTCCGGTGAGTTTGTTCATTTCAATGATAGGTTCGACATTTTGAAGTTTTGAAGATTTAGATAGACGGGAAACTACAATCAAAATTTATTTCCCTATTCTACACATTCATTACAGGCTAATTTTGACATGGCCTTATGTTTAATTAGCTTCCACTATTTTAGCATACTTCTACGACCCCAGGGTAGAAAGCGGACCTAAATAATTTTAAGATCATAATTGGCCAAGATCCAAATATATGTTATATCCGCGTTTGCTTTGGCTGATAACTTCAATAGCACATTTCGGTAGGTCCTCAACCAATTACAAAGCTTATTTGCAACTCTTGGTTTGATTAAATATCTTTCATTTTAATCTTGCGTCTTTAGATTAGTCCGACACTTTGACGCCAAGATTCATCGAAACAAGCTAACCCCATTACGCGATTGCGTTTAAGTACCTAAGTAAATTTAACTTTTGAAAGCAAACACTTTGGTGTAAATACCCACAGAAGTTTATCATCTATTTTTACTTTAACACATCTATGAAAGGGCATGAGTCCTCGTAGACTTAGAGCAAATGTTTTGGCATAAATACTCATATCACCGAAAAGGATTTTGCACCCTAACAATTATAATGAACGACCCATTTTAATTAGACTTGTATTTAATGTTTGGGGAACATTTTCAGTTTTCGGGAATTTCAATCAAGATCAACAAACATGTCATACATCATATGACATCCTATCATGCAATTTCTAAACACATTTAGATGGAAAACCATCAAACCCATTAGGCATGATATAAGATGATTTTAATCAAATACTGGGTGCCGTCTACCCAGACAGTTATTGTCGTCATTAAAAGTAAACAATTACTGAGCGTTGCCTACCCTGATAATAATTGCAGACGTTATTTTAAAAATTTAAATACATCACATTCAAACACTTAACACATTTGTATATTATAGAATAATATACCATTAATGATAATCATGAGTCTATTTATCTAAACTCTAAAATCTATGTTTATGCAAACAGTCCATAAATATTTTTTGATTTTCAGGAATTCTGCAAACTTTTAAAAATTTATAGTTTAGTCCCTCAAGAATTTAAATATTCAATTTAAACCTCATTAAATTCAGAAAATACAATTTCAACTTTCAGAAAATATTTTCAGGTTTCAGGGACCTGCTTGCAATTTTCAGAACTTAAAATCCATTTTTTAGAAATTTTAATTAATTACAGATTTGCCCGAAAGTACCAAATATGTCCAATTAAAACTTTTATTTTCAGATTCTGTTATTTTAATCAGAATCAGAATCTGAATATAACAAACTTCAGTTCCTAATTTTTTTTAAATTATCACAACAGCGCTGACGGCAAAGTTCGAGACACGAGAACTGCAGATCGTCGTCGTCGCGGCCATGCAGAGTGGCCGCGGCTACCGAGGCAGTAAGTCCAAAATTTTATTTTAAGCTTTCTGGATGAACAGCGCCGTGACGCTCTAGAACAGAGCTGCGGCGCCTCTGGCGTCATCTGGGCCGCGGCGCCGCCACAAAATCCTAGCAGGCATCGCGACACTCCATTGTGGAGTCGCGGTGCCTTGCCTCTAGAAACGCAAATCCCAAAAATCCGAACTCCTAAAACTGGTTTAGGGTAAGATTTTCAGATCTATCACTTGCAAAGCCATCACCATTAGGTAATACATTCATCGACCATCATTCCAATTTTCTTCTCGTTATTCGTTTCAATGCATCATGCTCTAAACGAACTGGATAACGCATATTAACTTAGAAGAGTTATATATTGGAATGACTTCATCGATTACGTAATTGTTTTAACAGATCCGGGTGCAAGGACTATGCGTTCTAAAAATTTAGGATTTTAAAGCCTTTAACGACATAAAATTAGATCTAAACACATCTTAACCCATATTACTATTAATATTCATCATATAATCACACAAAACAACCCAGGCTTTGATACCAATGTAGCTGTTTTGTCGGGTTCGTACACGCAGCGGAATTTGAAAATTTATGTTTCAAACCTGACGTCAGTCAAACTGTAGTATGATTATATAATGTAAAATAACACAAAGCAAGAATGTAATACTTCGAACGAAGACTTACATTTGTAGTTAGCAATCTGATCTTGAAGTTTTGTACAGTCCGAGGGTGCGCACGCAAATGTCCATCGATTTGCAAGTCAAAACTTTGATGTAATTTTCTAACTCTTGGAATGCTAGGGATTCCAACAGAGCTTTAGAAGAGATTAGTCTCTTGCTTTTGGTGTAATGAAATGAGAGGGGAAACCCTCTTATTTATAGCTGAAGATGACAACTAGGGTTCCCCAATGGGCCAGCCCATTAAACCTCAGCAGACTGGGCCAGCAGTCGGACGCGTCTCAGCGCTGCATAAGTGGTGCCGCGGCGCTCGAAACACGTCTTGGCGCGGCGGCCCTGTCTCATTTTCTGCATTGTTTCCATTTCTAATGTCCCGGTTATCAACCGAACATATATATAATCCCTTTCTAATTACATCCTTCAATCGACGGAACATTTGACTTAGTGTTACCCTTCAGACATTTACATATTGACACTAATAACATTAGGGTCTACACGGAACTCCTAGACTTCGCCGGAAGACGAACTCAATATGTAAAGTTTAGCTACACGAAACATGTGACTGAACCTCTATGTGAGAAGATAAAATTCTTTCATTCACGACACACTCAATCAAGCTTAAGATTTGTCAAGTGTCTATCCAAATGGCTTGATCATTATATCTCATCTATATTAGTTGACAACAGGACCATATCAAAGACATGTCAATTGCGTTGGCCAACGACTTAGTCAACTTAATATCATATGAGAATCTGAGTGTTCTCTCGAATATACATTAGAAGAATGAATCTCAATCTTAGCTCACCTACCACCTTTAATCTACTTCGTAACGTACCCAAAACAAATCGTGTCTTAACCTATAAGGCATTTGAGCTTAGGACATGATCAAAGTACATTACTCCGTAAACAAGGTGGTATCGATCTCAAGTTTAAGTACTTTTATCTCCCACACGCCGATGACATTATAGACATATAACAAAGCAGTACATCAGCAGGGTATATCAATACTTCAACAAGTATCCATGTGTCCATCACGAGTTGTCATAACTCGTAGCAAGTGAGACATACTACATCCCCTAAGGATATGATGCAGACCACATATCGACTTATCGCATATTATCGATATCTCAATCTTGATAATCATTAGTCGAGGCTATTTAAGAGTTATGTTATAATATTAATTCTCACACCATTAATAACCACGTAAACTCTAGGGATGCATTTATAAAATATTATAAATAATCAACTAATAATTCAACAAATGCAAATGTCATAATATTAATCATCATTAATATAAATACGAATGTGTATAAAGTACATTTTGTCCTAATACAAATTGTCTCAGGTATACTTTCAAATGCGTCTAAAAATGTTTAATTAGGATGTGAAAATAAGGGAGTTTGCCTGTGCTGTGAGGATTTCCAACAATTGTTAATTCAAGTCGTGATCACAGCAAATTCACCTTCATCCTAAATTCACTTTAAATATATTTATCATTTTCAAAATAGCTGTTAATGCTGGCAGGATCAAAGTAATCATGCTTGTCACAACTTACAACTCATTAGATCCTACATGTTTTTGCCCTTACTTTCTTAGAATAAAAGAAGGAATATGCAATTTCTGGATTTCAATATAGACAAATTAGTGGGTGGGTGAAATTAGTTGCAGGCGATGTAGCCTTTCTGTGGTGGTTGCCTTTAGGCTAATCACGATTAGGAGTGTTAAATTGAATCCAAACCGAATTGACTCGCACAAATTTTAATATATTTGGACATTAACATACTATTAAATGGGCTAAGCAAACATTATTCGGGTATTGACCCGCCCAGATTGTTGTCGTAGTAAATTTTTTAATTAGCCCTCTTCCATCCTAATATATTAACATTGGTTTCTCCTTTTCTTTTGTTTGGTTGGATCTCTTGTATTCAGAATTTATTGGTCCAATAAATTAAGTTTCACAATATATATATATAGCTGATTTACATATTATTTGTTTTTACTAGAATTAGGGTATTAACTTTGAATCAAAATATTATCTTTAGATCTGAAAACCGAATAGTTAAGATTGTCTGTTTTCTTAACATCTAAATTTATTTTAATTAAGAAATTAACCAAATTTAAATATTGTTTACAAATTTATTAGATTGAAAGAGGTTAGTTGGTGGCGGCTGGTTAGTAGTATTTGGCGATGGTAGTTGTGATTGTTGTATAGGAGTGGTGTCAGTGATGATTAATAGAGGTAATGTTGGTGGTGATTGTGATAGTAGCTGACGACGATGGTGGTTGACATTGGTATGGTAGTGGTTAGCAATGATAATTGTGATGGTAATTGACAATGGTGATGATGATTAAGGTGTTTGGTGGTAATGACTGGCGGTGGAGATGGTAATGGATGGTGTAGTGACTCATAGTGATGGTTGATAATAATGATAGTGGTGATGGTGGTTGATAATAACGATAATTCTAATGTGGAAGTGGTTGGTGTGGTAAGATTGACACAAATAATTGTGATCGCAAAGGTGATTTGTGAAAATTCATCTTTGCAAAAATCTTTGGATATCCTTTGAATAATATTAGACTCTGTTCAAGATTCCAATAATTTAGATTTATTTAGATTCATTAACTAAGTGATTAATCTTATCCCATTTATTTTAGTGTGTTTGTCTTACTTTCTTTAATTTCGTTTAAAAAAGAATGTTACATTCAATAATTAGTGAATATTTAACTCCAATAAACCACCTGACATGTTTAAGATTACAAATTTTAAAAAGTATTTGGGTATATTTTACACATATTTAATTTAAGATCATAAGGCTCAATGTCTTTTTTATTTTCTTAACTCCGTGCTCAATCAAACTAAGACATACAACAACACCAACAACAACATACTAGTGAAATCTCACAAAATTGAGATCTGAAGAGGGTAGAGTATACACATACCTTATCTCTATCTTGGGAGGTAGAAATGTTGTTTGTCGCGCCCGTTTTTGACCTCGGGTCTGAACGGTATCCGCAACGTTGCTCTTTGACGCGGTTCCCTGGATGGAGCAATAATGCTGATTTTGAGGAGTCGCCACCTAATTAGTTAAGTGAATTAGGACACTTGATTTATTGCAATAAAATACTACAATTAATCTCCATTTAATGGTCTGCGAAATTAATGAGATTCTGGATCAGAGTTCTTTATTATCCTAAAGGAAAGGGGTTATGCATCCTTTAAGATCCGCTAACTTGCGATTATTCGTTCAAATCTAGGTTAATTATTTATTGCCTTTTTATTCTACATATTTTAAGCAGTTTTCATAATTTACAATTACAATAGAATGCAATACAGAATAATAAAGCTAAAATCGAATAAAACTCCGGGACATCTTTTAGCCCTTTTTAGGCCTTCTGCACAAGATGATCTCCGGGTACCTGCATAAACACTTAGTAAAAATGTTAGTAATAGAATAAATAATTTTAATGCAATGACAAGAATTAATAAGTAAAGCCAAAAATAAATCCATCTTTTGTACAGGGGAAACCTTGGAAATCAGACGGAGATTCCTTCATCGGTCAATATTGTTAGAAACAATAAAATAAATAAAACCTTCGAATCCGCGCCAAAACAGTAATAGTTTTAAACACGGAGGGCTCAGATATATAAAATAAAGTGGGACATCCTAAACAAGTCCGACTGCGAAAATTCGCCCCGCCAGCGCATGTTGGTTATCCTGTGTAAGTAGAAGAAATCATCAACGCCCAGAAAGCTTCATTTTATTTTATTTTATTTTATTTTCCGTCTTTGCAACTGTGGAGGCCTAAAAAATTGACGGATAACTTTTTCATTGGCCAAATGTGTAGTATATTATTCAAAATCAGTTTAATACCAACAATGTAGTATCTGATCAATTACAGTTTAATAAATAAAGGGGCAAAATCGTCAAAACAATATGAACCCGACAAACAGTCAACACCAATAGAAAAACCAGTGAACAAAATATCTGTGAGACAGTGGATACAACAACATAGCAACGAAAATGATCCCAAAAATGGAAAAAATAGTGGGACGCACAAAACCATCGGAAACAGTAACAAATCCGGGAAAGGTCACCGAAAAACTTAGAACGTTGCCGGAAAATCTATTAGAGAGATTAAATCAGTCCAACAAACAACAATAATATAATAGCATCAAAATCGAAAACAAATAGGAGCATGGGGACGGTGGCGTCGCTTCCACGGTGAGGTCGCCGGAGCGACGCCACTGTAACAGTGGGTGTGTCGACGGCTCACCAGCGACAGAACAGTGGTGAAGGGCCCAGGGGGGTTCGATGGGGTTGGGATGATGGAACAGTGGTGTGTTCGCCACTAGTGGGTGTTGGAGAGTCTCGTGGTTCGAAGAGTGAGGTCGATGGGACCAAGGGTGTAGGGATAAGGGTTGTGGTGGTATAACGGTGGTTCGTTGGGTATTCACCGGAGCTGCGAGCTCCGGCGAAGGGCGAGGGTGTCAGTGATGGCAGTGGGGTGAAGGTATTGTGTGTGGTGGTCGACGGGATGACAAAGGGAGTATTGGTGGTCTCTGTGTGTGTGTATGTTGGTGAAAATGGGGAAGAAGATGAAAGATGAAAATGGGGTCTTATGTGAGTGTTGCGGTTGAAGGGTTAGTTGCGGGATCTGGCAGCGACGGGAGAGGGCCAGTGGGAGAAGGGTTGTTGGATTTTTTCAAGAATATGAGAGATGGGAGTGTGTTCTATGTATAATGAGAGTGTGGGCGCTGAGGGGCTTTTAAAAGAGAGTGGGTGTGCATTTTATTTATAGGGGATTTTAGGTTAGGGTTTAAGTTTTGGGGGAGATGAAAGGTGTATTGGGTCTCATATTTTGGGCATTGGTTTGGGTTTCAGTTTTTGGCGGACTGGACTGATCCGGATTGTGCCTCGTACTGGACTGATTTGAAAAAATGCAAAACGGGTTAATTATTTAAAAGAAAAATTATTTAAAAAGATGCAAAATTATTAAAATGCAAATACCGATGCAATAATAATAAATACAATATTTAGCAAATGTTTAATGTCTAATTAAAAATTAAAACGGGATGTCAATTAATTATTTAAAGAGATGCAAATATTATTAAAATAAACGACGGTGTAATAATAATAGAAACATAATATTAACAAAGACATAATGCTTAATTTAAAATAAAAAGATAAAAATGCAAAAAAATGATGATTAAAATGCGGTGTACTAAAACACATAAAATTGCAACAAATATACAAAAAACGGATCAAAATTGACTGTCAACAGCATGTCCCTTTTTGTACGGAGATGATGGAAGAGTTTTCGGACAAAAATGTTGACTTGTAGCCAATTTTGTCATATTTTATAAACTATAACTCAAAATTGGG
Organism: Przewalskia tangutica; assembly: GCA_029844215.1. NCBI lineage: Eukaryota > Viridiplantae > Streptophyta > Magnoliopsida > Solanales > Solanaceae > Przewalskia > Przewalskia tangutica. The sequence continues at coordinate 118,751,414 of CM056726.1, read as the reverse complement.
GCTGATGCAGACTCAAAATTGTCTCAGTGTCGAATTATGTGACACTGGGTCGTTGTGATTCGAAAATAAAAAGCAAAGCTGACGCAGATTTAAAAATGTCTCAGTGTCGAATTATGAGGACACTGGGTTGCTGCGATACTAAAATTATGGACGGACGAATACCAATTCAAAAATATGTTTCAGTGTCGAATCTTGATGACACTGGGTTACAATTGCGACGGGATGCTGAAAAGACAGAGTGTTTGTTCTCTGAAATGTCTCTAGGGTGTTTGTTCCCGAGGTCAAAATGCAAAGGCAATGAAGATGACGTCGTTTACGGGCCTTGATGTAGATGTTAAATGCGTTTACGGGCGAAGATGGCGTCGTTTCTGGACGCAAATGCAGTTGTTCGTCGTTTCTGGACAAAGATGACGTTGTTTTCGGACGCAAATGCAGATGTTCGTCGTTGCACAGACGAAACATAGATGAAGTCGTTGCATAAACTTAAATGAAATGACGTCGTTGCATAGACGCGATGACGATGTTCGTCGTTGCATAGATGAAACATAGATGAAGTCGTTGCATAGGCTTAAATGAAATGGCGTTGTTGCATAGACGCGATGCAAATGTTCGTCGTTGCATAGACGAAACATAGATGAAGTTGTTGCATAGGCTTAGATGAAAGGGTGTCGTTGCATAGACGCGATGCAGATGCTCGTCGTTGCATAGACGAAATATAGATGAAGTCGTTGCATAGGCTAACATGAAATGACGTCGTTGCATAGACGCAATGCATATGTTCGTCGTTGCATAGACGAAACATAGATGAAGCCGTTGCATAGACTTACATGAAATGGCGCCGTTGCATAGACGCGATGCAGATGTTCGTCGTTGCATAGACGAAACATGGATGAAGCTGTTTCATAGTCTTTTATGAAATGCGTTGTTGCATAGACGCGATGCAGATGTTCGTCGTTGCATAGACGAAATATTGATGAAGCCGTTGCATAGGCTTAGATGAAAGGGCGTCGTTGCATAGACGCGATGCAGATGCTCGTCGTTGCATAGACGAAACATAGATGAAGTCGTTGCATATGCTTAGATGAAAGGGCGTCGTTGCACATACGCGATGCAGATGCTCGTCGTTGCATACACTGAAATGAAATGGCGTTGTTGCATAGACGCGATGCAGATGTTCGTCGTTGCATAGACGAAACAATGATGAAGTTGTTGCATAGACTTAGATGAAAGGGCGTCGTTGCATAGACGTGATGCAGATGCTCGTCGTTGCATAGAAGAAACATAGATGAAACCGTTGCATAGGCTTAGATGAAAGAGCGTCGTTGTACAGACGCGATGCAGATGCTCGTCGTTGCATAGACTTAAATGAAATGACGTCGTTGTATAGACGCGATGCAGATGCTCGTCGTTGCATAGACGAAACATGGATGAAGCCATTGCATAGACTTTTATGAAATGTGTCGTTGCATAGACGCGATGCAGATGCTCGTCGTTGTATAGACGAAACATAGATGAAGCTGTTGCATAGGCTTAGATGAAAGGGCGTCGTTGCATAGACGCGATGCAGATGCTCGTCGTTGCATAGACGAAACATAGATGAAGCCGTTGCATAGACTTAAATGAAATGATATCGTTGCATAGACGCGATGCAGATGCTCGTCGTTGCATAGACGAAATATAGATGAAGCTGTTGCATAGGCTTACATGAAATAACGTCGTTGCACAGACGCGATGCAGATGCTCGTCATTGCATAGACAAAACATAGATGAAGTTGTTGCATAGGCTTAGATGAAAGGGCGTCGTTGCATAGACGCGATGCAGATGCTCGTCGTTGCATAGACGAAACATAGATGAAGTCGTTGCATAGGCTTACATGAAATGGCGTCGTTGCACAGACGCGATGCAGATGCTCGTCGTTGCGCAAACGAAACATGGATGAAGCCGTTGCATAGGCTTACATGAAATGGTGTCGTTGCATAGACATGATGCAGATGCTCGTCGTTGCATAGACGAAACATAGATGAAGCTGTTGCATAGACTTAGATGAAAGGGCGTCGTTGCATAGACGCGATGCAGATGCTCGTCGTTGCATAGACGAAACATAGATGAAGCCGTTGCATAGGCTTACATGAAATGGCGTCGGTGCACAGACGTGATACAGATGCTCGTCGTTGTGCAGACGAAACATGGATGAAGCTGTTGCATAGGCTTACATGAAATGACGTCGTTGCATAGACGCGATGCAGATGCTCGTCGTTGCATAGACGAAACATAGATGAAGCCGTTGCATAGGCTTAGATGAAAGGGCGTTGTTGCATAGACGCGATGCAGATGCTCGTCGTTGCATAGACGAAACATAGATGAAGTCGTTGCATAGGCTTACATGAAATGACGTCGTTGCACAGACGTGATGCAGATGCTCGTCGTTGCGCAAACGAAACATGGATGAAGCCGTTGCATAGGCTTACATGAAATGACGTCGTTGCATAGACATGATGCAGATGCTCGTCTTTGCATAGACGAAACATAGATGAAGCTGTTGCATAGGCTTAGATGAAAGGGCGTCGTTGCATAGACGCGATGCAGATGCTCGTCGTTGCATAGACGAAACATAGATGAAGTCGTTGCATAGGCTTACATGAAATGACGTCGGTGCACAGACGCGATACAGATGCTCGTCGTTGTGCAGACGAAACATGGATGAAGTCGTTGCATAGGCTTACATGAAATGACATCGTTGCATAGACGCGATGCAGATGCTCTTCGTTGCATAGACGAAATATAGATGAAGTCGTTGCATAGGCTTACATGAAATGACATCGGTTTATGGGCGTACCTACTTTGTGACCCGTCTGGGTTGAGATAACGTCATTGCATAGACGTTGTGTGTTTGTAACCCGCATGGGCTTATTGTCGTGCTCCCGCCTTTGCTGATATGAATATCCTGCACTCAAAGAAAACTAGTGAGTTTTAGGAAAGGAGTGGTTGATTAGCGTCGACTTTGTAGTTTTGACTCTTGACGCTTGCATTCTCATATTGGTTTGGACTGAAGACCTAGTTGGCCTGTTTTTTTCCTGTCTATTGTCATTTTGTTGCAGTGAATCGTTAAAATGCCCCAGTTTCTGGTAAATGAAGATGTTGAACTTTCAACTGGGTAAGATTGAGTCTTGACGCTATCAAGGCGATCATGTAAGCAACTTTTTTTTTACGAATGAAAAGCTAATGCGAGAATATTGACAATGTACAATTGAGTAGATGAGAATGCAACACTCAAAATATGCCCCAGTCATGTGTAGGTAGTCATGGATGCAAAACATATGAGGATGATAAACTCTCCAATGGACAAAATCGAGTCCTGTGCAAAACAAAGAAGAAATATTTCTAATGGTGCGACCGAAGCCGATGTGGCTGCCTACTGATCGGTGTATTTTATATACACCTTTTGAGTCATTTTTAGTTAGTATTTTACTCATTTCATTTATGTTTAGTATAGTATTAGAGTCGTTTTCCTTTCTTTTGTGTCACAGCGGTCAGAAATGGAGAAATGACGAAAAGGAGATGAAATGAGCATAAATGAGATGGAATTACACACAAAAAGGGCCAAGAAATGAAGTCTAAGAAGTTCCGGGAATTATAGAGGAGATCAGACGAAATCCGGACGAAAAAAGGACGACGAAACGGAATCGCGAGCGTCACTTGCGCGCGGCTGGCGGCCGCGGCTGATGTCTTGAAAGTTAGAAAGTTCTTGATTTTCAGCGTCGCGGCGTCAGTGCGAGACGCGGCGCGGCGGGATTTATTAAGTTCTGTGCCGAATTTGACATGTTTTCAGAGTCCTAAAGGGATAACTTTTCCTACCTAAAGGGATAATTTTTCCTACCTAAAGGGATAACTTTTCCTACCTTAAAACCCTTACCTAAAAGGATTCTAATAACTTTTCCTACCTACATAATCCTTAACTCTTCACCTAAAGGATTCTTGGTCTATAAATAGTCTTTACATCATTAGAAGAATTCATTCTCCATTCCACCATTCACCATTCTACATCCATCCATCCACCAATCCATCTTGTAAATATTCCACAACACAACCCTTGGATGCTAGAAGGCTTGGAGACTCGTTCTTGAGTATTTTCTTTTCTTTCTTTTTGCTTTATTTATTTCAGTTCATGTATGGAGATTGTATTAGTTCTTAGTGTGATTATGGCTAGGAGCTAATTACTTTATTAGGGATTTCCTTGTGATTCACTTGAAATTCTATTCATGAATTAATATATTAGTTGATTTCTTCTTCACTTATTTAAGATTTATTCAATAGTTGTTTTGATTGCTTGATAATTAATTGATCACTAATTATCATAATTCTTATGATTTCTAATCGAAATCCGAAAGGGGAGGTTGTGAATATGCTGTAGTTGGATAGACATAGGTTGAATCGTGGATGAAAATACCCCGATTACTTGTGTAGCATTAATAAGGTTTTTGTTCTTAATCCTCCTCTAGAGTCAACTTTATCACCGAAAGGTAGAAAGGTGTTGTACTGGGGTTGAATGTTTATATAACCTTAACAGGGGTATAAAACGGCTTAGTAAACCTGCTATCTTAACGTAGAAGAAGAAGTCAGTCTAATTGTATTAAGAATTGAATAGAGTGGATAGTTGATGATCTTGGAAGCCCTAATTATCCATCATAACTGATTTAAATCAAAGTATTTTTATAATTAGTTTATTTCCTGCATTATTAGTTAGAATTCCAATTCAATTTACATTAACCAAATAGATACCATAGGATAGATAATCGGTACTTGAAAACCAATCCTTGAGGACGATATTCGGTCTTACCTAGACTATATTACTTGACACGACACGTGCACTTGCGTAAGTGTGTGCATAAATCGCGCATCAAGTTTTTGGCGCCGTTGCCGGGGATTGGCATACTTTCAATATCGATTTATCTATTCTTATTTCTAATTTGGTTGCTCCGAGAACAAGTTTCTAACTTGTTCTGCGACCATCTTTTTTTTGTTGTTTTTCTTATTTTGCAGGTTAAATTCGGGAAAAAAAAATCAGGACACATGGACTACTACTATCAGAGACAGTGGAGTCATCAACATCATCTTAACCCACAGGTTCCAGAGGAAGATCTAGATGAGTTGCAGACAGACATACTCAGGCTCACCAAATGCCAAACTCAGTTTATGGCTGAGACAAGAGTGTCCCTCAGAAATTTGGAGACACAAATAGGACAACTAATGGATAGGATGAGCGAGCCTGAACCACACCCAACTGTTGAGGAATCTGGTGAGATAATTGGTGTAGAGAAGGAAAAGGTTACTGAGATCCAATCATTCATCTTTTTGGATTTCTTGAAAAATCTTTTTCTTGTACCTATTGCAGAAGAAACACCACCAGCTGTCAATGTTGACCCCCAAAAAGAAAGTCCATACCATCAAGGGCACCCCCTAGAGTTGAGAGATGTAGGGAGATTCACTGATCCTTACATTATAGAGAGCCTAAAAGACAAGCATGCCTTGTTTACTTGGGGGATAATCGTATATCTGAGGCCCTTGTTTGAAGCAATTGTTATAGTTGAAGTGAGACCTGCAACAATAACCATGCGGATTACAAGCAGTTCGCAGAAGGATCCAATGGGCACTCGTAAAGGTTAATTGCGTCCGGCTAAAAGACGTTAAAGACAACGCTTGTTGGGAGACAACCCAATGTTTTTAATTATGTTATTTTAATTTCTGTCATTAGTTTATTTTATTTTGTCTTGAACAGTCTCACGGTCTGGGGTTCTTGTTTTGTGTTGTTGGATGACAGGTGGACTGAAAGCTAAAACCGAGGAAAAAGAGCAAAAGCTGGAAAAAAGTAAAGCAGTCGTCGGCGGCCGAACCAGAAACCTGATATTAGCAGAGCCGCACCGAATCTCGAGTGTGGCGCGGAACTCAGAGCCATATTCCGTGCAAATTCCAGAATTTTTCCTCCTAGACCTCTGTTATGACCGCTGTGTTGTGTCAGTAAGTTATCCCTATTTTTTTTTTGAGTCTTGCACACATTGGGGACAATGTGTGATTTAAGTTTGGGGGGGGGGGGGGTGTCTTATTATTTTAGTATGTGAGTCTTTTTGAATTGTTTTGTGTATTTTTGAGTCATAATTTTTTTTTCTTTTTGAGTCATAATTTTCTGTCAAAGATCATGCATGTTGTAGTTACTAGAAACACCTAGTGAAATAAGGTTGAATAATGTAATGGAATTAGAAGCAACTATCTAAACACTTAGGTTAGATATGCCAAAAACTCATGAAATCTGTCTATTTGGGGTTTCTTGCTTGAATTGTGCATTGTTAAATGACTAAAACCTATGTGTTATGATTGCTTGCTATTTGAGGCGAAATAGTTAGGATATGCATGTTAGAGAGATGACTCAGGCAATTCTTTGTTAGCCAATTCTTACCACTCTTTTCTATCCCTGACATTAAAAATATCCCTAATCAGCCCCGTTGAGCCTAAACATGAAACTTTTTTCTTTGACACCCTATATTCCCACACTTGTGCCATAAGTAAAAATGTGAAATAGTTGGAATAGAATGTGTTAAAAAAAAGAGACAAAAAAGAGTGAACAAGTTTGATGCACCCTAATAAAAAAGTAATAAGAAATAGACAAAAGTCTAAGTTTGGGGGTGCCTGTGATTTATAATACACTTCACTCTCTCAAAACAAAAGAGGAGAAAGATAGATATGAAGTGAAGGAAAGGAATCAAAAGAAAAGGGAAAAATTGAAAAGCTAAAGAGCTTATGGTACACAAAATGAGCCTAAATGCCTATTTTTTACCTACCCATGCCTAAGCCTACATTACAACCCTGAAAAGTCCTGAAGATCTCTTATATGCATATCCATGATTAGTGGAGAATAGCAAGTAAAAATGTCATAGGATTTTTGAAATTGACATGCAGAATTCAGTATTCTTACTTCCATTAAGTATGATTAAAATGAGTTTGCGAAATATCTAGCTTAAGGTGTTTAGAATGCTAAAATTTCATGCTATATGTTCCTGCATATTATTCTGTTAACCTTCATGTTTTTTCTAAGTAACACCAATGCAGCAAAGTGATCAATGTCATTGAGTCTTTCTATTTTCTTTTTCTTTGTGTCTTTATTTCTTTCTTTTGATCTTTGCTCGAGGGCGAGCAAAGGTTAAGTTTGGGGGTATTTGATCGGTGTATTTTATATATACCTTTTGAGTCATTTTTAGTTAGTATTTTACTCATTTCATTTATGTTTAGTATAGTATTAGAGTCGTTTTCCTTTCTTTTGTGTCACAGCGGTCAGAAATGGAGAAATGGCGAAAAGGAGATGAAATGAGCATAAATGAGATGGAATTACACACAAAGGGCGAAATGAAGTCTAAGAAGTTTGGGAATTATAGAGAGATCGCAAATCCGGACGAAAAAAGGACGACGAAACGGAATCCGCCAGAACGTCACCGCGCGCCTTGGCGGATCTTGTGGCGCTGATGTCTTGAAATTTCCAAAGTTCTTGATTTTTCAGCGCCGCGGCCCCAGCTGGATTTATGAAGTTCTGGGCCGAATTTGACATGTTTTCAGAGTCCTAAAGGGATAACTTTTCCTACCTAAAGGGATAATTTTTCCTACCTAAAGGGATAACTTTTCCTACCTTAAAATCCTTACCTAAAAGGATTCTAATAACTTTTCCTACCTACATAATCCTTAACCCTTCACCTAAAGGATTCTTGGTCTATAAATAGTCTTTACATCATTAGAAGAATTCATTCTCCATTCCACCATTCACCATTCTACATCCATTCATCCACCAATCCATCTTGTAAATATTCCACAACACAACCCTTGGATGCTAGAAGGCTTGGAGACTCGTTCTTGAGTATTTTCTTTTCTTTCTTTTTGCTTTATTTATTTCAGTTCATGTATGAAGATTGTATTAGTTCTTAGTGTGATTATGGCTAGGAGTTAATTACTTTATTAGGGATTTCCTTGTGATTCACTTGAAACTCTATTCATGAATTAATATATTAGTTGATTTCTTCTTCACTTATTTAAGATTTATTCAATAGTTGTTTTGATTGCTTGATAATTAATTGATTACTAATTATCATAATTCTTATGATTTCTAACCGAAATCCGAAAGGGGAAGTTGTGAATATGCTATAGTTGGATAGACATAGGTTGAATCGTGGATGAAAATACTCCGATTACTTGTGTAGCATTAATAAGGTTTTTGTTCTTAATCCTCCTCTAGAGTCAACCTTATCACCGAAAGGTAGAAATATGTTGTACTGGGGTTGAGTGTTTATATAACCTTAACAGGAGTCTAAAACGGCTTAGTAAACCTGCTATCTTAATGTAGAAGAAGAAGTCAGTCTAATTGTATTAAGAATTGAATAGAGTGGATAGTTGATGATCTTGGAAGCCCTAATTATCCATCATAACTGATTTAAATCAAAGTGTTTTTATAATTAGTTTATTTCCATATTAGTTAGAATTCCAATTCAATTTACGTTAACCAAATAGATACCATAGGATAGATAATCGGTACTTGAAAACCAATCTTTGAGGACGATATTCGGTCTTACCTAGACTATATTACTTGACACGACACGTGCACTTGAGTAAGTGTGTGCATAAATCGCACATCACCTACATATCCCGCCGAGGGAATCAGGTCAGAGCGTAGTTCGTGATGCAAAAATAAGGATTTTTAAGATTTTAAAATGATGTAAGACCAAAGCCCATGTGTCCGCCTACGTATCCCGTAGAGAGAATCAGGTCAAGACGTAGTTCGTGATGCAAAAATGATTGTACAATTTTCGAAAAATGAGACCGAAGCCAATGTGGCCGCCTACGTATCCCGCTGAGGAAATCAGGTCAAGACGTAGTTCGTGATGCAAAAAATAAGAATTTTTATATATGTATTTTTTTTCTGAAAAGTGGAAAGACAACATCACATTCTGACTTCAGTTGATACCAACAATTAATATTGTGCTTAGGAATTCCTTTATTTACTTCCAGTCTAACCGAGACTGACTTATGGGTAATTCCTATAGTTTCAAATGGTACCTCAGACACCTAAGTATCGACACACTTGCTTGCAGCCAAGATTTCGAACTACACGTATTCTCACGTTTCAAATGCCCTCACTGAAAGAAAGTCTCATCCACACATAAATTCCAGTATTTTAAATTTTGGGACGTTTAGAGAAACACACTCACACTCAGAAAGATGTTCAATGCATGCAATTGTGATACCATAAGCTTGGCCGTCATGTAAGTATCCACTAATTTGAGAACCCTCAGTATAAGATCATGTAGGGCTTGTCACGGGCTTGTAATGTAGGTTTGGAGGAAGGGATGAATATCATTTGGGTAAAAAGTGACTAATCCTTCCTCGAGCGTTGGACTACGTCCATGCTTGATATTTGTATGCTTTAATGCTGAACTGCTCTCTTTTTATCCCAGTTTTTCTGTACTAACTTCTTTTTGAATCTTTCGTTTGGAGCCCCCTCTTTCCAAAGTTATTCTCTCATTTTTATTTTATATTTTTTAATGTCGGGGCTTTTGATTTCTTCTTTTTTGTGAAGTCGTCCTTTGTGTTTTTCTTTTCCCTGTTGGGACTTTGATAGTTTTTGTCTTTGCAAACTTCGACGCAGAATTTTGTCATCCACTTGCACATTTCTAAAGCGCTCAAAGAGCTCGGGCCAAGAGAGGGATAGTGCGTACGCACTCAGAAATGGTATAGGTGTAATATGCGGTTGTCGAAAGAATAAGTTTTAGGCTCAAAAGGGGTGTACTACGGATAATGTTATTTTGTAGGATGAAAAGGCTCAAAAGGGTCAAAGAAAGCCTACGATCATTTTCTACACCGAGTGTTACTCAGGATTTCGCCTCAACAAACATTCAGGCCAAGTTCTAGATCACAATGCAATGCAATTGAACTTATTCTAAAACTCACCACACAACGCACATGAAACGATGATGTTGGTTTCATTCTTATCTTGGAAAACATGCAAGACAATGTCATTTACAGGTGTGAATAAGAGGTACCAAAAGAATCTATGGTTTACCACATAGTCAACTCATACTGATTATTACTACTTTTTTTTTATGCACACTCCAAACTGTGTTGGTATCAACAAAGTCAAACAATAATACTTAAAAATATTTTTGTATTTTTGAATAACATTTTTTTTGTATTTTTGAATAATTTGTTTTTGTATTTTTTTGAATAAATAGTACCGAACTCGAATAGGACTGCGTATGTATCCCGCAGAGAGAATCAGGTGCGCGTAGTTCATTCATATATGTTTGAAAATATATGCTTGAAAAAGAATTCAACTATGATAAGATATCAGTAGTAAAAGATGTGCAAAACAAATGATAGAATGAATGCAAAGTAAGATGAATATCCATGATATGATGAATGTAATGAAAAAGAAAAAAATGAATGTCTGTGATAGAATGAATGTAATGAAAAATGAATGTATGTGATAGAATGAATGAAATGCAAAAATGAATGTATGTGATAGAATGATTGAAATGCAATAATGAATGTCCGTTATTGGATAAATGCAATGAATGAGTGAACCAAATATGTCCATTTTTTTATGTGGTGTCGAACCCTAGATGGGTTGCCTACGTATCACACCGTATGGTGAGAATCAGACACGCGTAGTTCGGGATGATTATGCTGTAAAATGCATGATAAAGAATTACGTAATCAACACTAGACATATCAATTGGATTTGCAAATATGTATAAAGATACAAAATATAGAAGAACTGAGAGCGATGTCTCGTTGAATCTGGTATAAACCGACTTCTATTAGTCAACATAACTCCCGCTCATTCTTGTGATGATTTTTTTTCCTTTTTTTCGACCGCCCTCGGCTGTTTGCGAGGACGACCTTCCTGCAAAAATATGAGAAATGGGTGAGTAGGAAAATGACAAAATAATAAAAATGCAGAGGTGTGACAATATAGTCAAAGACTCCCCTTATTGGTTCGACCGGAGTGAAGGTTGATGTTTCACAAGGTCCAAGTCGTGATGTTCAAGAATAATTTATTTAGTATAGGTCCTGATTGCAGTGTGACAGCAAAAAGTGTAAAAAATGCAAATGCATGTGCCTGAAGTTATAAGCCCATGATATGTACAGAGTTTAAAAGGGTAATTATTACTTTAAATAATATGTACAGAGTTGCTAGCGACAAACAATAGTAAACAAAAAACATGCAAATCAAGCGCGCGCCCTAATATGCTTGGGACCTCCCTTATGTCAGAGGTGGACTTAAACATCAGATATGCGAGATTATGATAAATAGGTCCAAGCCATTAAACTGCAATATTTCGTTGGAAATGACGACCAAATGACGGTGCACTTTTTCCAATTTCGGCGTGTCATGATCAGGCTTGAATTCATCTATCATCATCACGCTACACACATATGCTTATTGGTCGTCGGGTTGTGAAACCCAACGACAATTTGGTGAATTTCCTAATCGTGGAGACGATACCAAGGATCGACTCACCTAGGGTGTATGCATGCATGACTTAAAATAAAGAGGGCGGTATAGCTCTATCTTAAATTTTCTAAAATTTGGCTTACTAGACACAATGGTTCCCGAGCGGACTACTCGAGTGAGAAGGCTACGCCACCCGGATGGTCCGGATGCTCCTGCGCCTTTGCCAACTCGCCTATATTTTGGTATTTGAAAGAAATTTGCGAGTGCGCCAGCACACCTCGCGTGTAGTGTGTGATAGTGTCAATTTTCCAGAATGAAGGAAATATGAGCGGAATGACAATTTAAGGAAAGCAGTAAAAGAATGTAGCAATTAAAGTAGTTAATTACAAAATAATGGCAAACAATATAAAACATTTACAACAAATATAAAAGCAAAATAAAGCGCAATATTTAATTAACCTAAGTTTGCTATGATCAAGAACCTGATATCCCCAACGGAGTCGCCGTCTTTATCGCGCCCGTTTTGACCTCAGTGCGAGCGGTATCTAGCGTTGCTCTTTGGCGCGGTTCCTGGATGGAAGCGATGTCTTGATTTTGAGTCGCCACCTAATTAGTTAAGTGAATTAGGACACTTGATTTATTGCAATAAAATACTACAATTAATCTCCATTTAATGGTCTGCGAAATTAATGAGATTCTGGATCAGGGTTCTTTATTATCCTAAAGGGAAGGGGTTATACATCCTTTAAGATCCGCTAACTTGCGGTTATTCGTTCAAACCTAGGTTAATTATTTATTGCCTTTTTATTTTACATATTTTAAGCAGTTTTCATAATTTACAATTACAATGGAATGCAATACATAATAATAAAGGTAAAATCGAATAAAACTCCGGGACATATTTTAGCCCTTTTTAGGCCTTCTGCTCAAGATGATCTACGGGTACCTGCATAAACACTTAGTAAAAATGTTAGTAATAGAATAAATAATTTTAATGCAATGACAAGAATTAATAAGTAAAGCCAAAAATAAATCCGTCTTTTGTACAGGGGAGGCCTTGGAAATCAGACGGAGATTTCTTCATCGTCCAATATTGTTAGAAACAATAAAATAAATAAAACCTTCGAATCCGCGCCAAAACAGTAATAGTTTTAAACACGGAGGGCTCAGATATATAAAATAAAGTGGGACATCCTAAACAAGTCCGGCTGCGAAAATTCGCCCCGCCAGCGCATGTTGGTTATCCTGTGTAAGTAGAAGAAATCATCAACGCCCAGAAAGCTTCATTTTATTTTATTTTATTTTATTTTCCGTCTTTGCAACTGTGGAGGCCTAAAAAATCGACGGATAACTTTTTCATTGGCCAAATGTGTAGTATATTATTCAAAATCAGTTTAATACCAACAGTGTAGTATCTGATCAACTACAGTTTAATAAATAAAGGGGCAAAATCGTCAAAATAATCTGAACCCGACAAACAGTCAACACCAATAGCAAAACCAATGAACAAAATATCCGTGAGACAGTGGATACAACAACATAGCAACGAAAATGATCCCAAAAATGAAAAAAACATTGGGTCGCACAAAACCATCGGAAACAGTAACAAATCCGGGAAAGGTCACCGGAAAATTTAGAACGTTGTCGAAAATCTATTAGAGAGATTAAATCAGTCCAACAAACAACAATAATATAATAGCATCAAAATCGAAAACAAATAGGAGCATGGGGACGGTGGTGTCGCTTCCACGGTGAGGTCGCTGGCGACGCCACTTGCTAACGATGGGTGTGTCGACGGCTCACGGCCCGGCAGTTAGTGGTGAAGGGCCCAGGGGGGTTCGATGGGGTTGGGATGATGGAACAGTGGTGTGTTCGCCACTAGTGGGTGTTGGAGAGTCTCGTGGTTCGAAGAGTGAGGTCGATGAGACTAGGGGTGTAGGGATAAGGGTTGTGGTGGTATAGCGGTGGTTCGTTGGGTGTTCACCGGAGCTGCGAGCTCCGGAGAAGGGCGAGGGTGTCAGCGATAGCAGTGGGGTGAGGGTATTGGGTGTGGTGGTCGACGGGATGACGGAGGGAGTATTGGTGGTCTGTGTGTGTGTGTGTGTGTTGGTGAAAATGGGGAAGAAGGTGAAAGATGAAAATGGGATCTTATGTGAGTGTTGCGGCTGAAGGGTTAGTCGCGGGATCTGGCGGCGACGGGAGAGGGCCAGTGGGAAAAGGGTTGTTGGATTTTTTCAAGAAGATGAGAAATGGGAGTGTGTTCTATGTATAATGAGAGTGTGGGCGCTGGAGGGCTTCTAAAAGAGAGGGGGAGTGCATTTTATTTATAGGAGATTTTAGGTTAGGGTTTGAGTTTTGGGGGGAGATAAAAGGTGTATTGGGTCTAATTTTTTGGGCATCGGTTTGGGTTTCGGTTTTTGGCGGACTGGACTGATCCGGATTGTGCCTCGGACTGGACTGGTTTGACAAAATGCAAAACGGGTTAATTATTTAAAAGAAAAATTATTTAAAAAGATGTAAAATTATTAAAATGCAAATGCCGATACAATAATAATAAAATACAATATTTAGCAAATGTTTAATGTCTAATTAAAAATTAAAACGGGATGTCAATTAATTATTTAAAGAGATGCAAATACTATTAAAATAAACGACGGTGTAATAATAATAGAAACATAATATTAACAAATACATAATGCTTAATTTAAAATAAAAAGATAAAAAGTGCAAAAAATGATGATTAAAATGCGGTGTCCTAAAACACATAAAATTGCAACAAATATACAAAAAACGGGTCAAAATTGACTGTCAACATTGTTTTCGGTAGATCCTCGGCACAAGGACAAACAATTCAAAGCAGTACAAAGAAGAGAAAAAATAACAAGAGTGATTAAGCCATGACAAAACACTATTAAACATGAAGAGCGGTCTAGATTAAAACATAATAACTACTACAAATTAATATGATAGTCGAAGTACCAGAACCTGCAACTAATAGCTAATAAAGGAAGACAAACAAAAAGAGTAATACTACTACTGATACGCAAGAATACTAATAGAATGAAAAAATATATTGTAGAGTGCTCGAAAGTTTGAGGAAAAAAGAGAGTTTATTTGTTGAAAGAAGGTGTTTTTTGTGTGTGGAGATTTAGACTCAACATCGTGTCTAGAGTTTGTTGAGTTATATGATGTTGTCAAGCTATTATATTCTAGAGGGGACAAATCAGAAATATTACTGATGAACCAATAAAAATTTGTTGCAGTAAACTTGAATCTCCTTAAAAAAGTGAGATATCCGCAACCCTGAAAATATTTTATTTTTCAATTGAAATTGTATTATCACCCAGATGCCAGAAACTGTTAAGATTTGATACATTAACTAGGATTCATTTTGTTGGTTTTGATTATTCTTTTTCTTCTTGCTGGTTTTGATTATTCTCTTTCTTCATAATGTCTATTCTGAAATCCTTCCTAGAAGGTGATCTGGAATTCTAGATGCTTTCATTTGTATTACTTTTTTTAATGATAATATTTACAGTTTATTGCCATAAAAACATATTTTTTGGTTCATAATAATCCTAATATGTGTTTCAACATAAATAATACATTAGTTTGTTGAATTTTACCCCTTTTATATATAAAAAAATACCTATATAAGTTATACAAAAGGTTAAACAACAAAATTACCCTCACTATTTTAGACTTAATTGTTTCCTTTTCTAGACTTATAGAACCACACATCATATTACTTAAAATTTTAATTAAATGTTCGATTGTTATTTCTAAAATCAACAACAATAATCTCTATATTATCGTTTCATGCATAACTAATCATTATATTATTAATACATAACTAATTTTTTTATTATTAATTTCCACATAACGGTTGGAAATTTGCCTTTGGTGGAGGTTGGGTCCGCCCATCTTCAATGACTTAAACATCATGGTTCCACATGTTGGAGATCCTGGTTCTTTACACATGCTTAATCTACTAAATGAGTAGATTACCGTAGGGCCAAGAATCATCAAATTCCGTTGAGAAATGGAAGAGATATTGGTCCACGAAGTAAGGTGTTTGAGACATGGAAGAGTGGTGTGTGACAAATCTACCACATCGGTAGGAAAAGGAAGAATTGTTCATGTTATAAGTCTCTAAACTAAATAAGGGATTGGGACAACAAGGGGTAACCCATGTGTTTGAAGGAGGGAGGACCTAGGTGAGCTTGGGTTCAAGACTAGGCCCACACGCGCCACCACCCGCCTGGTCTGGGTCGGGCTGTGGGTTGTATCTTTTTGGACCCCAGGCTTTATAATAATTACAGTTTGGTCCCTGAAGTTTCTGGAAAGCGTCGGCGCCGCGACACTGTGCTACTGAGGGCCACGCCAACTCGGGAGTTTTGGCGCCCGACTGCGGCGCGGCTCGAGGCGTTTCAGAGGTTTAATGTCACATTAAGTGGTGAAACGTTGGGCTATTACTCCTTAACGTTTTGGCTCTTCATTGAGCCTCTTAACAACCCTATTAATAGTCATTAACCCCATTAACACCTCCTCCATACATAAACAATATATAATCAAGCCTTATTCCAGATTTGAGGAGAGACATATAATATACATTGAACACACTATATATGTGTCACGCCCTTTTCCGACCGCGACAAATTATCTCAACTCCTGCTTAATAAAATGTTAGAAAAAATAAAATAAAAATAAATGCTAAAGGGTGCTAAAATGTACTAAGGAGGTGTTAAATAGGGTGCTAAGTGCTAAAGGGTTCGCAGAGTCGCCACCTAATTAGTTCGGGTGAATCAGGACACGTAAATGTCGACTAGGTTAAAGTCAACACTAACTCCATTTTTTATGGTCTGCAAAACTAATATGAGATTCTGGATAAGGGTTCTTTATTATCCTAAAGGGAAGAGGTTAGACACCCTAAAGGATTCACTAACTTGCGGTTGTCCGTTCAAACCTAGGAAATTATTATTGCTAAGAATGCATGTTTTGAAAAGTATTTGAGAAAAGATCTTTGTAAGAAAGGAAGTGTATCCTTGATGAAAGAAAATCGTAAGTTTCGTCTATAAAAGATAAGTTAATTTCATATGAAAGGTATGTATCCTTATTGGAATATTTCGTTAATGAAATATAGAGGATATTAAACAAAATCAATTGTGATGCATTTATAAAATATGACTACTATCTATTCTTTGCAAATGCTATTAGAAGTATGATTCTAAAAATATGAATGCAAATAGCGGGCTTTAAAAAATAGTAATATTCTAGTTACGGGAATCGTTATACCGATGAAGATTATTAAATGGTTTAATATAGCCAAGTATGAGAAGCCTAAGATAATTAACTTGAAGGAAAATAAATTCTAGCGTTAGATTTGCTTTCTAATTTATAGATTCAAGGTTTAGATATTCTAAGTGTAATGTTAGTAGTGCAATGCTAAGCAATTAATTTACAACACATAAATGGGGCGGGATAGGAAAACAATAAAGATGATTCGAAGGATGGCGATGTCTTTTCGCCGGTGGTTTTTTTTGGAATTCCGATGCGGATAGAGAAATGCACATAGATGTGGGTCTTCATTTGCCACGATGAGTCTCGTCGTGAGACTCTTTGTTGCTCCGATGCATTTCATGTAAAAAATAAGAAAAGATAAGGATTAGTAAATATTTAAATGAATATGTGCATATTTTAGCTAACATTTAATTAAATCAGTCCCTAAAACTAATAGCACTTAAACGAGACAAAGGGGACCGAAATCAATATGCATTTAGACATTTAAGTAATGTGCATTTAAGCCTACAGAGCAGCTTAATCACGCATAATAGTCAGCAGAACAGTGAATAAATACACTTAAACATGTGAAGAACCAGGTCATAAGCCACCAAACTATGATTTGTACAACTTCAGGGATCTTTTCATATTTTAAATTATCTAGAATCAATGCAATAGATCCCTATATGCAATAACTTCCTTGCTACATCTTAACAGTGAGTATAATTAATCGAACCAGGATGTATTCTGAAGCTTATCAAGGCACAAAATAATATAAAACACGCAGGTGTAACTGGATACATCAGGGAAAGCGTGTACATTTTACAGTCAATATAGGCATGCTTTTAATCATGGCAACTAACAATCACACAAAGAAAATGGGCAGGGGTAAACATGTATGACAAACCATGGTAAACAAAGTACTGGAGCCAACAACTCTTGACAAAATACTTAGTTTGGCAAGACACACATGAACTGAATAGTAATGAGGCACACTATCACACATATATCCTCATGGTGGTAACAGAGATAGATATGCATACAATCGATTTGGGACAAGTCAAGTACACATATATATATGTCCAGACCATTCAATGGACTGATATGGCAAGCCAAATGACTAAGGAGGTATTGCATATCATCAGAGGTGTATTTCAGCACTTAGACAGACAAATACAATTGAATGGCTAATTCAGAAGATGTGTTTCAGGATGTGAAGATGAGCAGCTGACCATTTAGAGTAACATTTTAAAAGGTGCAGAGCTATCTGGGCCTAGCTAAATGCACATAGTCAACATTATGTTGTGTACTAAACATGCAATGCCTAAACAAGCATACCAGGGTTACATCATAAGCTACAAGTAAGCAGGGGTCAAACTAATGCCAAGGCAGATAAGAATAGATGCATAACCAGATGAATATTGCTATGTCAACAGCAGTAAAACTGGGTTCTGCATATGCAAGGTTTTATTTGCTCTATTGTAGACATGAAAACACTGAAGTACGAAAAAAGAGCCTTAACCAGTCGAAGGAAACAACTAACTCGAACTGACTATCTAAAACGATAACCATTCATCATGCGACGCCTCTTAATCATACCATATTAACACACATAACTAGGCAACAAATCGTATTTAGAATTCTATCGACTAATCAGAATTGAGTCATACACTCGTAGCTATTTATTTAACAGAAAAGCTAAACCTGCTTGAACCATTCTCGATAAATAAAACACCAGAATTCACGAAGGGAAAGAGAAATAGAAGAGGGAAATGGGTTTACTAAATCGATTAAGGCGACACAGCTATTTATTTAACAGAAAAGCTAAACCTGCTTGAACCATTCTCGACAAATAAAACACCAGAATTCACGAAGGGAAAGAGAAATAGAAGAGGGAAATGGGTTTACTAAATCGATTAACGCGACACAATACTTTATTAACAGCAGGACACTAGCATGACAATCCCAACTAAGAACGATTTACCAACACAGAACACGGCAAGCCATAAAACATGGAAATAAACTAGAATTGGGAGGGATTTTGAATTTACCTTCTCCGGACAGCGAACCGAGGCAGTGTATCAAGTCGTCGATCCCCTCGGAGTTGCGATTGCGATGCGATTAAGGTTTTTTACTGATTTTTTCTATGCTCTCTTGCCTTGCTGATTTCTTTATGCCATTGCGGATAGTAAGAGGATTTTCTTACCGTTGAAAAGATTACTTTCTGAGTTTTAATTTTCTGATGCCCTTCCTCCTTGATTATTGCTGATTTTCGATGGATTCCTCACTGTAGTCGTGATATTTTCCTCTGTGGAAATCCCCCCCTTTATTGCATGCGTATAGCTCCCCCTTTATAGTCTCAATCTTGGGTTCTAATTTATGGTAAGTTATTGGTACAATTTTAGACTGATTTTTGTGCGATTTGGGTACTGATTCGGTATTGATTTTGGATGATTCTATGGACTGATTCGCGGATGATTTTTATGGTAAGATTTGATATGGTTTTGGGTGAGGCTTGCGATTTGGTTAGGGTAAGTTTTTGGACGATTTTGCTCTGATTTAGGTACCATTTTTGGGTTATGGTGAGTTGTGGGTTGCAGGTAATGAGTTGGCCGGATTTTCGGATCGGAAAATCCGGCGAGACTCGCGGGTGGAAGGTGCGGCGATTAGGGTTTAGGGGAGGAAGAGGCTGGGTTTTTTTTTTTTTTAGGGTTTTTCTCTTTAGGTGAGGGAGGACGTTTTAGGAGGGGGCCAAATGCATATAGGGGAAATGGGCTGATTATAAAGATCTGGGTATGGGCCGCGGGTTTGGGCAGTTGGGCTGCGGAAATTGGGCTTAGTATTAGGTATTTAATTTGGGTAGTGTGTTATTAGTTTTAGGTGTATTATTTAATTAGTGGTAAATTAAATTATTTAAATTGTGATTAAATTATTTAGGTGCTTTATTAGTCTAAGCTTGAGTTTAAATTATTACAAAAAATAAAGACGGGCGTGCCATTTAATTAGTGCTTAATATTTTATAATGTGATGCCGTTATTAAAATCTTATTTATTATGCGTATTTTGCGATGTTAAATTAGAATTGAATGTGGTTTAAATTATTATTAAATTATTTAAATGCTAAATGCAGATATGATATTTAAGGATTGCTTAATGTTTTTATAAATGCGACACTATTATTAAAACTCATGTATTAGATTAATTTAAATTACAAATAATAATGATGAAATTGTCTTGCGTATTAATAAATGCGAATATGCTATTTAACACGACGTCATTGTTAAATTATTTATTTTATGTATTTATTTATTTAGTTATCATTAAGAATTGTTTGAGTTTTTAATTAATGGGAAATAGGGCTTATGAATAATATTCATGAAATTGTTGTTATTAAAATGACGAATACGGACGTGAGACTCAAGGTGTAAAAATGCAGTGTCGTTATTAATCGCTTATTTATGCATGTATTAATGTTTTATTGTTGCATTTTATTATTATAACATTGTTAAAATTATTTGGAAAATTTTAATGTAATTTTACTGTTAATGACTGGACGGGAGAGTCAAAATTGGGTGTCAACAATATGAGAACATATACAGAACAGAAAATAGAGGAAGAACACACATAGAATACATATTTCTATAAGTTCTTCCTAGTTCATGAAATCTCTTCCTTTCTTGCAATCTTACACACTCAAAGATCCTTCTATTATAGCGAACACTTGAGTTCCCTTTGCTCATTTGTTTGATTGTTGTTTTATCTTGGGAGATAAGTTGTCATTACAACCGTTGAAAGGATATACGGGGCAATATTATCTTAAGGATAGATCAAGAATTTGGTCGACTCAGCAAGCCAATTATATTGTTATATTTTCAGATTCTAAACATATTGTTGTTGTTGTTCTCAAGGGGCTTGCTGCAGTTTCAACCAACATCTCAACACTTCAAGGAAGAATATTAACACTTCAAGGAAGGATCAAAGACTGAAGATCAAGATCATCAACACTTATTGATGTTGTGACAACTGATGTTAGACTTTAAGTCTATTGTATTGAAATTGTAATTGATTATCCTTTCTAAGCACTAGTGATAGTTGTAAACTATTCTCATACATCTACTGTAACACCAACAATAACTTGTCTTCGAACCTATCGCCCCCTCAATTCGTCCAAGCCTTCATCCATGAGATCGGGGTATCACTACCAGTCTCACCTTTTTTGGCTTCCCTAAAATAGAATATTTGGAAGTAAAGAGCTCTAGTGTTAGCATAACCCAATAAAAGAAAAAAAGAAAAAAATCAACAACAATAATCTCTATATTACCGTTTATGCATAACTAATCACTATATTACTAATTAATAAATAACCAATTTTTATTATTAATTTCTACATAACTCGTCTTCGAACCTGTCGCTCCCTCACTTCGTCCAACCAAACGAGCTCTAGTGTTAGCATAACAAAAAAAGGGAAGAAACCCAAAAAATCAACAACAATAATCTCTATATTACCGTTTCGTACTTAACTAATCATTATATTCACTACTACAGATTTCAGCTTGCGTAACGCTACTTAGATAGCGCTAAACAACTTGCATAGCGCTTTTTCAAATTTTCAAATTAAAAAGAAAATCTAACAAATAATACAGCCATAGCGCTTTGCGGAAATTTTAATCGAAGCGCTATGCAAGTTACTCCTTGCATAGTGCTTATTTAAAGCGTTATTATAATTTGTGTTACCTAAGTAATTTATTAATATATAAATATAAATATTCACACTTAGATAGCGCTTGTGGAAGCGCTATTGAATTAAATGTTACCATAGCGCTTCATAAGCGCTATTTAAGTTGTAAAGAATTACAAAATAATGAAGGACTTAGCCAAAATTAATTGACATAATTTCTATACTCAGTCAAAAGCATTCTCCGCAAAAAACGTAAAGACTACTTTGCTTGTCGCCAATACCAATTCCATCGAACCCCTAAAGCAATTTCATCTCGCCGCTGAAATTATCCCCAACTGCAATACCAATTCCAAACTCAGTCGGTTTGCAATTATCCCCCAATTGCAATATCAATTGAAAATATTTTCAATTAAGGATTTAGTTTGCAAGAGTTGAGTTAGTGAATTGAAGGAAGTTCGAGCGTGAGGATTCAGTTTTCAATTTGATGTTCGATTGAAGTTCTTCTCCAATTTGCAACAAATCCTTCGATTGCTGAAATTGTTCTCCAAATACCTGAAATTCAAGTTGAGCCAAAGTTCTTCTCCAAATAGCTGAAATTCGATTCCTAATTGTTACCTTGAAGAATTCGTCAAGATATGTTTCAATGTTTGTGTTCAGTAGAGTTTTTACGGGTTTGAAGTGTATATTTGTTTGAGAAATAATACTTTTCATTCATTATATTTAGCCTCAATTTTGAGTTTATGATTGAAGTGTATATTGATAATTGTGAAGAACGAAACTCATTTAGCCTCGATTTCCAGATTATGATTGAATATTTGATGATTTCTGAGTTTATTATTAGGTGTTGATTGAGTTTATAGTATGATGCAAAAGAACATCATATTTCAATTTGTTCTTCAGTTTCATTCTACAAGAAAGAAGGTCAAGAATCTAGACACCATGTTTGTTTCTTCGTTATTGTCCATTATTGTTGTTTTTCTTTCATTCTCTGATGCAAAAGAACATAATAGTAGTATCATATGCTTATAAAATCTTGAAATAAAATAATTCGAGGTACAGTTAATTATTTTTTTTGGTGGATTCTTAAAAATTCACTGTGGTAAAAGTTCAAGAAAATGAAATTAGTCAAATATGATTCAAATACAGTCCTCATTATATTTCAAAACTGGAAAAATATGATTCTTGAAAATTCACTGTGGTAAAAGTTCAAGAAAATGAAATTAGTCAAATATGATTCAAATACAGTCCCCATTAACATTTCAAAACTGGAAAAATAGAAAAAATGTACAATTATATAAGTAAATAAAGGAGTGTGCAAGTTTGGAAGAAAGTTTACTTTTGGTTTAATAGGTCAATCTAGAAGGAAATGGAGTGTTTAAATTTGATAGATTGAGTGTTTAATCTTTGAGTGATCTTGAGACTCAAACTCCGGAAGCCGACCTACCAAGATCATTGAACAATATACAGTACAAAATGCTATGAAAAGTTAAAAGTGGGGATTATGTAAAGGGATCATTGAACAATGATTAGGATCTTTGATACTTTTCCTTATTCAACGTTTGACTTAGCTTAGGAAGTTGTTGAAATCCTCTCTTAGCTATGAAGCCTGATCTCACTAGTCAAGATGAGTTATGAGAATTTATTATATATTATGAAGTCAAATAAAATTTAATTTTTGTATCTTATTTTATAAATTATTAATGAATGGGATCTTCTCTATTTTTTGTAGATTTTCAAAAAATTGAAAGACAAATTGCTTGAATTGCATTCGGAAGGTATTATTCTACATTCGAAGTTAATTTATCTTTATTATGTTTTACGTGAGGGGAAGTCGTGCCTTAAAGACTTCATATGTATTTAAAAATTCATATATATACATTATGTGATGTGTCGTTATGCATTAAATATTTAAATATGCCAAAATTTCATATATGTGATATATGTGAGGGGAAGTCGTGCCTTAAAGACTTCATATGTGTTTAAAAATTCATATATATGAATCATGTGATGTGTGTGCATTAAATTTTCAAATATGCTCAAATTTCATACTTATAATTTATGTGAGGGGAAGTCGTGCCTTAAAGACTTCATATGTGTTTAAGATTATTATATATGTATTATGTGAGGGGAAGTCGAGCCTTGAAGACTTCAAATGTGCTTTAAATTCATTGTTGTATTATATGATTTTTGTAGTATTGTTCTTGATGAATCGAGACTGGGTAAATGCGGATTGATTATCTGAAGAGTATAAGAAAGGGGTGGAGGAGTTTTGTGCTCATGCAATCAAGAATGCTAAAAATCCATTGTACATTAAATGTCTCTGTCGAAAATGTCTAAATGTAAAGGAGGTTAGTGGTCAAATGAAGTTGCATGAGCATTTAATGTGTCACGGTTTTGACATAACATATAAGGTTTGGACATATCATGGTGAGAGCAAATACAAAGGTAGTTCAAGTGAAAAATGTAAACATAGTTCATTAAGTCATTCCGGCTCCTAATTTGAGTATAGAAATATAATGAACACAAGTAATATGGGAGATGGTAATGATAAATCCAGTCCTGTGAAGAATTCTTGAAGTGTTGTCAATGAAAAGTTGCGGGATCATCCTGATATGTGTTAAGTGCATTTTGTATACACTTTTGAGTCCTTTTTAGTTAGTATTTTACTCTTTTATTTTGCGTTTAGTGTAGTGTAGGTGTGTTTTTCTTTCATTTTGTGTCACAGCGGTTATAAAGGAGAAGATACTACTTTTGAGATGGAATTGCGCACTAAAAAGACCAAGAAATGAAGCCTAAGAAGTTTCGGGAAGCATAGAAGAAATCTGACGAAGTTCAGACGAAAAAAAGACACAGAATCAGAAAATCCGAGCAAGTAACGCCACCGGCGCCGCGACATTAAATATCCTGCAACGCCTGATTTTGATTCAGTATTTTCGGCGCCGTGGCGCCAGCCTGCAGGGCCACGGCGCAAACGCGGGAAATCTGATTTTTTGGCCGAATTTCAGAGGGTTAAAAGGGTTCGAAGCGCAAGTTTTCTCAAGTATAAAACCCTAAAACCCTGTTCATTATGTCATACCTTATACCATATTACAAATCATACTTTTGGGAGGCAAAAAGGAGGCTACAATTGGAGACTCTTGTTCAAGTTCTTTTACTTTCCTTTACTTTATTTCAGTTTATGTTGGATTGTAGTTCTTGACATGACAATGTTAAGGAACTAATTACTTTAGTAGGGTTTTCCGTCGAATCTTCTTGAAACTCTTCCATGTAGTTAATGCATTAGTTATTGATTTCTTCTTCAGCGTATTAAGATCTATTCAATATTGTTATGATTGCTTGATAATTAACTAGCTATTAATTGTCATCACTTATATGATTTCGAATAAAAAATCTGAAAGGTGAGATTTGAATATGTTGTAGTTGTTTAGCCATAGGTTAAAATCGTGGATGAAAGTACCCCGATACTTGTGTAGTAATTAAGGTTACTGTTATTAATCCTCCTGTGTGGTAAAACTTATCATAGAAATATAGAAGGTTTCTGCACAAGGTTGAACTCTTGTATGTCCTAACCGAAATATAATGACAGATTAGTTAACCTGCTATCTTAATAAGAAGAAGAATCATTAGCATTGCATTGACACGTGAAAGAGTGGATAGTTAAGGAGATTAAAAGTCTTATTTCCTTCATAACTGTTATAAACCCAAAGTATTATAATCTTTAATTTATTTTCGGCACTTAGTTGTAATTCTTAGTTATAATTCTCAAACTAAAGAACGTCAACCAAGTAGATACCACAGAATAGATAACTGATACTTGATAAACCAGTCTCTGTGGACGATAAACTCGGTCTTACAGATCTTTATTACTTGAACGATACGTACACTTGCGTAAGCACTTAGAAATATCGCAACAAATTTTTGGCGCCGTTGCCGAGGACTGGCGTATTGTTAATATTGAATTGTCTCTTCTTATTTCTAATTTGGTTTTTATCTTCTGTCTTTTTATTAGTTTTATTTTAGAACATTCTGCCGTGATCTGTTTGTTATTTTTTATTAGTCTCAGGAACTTGGTTTATGCGAAGTAGGAGATGAGCTGACCCTCTGAACCCTGCGATTGAGAGATTGTGCAGACAGAACAGGAAAGAAAAGAGAATTGCTGATTCTTTAGCAATGGGAGATCAGCGAAACAACAATTTGGTGAATGATGAGTTACCGTCTGTCTTAAGACAAGTCCCTGCAGAAAGGAACTTGGGGGACTATGTGATGCCGACTATTACAGGGGTGCAGACTTGCATCAGGCTTCCAGCTGTTGAAGCCAACAATTTTGAAATCAAACTAGCCATATTGCACATGGTTCAAAGCTCAGTTCAATTTGGGGGACTACCGTCTGAAGATCCCCATTTGCATCTAGCAAACTTTCTGGAGTTGTGTGCAACTTTTAAGTACAATGGTGTTACTAATGACGTCATTCAGTTGAGACTTTTCCCATTCTCACTCAGGGATAGAGCAAAGTACTGGCTGAACTCATTACAGGCGAACTCCATTACCATATGGCAAGACTTAGCCCAGAAGTTTCTTGCCAAGTTTTTCCCTCCAGCAAAGGCAGCAAAGCTCAGAGGTGAGTTGAATAACTTTTATCAGCTGGAGTCAGAATCACTATATGATGCATGAAAGCAGTTTAAAGATTTGCAGAGGAAGTGCCCACATCATGGGATCGAGAAATGAATGCTAGTCCACATATTTTACAATGGGATGTGTGGTACAACTCGTGCCATAATTGATGCTGCAGCAGGGGGCACATTCATGAGAAAGAGTGCCAATGAGGCACATGATTTGCTAGAGGATATAGCCACAAACAACCATCAGGGGGCCGATGAGAGAGCAATGAACAAAAGAAAAGTGGTTGGGATTCATGAGTTGGATGTTATCACTTCATTGACTGCGCAGGTTGCCACTTTAACAAAACAGATGCAGCAGACCACCATGGCAGTTAAAGCGGTTCAGACACCAGTGAGATGTGAAATCTGTGGGGGTCCACATACTTTTGATAGGTGTACAGTAGTGGACCCGAATAATATGCTCATGGAGCAGGTTCAGGCAGTGGGGAATTTTTAGACACCCTACAACAATCCATTCTCCAACACATATAATTTAAGGTGGATAAATCACCCAAATTTTCATTGAAGAATGAACAAGGGCAGCAACCACAATTTCAGGCATCATCCTCTCAGCAGTTCAGCCCACCAGACCCACAAGAAAAGCAGAGTGAGTTGCAAGCAACTTTGTTGACCCTGACAAATTCCCAGACTCAGTTCATGACAGAAACCAGATCATCCATTAGGAATTTGGAGACGCATGTGGGACAACTAGCTAACATGCTGACCAACAGAGAGCAAGAAAATCTTTCCAGCAATACTGTGGTTAACCCAAGAGAACAGTGCCAAGCAATTAGCTTGAGTGAAGCGATTAGAAGCGAGTTGCACTGGCCGATGGTTGAACAAGAGAATGAGTTGGAGAAAGTAGTTGAGGCAGAGAAAGAGGGGGTTACTGAGAACCGCCCTATTGTAGAGAAAGCTCTACCAGCAGTCATGATATAATATGTAGACAAAATTCCTTACCCTCAAAGACTGAAGAAAAAGACTTTGGATAAGCAGTTTTCGAAACTTTTGGAGGTATTCAAAAAACTTCATATCAATCTTTCATTCATTGAAGCTTTGGAGCAGATGCGAGCTTACGTGAAGTTCATGAAAGACAACCTGTTTAAGAAGAGGAAGTTGGCTGACTATGAGACAATAGCGCTGACAGAGGAGTGCAGTGCTATCTCCAGAAGAAACTCCCCCCTAAGTTGAAAGATTCATGGAGTTTCACCTTACCTTGCATCATAGAGAAGGTTACATGTAAAAGGGCTTTATGTGATTTTGGGGCAAGTGTCAACCTGATGCCCCTCTCTGTGTTTAGAAGACTTGGTTTGGAGGAGGCGAGACCAACCACAGTCACTCTGCAGCTAGCTGATCGATCGATTGTGCATCCCCAAGGAATAATTGAAGATGTGTTGGTATAAGTGGGTAAATTCATCCTTCCTGCTGATTTCCTCATTTTAGACATGGATGAAGATGAAAATATGTCCATGATCCTTGGGAGACCATTCCTAGCCACAGGGAGAGCCCTCATTGATGTTGAAAGGGGGGAGTTAAAGCTCAAATTCCAAGGTGAGGAAATGATATTCAAAGTTTGCAGACCACCCCTGAACCACAAGTTTATGATAAATGCTTCGTTGTTGGTGTAGTTGATAAAAAGGCTCCTCATGAAAGTTCCAAGGGTACTGATGCCCTTGATGGTAAGAATTCTGAAGTAGCAGTTGATGAAAAAGAATTGAACTCCTCTGAAATGAGCCCCGTGAAAAAGAAAAGGAGAATGAGGAGGAAAATAGTGCTGAAATGGATATGCGGAGGGGATACTCTACCCCCTTGATTTAGTAAGTAACCTGCGTCTGGCTAAAAGACGTTAAAGACAGCGCTACTTGGGAGGCAACCCAATGGTTTTAATTATGTTATTTCAATTCTTGTTTTAGTTATTTTATTTTGTCTTGAACAGTCTCACGGGCTTGATTTTTGTCTTATGTTTTGATGGCAGGTGGACTAGGGACTGGCCCTGAGTGGAAAAGGATTAAGAACGTCGGAAAAGAACAAAAATCGAGTACAGCGCCATGGCGCCAAAATGCAGGGCCACGACGCTGAAACTTCAGAGAGCCTAGATGCCTGTGTAATTTCCAGAATTTCCTCCCAGACCTCCGTTATGACCGCTGAGTTGTGTCAGTAAGTTGTCCCTTTATTTTTAGTCTTCACACATTGGGTACAATGTGTCGATTAGGTTTGAGGGGTGTCTTATTTTGTTTTATTATTCTATTTTTGAGTCTTTCTGATTTGTCTTTGTGTTGTTTTGTGTGTTTTTGAGTCATAATTTTTTTATGAATCATGTATGTTGTAATTGCTAATGATATTGAGTGGATAAAGTGGGATAATGTAATGGAATTTAAAGCAACAATCTGTGTGCTTAAGTTAGATATGCCAAAAATTCATGACATCTAATTATTTGGGATATTTGTGCTAAGCATATGTGTGTCAGTTATGGAAAGAAAGGTTGAAAAATGTCTAGAAAATTTGTTTGCTTGTTATTTGAAGCGAAATAGTTAAGATGTACATGTTTAGAGAGATGATTCAGACATTTCTTTGATAGCCCTTCTGATCATTCATTACCTACCTTGACATAAATTGTATCACTAATCAGCCCCTTTGAGCCTAATATAATATCTTTTCTTTGACACCATATGATTCCCGGTTTGTGTCATAAGTAATAATTGATAATATTGGGATGAAAAGTGTTAAAAAAGAAATAAAAAGAGAGTGAAAAAGTTGATGCACCCCAATGAAAAATATGCAAAAGCCTAAGTTTGGGGGTGCTTGTTATTTATAATGTATTTCATTCTCTCAAAAGAAAGAGGGGAGAAAATAGGTATGAGACTAAAAAGAAAGTCAAAAGAAGAAAAAAGGAGTTGAATAAAAAATGCTTATGGTATGTAATTGAGCCTAAATGCCTATTTTTATCTACCCCACCTAAGCCTATATTACAACCCTTAAAAGTCCTGATGATCTTTAATGTGTATATCTCTGATTAGTGGAGAATATCAAGTAAACAGATCTATAAGTGTTTTGGAAAAGATGGAATGAAGTTGACATGCATAAGTTAGGTGTTGGTATTCCCAGTGATTGTGATCTAAGTGAATTTGCGAAATATCTAACTTGAAATTTTAGATTGTTAATTATTTATGCTATATATGTTCTAACATATTATCCCAACTTTCATCCATAATTTTGAAGGAGCATTGCTATGACTACTTGATCTATTTCATAGAGTCTTTGTTTTTGTTTTTATTTTTATTTAGTGCTTTACTCGAGGGTGAGTAAAGTGTAAGTTTGGGGGTGTTTGTTAAGTGTATTTTGTATACACTTTTGAGTCCTTTTTAGTTAGTATTTTACTCTTTTATTTTGCGTTTAGTGTAGTGTAGGTGTATTTTTCTTTCATTTTATGTCACATCGGTTATAAAGGAGAAGATACTACTTTTGAGATGGAATTACACACTAAAAAAGCCAAGAAATGAAGCCTAATAAGTCCCGGGAAGCGTAGAAGAAATCTGACGAAGTCTGGACGAAACAATGACACAGAATCAGAAAATCCGAGCAAGTAACGCCGCGGCGCTAAATATCCTGTAACGCCTGATTTTGCTTGATATTTTGCGTAGTGGCCGGCCCTGAGAACCACGGCATAAACGCTGGAAATCTGATTTTTGGCGAATTTGGAGGTTAAAAGGGTTCGAAGTGCAAGTTTTCTCAAGTATAAAACCCTAAAACCCTGCTCATTATGTCATACCTTATACCATATTACAAATCATACTTTTGGGAGGCAAGAAGGAGGCTACAATTGGATACTCTTGTTCAAGTTCTTTTTCTTTCCTTTAATTTATTTCAGTTTATGTTGGATTGTAATTTAGTTCTTGACATGACAATGTTTAGGAGCTAATTACTTTAGTAGGATTTTTCGTCGAATCTTCTTGAAACTCTTCCATATAGTTAATGCATTAGTTATTGATTTCTTTTTCAGCGTATTAAGATCTAGTCAATATTGTTATGATTGCTTGATAATTAACTAGCTATTAATTGTCATCACTTATATGATTTCGAATCAAAAGTCTGAAAGGTGAGATTTGAATATGTTGTAGTTGTTTAGATATAGGTTAAAATCGTGGATTAAAAGTACCCCGATACTTGTGTATTAATTAAGGTTACTGTTCTTAATCCTCATGTGTGGTAAAACTTATCATAGAAATATAGAAGGTTTCTGCACAAGGTTGAGCTCTTGTATGTCCTAACTGGAATATAAGGACAGATTAGTTAACCTGTTATCTTAATAAGAAGAAGAATCATTAGCATTGCATTGACACGTGAAAGAGTGGATAGTTGAAGAGATTGAAAGCCTTATTTCCTTCAAAACTGTTATAAACCCAAAGTATTATAATCTTTAGTTTATTTTTTGTACTTAGTCGTAATTCTTAGTTATAATTCTCAAACTAAAGAACGTCGACCAAGTAGATACCATAGAATAGATAATCGATACTTGATAAACCAGTCTCTGTGGACGATAAACTCGGTCTTGCATATCTTTATTACTTGAACGATACGTACACTTGCGTAAGCACTTAGAAATATTGCAACAATATGTGTGATGACTTAAGGGGAGATGATGGGTTACCATTGTGGTCGGGTTGTACTAAGGCTTCAAAATTGTCAGCTGTGTTGATTTTGTACAACTTAAAAGCTAATCACCAAGTTTCCGATGTGTTCTTCACAGAGCTGTTGGAAGTTGTAAGTGATCTATTGCCAGATGGGAATGTGCTCCCTCGTAAAATCTATAATGCTAAACAATTGCTCAACTCTATCGAGTTAACACATCAGAAGATTCATGCTTGTCCAGATGATTGTATTTTATTTAGGGGAGAGTACGCAAAATTGAATGAATGTCCCAAATGTGGTATGAAGCGGTATAAGAAAAAAAAATCCCCGGCCAAAGTTATGTGGTACTTTCCTATAATTCCTAGATTTATTTAGGTTGTATAGCGCAGAAGATGCTAAATGCTTGACATGGCATCATGATGAAAGAATTAATGATGGAATGTTAAGACACCCAACTGATTCGCCTCAATGGAAGACATTTGATAACAAATATCCAGAATTTGGCAAGGAATCAAGGAACTTACGCTTAGTACTTTCAACAGATGGAATGAACCCTCATGGTCTCCACAGTAATTCCCATAGTACATGGCCCGTAATTTTGATGATCTATAACCTCGTCCCCTTTGTTATGCATGAAACACAAGTATATAATGTTGTCTATTTTGATATCAGGACCTCGCCAACCTGGTAACGATATTGATGTATATTTGGCTCCTTTAATCGAGGACTTAAAGTTGTTGTGGGAAGAGGGTGTTGATGTCTACGATGGAAGCAGAAATGCTAGTTTCAGATTGAAGGCTATGTTGTTTGGAACAATCAATGATTTCCCAGCTTATGGCAACCTTTCTGGATATAGTGTGAAGGGGAAGTGTGTGTGTCCATGGTGTACCAATGACACCGATCATCTTTGATTGAGTCATTGTAAGAAGTCTGTTTACATGGGGTATAGACGATTTTTAGATCCAAATCATCGTTACAGATTGATGTCTGATTCATTCAATGGTGAAGTTGAAGATCGGTCTCCACCTCCTACATTGTCAGGTGTTGATGTACTAAAAGATGTGGAAAATATTGAGACATAATTTGGTAAAGACTTTGCAAAGTCTATTCCCACTAGATGTTTTAAAAAAAATCTTTTTTCAATTAGTTTATTGAAAGGATTTGTTTGTTAGGAATTTTATTGATCTCATGCATAATGAGAAAAATGTTGGTGCTAGTGTGATAAATACTTTGTTAGGTGACACATTAAAATCTAAAGATGGATTCAATGCACGAATGGACATAGTTGATATGAGAATCAGAGAAGAACTTGCACATGTATCTGTATTAAAGGATGGGAAAGCACCTTACTTACCTCCTGTCGCTCACACTTTGTCTAAGGAAGAGAAGAGATTGTTACTCGAGACACTCCACTCAGTGAAGGTTCCAGAGGGGTACTCGTCTGACACACAAAGTCTTATATCTTCAGACGGGTTGAAATTGATGAATTTAAAATCACATGAATATCATGTCATCGTTGAGAATCTGCTCCCAATTGCAATTCGTGCTATTTTGCCAGAAAATGTACATAATACCATTACAAAGTTATGTTGATTTTTTAAAGCCATGAGTAGCAAGGTCATAGACCCGAGAAGTATGTCAAGTCTACAAAAAGTGATTGTAGAAACACTTTGTGAGCTTGAGATGTATTTCCCACCATCTTTCTTCGATATCATGATTCATTTGAATGTACACTTGGTTTATGAGACGAGGATGTGTGGTCCTGCTCGTATGAGATGGATGTATGGCATGGAGCGGTATATGAAAGTGTTGAAAGGTTATGTGAGGAACATGTACCGACCAGAAGCGTGCATCGCAGAAACTTATTTAGTTGAAGAAGCAATAGAATATTGGTTTGAGTATATCCCAAATGTCCAAGCAATTGGACTTCCGAGTACTCGTCACACTGATAGGATTGATGGTGAATGTGTAACAGGGGGTCAACCAATTTTGATCAGCCTCGAACAGCGGCGACGAGTGCACTTGTGTGTACTACATAACACAATTGATGTTGTTCCTTATGTTGATTACAAGCTGAGTATCTTAAAAGATTTTCCAGATAAAGGCCCTGATTGGATTGGAGCACAATTCTACCTTCATTGATTGGTTTAAGGATCATATTCATAAAAAGATCTTAGAGAAAAGTGATCTAGTATATGAGAGACTCAAGTTTTTGTCAAGAGTACCTGATGATCATGTGTACTCTTACAAATGTTATCTCATCAATGGATACACATTCTACACTAGAGAACATGATGCAAGGAGTACTATGCAGAATAGTGGGGTTTCTCTTAATGCCACCGCACTAAACCAGACAGATACGACATACTTTGGACAAATCATCAATATGTGGGAAATCGACTATGTCGGATTTCGAGTTCTAGTGTTTGACTGTAGCTGGGTTAGCATTCCAGACGGGGTTCATGTTGAAAATTCTGGATTCATAAAGGTTGATTTAAAACAGGTTGGGTACAAAGACGATTCATTTATTATGGAAGCGCAAGCTAAGCAGATGTTTTATGTGAGTGACCCAGTTGATAAGAAGTGGGCCATTGTTATATTGTCGAACACGTTCAATAATAGTTACCAAGTTAGTGACTACATTGATGAGGATGTTGACACAATTAATGATCCTTTTGGAAACATATATGTTTGCCCGAGCACTTACAATGATGATAATTATCAACGCTTATATTCAAGATATGAGCATGATGAGGGTGAATATGTAAATCCAGATTTAGTTAATGTATATGGTCATGAACGATCAGCGAAGTTAGCTACCAAGCGAAAGAAGATAGCTAAAGCCAAGAAGAAAAGTATGTCTTTTTTCTATTATATATTTGTTATATATATAGTTATGTCATGCACTGCTGTGAACCTGTCTTTATTGAACTTTAATGTAATTTTGTGAATCTGGATGTACATTATATCTGTTGAATAGTAATACCTAATTCCCACCATAACATTTGGGATCAGTGTACATGAATAATTTTGGAATGTACATTATAATTCATGCACTGTGGTTTCTCATAGGGGATCAGTGAAACCTGTCTTATTTTGCATTGCTAGGGCTGTTACCTATTCCATCGTACATCTGTTCTGTGACTATCTGAACTGTGAATATTTTCTTCTTTCCATTCTATTATTCTATTAGCAATAATTTTTTAGTTACATAGCTGATTCATGGTGAACTTGGGTCAACTACAAGTACTATGTATGCAAGTTTTGTTGTCTTATTCAATATGCTATTCTTTATTTTACAGGATCATGACTAATGGATCGCATATCAAAGGTCGTGCTCGAGGGGATGATAAGGGGGTTCTAGAGGAGGTGAGACAGGGGGCTCCGGTGATACTAGTGGCATGTTTGAGGTTCAGTCTCGAAGACTAGTCACTATGGTGAATATTAAGAAAAAAAGGGTCAGGGGTGATGTAATAAAGGTGAATTTTAATGAAATAGGCCAACCAATTGGCATAGAGTCGATGACCCTAGCACATTTCGTTGGCTCTTGCTGTAGAAGAACTTTTCCAATTTCGATTACTGATTGGCGTAATAAAAATTTGTTGCCCCTGAAAGAACAATATTGGGATGAAGTCAATGTATATTTTTAATTTAGTACTTTTTAAGTCTGAGGTAAATCGAATTTCTATCTGCCATCACTATTGTCTTATCTAATTACATTGTAAGAAATCACTACTGTCTTAGTTACAATGTGTTTAAATCTCATCAAATAGGTCGTGATAAGTATAATTGATCTTTCAATTTAACTCAGTCATTCATATCTATTATTTAAGTTAGGTTAAAAGTATTTCTTGTATTTACTACCTCATAATCTATATGTTATTTCAAATGTAGCCTGCTAAGCTATATGGTTGGAGTTAATATTGTCATATGTTGCAATAGGAAACATTTGGGCTGGATGAATCAAAAAAGAAATTGATTCTTTCTCGTGTCGGTTATCTGCACAGAGTTTTTCGGACAAGGTTGAGGAATCTTGCAAGAGATAGTGAAGGTAACTACTCGGATGAACCACCTTTCGTTGTCTTCTATGTCTCTGTATTGGGAAAATTTTATGAAATATTCATTTACTCTAGAATTTAAGGTAACGTTCACGTTATTACATTACTTTCATTATGAGGA
Source organism: Przewalskia tangutica (assembly GCA_029844215.1). Taxonomy (NCBI): domain Eukaryota; kingdom Viridiplantae; phylum Streptophyta; class Magnoliopsida; order Solanales; family Solanaceae; genus Przewalskia; species Przewalskia tangutica. The sequence goes on along the minus strand of CM056726.1, from coordinate 118,716,502 downwards.
TTACAATTTAAACCGACTAATGACAACTTTCAATTGTAGGAAAAAAAAGAAAAAAAAAAGTGAGAGCGGAATAAATGGAGGCGCGATATAGGAAAGCATGTGTGGGTTATGCGCGGCTGAGAGAGCAGATTGTATGTATTAATTATCTATAATAGTATTATATAACTTCATTTACAGAAGATATACAATTTAATTTTGGCCTCGAAATTTGCAGATTCAAGAGAAACAACGTGAAGGGGAAGTGGACCCTGTAGTAACTCGCTTCGATACTTGGAAGCATGCGAGCATGAATGCTGAGTACCAGATTGATGATCCTAGTTCTTTGAGAAAACTTGAGGATGTGGTAATATTCTGTGACAATTCATGCTACTTCTTTCCTAGAATGTTGATTCTACTATTTTGGGTAAATTTGGGAGAATATGTCATGAAGTTGAAGCTAGATTAGTAGTTGCAGTAGGTATGAGAACATATAATATATGGTAGATCAAGCTAGGATAGTTTTCTACACCTGATGAATTACTTGTTACTTCATGACTGTATGTGGAGTTCATTATATTATACATGTGAACTACAATCAAAACATGCAGTGAACAGTAAAATTGATTATTGCAGTGAGCATTTCTCTAATCAATGTTGTTTGTTTTAGGTTCGCATATCAGAAGAGTTGAGAGAAGATGAGCTAAATGATATTGAAGTTGAAGACTTGCTTGATCGAGCAATTCCAATACAGTATCATGGGCGTGTGCGAGGATGTGGATTTGGTGTTACAAAGAGATCTTTATCTTCGGTACGTGAAGTGTCTGAATTGTCAAAGTTGAAAAGACAATTCAATAAATTAGAGAAAGACATGATGGAGATGAAGACTAAAGGCTATCAGCCTATGGTGCCTTCTTGTGGTTCTAGTCATATGGATAATTTCGATGTGGAGGATGCCATAAATTCTAATGACGATGATGATGTTCCGGATGAGAATCTTCCTAAGGTATATTAAGTGTTCATGTGTGGCTAATAAATATATTTATTAAATGAAGACTAACATATTGTTCATTGCTAGGGTCCGATTAAATGTTATTTGTACATTGAGAATCCCCGTAGATATGTTGGGCAGGGTATTTTGCATAATGTCCCGAAGGAGGTTCTTCATGGTGTTCCACTGCCAGAAGGTTATGCGAGGATACAATTTGAGGTGGCGGAAGAATCTGAGAAACAGTCAGAGGTGCCGCAACGTAGTGATGAAGTTAGGACTATATGAGAAGTTGTTGGACATTTCATTTCATGGCAAAAAAGCTTGTGTCTTTGAAAATAGAGGTAAATGATCTACAACTTAATGAAAAATTAGTTGTTTATTGAAGAATTATTAACAAAAAAAGACTTGATATTTGGTAGTTGGTACTCAACTATAGGAATGGAAGCAGAAATATGTCTGTAATAACTAGTGGCATGCCACAGTATGAGAGATTAAGTGGTAATGTTTTTTTATTTCAATTAAGCTTTACAAATTAAGTTTGTGGTCTGCATACAATTTTCTTTGTCAGTTGGTATCTGTCCATTTTCTGGATATTGCTTATTGATTATGAAAATATGATTGAAGAATATAATCAACAGGAGAAACCTAACATATTATAATACATTGTACATGATCTTGTCTATTTTTACAAATTCCAGTTAACATACTAGAATTAACCTTACTGATATATGGTCATCCAAAATTCTTTGTTTGTAGTGCCCACCTCTTAAAAAGATGGATAAGAGGAGCCAGAAAGTTCCTATAGGTGCTAAGGCTACTTTGAAAACTGTGGAGTCAACAGTTTGTGCTAAGACATTAGGTTTATCCCAAGTGTGGAGATTCTCCTCACGATCCTATGATGCTGCTTTTTTTGCGTCTCGCATTCCCAACTATTATGACCAACATAGAAGTTCCCATGGAAGCATAAAAAACGCTATTCAAGTTATTATCATTTTTTGCGAGAACTAGCATAGTGTTTTTTGCGCTAACTAAGAAAAACGTTATGGTAGTAGTAAGCTTGAATAACATTTTTTTAAGCGCTATCTAAGCTACCATAGCGATAGCTTAGATAGCGCTTAAAAGCAGGAAAAAAAGCGCTATGCAAGTGCAATTATGTAGTAGTGATTATTAAATATTACATAACTAATTCCTTTATTATTAATTTCTACATAACTTGTCTTCGAACCTGTCGCCCCTCAATTCCTCCAACCAAGTGAACTGTAATGTTAGCATAACCAAAAAAGGAAAAAATAAATCAACAACAATAATCTATATATTACCGTTCATGCATAACTAATCATTATATTACTACTAATTAATACATAACTAATTCTTTTATTATTAATTTCTACATAACTTGTTTCGAACCAATCGCCCCCTCAATTCGTCCAACCAAACGAGATCTAGTGTTAGCGCAACCCAAAAAAAGAAAAAAAAGAAAAAAATTAACAACAATAATCTCTATATTACCGTTTATGCCTAACTAATTATTATATTACTAATTAATACATAACTAATTCTTTTATTGTTAACTTCTACATAACTTGTTCTCGAACCTAACGCCCCTAAGTTCGTCCAACCAAACGAGCTCTAGTGTTAGCATAATCCAAAAGAAGGAAAAAACTAAAAAAATCAACAATAATAATCTCTACATTACCGTTTCGTGAATAGCTAATCATTATATTACTAATTATTACATAATTAATTATTTTATTATTAATTTCTACATAATTTGTCTTCGAATCTATCGCCCCCTCAATTCGTCCAACCATACGACCTCTAATGTTAGCATAACCCAAAAAAGGAAAAAAATCAACAACAATAATATCGTTCCGATATAACTAATCATTATATTACCAATTAATACATAATTATTATTTTAATTTTTTACATAACTTGTTCTCGAACCCAACACCCCCTCAATTCGTTTAATCAAATGAGCTCTAGTGTTAGCATAACCCAAAAAGGAAGAAAAAAAATCAACAACACTAATCTATATATTACTGTTTCACGTATAACTAATCATTATATTACTAATTAATATATAATTAATTCTTTTATTATTAATTTCTACATAGCTTGTCTATAACCTATGCCCCTCAATTAGTCCAATCAAACGAGCTCTAGTTAGGGATGTCAATGGTAGGCGGGCGGGGAAAGTACCGTGCAGTACCACCACCTAAAACACACCCCCACCCCCGTCCCACCACCCATCACGGGTAGTAATTTCTCCACCCATCCTCGCCCCACTTACTCCGCGCGGGTACCCACTTACCCGGCGGGTACTCATTAATCTCATTCTTTTTTTTTTTACGGTCCCGAAAAAATGATTAACTAGTTTCCAGGATTTGCCTTGTCAAAAAGACGAACCCAACTATACACAGAGCTCTCCAGGTTGACTTTTGAATCTCTCAGTTAACTATCTTTCCACTGCAAGATCAATGTTTTAACTTAGCATAAATGCTCGCTGAAAAGTTGGCCAACATTAAAACACAAATGATGGGCATTCCAAGGTTAGAGATGTTTCATCCACACATGACACATGCAAGTCTAACCTAAGCATACATTCTATTAAACTTACTATTTTCATATACCAGAGATGCAAATGGACAATAAAAGTAGATTAGCCTACTAATATTATTTTCAGGATTTCCATAATTAGGAGCATGAAACTCAGTTGTGGACAAAGGGGAAACTAAACAGCAAGTAAATGGAAGAGGTACTTTCATGATTAGTACAAAGCCATTTTATAAACAAAGGGACGAGGTACATTCAGGATCAGTACACTACTGTTTATGTAAAAAAAAATAATAGAAAGAGGCACTTTCATGATTTTCAGGACACGGTGCGGGTTGGCTCAAGTCATATTTTAAATCAAAGGGCCAAATAAATTCATAAATAGCCTAATTTAACTAATAGACGATACGAATATGGGCGGTGCGGGTACGGTTGGTGTGGGTACGGTGCGGGTGCGGGACGGGTCTTATACGAAATCCACCCCCGCCCCACTACCCATGGCGGGTAGCACTTTTATACCCATACCCGCCCCATCACCCACCAAACCATTCTCCATACCCGCCCCAACTGGAACGGGTGCGGGGCGGTACCACTATTTACCCGCCCCACTGACATCCTACCTCTCGTGTTTAGCTAACCCAAAAAAAAAAAAAAAATCTAGGGTTTATAAAGAAGCCCTTGATTTTCAGGAGAAATTAAATCATTGCCACAATCCTCTAGAAGCTACGATAATGCACCTAGATTTTTGTCTTCCGTTTTGAATGCACAAAAAACTATCTGAAAAATCTCTGTTTGGAGCACACTGTAAAACCAAACTCATTTTCCATGGCCAAGACCCGACCTGGTAAACGAGACATGGATTCTTACACCATTAGAGGCACCAACAAAGTTGTCAGAGGTATCTACATTAATATTCTCACTCACCCTTTTCATAGTTTTGTGTATAAATTACATCTACATTGACGTTTAAAGTTTTGTTAATTTTTTTTCAAGAACTGTGTTGTTCGGGTCAGTTCACATGTACCTTGTATAGGTGGGGTAGGTGGGTTTGCTCTGGAGCTATTAGAGGCGATTTGAACGTGGGGTTTAGTTTTTTTTCCATATGATTTTGTTAGGAAGCGTTGCTTTATTCTTAACCGAGGGTCTATCGGAAACAGCCTAAGGTCTGCGTACAATCTACCCTCCCCAGACACCACTTGTGGGATTCCACTGGGTATGTTGTTGTTGTATTTTGTTAGGAGGCGATTAAGTGTTTGCTTTAGGTTTTTGAAGAGGAAGATAGGGAAATCTTTGAGACATGCATGTGTAGCTATGTGAGTAGTTGCCTATTGGGTGTTTGAAATTGTGGCTGTATATGTTTTTGAGGGACTATATGCTGGTATGGGTAGTAGCTTAGAAGAAAGATTGTTTCTTTGTTATGGTTTGGACTGGCATTTTTGTGTTGGTGCTGTAATGATTCATATATGGCCCTAATTTAGGTTCCTATGTTGGTACTACTGATATTTCCTTCCTTTATACCATATGCATTCAATTGCTGTATCTATTTTTCTTTATAAATGGTTTAGTTGTGGATATTTGTGAGTTATTTTCCTAAAAATGTCTGTTTTCCTAGACGTGCCGAAATATATACATTCATATGAGCAAAACGCTTCCTCACAAAAGTAGGCGTAAGGTCTTCGTACATCTTACCCTCCCTAGACCCCACTTGTGGAATTTCACTGGGTATGTTGTTTATATGAGCAAATAATCTTGCATTGCCTGGAACTAGATGGATTCTTGGTTCTGGTATCTGTTTTTGCACTATTGAAAAGAGAAAAGGTTGTGCTATCGAAAAGAAAGAGAATCTGATCTATTTTCCAGCTGCGATATGCATGGTTTCCCCTGCTTGCACTCGTTCCTAACAACATAACCACTTAAATGAGTGTGCTCATTTTGTAATGCTCTGTAGTATTTAAGATATCCTTTAGCTGGTTAATTATGTTGCTGTTGTTGGGGATTTTACGTAATTTGCGAATTGCATAACTGAATTTCATTTTGATTGTGAAGCTGGGAACTGTGTGTTGATGCGGCCATCAGAAGGCGATACGGCTCCGTATGTAGCACGTGTTGAGAAAATTGAAGCTGATAACCGCAACAACATAAAGGTGCATGTTAGATGGTATTACCGGCCAGAGGAGTCAATGGGAGGGCGGAGACAGTTTCATGGATCAAAGGAGTTATTCTTGTCAGACCACTACGATGTTCAAAGTGCCCACACTATAGAAGGGAAGTGCATTGTTCACTCTTTTAAGAACTATACTAAGCTCGAGAATGTTGGTCCGGAGGATTACTACTGTCGGTTTGAGTATAAAGCGGCAACTGGAGCTTTTGTGCCAGATCGTGTTGCAGTGTAAGTGTATGAGATTTTTTGTTTGGTTGCTGATTGAACTTGAGTTATGTTCTTCCTACTCATATTTCTTTTTTTTTCCGCTCTGAAGGTATTGCAAATGCGAGATGCCATATAACCCAGATGATTTAATGGTACAATGCGAGGGGTGCAAGGACTGGTATACACACATAATTTTATCTTTCTGATTATTTTTGCTGAATATCAGTAATGAATTGCTTTACATTAATTTTCTCTCCTACAAAGACTGGAAAACGAAATGTTAAAATACGTAAATATACAGGAGAGGGAACATAAAAGAGTAGAGATCTTCTTTCTTGTTGCCTGTGTACGACTGTTGAAAGAACGTCAACAGTTGGATATGCTCTGCCTTTTAAGAGATTTCTGTTATTTTACTAGTTTTAAGATTTGGGCATTTCTTCTTCTTTAGCTCTATTGCAAGGAATGTTACGTTCTAGCTTATTTTTCTTTAGTATTCATTATGTGCAATATATGAAGGGCATATCTGTGTGGTGGAAGTCGTGGCTGACCTCTGCACTATGATTGTTTTTTGTAAAGCACTAGATATCAAGTGAAGGGATACTCGGCCCATAGCAACTTATCCGAAAAGAAGAACAAGAAATTGTCTTAGTTTGAGTTGGTGTCATTTCCTTTGTTTCCAGCATGAAAAATGCAGTAGGCCTCTCTGTATGTTTTCAATTGGTTGCCGTGCTGTGCATACATAAAAGACTTCCATGTCTCAATCATCTTGCCACTTTCTGGGGTTGAGTTAATGTTATCTGTGTGCTGTCCAGGTTGCTTTATGAGTTCCACATTGTATAAAATCTGTTAGAACAACTGTTCTGAAGGATGAGACTGTGCTTCATGACCGATCTGATTGGTTAAACCAAAAAACCAGCCAGGATCTGATTCCAGTTTTAAAAGAATTGCATGTTTTCATTTCTCACGATTCGTTTCCTTGATCTTTGTAGGTATCATCCAGCCTGTGTGGGCATGACTAGTGAACAAACTAAACAACTAGCTGCTGATTTTGTTTGTTCAGATTGCTCATCCGAAGATGTGAAGAAGTCTCTTAGTACTTATGCTTCATTCCCTCTGTCTAATGGCAAGGTAGTACGTTCTTGCCTTCCCTTAGCTGTTATTGATTTGACCTTTAACATGTGAAGGTGGAGTTCATACCAGTTCTCCACTTCATCTAAGCTTTTAAGATAGCATGAATACGAATATGCTGGAATGGGTCCAAATGGAGTGGAGCAGATATAGGGGATTCATATAGTATACCCCGACTAGTTTGCGATTAAGACGTTGTTGTTGTTGTTGTTGTCTGAATAAGAATATGTTGGGGTGACAAACAACTTCTATCATAAGGATGAAAGGGAGGAAAAGTGATGGGCTTTCTATGCTTAGGATCGACAAAATCCATTAGATACAGAGTATTCTTTATGTTGTATAACTTTCTAGGTGGACGAACTTCTGAAATTATGAAAGGTGAAAAGTTATTTATTACTTTACAATGATTGACATCATTGAGTCCTTTTGAGTTTCCGTTCTGATCTCACAGAAAAAAGTCAGCTGCTACCATGAGTCTTCATATCCGGGGTCTTAAAGTGTGTTACGTTAGCCAAGTAGGTAGTCGTGTTGCATTGGCTAAGAGACTGAAATACATGTATTTATATATCTGTTTCATTTTCTAGTTAACGTGATGTTGAATTTTGCTTAAAGATGACTATGGAAATCCTCCCTTGATGCATCTTCTAAATGCAGATTTTTGTTAAAAAATCTTACTACTATATCCCAAAAGGAAGGTAAAAAACCAAAAGAAGTCCTCCCACTTGATATACATCCCAAGGTGGGGATCTGTAAGGAGATACTTGAGTGACCTTTTAAATACTTTTCATTTATTGTTATAGAGCCCAAGGCGGAGATCTGTAACAATAGGAAAAAGTGCATGTTAGACTGAGAAGTGTGCTTTTCTGGTTGTGCAGCTCTAACTATTATTATCAGAGATGCGTTTAAGCCTTGTGCCGCTTGGTGTTTGGTTGTCCGATTAAGAAAATGCAATCCCCACATAACTAATGTAACTTTTGGGTACTATAAATTAAATAAGATATGATTGATTTATTTAGGAATCTATATATTATTTTATGCGGGATAGAATGTGGAATAAGAATACATGTATTAGGATTAAGGGGATGAAAGTATTCAGGACATTTTGCTCTTGAAGTAAGTAATCATCCCTAGTTAACATTCGTTATATTATTATTCCCTGCATAACAATACCTATATTGTTAGTATTTCTGAACGATCATTTCATTATTATTTGCCCCATAAAGATTCCTGTATTATAATTCCCACTTTAAATCTCTTTTATGCCTTTTGACTTTAACAATATTCTTTTGGACACAAAGATGTGAGGTTACGTGGCCCATTTCTCCTTCTACTTGCCATTTCGTAAATAATCAACTAGTGGCCATGTATGTCAGTGTCTTTAAAATTTTGACCCCCACTTCCCCATTTGTAGCATTACCTTGGATTTAACACTTTGTTCGAGTAGAACCCTTACCTATTCTGCCATTGGAACTGTGTTGTTGAGCAACAGCTTCTCTTTGATGATGCTGCAATGTCATTTTCATTTGACCCTCACTTTGGTTGTCGATTATTGTAATTCTACTCAACATCCATGTCAAATTTCCCCTTTTAAGGCAGGGCCCTCATTTTCTCTGATGTCCTTTCCTTGTCATATAGTCATAGGTGTTCTGTTTAATCTTTGTAAGTACCAAAGGACACTTGCTAAACACTTAGAACATACGCAAGTCCAGTACATACTTGTATCATACATGTCCTTGTAACATGCTTCATTGTTCCTTTTTATAGTTAAGACTCGCTCTCTCTCATTGCCAGGATTGCTTAATGATTTTCCAGGTTGTGCCGAAGCGCCAGAAGAGGTAGGCGGAGCTGTAGTAAGATGGATGGAGCTAGTTTTCTTCATGTTTAGGATGCTCATCAGGATTTTGTACAGTGCAATGAACTGAAACTAATGCCGGTTCTTTGCATAGATTAGTTGCTCTGTTATGTCCTTTTAGCAGTAGTTCTTGTATGTACTAGTATTAGCAGATGACAGTCTTTTGGAAATTGGAACTCAATTAACAAGTCTTTTGGAATTTGAATCGCATCTTTAGTGTAAAATCGTTGACATGTCATCTTATACTATGCTAAGAATTTATTACGTCCGGATAGTATTAATCCCAGCTAAATACCCGTTGAACTATAAACCAATACTTGCTTTTGAGACACTGCTTATAAAGCTTACTTTTAGCCGTTTTAGGATGTAAAGTTTATTTGATTACTTATAAGTTGGTCAAAGTTAGCTTATAAGCACCTTTTTATTATGCGTTTGGTAAACATTGAAAGTGCTTAAGCATTTATAATAAGCACTTTAAGCTAAAATTAGTTAAAAGCTGCTCTTTGTCCCAAAAAAATTATCATACTTTTCTTATTAGTTTGTCTCAAAAAGATTGATATATTTATAAATAATTTAACTTCATGAAATAATTTACAGCCACACAATATCTAATACCTGTTTTGGATCACATATTTTAAAAATATTTCTTTATTTCTTAAACTCCGAATTAAGTCAAACTAGAACAATTTTTTTTGGACGGAGAAAATATAAGTTTGTAGTTGGTCACTTCCATTTTTAATTTTAATTCAGATCACAATAATTAAGTCAGTTAGTTTTTAGGTGTAAATCTTAATTATTTAGATTTAATTTTACCCATTAAAAACATTTATTTAGGCTGAATAGATCCGAATGATTAAATCTGTAAAAAATCTTAATATCATTAAGATGTCTATTGATCAAATGATTCTGAAAGATGATAGTTTATCAATTTCTTTCATTCATTCATTCATTGCTACCGCCAACGTTCACCATTATCAACTATCGCTGTTGACATCCAATTTTGTTCCATCTTTACTGAACATTTTCATTTAGATCGTCCTTTTATCTTTAATTAATTTTACTATGCTTCTTAGCCTGAAAAATTCCCAAAAAAATAAGTAATTTTAATATTTTCACTAATTACAACATAATTTTAAAAATCGGGTATTATGTTTTATATTTAAAATATAAGCAAAATAATTTTAATATTTCGACTTGACATTAGTGATTGATTTTCTCTTAATATTTTCACCAATTACTAAATTAATCATTTTTTCTATGAATATTATATTTTTACTCAATTAAATACATATGTTAAATATTTTGTATATTATTTTATGTGTGCACTTTTTAAATTAATTAGGAAGAAAGAAGCATATTTTAATTAATTAGGAATTGGATTAGTTACCCATTAATACCAAAATCTTCTATTTTAATCCTCGATATTTTATACTCTTAATTTTCTACCCACACCTTTAAATATTCCTAATCCATAGCTAATCAGCCCAACCCAAAATCCCTTAGCCCAATCCGTCGACCCGGCCCACTTCCCTTCTCATGCCCATTGCCCATCATCTTCCCCATTCCCAAAAACACCCCTTAATCAAAACTCCACTCTCCCTTACACAGAAAATCAGCCGACTGCCATACCCATACCCCTGCCCAACGACTCCCTTTCACTTCATATTTGTCTCAAACCACCCCTTTCACTTCACCCACACTTCCCTGACACAATTCATACTCTTATTCCCCCAAATCCAGCAATTTGAACCAAGAAATTGTCCAAAATCAGACTGGGTTTCAGCTTTATTTCGAATTTCAAACTCAGATTTTCGCCTATAAAACCCCCCTTCATTCTTCATTGAAGGGGGTCCACATTTTGAATATCTTAAAAGCTATTCGCTCTGTTCTTCATCAAAAGAAAATTCATATTCTTGGTTTAGAAACGAGGAACAAAATTTGCATCTTTTGTTACTTAAGGATTTGCAATCAGAGAATAGATATCTCTGTAAGAATCGACCTCAAAAATCCCATTTTACTCTTAGTTTTGGTTCAGAAAAACCACAAATACCCAAGCTTTTACTCCTCTTCATCGCATAAACATAAAACATCTCCGAGCGAAGTCGACGAGTCGAAACGACGCCTCGGTTCGCTACCCGGGGAAGGTAACCTCTTTCCCTTTTAATTTTCTGTTTAATATGCCTAGTATAATCTGCATTGTATATTTATGTGTTTATTAGTTGTCGTTTTGAACCCGTTAGTTTAATTATTAGGTACATCGGCTATATTATGACTGTTTTGAATCTTTAAGTGCATTTATCAAGTTATTACTTATTATTCAAGTTACTGGTGTAGTTCTTATCATCCCATTCACATGATCGTATTGCCTCATTTTGAATTTATGAAACATGTTAACTTTTCTTGGTTTTGACATTTCCATACTATGCTCACTGATTTGAAGTAATACAGTACTACTATAGATTACCAATGACATGTTTAACTTTAAACTAGGTAAACTAGGCCTCGTGATTTCTTGAGTATGTTTATTGATACTTTGTTATCTTTTATGGATGCACACTATTATGTCAAATGGTTAGCTTTGTTAGTTGGCTTAGACAGAAATATCCAGGATTGTGTCAATGGTTTATCTTACAAAACGTTCATGCACACCTCCAAATGTCCACTGTTGTCTTATATTCATGTAGTCTGATCCACCTAGTTTGATATACTCTTAGGAAGATCTAATGATCCTAATTTACTGCAAGATCTGTTAAGATGTCATAGCTGTCTGGGATCAATCCCCATATTGGTCTTTATGTGATTATGAAATATCTCATATCTGGTTCGTTTCGGTTGGAAATTTTGGGCTATTGGATACTCATTCTTTTCCTTCTCCTTCTTGGCATGGTCCGAGCACAATGGGAGCAAAGCACCAAGATCATCAACACTTTGATATCATAAATCTTACTCTATAATGAGTAAGGCTGCTGTGATTTTGGCCATTTACATACATTTGGGAAGTTTCTTTGCTACACTTTTGAGCATATCGATGTCTATCATTCTTGTATTTTGAGCCTAATTTGGTGGCTTCTTGGCTAAAACACATTACTTTGAAATTTGTTTGGAATGTTCTTCTTTCTTCATTCGGTTCCATAGCTCTTTGTTTTGAGGACTACTTATTGCTGTTATGAAGTGTTGTCCTCTTTAAAATAACAAGTTGATGTGTTACACTTGATGAGAGCAAATTGTCACTGCCTTTAAGGGCAAATATTTGTTGATGGCTTGCTGCTAGGTTTGCAGTTGCTATATTTTATAGCGGAGTGGTTGCTGCATTACAATGCTATTTTGGGCTGAAAATTACTGCTTTGTTTGGCGAAACTGTTGCTATGCTTTGCCAAATGACCACTACTATATTACTCAGAAATGAGCAAATACTACACTTGAGATATTGCTACTGCATTCTGGCCATTTTGCTAATCTATTTTGGGGCTATTTGCTTCTTCATACCAAAATCGAAGTGCTGCTGAATTTTGGCCATTTACCGCTACATCATGGCCAAATAGCTGCTGCACTTTGAACCTTCTAGTTGCAGTGTGTTTGATGAACTCACCTACCAAGCAGCTTGTTGCATCTTGCTAAAATTCATTTGCTGCTTGGTAGCAAAAATATATTCGAAATACAAAAAATATACATTTGAGATGCTACACTTGAAAAGGGAAATATAGCAGCCACCATATTTTGATACACTTCTATTGTTTCTAATGAACAGATTGCTACACATAGGCCAATGAAATTGAAATTGAGGTCGCGTCCCTTCGGTTTTGGTTATTTACTGATTTGAACAAGATACTACACTTACGCCAATGAAATTAAAATTGAGGCCGCGTCCCTTCGATTTCGGCATAATACTGATTTGAACATGATACTATATGACCCTCCCGGAAAGGTTGTCCCTCGGTTTGCTTTCCTTCGGAAAAGGGCAATGATGACACTTATGAATTTTTCACATATATACTGGATACCAACATGCTTGGGGGCGACTAGATTGACTGACAAGTCACTAGGACACACACATGACTTGTTTGAGATGTCCCTTTTTAAAATATAGATCTGAGCCTTCCGTAATTAAAACTCCTATTGTTTTATTTCAGATCCGAAGGTTTTACTCGTATTTATTCATTTTACTAACTCTTTTACTAAGTGTCTTTTGCAGGTATCTGGAGGCAAATCCTAAAGTTAAAGCCCGCACAGAAAAGGAAAATAAAAGCTAAATACCGCTTTATATGATTTTTGCTTTTACTAAATGTCTTCACTATTTCTTTATATGATTTTTGCTTTCTTGTTAAATGCATATTTTATTTAAATATTTACATACCTAGTTTAAATATCTCTTAGTTAGTTTAATAATTGTAGAACACCTTTAGAATTGTAGAATACATGTTAGCACAATAATACAAACCTAAGTTTGACCGGATAACCGCGAGTTAGCGGATCTTAAAGGATGCCTAATTTTTTTCCTTTAGGATAATGAGGAACCCTTACCTAGAATCTTATAAGTTTTTGCAGACCTTTTAAATGGAGATCATTTTGTAGCATTTTTATGCTATTTAGAAGTGTCCTAATTCACTAGACTAATTAAGTGACGACTCCTTAAATACAATTCAGGAATTAACTATAGTACACCGTTTTTTACTTCGGTTAAAATGGGGTGTGACAATCGCTACCGCCACCCACCATTATAAACTACTAATTCCCATCATCCACCATTAGCGCTGTCCAACGGGGCAATGCTATCCTACCCCGCCTGACCCTGTACCGGGATCGAATACTGGTACTAGATATCGGTTTTGGTACGGGGTCGAGAAAATTCCCCGACCCCACCCTTCCCCAACCGTTGCACAACGGCTACTTGACAATTTGGCCGTTGTGCAACGGCCAAATCCCCCCCCCCCCCCTAAATGCCCTCTACCCCCTTAATATTTATTTTTAACCCCTAAGTTATTATACTTACACCTAATTTTTCAACTATAAATACCTCATTTTCTCTTTATTCTTTCTCACAAATCTTCTACAATTTCTCTAATAATCTCCAATCTATCTCTCATTCTCTCTACATTGTCTACTAAATATTCAATTTTATTTATTCATTTGGAAGTGAAGTTGACAACTAGCTTGAGGATCATCCATCGAACAAAGTTTCAATTTTCAACCTCTCGATTACACGTCGGCGTTTGGTACATTCGTTCCTTCATTAAATTGACGTCGACATTTGGTACATTCGTTCCTTCATTAAATTATTGTTGTTTCTTTACTTTAATTACCGCACTTAATTTCATTATCTTTAATTATTTATTTGCATAATTATAATGGAAGGATTGAAACGTATGATTACGGGTAAGGGTATTGCTTCTTCTAGTAGGGGTAATAAGGGTAAGAATAGTTTTTCTAGTCATCCTATTCCTCGTAGACTTGACAATTTTATTGATACTGAATTATTTCCTGAAGTACCATTATGTTTAGACGATGAGCTATTTTCTGGAACTCAACAATACTTTAATTTAGAAGATAATCTAGATGACACACCCACTAATGCACCTCAAACTGAACCACCTCTTATTTCTCCTAGTATAAGACGAGACCCACCAGAACAAAAATTAACATCAGATGTATGAATTTTTTTGATATGGACGTAGAAAATAAAGTTGCTAGATGAATAATTTGTAAAAAAGTATAAATTTAAAATGAGAAAAGGTCAGAGCGGTACGGGAAGTTTAACTACGCATTTGAATAGATTTTACACAACTAGGTGGGAGGAATATAAGGCTAAAAGGGAGGGTGCGCCAATGCCCTCTCAGTTGGAACAAGGTTCATATACTATCCCGGACCAGGTACAGGGTCAAATTAACCCTATGACGGGGGAATTGTAGGCCCTAAATATGATAAACAAAGAGATAGGGAAACATTATCAAAATTAGTTGCAGTAGAGGGTTTACCTTTTTCATTTTCTTCCTCTCCTGGTTTTATTATTACATAAGAGATATGTATATTCCTGCTTATAACGGTTTTCCTAGATCAACTGTTAGGAGATACGTTTTTAAATTTGCACACGAATATCAACAATATTTACGTTATTCATTATATCATTTTCTGATACTTCGTCTGATATAGATCGTAGTACTAACGACCATGATTATTTAAATGTAACATGTCATTGGATATACTATAAATTTTCTATACAAAAATATATTTTAACATGTAGTTATTGATAGTAGGCACACTGTTCTTTTTATTTCAGAAAATATTTTTTCAGTTTGCGATTAATATGACATAACTGATAAATCATGATTATTACATTAGGTAACACTTCTTTTAATGTTACTGCTGTTAGATTATTAAAAAAATATTTTAACTCCATCTTTTTCAGATCATTTCATATAAATTGTGCATGTCATATTTATAACTTAGTTGTAAAGGATGGTCTATTCACTTTTTGAAGACATACTCTTAGTTGTAAAGGATGGTCTATTTATAACTGATCCACCTAGTTCGCTATACTCTTAGGAAGATCTAATGATCCTAATTTACTACAAGATATGTTAAGATGTCGTAGCTGTCTGGGATCAATCCCCATATTGGTCTTTATGTGATTCTGAAATATCTCATAACTGGTTCGTTTCGGTTGGAAATTTTGGGCTATTGGATACTCATTCTTTTCCTTCTCCTTATTGGCATGGTCCGAGCACAATGGGAGCAAATCACCAAGATCATCAACATTTTGATATCATAAATCTTACTCTATAATGAGTAAGATGCTGCAGTTTTGGCCATTTACACTTTTGTTGGGATGTTTTACTGCTACACTTTTGAGCATATCTGATGTCCATCGCTGCTGTATTTTGAGCCTAACTGCTGGTGGCTTCTTGGCTAAAAACCAGTTACTTTGAGGCTGTTTGGACAGCTGCTACTGCTTCATTTCAGTGCCCATAGCTACTGTTTTGGGGGACTACTTATTGCTGCTATGAAGTGTTGTCCTCTTTAAAATAACAAGTTGATGTGTTACACTTGATGAGAGCAAATTGTCACTGCCTTTAAGGTCAAATATTTGTTCTTTGGCTTCTTTGCTAGGTTTCTTTGTTGCTATATTTTATAGCGGAGTGGTTGCTGCATTACAATGCTATTTTGGGTTGAAAATCACTGCTTTGTTTGGTGAAACTGTTGCTATACTTTGCCAAAAGACCACTACTATATTACTCAAAAATGAGCAAATACTACACTTGAGATATTTCTACTGCATTCTGGCCATTTTGCTAATCTATTTTGGGGCTATTTGCTTCTTCATTCCAAAATCTAAGTGTTGTTGAATTTTGCCCATTTTGTCGCTACATCATGGCCAAATAGTTTTGCTGCACTTTGAACCTTCTAGTTGCAGTGTGTTTGATGAACTCACCTACCAAGCAGCTTGTTGCATCTTGCTAAAATTCATTTGCTGCTTGGTAGCAGCTATTATAATATTCGAAATGCAAAAATATACCTTTGAGAAACTACACTTGAAAAGGGAAATATAGCAGCCACCATATTTTGATACACTTCTATTGTTTCTAATGAACAGATTGCTATACATTGGCCAATGAAATTGAAATTGAGGTCGCGTCCCTTCGGTTTTGGTTATTTACTGATTTAAACAAGATACTACACTTAAGCCAATGGAATTGAAATTGAGGTCGTGTCCCTTCGGTTTCGGCATAATTCTGATTTGAACATGATACTACATGACCCTCGCGGAAAGGTTGTCCCTCGGTTTGCTTTCCTTCGGAAAAAGGGCAATGATGACACTTATGGATTTTTTACATATATGTTGGATACCAATATGTTTGGGGGGCGACTAGATTGACTGACAAGTCACTAGGACACACCCATGACTTGTTTGAGATGTCCCTTTTAAAAATATAGATCTGAGCCTTTCATAATTAAAACTCCTATTGTTTTATTACAGATCCGAAGGTTTTACTCGTATTTATTCATTTTACTAACTCTTTTACTAAGTGTCTTTTGCAGGTACCTGGAGGCAAATCCTAAAGTTAAAGCCCCCGCAGAAAAGAAAAATAAAAGCTAAATACCGCTAAGTTCTCTTCACTCCTTCTTTATATGATTTTTGTTTTCTTGTTAAATGCATATCTTATTTAAATATTTACATACCTAGTTTAAATATCTCTTAGTTAGTTTAATAATTGTAGAACACCTTTAGAATTGTAGAATACATGTTAGCACAATAATATCAACCTAAGTTTGATCGGATAACCGCGAGTTAGCGGATCTTAAATGATGTCTAATCCCTTCCCTTTAGGATAATGAGGAACCCTTACCTAGAATCTTATAAGTTTTTGCAGACCTTTTAAATGGAAATCATTTGTAGCATTTTTATGCTATTTAGAAGTGTTCTAATTCACTAGACTAATTACGTGGCGACTCCTTAAATACAATTCAGGAATCAACCATACGTAGTACACCGTTTTTTACTCCGGTTAAAATGGGGTGTGACAGCATGGCGACTCCGCTGGGGATATTTAGGTTCTTAACCATAACAAACTTAGGTTAATTTTTGTGCTTTATTTTCTTCACTTGCTTAATTGTTTCTTTTTGTGTTTTTACATTTATTTGCTTTTTACCTTTTTCCTAAACTGTTCTTCTTTACATATGAATATTTGTATATTGCTATTTGTTACCGCTTTCCTTAAATTGTCATTCCGCTCATATTTTCTCCCTTATGGAAAATTCACACTATCGCACACTACACGCGAGGTGTGCTTTGCGCATCCGCAAATTTCTTTCAAATACCCAAATTTAAGAGAGTTAGCGTTTTGCGCGGAGAATCCGGACCATCATGTGGCCGCGTAGCCTTCTCACTCGGAAACCTTGCGTCTAGTAAGTCAAATCTTAGAAACTTAAGATAGAGTTATACCGCCCTTTCATTTAAGTCATGCATTCATTAACCTTAGGTGGGTCGGTCCTTGGTATCGTCTCTATAATTAAGAAATCCACCAAAACTGGTCGACGGGTTTCACAACCCAATGACCAATTAACATACTATGTGAAACGTGATAATGATAAGACTGATCCAAGCTTAATCATGACATGTCGAAATTGGAAAAAGTGCACCGTCATTTTGTCGTCATTTCCAACGAAACATTGCAGTTTAACGGCTTGGACCTATTTATTATAATCTCGCATATTTGGTGTTTAGGCCCACCTCTGGCATAAAAGAGGTCCCAACATGCTAGGATGCACATTCGATATCTATGTAGTCTGCTTACTATTGTGATGTTTGTTGCTTTCAACTATGTGCTAGTACAGTATTTTGCTACTTCAACTTTGTGCGTTCACTTAGCATTAATTACGAGCTATACTAGCTTAGTTTTCTGGGACTGCGTTATTCCTTGCGTTATCGGCGCGATACGCGAAAAGCCCATATCCCAAACATCAAGTTTCTCAAAATTTTATCACATCGGAACTACGTGTGACCTGATTCCCTCGGCGGGATACGTAGGCGGTCATATCGGTCTCTGTCCCACCTTTTGAAAATCTGATTCTCCCCTCTTTTCAAAACGAACTACGTTATGACATGATTCCCTCGGCGGGATACGTAGGCAGCCTATATCGGCTTCGGTCACACCAGTAAAAAAATTCTCCTTTGCTTTGCATATAACAAAATACAGTTTTTTTTTATTACCTTGATAGGGTAGACAAACAACCCCACAAGACTCGATTTTGGCCAAGCACTCTCGCATATTTGAAACTGGGACAATTTTTTAGGGTTCCCCCCAAAAAGACGTCAATAAACACAGAAACGCTGATCTTAGAAATCCGACAGAACTTTTTCATAAGCACTTTATTTTCAACAAAAAAAAATCATTAAAGGCAGGAAATCAGACAACAGTTATAAGTCCAAATAGATCGGGCATACGAGTGGTCAGAGTTGAAGCTGCAAAGTCAGCACAAATCAGCCGCCATTTCAAATCTCACAAATTTTCTTTTGAGTACAGATAACAGGGGGCTGGAAAGTTGGCAACATTTAAGGGGATTTTCGCATAGTCGCTCGGCCCACAGGGCCACATTCTTATCCTCATTCATTCATTTCGCATATCTATATATTCCTGCACTAACTATTTCATCTATCTTTGGTGTTGTAGAAAGTTTCGCATAACAGCTCAGCCCACAAGGCCACAATCGCACGCATCTATTAGGATGTCATTTGGCTCACAGGGCCACACTCTGATTCTCATTTCTCAATCACTTTACGACAACTTTTTTTTCGGTTTATATTCTGCAGGTAATTTCATCTTTGTCTGGCCCACCGGATCGAAATTATCTTATTACGACTATTAGTGACATCCTTTTATTACGTCTATTCAATGACGTTGACCTTATTACGTCTATTCAACGACGTCATCTTATCATCTATCAATGACGTTCTCTTATTACGTCCGCACAACGACGTTCCTTTATTGCGTCCATACAACGATGTTCGTCTTATTGTGTCCATACAACGACATTCATCTTATTACGTCTATTCAACGACGTCCTATCACTTCTATTCAACGACGTTCATCTTATTACGTCCGCACAACGACGTTCCTCCTATTACGGTTATCAATAATGTCCATATATGTCTATTCAACGACATTATCATCAATACATCTACATAACGACATCAATACACCTCTGCAACAATTTTGTCTATATTTCATCTATACAACGGACGACATCTACATCGCGTCTGCTCAACGACGTTATCATATTATGTCTATGCAACAACCTCATACATTTCGACGACATCTACAACACGTCCAAACAACGACGTCACATCAACATTATCTTCTGCAACAACATTATCAGCAATGCGTCTATGCAATGACGCCTTCATCACAACACATCCAGACAATGATGTCACATCAGCATTATATTCTGCAACAACATTCCAGTACTGTTTATTCACCCACAGAGTCAAGTCACAACAAGTATATATCAAAGGCCGCTCAATCACATCCTTCTCACCCAGGCTACTTCATTTACATTTTATGCATTAATTACTTCATCTAATTTTAATCATTTGCATTTCCGTCCATACAAGACTGTAATATCCATACAAGGCGTCATTTACATTTCTTTCATACAAGACGACAACGCTCATACAAGGCATTATTTGCATTTCCGTCCATACAAGACGGTAATGCCCATACAAGGCGGCATTTGCATTCCGTCCATACAAGACATCATTTGCATTTTCGTCCATACAAGACGGTAACGCCCATACAAGGCGTCATTTGCATTCCGCCCATACAAGACATCATCTGCATTTCATCCATACAAGACGACAACGTCCATACAAGGCGTCATTTGCATTCCGTCCATACAAGACGACATACCATCAATTGAATACAAACATAACACAAATTCACATTCTTACATCATTTGTTTCGACAGTTATGCACTAATGCTTTTACCTTGGCTTCAGTCTACAAGAACTTTAACAGATTACAGGAGCAGAAGCCCAACGTGGAACTATCTCTTACGACGAACTGAGGCGATCGGTACCTCGAACGTCAATCCGCTCTCCTCCAGCATCCAGAGACACCAATGGCCCCAGTGTCATCATAATTCGACACTGAGACACAAAATTTGAATTTGAGTCAGCGCGTCTTTAATTTTCTAGCATCACAGCAACCCAGTGTCATCATAATTCGACACTGGGATAAATTTTGAATCTGCGTCCGCCCTGCCTTTAGTTTTCTAGCATCGCAGCAACCCAGTGTCATCATAATTCGACACTGAAACAAAGTTTTGAATCTGCATCAGCTTTACGTTCAAGTTCCTAGCATCAGAGATCCCCTTTCTTTCTTCCTGAAAAAGTTCCTTTTCCTCTTGCATTTCCTGATCTCTGACAAGTAAGATAAAATTGGCTACGAGTCAACGTCTTTGTCCGAAAACTCTTTCATCATCTTCAGTCAAATAGGGACAAACTATTGACACCCAATTTTGTCTCATCTTTACTGAACATTTTCATTTAGACCGTTCTTTTATCTTTAATTAATTTTACTATGCTTCTTAGCCTGAAAAATTCCCAAAAAAATAAGTAATTTTAATATTTTCACTAATTACAACATAATTTTAAAAATCGGGTATTATGTTTTATATTTAAAATATAAGCAAAATAATTTTAATATTTCGACTTGACATTAGTGATTGATTTTCTCTTAATATTTTCACCAATTACTAAATTAATCATTTTTTCTATGAATATTATATTTTTACTCAATTAAATACATATGTTAAATATTTTGTATATTATTTTATGTGTGCACTTTTTAAATTAATTAGGAAGAAAGAAGCATATTTTAATTAATTAGGAATTAGATTAGTTACCCATTAATACCAAAATCTTCTATTTTAATCCTCGATATTTTATACTCTTAATTTTCTACCCACACCTTTAAATATTCCTAATCCATAGCTAATCAGCCCAACCCAAAATCCCTTAGCCCAATCCGTCGACCCGGCCCACTTCCCTTCTCATGCCCATTGCCCATCATCTTCCCCATTCCCAAAAACACCCCTTAATCAAAACTCCACTCTCCCTTACACAGAAAATCAGCCGACTGCCATACCCATACCCCTGCCCAACGACTCCCTTTCACTTCATATTTGTCTCAAACCACCCCTTTCACTTCACCCACACTTCCCTGACACAATCCATACTCTTATTCCCCCAAATCCAGCAATTTGAACCAAGAAATTGTCCAAATCGGTGGGTTTCACTTTATTTCAATTTCAAACTCAGTTTTACTATAAAACCCCCTTCATTCTTCATTGAAGGGGGTCCACATTTTGAATATCTAACAGCTATTCGCTCTGTTCTTCATCAAAAGAAAATTCATATTCTTGGTTTAGAAACGAGGAACAAAATTTGCATCTTTTGTTACTTAAGGATTTGCAATCAGAGAATAGATATCTCTGTAGAATCGACCTCAAAATCCCATTTACTCTTAGTTTTGGTTCGGAAAAACCCACAAATACTGACTTTTACTCCTCTTCATCGCATAAACATAAAACATCTCCGAGCGAAGTCGACGAGTCGAGACGACGCCTCGGTTCGCTACCCGGGGAAGGTAACCTCTTTCCCTTTTAATTTTCTGTTTAATATGCCTAGTATAATCTGCATTGTATATTTATGTGTTTATTAGTTGTCGTTTTGAACCCGTTAGTTTAATTATTAGGTACATCGGCTATATTATGACTGTTTTGAATCTTTAAGTGCATTTATCAAGTTATTACTTATTATTCAAGTTACTGGTGTAGTTCTTATCATCCCATTCACATGATCGTATTGCCTCATTTTGAATTTATGAAACATGTTAACTTTCCTTGGTTTTGACATTTCCATACTATGCTCACTGATTTGAAGTAATACAGTACTACTATAGATTACCAATGACATGTTTAACTTTAAACTAGGCCTCGTGATTTCTTGAGTATGTTTATTGATACTTTGTTATCTTTTATGGATGCACACTATTATGTCAAATGGTTAGCTTTGTTAGTTGGCTTAGACAGAAATATCCAGGATTGTGTCAATAGTTTATCTTACAAAACGTTCATGCACACCTCCAAATGTCCACTGTTGTCTTATATTCATGTAGTCTGATCCACCTAGTTTGATATACTCTTAGGAAGATCTAATGATCCTAATTTACTGCAAGATCTGTTAAGATGTCATAGCTGTCTGGGATCAATCCCCATATTGGTCTTTATGTGATTATGAAATATCTCATATCTGGTTCGTTTCGGTTGGAAATTTTGGGCTATTGGATACTCATTCTTTTCCTTCTCCTTCTTGGCATGGTCCGAGCACAATGGGAGCAAAGCACCAAGATCATCAACACTTTGATATCATAAATCTTACTCTATAATGAGTAAGCTGCTGCAGTTTTGGCCATTTACACTTCTGTTGGGAAGTTTTACTGCTACACTTTTGA
Organism: Przewalskia tangutica; assembly: GCA_029844215.1. Taxonomy (NCBI): domain Eukaryota; kingdom Viridiplantae; phylum Streptophyta; class Magnoliopsida; order Solanales; family Solanaceae; genus Przewalskia; species Przewalskia tangutica. Next base: position 118,693,622 of record CM056726.1, on the reverse strand, counting down.
GCATATCTGATGTCTATCGCTGCTGTATTTTGAGCCTAACTGCTGGTGGCTTCTTGGCTAAAAACCTGTTACTTTGAGGCTGTTTGGACAGCTGCTGCTGCTTCATTCAGTTCCCATAGCTACTGTTTTGAGGGACTACTTATTGCTGTTATGAAGTGTTGTCCTCTTTAAAATAACAAGTTGATGTGTTACACTTGATGAGAGCAAATTGTCACTGCCTTTAAGGGCAAATATTTGTTGATGGCTTGCTGCTAGGTTTGCAGTTGCTATATTTTATAGCGGAGTGGTTGCTGCATTACAATGCTATTTTGGGCTGAAAATTACTGCTTTGTTTGGCCCATTGCTATGCTTTGCCAAATGACCACTACTATATTACTCAGAAATGAGCAAATACTACACTTGAGATATTGCTACTGCATTCTGGCCATTTTGCTAATCTATTTTGGGGCTATTTGCTTCTTCATACCAAAATCGAAGTGCTGCTGAATTTTGGCCATTTACCGCTACATCATGGCCAAATAGCTGCTGCACTTTGAACCTTCTAGTTGCAGTGTGTTTGATGAACTCACCTACCAAGCAGCTTGTTGCATCTTGCTAAAATTCATTTGCTGCTTGGTAGCAAAAATATATTCGAAATACAAAAAATATACATTTGAGATGCTACACTTGAAAAGGGAAATATAGCAGCCACCATATTTTGATACACTTCTATTGTTTCTAATGAACAGATTGCTACACATAGGCCAATGAAATTGAAATTGAGGTCGCGTCCCTTCGGTTTTGGTTATTTACTGATTTGAACAAGAAAAGGAAAATAAAAGCTAAATACCGCTTTATATGATTTTTGCTTTTACTAAATGTCTTCACTATTTCTTTATATGATTTTTGCTTTCTTGTTAAATGCATATTTTATTTAAATATTTACATACCTAGTTTAAATATCTCTTAGTTAGTTTAATAGTTGTAGAACACCTTTAGAATTGTAGAATACATGTTAGCACAATAATACCAACCTAAGTTTGACCGGATAACCGCGAGTTAACGGATCTTAAAGGATGCCTAATTTTTTTCCTTTAGGATAATGAGGAACCCTTATCTAGAATCTTATAAGTTTTTGCAGACCTTTTAAATGGAGATCATTTGTAGCATTTTTATGCTATTTAGAAGTGTCCTAATTCACTAGACTAATTAGGTGACGACTCCTTAAATACAATTCAGGAATTAACTATAGTACACCGTTTTTTACCACGGTTAAAATGGGGTGTGACAATCGCTACCGCCACCCACCATTATAAACTACTAATTCCCATCATCCACCATTAGCGTTGTCCAACGGGGCAATGCTATCGACCGCGACCGCATGCAGGGATCGAATCGGGTACTAGATATCGGTTTAGTGCGGGTGAAAATTCCCGACCACCGCTTCCCAGTTGCCTGGCGGCTACTTGTGATTTGGCGTTGTGCGGCGGCCAAATCCCCAAATGCCCTCTACCCCCTTAATATTTATTTTTAACCCCTAAGTTATTATACTTACACCTAATTTTTCAACTATAAATACCTCATTTTCTCTTTATTCTTTCTCACAAATCTTCTACAATTTCTCTAATAATCTCCAATCTATCTCTCATTCTCTCTACATTATCTACTAAATATTCAATTTTATTTATTCATTTGGAAGTGAAGTTGACAACTAGCTTGAGGATCATCCATCGAACAAAGTTTCAATTTTCAACCTCTCGATTACACGTCGGCGTTTGGTACATTCGTTCCTTCATTAAATTAACGTCGACATTTGGTACATTCGTTCCTTCATTAAATTATTGTTGTTTCTTTACTTTAATTACCGCACTTAATTTCATTATCTTTAATTATTTATTTGCATAATTATAATGGAAGGATTGAAACGTATGATTACGGGTAAGGGTATTGCTTCTTCTAGTAGGGATAATAAGGGTAAGAATATTTTTTCTAGTCATCCTATTCCTCGTAGACCTGACAATTTTATTGATACTGAATTATTTCCTGAAGTACCATTAGGTTTAGACGAGGAGCTATTTTCTGGAACTCAACAAGACTTTAATTTAGAAGATAATCTTGATGACACACCCACTAATCTAGATGACACGCCCATTAATGCACCTCAAACTGAACCACCTCTTATTTCTCCTAGTATAAGACGAGATCCACCAGAACAAAAATTAACATCAGATGTATGAATTTTTTTGATAGGGACGTAGAAAATCAAGTTGCTAGATGAATAATTTGTAAAAAAGTATAAATTTAAAATGAGAAAAGGTCAGAGCGGTACGGGAGGTTTAACTACGCATTTGAATAGATTTTACACAGCTAGGTGGGAGAAATATAAGGCTAAAAAGGTGGGTGCGTCAATGCCCTCTCAGTCGGAACAAGGTTCATATACTATCCCGGACCAGATACAGGGTCAAATTAACCCTATGACGGGGGGAATTGTAGGCCCTAAATACGATAAACAAAGAGATAGGGAAGCATTATCAAAATTAGTTGCAGTAGTGGGTTTACCTTTTTCATTTCCTTTCTCTCCTGGTTTTATCATTACATAAGAGATATGTATATTCCTGCTTATAACGGTTTTCCTAGATCAACTGTTAGGAGATACGTTTTTAAATTTGCACACGAATATCAACAATATTTACGTTATTCATTATATCATTTTCTGATACTTCGTCTGATATAGATCGTAGTACTAACGACCATGATTATTTAACTGTAACATGTCATTGGATAGACTATAAATTTTCTATACAAAAATGTATTTTAACATGTAGTTATTGATAGTAGGCACATTGTTCTTTTTATTTCGGAAAATATTTTTTCAGTTTGCGATTAATATGACATAACTGATAAAATCATGATTATTACATTAGATAACACTTCTTTTAATGTTACTGTTGTTAGATTATTAAAAAATATTTTAACTCCATCTTTTCCAGATCATTTCATATAAATTGTGCATGTCATATTTATAACTTAGTTGTAAAGGATGATCTATTCACTTTTTGAAGACATTCTTGGAAAAATACAATTTGCTATAAATTGTATTTTTAAAAGTAATAGATTACAAAGAATAAAATAATATAAAAAACTTGTGACGATTGCAACTACCTTACAGAAATATTCACGAAGAAGTACGTACTAGATGAAATTCTTTATACAACCAACTATGTGGTACTTATGAGTATAGAAGACCTGTAACCCAATTTTTAACGCCCGTAATCGAAATCCTACTGATATGATTATTGATTCCGATTGGGATACAATTTTAGAACTTAATACATTTTTAGAGAAATTTTATCTAGCTACTAAAGAATTTTCAGATATTTCTTATCCTTCTATTTCATCAATGTTATTTTATATAGCTTTAATATTTATATTACTTAGTGAATATATGAAAACCCCAGCTTATAAGGCAACTATTAAAAAAATATTTCTAAAAATGAAAAAATAGTTTATTTATATTCCCCCAATTTATATTATTAGTGTTGTATTAAATATGTCTATTCAAATAGACGGTTGTAAAACACTTATTGAAACTATTTATGATTGCATAGATAAACTTCTACCTCCATCTCCCAAAAATTCAAATGACCCACCATCTATTGAAAAAACTAGAGAAGAAGTGTTGTCTAACATACGAGATGAATGTAAAAAAGTATATACGCATTACCAACAAGAAAGTGCTAGCAACCAACTTGCTTCCATGTCATCTTCTTCTTCTTCAACACAACCTCAAAAATGACATTCTGCTGCTAGTATTGAAAGTCTCAAACATAGAATGTTTAGTGGTAATAGTTCTAACCAAATTAGCAATTTTGATGTTTTTGTTTTGCAGGGTGTTACACCGTACAAAGCAATTGAAAATGAAGAGGGACATGAAGACTTGCTAAAATACTGGAGGGAGAATGAGAAGACGTTTTCAACACTATCCCGAGATGTGTTGAACATTCAAGCGTCATCAACAATGTCTGAAAGCGCTTTTTCGGCCGGCAGATATCAAATAGAGGAGCACAGACATTCATTGGCGGGAGACTCATTGGAGATTGCAGTTCTATTTAGAGACTGGATTCGTGCGGAGGTGGAAGCGAAGTCGACCAATTTGACCAACAAATATCAATTCCAGCCGAAGAACTACAAGAAATTATAAAGAAACTAGAAAACTTATTTCTTAACATGTAATTCTTTTAATTGTAATTTTACTATGTTATTTATTTGCAACTTTCAATATCACGAAATTGCAATTTTGAAATTGTATTACCAAAAAAAAAAATCATAATTCTATTAAATAATATAAGAGACACAGAAACAGTCTTGGAATGTTTTTATTAAATTATCTTGTTGTGTGTGTTATTTTTTTAATTTAAGGAAAAACATTACCCATCCCGACTCCTCCCCGACCCCACCTCCGACACCTCGGGATCGGGACGGCGACAGACCCCGCCGGCCCCGACACCACCAACCCCGCCCTATCCCCCAGACCCGCTGGACCCCCACCCCGCCCCATTGGCCACCCTTAGTTTTAGGATAGGTGAGAGGAAATCGTGATAAACATCAAATCTTTTATATATAAAAAAGAATTAAAAATAGATTTATAAACTTAATTGATGTAGAATTATGGAATATTACGTTTGATATATATCAGATAAGATTACTAAACTTTATATAATGTTTACATATGATGACACAAGTGTTAAAGAGGAGATATTTTTCGTCAAGGTTGATCAAATTAGTATTCATTTGAATGATATTTTTGTTGAAACTTAAACTCCACATATGTCCTATAATAGATATATCCTTTGGAAAGTTAAACAAAAGATTTATTCGTTCTCTGTTTTTGCTTGCTTTGATGGTGAAAAATTGTATCTAGTGATAGTTGGATTACTTCAATCACAATTACATCAAGAAATTATTTCAATTTGTTGCACTCCAGGTTTTCCTCAAGAAGACTCGCAAAATCTAATACTAGTAACTAACTAGGAGAATGAGCATATATTTGAGTAAAGTGCACATGGCACAACCTGGCCTCATGTTTTGTCTTTCATTCACCCAATCTGGCGTGAGCTTGTCTTTTAAGTTATTAGTTCATTGCATACTCTCCACGTTATCATGCATTTTGCTATCCAATACAGACTTGAGACTACTTTCTACCAGCACAACTATTTATTCCAATACTGGTTACTTGTCACCATCACAATTATTAAGTAACTGCACACAAGGTCACTAAAAGTATCTGTTGTTTTCACTAGGATTTTTAAATCTTGGTTTTAATAATCTATGATTTCCACTCGTCTTCATTAACTGCCCGGCCATACACTTGAATGCCTTCCTAATGCACTTGTTGAACAACAAAGACTAACGTAACTGCACCTCCAGCTCAATTCTTGGCATTCTTTACTTTTAGTCAAAAGAGACCTAAGAAAAGTGTTTGCAGATGTTGACTTGTTCAGAACTTCACTCGCTAGGATAGACCAATTTAATGACTGGAAAACCAAAAGAAAGATCCAATTGAAAGCAATATGTATGAGCCCTTTGTCATAAACACTAGGAAATGAAGCAATTTCTAATGAGAAAACAAAGTATAGGTAGCCAGCAGGCAGCCAAAGTTTGTGTTGGAAAAACTGCAATATAAACAAAGAATTAAAATTTTCTGCAATGTTCTTATTGACAATAATCATCTCGACATATATCCATTATCCCAAGATGGTTGTAAACATACTCTGGAGGACAATGTCAGTGAATTATGTACCTCAAATTGGGATGTGCAAAGAAGCTTTTTTTTTAACCGGAAAGATGTGAAAAATAATTACATTTTTAATGTGTCTGGTATTGACACCTCCAGGTTTCATCCGCCATAGTTACCCTCGACCTTTGCAGAAGTTACTTACAAAATTGCAAAGGCTGCTTAATCGTGTTTACGTTTCAATTATGGCATGTCAACCGTCTCATGATCCGGAGTCTTGTATGTGAAAGCTGATTCATCACTGGATCGCCTTTTGACCACACTCGCCCTTTGCATTAACCGGACCAGTGCTTGCACAACTTCAGACATTGGGGGTCGAAACTCAGGTTCAGGCTGTACAGGAAATAGTTCACCAGATGTCAAAAAGTTAACACCAAGGAGTAAACAGTCACATTTTCCATGCCCTTAAATTTGGACTTATATAGATTATAGAATGAAAAAACTGGTTGTGTCATTTATTTGATGGGTTAGAATGTCGAGTTTGGTCCTTAGAGTACGTAAATTCAGAATGATTATTGACCTTCGCTTCCACCAAAGATATTTTGGAAGTCGTTTCATTGTTTAAGCTTCATACAGATAAACAAATATTATCTCCAAATGGAAGATCATGCGAGTAAAGCTCACCTGAACACACAGTGCAATAACATCAGCTAAACGGGACAAAGACTTTGCGGGATACATGCCATTTAGTGAAGGATCAACCATTTTTGATAAGGCGTCTATATCATGGAGTTGAGGCGTAGCCCATCTCACAAGCGATTGTTCCGATCTCACCCTTGAACTATATGATTTATTAACAAGAATCAAGTCATTAAAAGAATTCAATACTGTAAATTGACTAGCAATGTATACAAGATCAGGTTTAATTACCTATCAAGTGGCTTCCTTCCAGTCAGCAACTCCAACATTACCACACCAAAACTATATACATCACTTTTTACAGTGTATATTCCAGATAAAGCAAACTCAGGAGCGCTATAACCGAATGAACCAACGATGTGTGTGGCTGACACCTGTCAACATTAAGAGGTAATTACAATTTTAGGCAATGTTCATACCAGAATCAGTTAGCCTTCCCGCATTAGCTTCCTTCACAGGAACTTCTGTACAAGGAGGTTTCTCTTTTCACCAATAGGTAAATTGATTGACATCATCTCATAAACATTACATGCATCACGTACCACCCAATATTATTAACACCCCTGTTAAAACGACAACAACGATGTAGATTAAATCTGATTTAACAACTCACCTGGCGTTCTGTATTTGGAGTCAAAGCTGCTAACCCACAATCTGATAAATGGGGATTGAGCTCTTCATCTAGTAAAATATTTGCAGATTTGAAGTTTCTATGTACAACAGAAGGTAGACAGACTTCATGCAAGTACCTGAAAAGACAAGGTTCAGGTTTTAGGCAAACCGAACAAGAAAAGGGGGAGACAGGTAAAATACTATAGAGCTATAACATACTCTAAAGCTCGAGCAGTGCCAAGTGCTACTCTAACCCGGGCATTCCAAGTAAGCAATTCGCTCCTCTCATCAGCAAAGTGCAGAATATCATGCAAGCTACCATTTGCGACATGGTCATAAACCAGAAGACGCTGCCCATGCTCAGCACAATATCCTATCAATTGAACAATGTTTGGGTGTCTCAGCCTTGACATATTTGAGACAGCTTCGAGAAAGTTATCTTCCTCCTGCAGAGACAGTGCTGCACTGTCGATCTTTTTGATGGCCATTATCTGGTATAGACAGTTGTTAGTTAATAAGACCAATTGACATTTTCAGTTGGCACCTTCCCTAGAAACTACATGAATGAAAAACTAAAAGTTTCCTCATAAAAAAATGTTGTAAAAATATGAAATTCTGAAATCATTTATTTGAACAGTTAGCATCAAGTTGGGAGCAGAGAAATAGCACAATTGGTTCATTCAAAAAGAAATAGCCAGCAGCACATCCTATAATAAACTTAGAAGATATATAATGTAAAACTCTGAAACTGCTAAGAATAACTTTTCTTAGGACTGTATCATGTAACCGAAGGACAATGTTATAATATCATGGTTAATTCAGGCTGAAGAGAGAAGTGAGATGACTGTTAGTTAAAATGACCATAATATTACACCCATCAAACATCACAAGACAGATAAAAGCAAAGATGTGACCAGACCATCCAGAGTGAACAATTGGCACGTGTTCATCACAATGTGAGCCTATTGTGTGCAATCAACTTTGTGAAAGATCTAAATGAGCAAGTTGAATCAAAGAGTATCAAGGACTTAATCTCAGTTAAGAGAATCACTCTAAGAGATTATGTACTAGCAAGAAGACCAACAGTTTAACTCCCATGCAAGTAGAGTATCAAGAAGTCTACTAACTTCTACTCGGCTTTAGTAATACATAGATCATGTATTTACCCTTGCAAAGTTTGCCCCCAAGACAAATATTGTGAAAGAATCTAAGGGTTCAACCATAACCTTGAGGCAATAGATATAGTAGGCCAAGTATTTATATACTACTTTGGATGCCTCATTTACCCGAGGTGGGACATTAGGTAATCCAACAGTCACCCGCAGATATCATGTTAAAGCATCTTAGCAACTCCCAAAAATCTTAGGGTTATAGCTGGAGTGGCCAACAACTTTATATACCCCGTTTGATGTATTTGTGTATCCGATGAACATTATACAACTCACAAGTATGTGATTCCCCAAAGCATCAATGTGAAAGATGTCCTTGAGTGACGGATTGAACTTATTCAATATTGTTCAGCTTTTTAAATAGTTTTGAATGCACATCACAAGTAGGAAAGGCAAGAAGTGACAATGTTAAACATCTGAAATTACCTTCCCATTAGGAAACTCCGCCCTATAAACACGCCCAAGAGATCCTTCACCAATGAGATTTTCTTGACTGAAGCTGTTTGTTGCTGTTTGCAATGCAGCAACAGAATAAGAAGATGCAGTTATCGGAGACTTCACTCTCCTTACAGATCCATTCTTCGCTTCTATCATTCCAACCGTCACCTTTTCTGTAGGCGGGGGCTTCAAGTCAGCTACAGCAGCCGCAGGCTTTGCCCTTTGCTCTGGTACCTCCATATTCACTAAGATTAAGCAGAGTACATGAGAAATGAACCAAGTTTGTTCCAAATTCCAAATAAAGATGGCACATCACAACACAGCTGTTAGTCGTCTGAGGGTATTAGCACCAATTACAATATTGAGTCAGGAAGAAAAGAGTTAAGAGAACATACCTTTATCTGTGCTAACTGAAAGACTTCCTGTAGAGGGTCTTGTAGCAATTTCCTTGCCCTTGCCCCTCCGGAAACAAAATACAAGTGCTACCAGAGAAAAAAGAATTGCAAGAGAAGATCCAAGAGCTATGCCAACGATAGCTGCAGTAGTCAATCCCTTCTTTTTATCGACATCTTCTGAAGATGGTTGGCCATCAGAACCTGGTCTTGTACGTGAATTAGGAGAATGGTTGTGGTTGTTGCGAGATCTTCCGGGAGGAGGTGGAGTAAATGGTGGTGGAGGAGGAGCTGGACCATTTGCAAAAGAATTCCCATCATATCTGTCATGTAAGATGTTATGTCACATCCCTTGAAACTGTAACATTCTAAACCATGTAAAAATATATAGGATGTGAAGTTACTTACATGAAGTTAGGAATAGATAGGAGCTCATTCGGGATCCATCCATTGAAATGATTCTCTGCAACATTTCTGCAAAAAGGTTTTGTTTTGCCCATAAAAAACTCTAATGACATTGAATCAAACTAGCTAAGCCCATTAATTTAAGGAAAAAGTATTGAAACTTACAAATTAGTCAAAGGTAAACCAGCCAGGATATTGAGAGTGCCACCTAGCTGATTTTTTTGCAGATGGCTGCCAGAAATGCCAATGTCATGAGTAAGTCAAACAACGGAACAGTAAACCCACTGTATTAGTAGAAAGTTATCATACTTACAGTGTTGAAAGATTTGTCAACATACTGAATGAAGAAGGGAGATCTCCAGAAAAATTATTTGAAGACAGATCCCTGCAGCAAATCAGTGAAAATTTAAGACTAGTGAAACAGATGTTCTGAAGCCATGAGGAATCAATATAACCAGAAAGCTCTTCTTAGCAGGGGTACTGAGCTCTAATGTAAGTTTCACAGTTTCCTTAAATGGGATTCTGGAAGATCCAATAAATTAAAACAAAAAGCAACAGAAAGCTTCAAAGAGGAGCAGGGCACCTATCCTAATACAATCAAAACGATTTTCCACATAAAAAGGCTATGAAGGAAACCAAAATGTTCGATTTTACAAGCCTCCAGACTTCATTGTTCATTAAAATTAAGCAGATAGTGAATCTAAAAGACATTTGGATATGATTAGATCCTATATTTGCTTTGAGATTGCAGGTACGTCAAAACAAAAGAAGCGTCATCCACTGCAGGTTGGAAATGAATGAACTCTTTTAGAAAGTATTCAGAAAAAAAAAGAGAAGAAATGAAGAAAAGAATCTACCAGAAAGGATTAATTAAGTAATGATTAAGTAGAACACTTACAAGGCTCCCAGATCGGAGTGGTTGGTGAACACATCTCCAATTGTTTGAGAAAGTGAATTACGGCTAATATTCCTGAAAATGAACCGTTCGAGTTAACTATTTTGAAACAGTTGCCTGAAATGATTAACGAAAGAATAAAGAGAAGACCAAGTAAATGCTATTTTTTTTTTTGGAAAGTTCCTAATGACTGTGGCCACTCACAGATAGTTAAGTGTAAGCATGCCAGCAATGGAATAAGGAATGTTGCCACTTATATTGTTGTTTGCAAGATTCCTGCATTGACAATGATTATATTATCGTAAACAGAAAGTTTCCAAACAAACCAAACACTTCATAAGGAGTCAACATTACAGGCTGGTGAGATTGGGTGGAAGCTGATACGGTATAGAATCATGAATGTTGTTGCCGCTCATATCCCTAAATACAACAAAATGCAGAAGTTTAATTTTATTGTGATAGTAGGTCCTTTAAATTACCCTTCACCACTAAAAGAACAAGCTCTTACAAGTTCTTTAACGAGGTAAAACCATTGAGCATGTATCCCAACGTTCCATTTAGTCCCAAATCCGGAATTTGACTGTTTCAGCAAGAACCAGGCATTATATCAATCAAATCATAACTAAAATATATCGACACACACAAGGTTAACAGTACGCAAACTTACATTGAAACAACAGAAGCGGCCTGACAAGTGATTCCTTTCCAAGACTCACCACAGGGATCACCACCATTTGACTTCCAATTAGTGAGCTGTGAAGGACTATTTAGTGATGTATACAAGACCTGAAGAGCTTGCACTGCAAATTACAAGAGTCAGGCAACACTATAGCAAGAAAATTTCTCCAACAAGAAAAACAAGATTCAATATTTATGTAGTAAAGACTCAATCTTTAGCTAGAATTGGCTCAGAAACTAGTTAAAAAGGAAGAAAGACACTCAGATAGGGCAAGAAAACATATTACCAAATCCTTCATTCACATCCAATGGCATTCGTTCTCAGATCATAATCACAGAAACTCTCCAAATTAAATATTTGAGACATATTATTTTAAGTATAAAAAATCAAGACTCCATTTATTGTACTAAAGCCTCAATCTTTGACTTGAATTGACTAGCCAACCCAACAAAAAGGGAAAAGGAAAAAACCCAGAAAAAGGACATTACCACATTAACCAAATCAGGCATTCAAACATCAAACAACGGTGTTCTTTATAAAAATAAAACAAAAAAGCTTCCACCTTACATTCAACAAAACAGAAAAATACCCAACCAATAAAATCAAATACCAAAACAAACACTAAGCTCAAAATCACTAAGCATGCACTACAAACGAATCCAAGATTTTAAATCAGTGAGCAAAGTGAAAAAAACTTACAATCATTAGGATCAATGTTCCCTTCAACAACAAATGATGAGTTACAAAACACTGCAAGGATCACCACCACTAGTAAAGGGGTAAAAAGGGTCTCTTGCTTACAGCTATTTCTATTCATTTCTGTCTTGTTTAGTGTGACAAGAATTAAAGGGGTTGTACAGAAACAGAGATAACAAGAAGAAGAAGAAGCATGGAGATAGAGAGATATGGAAATGACAAGGTAACATTGCCGGTAATGGTAGGTATCATCACCATTGTTAAAAACTTAAAAGGGCTCTCTCAGTCCAAGCTTTTCTAGCAATGAAGAGAGAGAAATTTATATAAGACCCACTGGTAGTGTGTATCTATTAGATGTCGGCGAAAATTGAAGAAAAATAAAAAGAACTACTAGTACTATTGTAGACTGCAGGGGCTCTTTTTGTAAGTCGCACTGGATTATATATTTTTATTAGAATGAATGAATTGAATTGTATTAATATATAATAGACGGTATTAGAGTATTAATATATAATGAATTGTATTTTTTTATTTTTAGTATAGTCTAGGGAGATCTCAAAAATGACAGTTGAAGTGTACTATTTTTAGAAAATATATTTTTATATTAAAATATACTGTAGTGTAATGGATTGAACTGTTTAATAAGTTGACAATTTAAATATCTTAGCTGACAAGTTTAAACTCATAAAATTCAAAGAATATTTTAATACAATACACATATCTTTAATTTAAAATCATAAAATTAAACTCGAATGCACAGAGGAAATGATAGGGTGTGTTTAGTATGAAGTGGAATATTTTTTTAATTTTTTCATATTTGAATAGTCAAAATATTTTAATTTCTCTTTTGAAAAATAAATTCCTAAAAATATGAAGGAAAATGACTTTTCTAGAAATAAAAATAAATAAATTTTATAAGTGACACTTCAAGTTTATTATCTCATTTGTATTTCTAAGGACTCGTTTTGATATGAGGGATAAGAGATAATTAATCTCAAAATTAAATTTGAGATATATTTATCTCATGTTTGGTTGGGATAAAATCATAGTATAACTAATTCCGGAAATATAGTGTTATGTTTATTCATATAGGAGATAAAATAAGTAATTATGGAATAATTTATCTCGAAATTAATTATTATGAATAGCTTGTTTCCAACGAAACGAACCCTAATACTTCTAATTCGCTCCCACTGACCCTCCCACACTCCAGTCTCCACCATGTTCGATCCCCCACTCTCCACCCCATTCACAGTATTTCCCTAAATTGCTTATAAATAGTTTTAAAATAAATTTTATTGTTTAATAGCAAAGATTAAAAAAATAACAAGAAAACTATTTAATTTTCAAGAGAATATTTTTTAACAAATCCATAATCTATGTTTATTTACCAATTGAATATATTGTGGTGCTTTTACAAAATTTTAGAGTTAATTTTTTATGAAAATTATATAACTAAAATAACATTTATAACAAACTACAATTAAATCTGCATGTAAGAAATTGCAATAGTGTTGAAAATTTATTTATTAAACGTGAATATAGTTAATCCTATTATTTATTCGAATATGTGGGGGCCCGCACGTCGGAAATCTTGTTTTCACACATGCACAAGTTGTGTCAAGGATCACAAATTTTCTTAGTGAAAGAGATATTGGTACATATACGATGTGTTCGGGACATGAAATGATAGACGGTTATTGGCCAATGACGTTGGTTTCACGTTGGTAAATGAAGGAAGAATTGCACAAAGTGTGAATGTCGAAACTAGTCGGATGTCATGCCCCGAACCCCGAGCCCGTGACTGGTGCCCTACCTGGGCACCCTTCTATCCATATAACTTAAGTAAAACGCGGAAGATAAATAGCACTCATTTTTTTTAAACAAAGGCAAAGCCGATAAGACTGTCATAATATAAGTCACCCGAAAGAGTCTACACTGTTCAACAATGTAAATACAACTCTAGTCGATCCACCAGCGTATGAATACACGCACTTAAGAATTTGACATGAAATCGTGATGGGAAAAGGCCCCATTGCACCACGAATATACTTAGCCATAATGACAAGCTCGGAACATTGAGCCATCTCAAAATCTTTGAACCAGGATCCTAAGCTCGCGGATCCACATTGAAGTACCTAGACTGCGAACATGAACGCACCGAAGGAGGTCGATCTGACAAGGTACTAAGTATGTAAACATGAAGTACAGGAAATAAGATCATAATTGTACAAAAGAATGACATGGGCAAGTATAAAAATCAAATACCAGATCCTACCGTGTCATATAAAACCAGAGTAAAATGTACCCTGTATCACTGTACTACTGCATCCCTGTATCACTATAACACTATACTATTATAACACTGAGAGTCAACTATGCCCTTTTTTTTTTGTAAAACCACACAGTCCAAATATAACACGGGAGGCAAGTATGACAACCAAAATAACAGTACACTGTGCCTGATTAACAATGAGAGTAATGAGAGTATATATGGATACCCGCATCGTGGAGGGCAAGTCCATGGAGATGTATAATGTCTTAGGGGTTTACCCCACAATTATACTCAGGAGATGTATAATGTCTTGGGGGTTGACCCCGCAATTATACTCAGGAGATGTATAATATCTTGGGGGTTTACCCCACAATTATACTCAGGAGATGTATAATGTCTTGGGGGTTTACCCCGCAATTATACTCATAACACTAGCACCAATGGCTATCATGAACAACATATGCAAGTTAAGTAATATTTAACTCTCATTAGATCAAATAGGAGGTACTCTCCTCCTTAGAAAAATCAAGGCAATAACATGCCTTTTTTTTTAGAATTTCCAAGACAATACCATGTCTTCCTTTCTAAAATAACCCAAACAATACTGTCATGCGAGGTACAACATGTCCCGGCCCATTCTGGGACTCGGGGTAAATATAAAGGACTGTACACATAAAGCTATCACAAGCAACTATGTACACTTTAAATCACCTTTTGACTCTCGTTAGCACAAATAGAATGAACTATCATTCTCTTTGAAAAACCAAGACACTAACAAGTCTTTCATTTTATAACACCAAGGCACTATCACATAGTTCATTAAGGATTAAGATCCATTACAACAATTGTACGTCCGCCGTACATTCACTTTATAAACTAAATTTTCATTTTTAAAAGCCCAAGTACTACATGTATCACTAGGAAGTAGAATCCAACACATGTATCATTTTGAAACCATCATCAAGACACTTATCACACCAAGTATTTTTCTAAGACATGGGTTGGCAAATCAAGGCAATAGACGTCACGTATTACTTTAAAACATCTTTGAAAATCAAAGTGCCACATATCATGTACTATATTAAGGACTTAATCATAAACATTCTCACATGATTTCCTTACAACATTTTAAACCCTCTCTTGACTTTCCACGAACCTTGTTATAACAAACTTCACATAAAATTGTTATAACACTTTCATTTTTAGAAAACTGAAACATTACCACATCTTTCCTTTTAATACAACCATGACACTATCATGTCATGTAAGGGATTTGAACCCAAAGTACTATGTACGTCTATTCTTTATAAAAGAATCGTTTCATGCAATATTTAGGGAGTTGAACCCAAAAGCACTTTCACAATTAAAATCAAGTTACTTACCCTTTTAAACTCAAATAACTTACTTTTAAATCAAGTAAACTCCCTTTTTCAAAATCAAGTAACCTATACTTTTAAATCAAGTTACTTCTACTATTTATATTAAGTAACATATACTTTTTAAATCAAATTATTTATTCTCTTGGAATCAAGTAACATATACTTTTCAAATCAAGTTACTACACCTTTTTAACTTCAACACAAGGCTTTAAATCAAGTAACTTCCACTTTCAACATTAAGGCAATTATTCCTTTAACTCAATTAACTCATTCTTTTCAAATAACGTTACTCCTATCTTATAAAATCAAGTCATGCAGTCTCTTTAAATCAAGTAATCTATACTTGTTAAAATAATTCTAGTCTCATGACTTTCAAATAACTTTAGTCTCGTAACTTCCAAATGAATCAAGTCTCTTAACTTTGTAAATCAAGTCCCATAACTTGAAAAATAAAATCTCATAATCTTTAAAGAAACCAAGTCTCATAACTTTAAAGTACTTCAAGTAACTTATACAATTCAAACCAAGTCACTCATGCTTTCATAATCAAGACTCATATACTTTCAAAATCAATTTACTTACTTCAATAAATCAAGTCACATAGACTCACCAAAATCAAGTCACATAGACTTTCCAAATGATCATGTCAAAAGAAGGAAGAAGTTCACATACCTCGTTGGCGACTAACCCAAACGACAAGTAGCAATACGCTCCAATGTACTTCGATCTTATTAGCTATTCCACCCTCCAAGTAGAATATGCTACACGTAGTACTTCAACCTATAATAACGATAACACTTTTATCAATAACATACTTTCTAGTATAAGACTTATACCAAATAATGCCCTCTAATTCTACGAAATTGGGCAGCACTTCTTTTGTTTCTACGTACTTTTCCATCTTTTCCAAGGTCCGTATTCATCAACCAACAAGCCACATTTAAGGCGCAACCAACAGTTAGCCAAAGGGGATTACACGCCTAACTGGACGTGTAAAATTCTGCCCCACAATCTATATTAAAACAGTCCATTATTTACCAACATTAAGGGCCATTCTCGGCCAACATACATTAAATCCAAATCCATTTTCCTTAATTTATTTTTAGTCCAATTCAAGTTTCAATACTTATACAAGTCTCAACAACTTATCAACAATCATATTACCTCATCTTAACATGAGACAGGTGTGGATAACAACAACAATATAACCAACGAAATCAATGGCACAAAATTGCCTCAAATTGGTCAACAACATATCTATCACATACACAACTTATTTTCTATTTCTTCCTTATTCATCCCTTAAACATAACAATAAGTAATATCCAATTACTGCGGAGGAAGAAGAATTATTACCTCATTTTTTAGTCAAAAATCATCCAAAATAAATTTCTTAGATTTTGGTCCGATTTTAGCTGCTTCGCTCCACTTCTTCAAGATCCAATCACATATATGTGACCTCTATGAGTTTATACACAACTCCACTTTGTATTTCGCTTACAAAAAGTCGATGAAACCTTAGGGTTTCACGCCCTTATTTTCAGCCAACACATGATCTTGGGGTTTTAAGGGTTTAGCTAGAGCTTCATTAGGGAGCTTAGCCTTGAGTTTGAAGATTTATCAACAAATATTGAACAATTTTTGGTCTTCAAAAGTAGCCAAAACCGAGAGCCCTTAAGAAGAGCAAAATATTTCATGAAATTTGGCTAAGTGTAGAACAAGTCTTGCACCCCTCTATGAATATATAACGTATCCCTTGTAGTGAGATCTTGCCAAGTGTATGGCTCATGTGTAGCAAGACAAGTGGAGTGGGACCCACCTTCACTTGTCTCCAAAATATCTACAAGTCCAAGTCTTCCAAGACCAAGTCAAATAGTCAAAGGGGGTTCACACGTGTCACCATCCGATTGGTCCAAAATTATTTCATCTCTCAAAAATCCATAATTGGCCAAAGTAACTCAAAATATTGTGGGCCCCACAAAACCGTAAAATTTTCCCGTGGGCCTCACGTGACCAAATCCGAAAATTAAAATCCATAATTTCAATATATTCCAAAAGTCTCAAATACCAAATTTGAGAACCAAATTCCGATTAATAAACCTTTTTCTTCACAAGTTCCCGATATTTTTCCTTAAGAAAAATAATTTTTCTTTCGTTCTAAGATTCAAATCTTATTTTCACACGTACATTCTCATCTCATTGCCTTGAAATTACGGGGTGTAACATCGGAAATGGGCCACGGCGCTGCGACAATTTCAGAACGTTGGAAGAGAATTAAAAGTGATTTTTGGGCTGACTTTGAAGCATTAATTCTCCATTATTTGGCTAATGAATTCAGCCATTATTTGGCTGAATTATAACTCCATATTCAAGACCATTACATGGTCATTCAAGACCATTATTAGGCTAATGGAAGGTCCTCTTCTCAACACTATAAAATGAGGCATTTGGCTCATTTGCAAGACACACTTGACACTCAACATTTCAGAAAATCTTCCTCTCTTGCAATCCTTCATATCCTCGTAGATTCTTCTTTTATAGTAAACTCTTGAGTTATCCTTTGCTCAAGTGTTTGTGGCTGTTTTATCTTGGGAGACGAATTGTCATTCGCCATTAAGGGATTAATACGGGACAATATTGTCTTAAAGACAGATTGAACATCAATCGACTCAATCAACCTTTTATCTTGATTTTCTAATTCAGATTTATAATATGTTGTTGTTGTTAATTTCTCCATTTCCTTGTAACCGCAATTTTACTCACAAATAGATTAACAATCATATGAAATGTAAATAAAGGGGAAAATTCATGCGGGCAACCAAAATAATTTATATTCAAGGCTATATGTACTAGTATCTTTTTTTATATAGTTTTTAATATATAAAATTAATTTTAAAAGTTAGATAGTACTAATATTTATTAGAATTACAAGAAAAGTGTGAAATTTTATATTAGAAACTTGCCTTTGCATGATTTATGACACTTATCATGAGTAATTTATTTTTAGAAATTAATGTTTGAATTTACTAAAAAAAAATTAGATACATTCATTCTGATATTGCTATTTTTTTCCGACGGATGATGTGGAATAATAAATAATGGGGGTATGAACATGTGGATTAAGACTGAACTTTCTTTCAAAGGGACTAAATTGTAGGGGTGTGAATTTGGAGGGTACCTTTTTGTCATTATTAGAACTTTTTCTTCTAATTTCCACATCTTTGACTTCCTTTGTTGGGAAAGCAAAATTCTGGTCCATCAAATCATCCTAATAAACAAAAATTAATGGTATATACACCCCACCACTAATAAATGAAACACATAAATTTATCACTTAATCACTTTATATTAATTTTTAATAAATTAGAATTAAAATATTGATAGATATAAACACTTATGGCGGGTAAGTAATTATAAAAATATGCATCCATAAAACATGGGAAAGCACTTGTGTGTAATCAAAGTTTTCCATAAATAAAAGAATTTCTTAATCCAAAAAAATTAATTACTCCCTTCGGATAAAAAAAAAGTGTTCACCTGACATTTTGTTCTTGAGTCAAAAAGAGAATGCACTTATCCAATCAAGAAAGAATTAATCTTATTTTTTCATATTTGTATCTATTAAGTGTTATGTGATCAAATCTCAATACCTATTTAATTAGGGGCAGTTTAGTCAAATTACATTTTTTTTAGAAATTAGTATTTTCTTAAAGGGTGTATAAATGAGAGAAGACAGTCAGTCCAGCTAACAACTGAATTTCTTTCGGGTGGGATTCGACTTGACTTTCCAATGAAAGTACGTACTTAGCCAACTGATTCTCTGATTTTCTTTCAATTTACGACCTTCTCATGGCTTTGGTGATTAATAGAGAATTGATTGGAAAAAAATTTAAATCCATGAAGGAGAGTTGTTGAAGATTCTTGGAGTAGGAATTTTACAAGTGTAAACAAGATTGTAACTTTTGAACCGACGATCGATTTAGCATTTTGGGTACTAATCTTTTCATGAAGAAACATTTATTAGTGTTTGATAAGCAATAAATGTCTATGTTAAATACTTGGGTGATTATGAATTCGCCTAATTATGTAGTAGTTTGAACTAATTAAATTAAATTAAATTAAATTGTTGATACTGATAAAACTAGGAGCTAATGAAAAATGTTTAGAATAATTTATGTATTCAACTTTATACATATTTTTTCTCAGTTAGGTTTTATTATGTGCATGGTTGATTAATTTAAATTTATATTGAAAATTCACTTTATTATTCGAGAGTAAGATATATCTTACGTACCAAAAATGATTTTATTCCCTAAATTCGATTCGAGTTCTCTAGATGTTCAACATACATAAGTGAAGTTTCCCAAAACTACTAACCTAAAAATATTAAGATTCTTTTTATATCATTCAACTAATATAGAAGGGGGTAGGTGTTTACGTCGGGTTCGTACACGCAGCGAAATTTGAAAATTTATGTTTCAAACCCGACATAAGCGGTCAAACTGAAGTATGAATATGTAATGTAAAATAAACACAAAGCAAATGTAATACTTCGAACGAAGACTTACATTTTGAAGTTATCCGCAATCCAAGCTGTTGAAATTTTATGTTTTGTGTAGTCCGAGGGTGCACACACAAACGTCCCTCGATTTGCAAGTTCTGGAAAACTTTGATGTAATTTACTAAGTCTAGAATGCTAGGAATTCCGACAGAGCTTTAGAAAAGTCTCTTGCTTAGGTGTATTCAAATGGGAGGAAGAAGCCCTCTATTTATAGTTGAGAATAGGGCTTCTAGGGTTTCCATGGGCCAGGCCCAGCTGAAAATGGACTGGGTAAAATTCGGATTGCCCGAACACGCCTCGGCACTGCGGCCCAGCATAAGTGGCACCGCAGTGCCGGCACGTAGTTTTGGCACCACGGTCCTCATCTATATTAGTTGACAACAAGACCATATCAAAGACATGTCCAATACATTGGTCAATGACTTAGTCAACCTAATACCATATGGGTATCTGAGTGTTCACTCGAATATACATTCAAGGAATGAATCCTAATCTTGGCTCACATACCACCTTTAATCTACTTCGTAGTGCATCCAAAACAAGTCGCGTCTCAACCTATAAGACATTTGAGCTTAGGACATGATCAAAGTACATTACTCCGTAAACAAGGTGATATTGACCTCAAGTCCAAAGACTTCTATCTCCCACATGCCGATGACATTATAGACATATAACAAATATTGTATCATCAGGGTATACCAATACTTCAACAAGTATCCATGTGTCCATCACGAGTTGTCATAACTCGTAGCAAGTGAGACATACTACATCCCTTAAGGATATGATGCAGACCACATGTCGACGTATCGCATATCATCGATATCTCAATCTCGATGATCATTAGTCGAGGTAATTTAAGAGTTACGTTATAACATTAATTCTCACATCATTAATAAACACGTAAACTCTAGGGATGCATTTATAGAATATTATAAACAATTAACTAATAATTCAACAAAATGCAAATGTCATAATATTAATCATCATTAATATAAATATGAATGTGTATAAAGTACATTGTGTCCTAATACAGAATGTCTCTAGAACATACATATACTTTCAATCTCCCACTTGGCCTAGAGCCAATCACCAATATATCTAATGCCCATGTTCTCAAAATGACCATTATGTTTAACCAAACTTAATGGTTTAGTAAACGGGTCTGCTAGATTATTGTCTGTGGGAATATAATCTATCTTCATATCTTCAGCTTCCACCATCTCTCTCAGGGTGTGGTATTTCCTCGGTACATGATTGTTTATATTAGTTGATCTTGGTTCTTTTGCCTGTGCAATTGCATCAGTATTGTCACAATAAATAGTTATTGGACAACTAGCACTCGGAACAACCCCTAGTTCCTTCAGGAACTCAGAAATCGCGACAGCTTCCTTAGCAGCTTCCGATCCAACAATGTACTCCGATGAGTCAGTGCGATGGTAGTAGCTTGTTTGGAACTCTTCCAGCTCACTGCTCCTCCATTGAAAATGAACGTGTAACCAGACTGAGATTTGAAATCATCAACATCTGTCTGGAAACTGGCATCGATATATCCAGTGACAACCAGCTCATTACTTCCACCATAGACTAAGAGGTGGCCGCAAAGGGTTGACAGGGCAGCTCGGCTGGTAAAAAAAGAGATGGAATGTTTAGTACGTCTGAGGTACTTGAGAATACTCTTGACTGCTTTCCAGTGTTCCTCGCCAGGATTTTGCTGGAACTTGCAAGTTATACTAAGTGCAAAGGCCACATCTGGCCTAGTACATGTCATGACATACATGATCGATCCTATAGCCGAAGCATATGGGATACTTTTCATGCGCTCAAGTTCTATAGCATTAGAAGGGCAGCCCTTCTTTGATAACTTGATGCCTTGACCCATCGGAAGACCGCCTTTCTTGAAATTCTTCATTGAAAAACGTCTAAGCACTCTGTCTATGTAGATTGACTGTGACAGCCCCAACAATCTATTAGGTCTATCTCTATAGATCCTAATTCCAGAATGTAGCATTCACCTAAATCCTTCACCAAGAAGGTCTTAGACAACCAATCCTTAACTGACTGCACGAGAGCCTTATTGTCTCCCATTATCAATATGTCATCAACATATATAATAATGAAGACAATGCCCTCATCCTTGCGTTTAATATAAACACAAGGATCCTCTTTGCTTCTGACGAAATCAAAAGATTTGATAGCATTGTCAAAACAAATGTTCCAACTCCTAGAGGCTTGCTTAAGCCCATAAATGAACTTCTGTAGCCTGCACACATCATTTGGTCTGGACTCACATGAAAAACCCTCGGGTTGTTTCATATACACTTCCTCAATTAGATTACCATTGAGGAATGCAGTTTTGACGTCCATCTGCCAAATGTCATAATCATAATGTGCAACTATCGCAAGCAAAATCCGAATAGACTTTATCTTAGCCACCAGTGAAAAGGTTTCATGAACTTTCATCATAATCCACACCAGGACGCTGAGTAAAACCTTTAGCCACTAGTCTAGCTTTGTAAGTCTGAATCTGCCAGATGCATCAATCTTCTTCTTGAAGACCCATTTGTATCATATGAGTACCCATTTGACAAATCAACCAAGTTCCACACTTGATTGATATACATAGATTCCATTTCGGATTTCATGGCTTCTTGTCATCTCTTCGAATCAATGTCTAGCATTGCTTCGTTATAGGTTCTAGGCTCGTCATCATCTGAAATATCTAGCTCATTTTGTGTTTCCACAAGTAGATTTAGTCTTTTCAGAGGACGATGAGTTCTAGTAGACCTACGGAGTTGATTGTCTTGCGATTCGATTCTGGTATGTTACATTGTGAGTAGGTTCTTGTGCTCCGGTCGATCCACCAACATTAGAGCTTTCATAAATATCATTTTCATGTTTTTCCTGAATGGGAGGAAATGCAACTGGTGCACTTGCTCCTAAGGTCTGTGCCGGAAGATCTTGCATTTTTGCATTATTCCTCGTAGCACTCCCACCCAATCTTCGTCAGAAGCTCCCACTGAATTCTTGCCTTCATCATCGGGAAAGGATTCAACCTCTATAATATTTTGTTCTTGAATTTTTTCAAGTTCTATCTCCGTGCAACTCTCATCCTTGTAGACATATTCATCTTCAAGGAAAGTTGCGTTCCTAGAAACAAATATCTTATGTTCTCCATGAAGATAGAAATAGTATCCCTTAGTTTCCTTTGGATACCCAACAAAGTAACATTTTTTACTTTTAGATTCCAACTTATCAGTGACCAACTTCTTGATATATGTAGGACACCCCCAGAGCCTCATGTGTCTAAATGATGGCTTCTTGCCACACCATACCTCATATGGTGTCTTTTCGACTGATTTATATGGAACTCTGTTCAGAACATATATTGAGGTCAAAATAGTGTATCCCCAAAGGTATGTAGGAAGAGCTGAAAAGCTCATCATGGAATGAACCATGTCAAGCAAAGTTCAGTTTCTTCTCTCGGCAACACCATTCATCTGTGGTGTTCCAGGAGGTGCCCATTCGGAATGAACTCCATGAAGCTTTAAGTAGTCAAGAAATTCTTTACTTAAGTATTCACCCCCACGATCAGATCGGAGAGTCTTGATACTCTTTGAGAGTTGTTTCTCAACTTCACACTTAAACTCCTTAAACTTCTCAAAAGCCTCGGATTTGTGTCTCATAAGATACACATATCCATACCTTGATAAGTCATCTGTGAAAGTAATGAAGTAAGAGAAACCTTCTCTAGCTTGAGTCGGAAATGGTCCACATACATCCGTATGTACCAACTCAAGCACCTCCTTGGCACAGATCCCCTTTCCAGAAAGAGATTTAATGGTTATCTTACCTTTCAAACAGGGTTCACAGTTACCATAAGATTGTAAGTCAAATGGTTCGAGGTAATTTAATTTTCTCAACCGTTCTATCCTCGTTTGATTGATATGACCAAGTTTGCAATTCCACAAGTAGGTAGAATTTCTTTCATTTAACTTAGCTCTTTTATTTTGTACATTAAGAATTTCCCTGCGGCAGTTTAATGTATACAATCTATTCATAAGCGGCATAATTCCATACACAACATCATCAAAAGTCAAAATCATATTGTCATTAGACGTGTTTGAGGAAAAACCCCCTGAATCAAGTACATGAATGGAAATAATGTTCCTTGTTAAAGAAGGAACATAATAACAATTGTTTAATATCAAAAATTTGTCGGAAGGTAAATCTATCCTATAACTTCCCACGCGCTCAGCAGCAACTTGTGCTCCGTTTCCGACGCGCAGGTCCACCTCTCGAGGCCCGACCTTCCTGTTATCAGTTAGCCCCTGCACATTTGTACAAATGTGTGAGCCACAAGCGGTATCAAGTACCCAGGAATGGGAATTATTTATAGATAGATTAATTTTAATTACAAACATACCTTGCCGATGAAATTTGAAGCATCCGGTGCCATTCCTCCTCCCGAGCGATGCGATCCTTTCTCCAATGCCCGCCATGTTGCAATTCATGCAAACATCCGATGCCTAGCGATTTCTTCTTCCTCTTCGCCCTCCCGGGCTTCTTCTTTGCCAGAGCAACAGTTTTGCCCTTCCCCTTCTGTTGTCCCTTACCTTTCGATTTGAGGCGACTAGAGGAGCCAACCATCAGAATATGTTTGGTCTTGGAGGTCGAAAATTCAAAAGTTTTTAGCATATTATGTAACTCCGGCAATGTCGCTTTAGTTCCATTCATATTATAATTAACAATGAAACTCTCAAACGACCTAGGAAGTGAGTGCAGGATGAGGGTGGTGGAGACTCTGTCTTGAAACTTTATGTCTATAGAGACCAACCTCTCAATCAACTCAATCAACCTCAACACATGAGGTGAAACTTGACCCCCTTCATTTAGCCTACACTTGAAAAATTCTATTAGCAGGTCATACTCTATTGTCTGAGACTGCGAATCATATAGACTCCTCAAAAGGGCTAGCATTTCGTTGGGCCCCATAGTTTCATGTTGTCTTTGCAATGGTGGTGACATAAAAGACAACATTAGACATTGAGCTGAGGTGGCATCCTTATAATGTTTCTCGTAAGCAGCCTTGTCGAAGGTTGCATACTCAACAGAGTCCTCCGTCGGAGCGGTGTGGAATACTTTGTCCAATGTATACTCAATATGTTCTTGTCTCATGACAATTATGACATTCCTGAGTCAGTCTATGAAGTTGGGTCCAGTAAGTCTGTTGGACTCCATAAGCATTTTCAACGAAAAATTTGACATTCTGAAGATCTGAAGATATAGATAGAACAGGAAAATACAATCAAAATTCATTCTCCTAATTTATACACATTCATTATATGCTAATTTAACATGTCCTTTTATTTAATTAGCTCCCACTATTTCACACACTTCTACGACCTCAAGGTAGAATACAGACCTAAATCAATATAAAGGTCATAATGGGCCAAGATCTAAAAATATGCTATATCCGCGTTTGCTTTGACTGATAACTTCAATAACATACTTTAGACTAGTATTCCACACCGATTGTAAAGAAACTCTACAACTCTTGGTTTGATTAAATATCTTTCATTTTAATCTTACGTCTTTAGACTAGTCTGACACTTTGGCGCCAAGATTCATCTAAACAAGTCAACCCCATTCTGCAAACTTTCAATATTTATAGTTTAGTCCCTTAAGAATTTAAAAATTCAATTCTGAATTCCTATAAATTCAGAAAATACAATTTCAAATCTCAGAAAATATTTTCAATTTTCTGGGACCTGTTTTCAATTTCCAGAACTTAAAACCAATTTTCAAAAACTTATTTTAATCACAGATTTGCCCGAAAGGACCAAATCTGTTCGATTCAAAAACTTATTTTCAGAAACTGAAACTTTTAAAACTTTAGATTCAGAATCTGAAACTTACAAAGTTTTGTTTCTGATTTTCAATTTTTTTTTAATCACCGTCGTGCGGCGCATGATCAGCCAGTGGCATTGTGCCTCGCAGGCGATGAGTCACCGAATCAGGTGCCTCGAAGGCAGAATATCGGAAAAATTAATTTTAAGCTTCTGGATGAACAACACCGCGACCCTTTGGAACAGAACTGCGGTGCCTCTGGCTTCATCTAGGCAGAACCGCGGTGCTCCATCATGGAACCGCGGTGCCTTACTTCCAGAATCACAAATCCCGAAAATCCAAACTCCTAAAACTGGTTTAGGGTCAGACTTTCAGATGTATCACTTGTATCACCATCACTATTAAAACAACATGTTCATCGACCATCAAATCCAATCTTCTTCTCGTTCTTCGTTTCAATGCACCATGCTTTAAGTCGGATAACGCATATCAACTTAGAAAAGTTATTTATTGGATTGATTTTCTTGAATATATAATTGTTTTAACAGATATGGGCACAAGGACCATGTGTTCTAAAGATTTAGGATTTTAAAGCTTTAAACAACATAAAATATAGATCTAAACAAATCCTAACTCATATTATCATTAATATTCATTATATATCACATGAAATAACTCAAACTCTGATATTACTGTAGGTGTTTACGTCGAGTTCGTACACGCAGTGAAATTTGAAAATTTATGTTTCAAACCCGATATAAGCGGTCAAACTGAAGTATGAATATGTAATGTAAAATAAACACAAAGCAAATGTAATCTTTCGAACGAAGACTTACATTTTGAAGTTATCCGCAATCCAAGCTGTTGAAGCTTGATGTTTGTGTAGTCCGAGGGTGCACACGCAAACGTCCATCGATTTGCAAGTTCTGGAAAACTTTGATGTAATTTGCTAAGTCTAGAATGCTAGGGATTCCGACAGAGCTTTAGAAGAGATTAAGTCTTTTGCTTTGGTGTATTCAAATGGGAGGAGGAAGCCCTCTATTTATAGTTGAAAATAGAGGCTTCTAGGGTTTCCATGGGCCAGGCCAGGCCCAGCTGAAAATGGACTGGGTAAAATTCGGATTGCCCGAACACGCCTTGGCACCGCGGTGCAGCATAAGTGGCACCGCGGTGCCGACACGTAGTTTTGGCACCGTGGTCCTAAATCGAGGCACTGCGGTTGTCGCGCCCGATTTCGACCGCGACTTTATAAAAGCGAGCCCTGCTCAAGTAAAAGGTTAGAAAATAAATAAAAGTACTAAAAGTGCAAAAGAATGCTAAAATGTTTAAAATGTTTAAGAGTTCGCGGAGTCGCCACCTAATTAATTTGGGTGA
The DNA here is from genome assembly GCA_029844215.1 of Przewalskia tangutica. NCBI lineage: Eukaryota > Viridiplantae > Streptophyta > Magnoliopsida > Solanales > Solanaceae > Przewalskia > Przewalskia tangutica. Next base: position 118,666,488 of record CM056726.1, on the reverse strand, counting down.
ATTAGGACACCTAAATGTTAACTAGTTTAAAGTAAACATTAACTCCATTTAATGGTCTGCTAAACTTAATGAGATTCTGGGCAAGGGTTCTTTATTATCCTAAAGGGAAGGGGTTAGGCACCCTAAAGGATCCGCTAACTTGCGGTTGTCCGTTCAGACCTAGGGAATTATTATTCTAAAAAAAAGTGTGTGTTTGAAAGTGTTTAAAAATTATGAGATTTATTTAGAATATAAAATTAGCTTTGGATAAAACTTGCATTCATAACGTATTAAATAAGATACATGTATTGTAAAATCTTATTATGACAAAACGTGTACTTTATAAAATGTAGGATATCTATTATGCAAGGACTAACAAAAATAATTTTTTTATTATGAATGTTAGTAAGAGTTTATGAAAGGATTGATTTGTTATGCTAAGGATTTAATAACGAGTGACGCTTTAGCTACGCGAATTTTTATGTCATTTTGGTATGGCTTAGGCAATGTATAACTAGTCATAAGAATAACTAATTTAAGAAAAAGTGAATTTCTAGCGTCAAGCCCAAAGTTTAATTATTCTAAATGTGTTACTAATAGTGTAATGTTAGACAAATAATTACAACAAATAATAGGGGGAGGATATGAATTAATAAATGACTCGAGGAAACGACGAGGCCATCTCGCCTATGGTTTTGGAGTTTGTGGTGCGGAGGTAAAGATGCACATAGATGTAGGTCCTTGTTTGTTGCAGCTTGTGATGAGTCATGATGAAACTCCTCATTTGGCTCGTCGTTTCATGTAAAAAATAGAAGAAAATAAGGATTAGTATATACTCAAACCCCTTTAAATAATAAATGACATTGTCATAAGATTTAAGAATGCAGATAAATCATTCCATTCCGACAATGGACAAACAAACAACCTAAATCCATCAAGCAGATTCAATACCCAAGACAAAACTATCAAAACAGATTTGGTTTTGTTAATGGTATTATCAAGTTTTGATAATTATCCTTTGGAAAAGAAATGCATTCTTACTCTTCAACCAATATTTCAAAATATGTGGGATCTGAACACACTTAAAAGGACTCCGAATTTATGTAATAACAAACATAGTCCATCTGGAGACATTCCATAATATGGATCAGTGCATATATATACGACATATATCAAATATACATGTATATTATGATGACAATAGACTAGAAGCGGTTCATGGGATATTTCAGACATAAACAACAACTAAGCAGTCGGTTCTGGAGTATCCAACTATGCGAGGGCACTTAACAAAAGCGATTATGAGGCTAATCCATTTAGATACAATAGTTGTATTTCTATTCTTGAATAGATGCATGTATTAACAATGGCCTATTCCCAGTGACCAATTAATCCTCTACACGATTGAGATGAACATGGACTTAAGTAGTGCGGATAATAACAGAAGCACATATGACCTAAACCTTGTTATGAGTTAATGATCAAGGAGCACTTTAAGGCAAAATCGAGCCTTTATTACGGAGTATACGTAGTCAATTTAAGCACGACATTTCCGAAATGATGGGCCAGTGCATATATTGACGACGTGAGTAAATGCATGGACATTTGTATGGTTCAAACAATAGCACTAAGCCAATCAAACTCATCATTAATCTACTCAAACTCTATACTATAATCAGAAAGGATCAGAACGAATATACTGAATAAAGCCTCATATATACATGAAGTCAAGGGTTGGTTTTGGACCAAATAAAAGAGAGAAGGAGAGAAACAATAAGATTGATGACCATTTGAGGGAATCATCTTAAGTGTGCAGGGCTATGAATATGAGAGACATGAGCCAGATTATCCAAGATAAGGGCATACGATCAGCGACATATAGTAAGAGATCATCCATACATATTTAAAGACAAGCAGTTTTATTCCTTCGATATGCAAACATATAATGGTTCAGGGGACCCAGATTCAAGGTAGAAGATGAGACCTTTAGACAAGACAAGAGATCATATACCAAGACCATATATTCCTAATTCACTTAGAACTAGCAGATGGGGAAAATCAGCAGAGACGGGTATACGTACATAATGGGTAGAAACAGACAACTATGGTAGACTATCCAGTCAATACTTAAAAAAGTTTCTTATTACATTTTTACTGCCAAGTATAAAGGATCATGCTCGCCAAGATTCAAAGCTGGAATCACATTGTCATTTATCTAACATAACATCGACTGATTCCTACAGCGACGTCGAATGTTATCAGCTAACAGATAGCACACCATCAGAAACTACATTAATAGGCGTAATCGTGAGCGTCAATAGCGATTAACGTTAGTCACAGATGCGACATTAAACCAGTAACTTCGACCAACACAGCAACAATTGACGGCATTAAACATTATTAACAGAAACACATCATTCAAACAGGTTATAATGTGTAAATCGCATAAGAAAACAAAAAATGGGTTTACCTTCTCCGGGCAGCGAACCGAGGCAGCGTATCAAGTCGTCGACTCGCTCGGGTTTTGGTTTTCTTGGATGCGAATAAGAGACAACGTTTGTTTGCTAATTTCTTGACTGAATTTGGAAAAAAATGTTTTAAGATTCTTGTTCTTGCTCTTGTCTGCTACTGTTTCTGCTCGTTTTTTTATTGTGATTCTCTGATTTTCCAATGCCCTGCCCTGCCATTGCATGTATGGACTAGCTCCTTTTATAGCCTCCTCTTGGGTTCTAATGTTGGTAAGCATTTAAGGCTGAGATTTGTGGACAATTTGTGTATGGTTCGTGTGATTTGAACCGGTAAGGTAAGGGCAGGGTGTTGATACGGTCACTGATTCGAAGCAAGATTTGGGCGCTGGTTATGGTAAGAAACACGTTGGCTGGGTGCGTGGGTAAAGGAAAAGCCCGGATTCTCCGGCGAGAAATCCGGGCATGGCGGCGATTGGGTGCTTTAGGTTTTAGGTTTGCTGGTTATCGTTGTCGGCGAGAAGGTAAAGGTGAAGTGGGTTACGGGTGAGAAATAAAGTGGGGTCTGCTGGGCTTACGGGTTTGGTTGCGGGTCTTTGGTAGGCGACCAGTCGCGGATGTTGGGCCAGGCGGTAGTGGGCTGGGTAGTATTAAATTAGTTAAGGTATTTAATTAGTTAAGTTATTTAATTAGTATTAGTTTTAGGTATTTAATTGTTAATTAGTAGTGAATTAAATTAATAAATTGTGCTTAAATTATTTAGGTGTTTTATTAATCTAATTGTTATAAATTTAAATTATTATAATACTAAATGCGGGTGTGCTATTTAATTAATGCTTAATGCGATGCCGTTATAAAATTGAGTTATTTAAATGCTACATGCAGACATGACTTCTTAATTCTTTTTATGAATGCTACTATTAAAACGCGTATGTTAGATTATTATTTTACGTATTTATTGTTTATTTATGCATGTATTAATGTTTTATTGCTGCATTTTATTATTTAAGAATTATTGAAAATTAGTGTAATTTTATAGTTAAGATCGAAAGGAGGGTCAAAATTGGGTGTCAGGATTGTCCTCTTTGTATGGAGATGATGGAAGAATCTTGGACAAAGACGTTGACTCATGCCAATTTTGTCTCGATCCTCGAGTTAAAAATGTTGGGCAATTAGGCAAGGTGATGCAAAAATCAAAATTGTCCAAGTGTCGAGTTATGGCGACCGGGCTACCATGGTCAAAATACGGCGGGATAACGCGGACTCAAGAATTTGTCCCGATGTCGAGTTATGGCGACCGGGCTATGGTGTAAAAATAAAAATAAAAGTGGCTTGAACACAGGGTGTACCGCTATGGCTTATGGTGCTGGGTTTTATGGTGATGTGGAGCGAGTGGACCGACGCTTGAGGCCGCTTCTGCCATTCATTGGGAAGGTTGGCCCCCCAACAAATTGCCCCGGTTCGCTGTAAGAGAAAATCCACGTTGTGCTCTCGCCTCGCACGCTAAGACTTGAACAAACGGTTAGTGCATAACTGTTAAAACAAAATAATGTAAGAATGTAAATTTTGTGTTGTGGTTGTAGTCAAATCGTATATGAAATGATGTGATGATACGCCGTCTTGTATGGACGAAATGCAAATGTCGCCTTGTATGGGCGGAATCATCTTGTATGGACGAAATGCAAATGACGCCTTGTATGGGCGTTCTCGTCTTGTATGGACGAGATGCATATGACGCCTTGTATGGGCGTTCTCGTCTTGTATGGACGAGATGCATATGACACCTTGTATGGGCGTTCTCGTCTTGTATGGACGAAATGCAAATGACGTCTTGTATGGGCGTTCTCGTCTTGTATGGACGAGATGCATATGACGCCTTCTAGGGCATAGATAAAAATTGTTCTATATATGGAGTTGTGTCGTAATTCATGCGTAATCAAAACTAGATGAAATAATTAAAGTGTGAATGATGTAGCCTGTGGTTTTTGCAAGATGTATTTGATGTAGACTTGTTGCAGTTTGACTTTGTGAGCGAATCTGTTGTATTGGAATGTTGCTATTGGCGTCGTTTTCGGACTTGGCGTCGTTTTGGACTTGTCGTCGTTTTTGGACTTGTTGTGTTGATGACGTCGTTGTGTTGCTGCTGCCCCTGTAGACTAAAGCTCAAGAAGGAGTTAGTGCATAACTGCTAAGACAGAATAATAATAAAGCATGAAATGAGAAAAATGCAGTTTTGAGAACAGAGAAAATCGTCCCTGCGTAGATGTGATATGTTGATGATGGCGTCGTTTTCGGACTTGGCGTCATTTTCAGACTTGGCGTCGTTTTGGACTTGGCGTCGTTTTCGGACTTGTCGTCGTTTTCGGACTTATCGTCGTTTTCGGACGCGGAGTCGCTTCGGACCGAGTCGTTTCGGACTGGGCGTCGTTTTCGGACGTGGCGTCGTTTTCGGACTTAGCGTCGTTTTCGGACGTGGCGTCGTTTTCGGACGCGGAGTCGTTTTCGGACTCGGAGTCGTTTTCGGACTCGACATCGTTTTTGGACGTGGTGTCGTTTTCGGACTTAGCGTCGTTTTCGGACGTGGCGTCGTTTTCGGACGCGGAGTCGTTTTCGGACTCGGAGTCGTTTGACCGACGTCGTTTTGATCGTGGTGTCGCTTTCGGACTTAGCGTCGCTTTCGACTTAGCGTCGTTTTGGACGCGTGGCGTCGCTTCGGACTTAGCGTCGTTTTGGACGTGGCGTCGTTCGGACGCGAGTCGTTTCCGACCGAGTCGCTTTGACCGACGCCGCTGGGCGTGGTGTCATTTTCGGACTTGGTGTCGTTTTGGACTTGGCGTCGTTTTGGACGAAATGCGAGATCGTTGTATGGGCGAAATGTAGAAATGTAGATGTCGTTGTATGGACGAAATGCGATGTTCGTCAGTATGGACGAATGCAGATGTTAAATCGTTGTATGGACGAAATGTAGATGTTGTTTTGGAATGTTATTGTCCTCCTCGCCGTTCTGTTGACTGCAACATTCACTCAAAGAAAAATTGTGAGTTCGGGGAGGGTCGCCGATTTGTGTTGCTCTTGATATTTGCACGCGTTGTCTCGTCTGGACCATGTAACCCCTGTCTGATTTCGAGTCTCGGTCGAAAACATTTGTTGAAAATATTCTATCTTGAGAAAATACTAGTAGGAAATTATGTCGATTTTTGAATAGCGACATGTTATGAAAACAGAGCGAGCATCCTTATCCGAAATCGGCGGTATATTCTCTCATACTCGGTGCTCGCCACGTCGCTTTCTTTTAAAATTTTGTCCCGATTTTGGGACATGGAACCATTCGCGTAAATTGACAATGTCCATTGATGTCATTTGTAGTAAAGTCATTAAAATTGTCCCATTTTATGTCGATCTTTCAAGCATATGGGATCATATTTGTCAATGTCCTTTCGTGGCGAAGTCCTTAAAATTGTCCCGATTTTGGTGGCCGAAGTCGGATATATATCGTTACTGGACATAATGCCGATAACGCCGTTATGCGGACGTCGCCGTTCTCGTAGAATAAATGCTCCTGCAAGCTAAGCTTGAGAAAACGTTAGTGTATACCTGTTTAAACAAAATGATAAATATATATGAGAAGTGCAATTTTATGGGTAGAGATGTCGTCCCTGATATGCCGGATGAATACTGAGATGTTGTCCTTGCACGATTTTAATTGCCATAGTGTCCTTGTTGTGTGCGTGGGTTGCAACTTTGACTTTATGTTCGAGCTGATGCGCTATAATTTGTTGCAGGATTTGAACTCTGATTGTTGATGTTTGTCTGCTTCTGCTATTTCTGAAGAATTTTGTTGTATTTTCTGTTTCTGCTAGTATGCAGAACTTTGTTGTACCTTCTGCTAATATGAAGGACCTGCGCTCAAAGAAAAATTTGTGAGTTTTGGGGGGGTCGATTCGTATCTGACTTCGCCGCCTTGTCCCTTGATATCCACGTGCCTGGCCTGTTTGGACTTGCAATCCCTGTCTGGTTTCCTACATGGTCCCAGTTTTGAAAAGGGTGTCTGGCCTAACGTGGGTCTTCAATGTAGTTGCTTGTATGTTATGTTTCTGGGCCTTCTGATTTCGGCCTGCATGGTTGCCATTTGCTGTGGTAGCTGGGCGAGCTGCTCGATCGGATCTATGTTGTCTTTCTTTTCTGAGACCCCTGCTTTGCCTATAGGGACCAAGACAGGTTCCGACTCGGTTTGCTCAAATGCCCTTGTATCGGTCATGTCGTTGGGTCGTGCCTTTGATCTTGCGAAATATTGCTGCTCTGTCATTGCTTAGTCAAATACAAATCGACCTTTGGGGAGGATGATAAATCTTTGCAACAAACGGTGTTAGCATAAAGCACATAATTTGCAGGTATGTAGCAGATATATTGCACATAGCACATTCAACGTTTCCTAACATGCAAGGGGGACCTCTTTATGCCAAAGGTAGGCCTAAACGTCACATATGCGAGGCCATGATAGATTTGTCCAAGTCGTCCAACTATAATGCCTTTGTTGGAAATGACGACCAAATGACGGTGCACTTTTCCCAATTTCAGCATGTCATGATTGGGTTTGGATTTGTCTGTCATTGCCACGCTACACATAATATGCTGGTTGGTCGTTGGGTTGAGAAACCCGTCGACAAGTTTGGTGTCTTCCTAATTGTGGTGTCGATGCCAAGGACCAACCCACCTAAGGTAAATGCATGCATGCCCTAAAATAAAGGGTGGTATAGCTCTATCTTAAGTTTCTAAGATTTGGCTTTTTCTAGACGCAAGGTTCCCGAGCGGACAACTCGAGTGAGAAGGCTACGCGGCTGATCAGACGAACCGATCTAACTCCGCGCAGGCGCCAACTCTCCTAAAATTTGGATATTTTTTGAAAGAAATTTGCGGGTGCGCGGAGCACACCAGCGCGTGAGTGTGTGATTTGTGTGAATTTTCCAGAGTGGAAGAAATATGAGCGGAATGCCAGTTTAAGGAAAGCAGTAAAGCAGGTAGCAAAAAATAAACAAAATACAATACACAAAAATTAAATGCAAAATAATTGCCAAGTAATAACCCTAGGTCTGTTATGGTTAAGAACCTTAAATCCCCAGTGGAGTCGCCATTCTGTCGCGCCCGATTTCGACCGCGACTTTATAAAAGCGAGCCCTGCTCAAGTAAAAGGTTAGAAAATAAATAAAAGTACTAAAAGTGCAAAAGAATGCTAAAATGTTTAAAATGTTTAAGAGTTCGCGGAGTCGCCACCTAATTAATTTGGGTGAATTAGGACACCTAAATGTTAACTAGTTTAAAGTAAACATTAACTCCATTTAATGGTCTGCTAAACTTAATGAGATTCTGGGCAAGGGTTCTTTATTATCCTAAAGGGAAGGGGTTAGGCACCCTAAAGGATCCGCTAACTTGCGGTTGTCCGTTCAGACCTAGGGAATTATTATTCTAAAAAAAAGTGTGTGTTTGAAAGTGTTTAAAAATTATGAGATTTATTTAGAATATAAAATTAGCTTTGGATAAAACTTGCATTCATAACGTATTAAATAAGATACATGTATTGTAAAATCTTATTATGACAAAACGTGTACTTTATAAAATGTAGGATATCTATTATGCAAGGACTAACAAAATAATTTTTTTATTATGAATGTTAGTAAGAGTTTATGAAAGGATTGATTTGTTATGCTAAGGATTTAATAACGAGTGACGCTTTAGCTACGCGAATTTTTATGTCATTTTGGTATGGCTTAGGCAATGTATAACTAGTCATAAGAATAACTAATTTAAGAAAAAGTGAATTTCTAGCGTCAAGCCCAAAGTTTAATTATTCTAAATGTGTTACTAATAGTGTAATGTTAGACAAATAATTACAACAAATAATAGGGGGAGGATATGAATTAATAAATGACTCGAGGAAACGACGAGGCCATCTCGCCTATGGTTTTGGAGTTTGTGGTGCGGAGGTAAAGATGCACATAGATGTAGGTCCTTGTTTGTTGCAGCTTGTGATGAGTCTCGCAATGAAACTCCTCATTTGGCTCCGATGCGTTTCATGTAAAAAATAGAAGAAAATAAGGATTAGTATATACTCAAACCCCTTTAAATAATAAATGACATTGTCATAAGATTTAAGAATGCAGATAAATCATTCCATTCCGACAATGGACAAACAAACAACCTAAATACATCAAGCAGATTCAATACCCAAGACAAAACTATCAAAAACAGCATTTGGTTTTGTTAATGTTATTATCAAGTTTTGATAATTATCCTTTGGAAAAGAAATGCATTCTTACTCTTCAACCAATATTTCAAAATATGTGGGATCTGAACACACTTAAAAGGACTCCGAATTTATGTAATAACAAACATAGTCCATCTGGAGACATTCCATAATATGGATCGTGCATCAGATATACGGCCTATATATCAAATATACATGTATATTATGATGGACAATAGACTAGAAGCAGTTCATGGGATATTTCAGGACATAAACAACAACTAAACAGGTCAGTTCCTGGGAGTATCCAACTATGCAGGGGGCACTTAACAAAACAGTTATGAGGGCTAATCCATTTAGATACAATAGTTGTATTTCTATTCTTGAATAGATGCATGTATTAACAGTGGCCTATTCCCAAGTGACCAATTAATCCTCTACACCGATTGAGATGAACATGGACTTAAGTGGTCTGGATAATAACAGGAAGCACATATGACCTAAACCTTGTTCTGAGTTAATGATCAAGGAGCACTTTAAGGCAAAAGCAGGCACTGTTACGGAAGGTAGCACAGGTAGTCAATTTAAGCACGACATTTCCAGAAATGATGGACAGGTCTATATATTGACGACGTGAGTAAATGCATGGACATTTGTATGGTTCAAACAATAGCACTAAGCCAATCAAACTCATCATTAATCTACTCAAACTCTATACTATAATCAGAAAGGACCAGAACGAATATACTGAATAAAGCCTCATATATACATGAAGTCAAGGGTTGGTTTTGGACCAAATAAAAGAGAGAAGGAGAGAAACAATAAGATTGATGACCATTTGAGGGAATCATCTTAAGTGTGCAGGGCTATGAATATGAGAGACATGAGCCAGATTATCCAAGATAAGGGCATACGATCAGCGACATATAGTAAGAGATCATCCATACATATTTAAAGACAAGCAGTTTTTATTCCTTCGATATGCAAACATATAATGGTTCAGGGGACCCAGATTCAAGGTAGAAGATGAGACCTTTAGACAAGACAAGAGATCAGATACCAAGACCATATATTCCTAATTCACTTAGAACTAGCAGATGGGGAAAATCAGCAGAGACGGGTATACGTACATAATGGGCAGAAACAGACAACTATGGTAGACTATCCAGTCAATACTTAAAAAAAGTTTCTTATTACATTTTTTACTGCCAAGTATAAAGGATCATGCTCGCCAAGATTCAAAGCTGGAATCACATTGTCATTTATCTAACATCACATCTACTGATTACTACAGCGACGTCGAATGTTATCACCAATGATAGCACACCATCGAAACTACATTAATAGCGTAATCGTGGCGTCAATAGCGATTAACGTTAGTCACAGATCGACATTAAACCAAGAATCGACCAACACAAAGAAGAATTGGCGCATTAAACATTATTAACAGAAACATATCATTCAAACAGGTTATAATGTGTAAATCGCATAAGAAAACAAAAAATGGGTTTACCTTTCTCCGCAAATAACCGAGGCGGCGTATCAAGTCGTCGACTCGCTCGGTTTTGGTTTTCTTGGATGCGAATAAGAGACAACGCTTTGTTTGCTAATTTCTTCGAATTTGGAAAAAATGTTTTAAGATTCTTGTTCGCTCTTGTGCGCTCATCGCTTTACGCTCGTTTTTATTGTGATTCTCGATTTTCCAATGCCCTGCCCTGCCATTGCATGTATGGACTAGCTCCTTTTATAGCCTCCTCTTGGGTTCTAATGTTGGTAAGCATTTAAGGCTGAGATTTGTGGACAATTTGTGTATGGTTCGTGTGATTTGAACCGGTAAGGTAAGGGCAGGGTGTTGATACGGTCACTGATTCGAAGCAAGATTTGGGCGCTGGTTATGGTAAGAAACACGTTGGCTGGGTGCGTGGGTAAAGGAAAAGCCCGGATTCTCCGGCGAGAAATCCGGGCATGGCGGCGATTGGGTGCTTTAGGTTTTAGGTTTGCTGGTTATCGTTGTCGACAGGGAAGGTAAAGGGCTGAAGGCTGGGGTTCTGGACTGAGGGGAAATAAAGGGCTGGGGTCTGCTGGGCTTACGGGTTTGAAATTTGGTCTTTGGTAGGCGACAGTCGCGGATGTTCAAAGCAGTAGTGGGTGGTAGTATTAAATTAGTTAAGGTATTTAATTAGTTAAGTTATTTAATTAGTATTAGTTTTAGGTATTTAATTGTTAATTAGTAGTGAATTAAATTAATAAATTGTGCTTAAATTATTTAGGTGTTTTATTAATCTAATTGTTATAAATTTAAATTATTATAATACTAAATGCGGGTGTGCTATTTAATTAATGCTTAATGCGATGCCGTTATAAAATTGAGTTATTTAAATGCTACATGCAGACAGGACTTCTTAATTCTTTTTATGAATGCTATTATTAAAACGCGTATGTTAGATTATTATTTTACGTATTTATTGTTTATTTATGCATGTATTAATGTTTTATTGCTGCATTTTATTATTTAAGAATTATTGAAAATTAGTGTAATTTTATAGTTAAGGACTGAAAGGGAGGGTCAAAATTGGGTGTCAACAGCGGTCCTGTCTCATTTTCTGCCCCTTTTCCATTTCTAATGTCCCGGTCATCAACCGAACATATATTTAATCTCCTTCTAATTACATCCTTCAATCGACGGAACATTTGACTTAGTGTTACCCTTCAGGCGTTTACATATCGTCACTAATTACATTAGGATCTTCACGGAACTCCTAGACTGCGTCGGAAGACGAACCCAATATGTAAAGTTTAGCTACACAAAACATGTGAACTAAACCTCTATGCGGGAAGATAAAATCATTTCATTAAACGACACACTCAATCAAGCTTAGGATCTGTCAAGTGTCTATCCAAATGACTTGATCATTATAACTCATCTATATCAGTTGACAACATGGACATATCAAAGACATGTCAAATGCATTGGCCAATGACTTAGTCAACCTAATAACATATGAGTATCTGAGTGTTTACTCGAATATACATTCAAGGAATGAATCATAATCTTGGCGCACATAACACCTTTAATCTACTTCGTAGTGCACCCAAAACAAGTCGTATCTCAACCTATAAGGCATTTGAGCTTAGGACAGGATCAAAGTACATTACTCCCTAAACATTGTGATATTGACCTCAAGTCCAAGGACTTCTATCTCCCACATGCCGATGACATTATAGACATATAACAAATAGTGCATCAGCAGGGTATACCAATACTTCAACAAGTATCCATGTGTCCATCACGAGTTGTCATAACTCGTAACAAGTGAGACATACTACACCCCTTAAGGATATGATGCAGACCACATGTCGACGTATCGCATATCATCGATATCCCAATCTCGATGATCATTAGTCGAGGTAATTTAAGAGTTATGTTATAACATTAATTCTCACATCATTAATAAACACGTAAACTCTAGGGATGTTTTTATAGAATATTATAAACAATCAACTAATAATTCAACAAAATGCAAATGCCATAATATTAATCATCATTAATATAAATGTGAATATGTATAAAGTATATTGTGTCTTAATACAAATTATTTTTAAGACATACATATACTTTCAAAGGAAAGATTAAATCTTCTTTACAACTTTGAAAGGTTTCCTCTTTGACTTTTGTTTGATGGACTTGGTTTCTTCATGGAGAAACATATTATATATAGATACAAGACAACCCTCCTTTTATATTTACATTTACATAAGTAGAAGGAGAGAGGAACCTTTTGTTGACTTGAAATTAGAGGCAGCATAATAAATTAGATTCCATTCTAAGACTATATATAAAGCAATAATATCCATCTCGTGAGTCTTTTTAGATTTCATCTTTTAATAATTTTGCCTTCTACGTTATCTTTTTGTTCACGAGATTAAAAGACGTTCTTACATGTTAAGTTTTTCGTGTTTCTCACCCCCCAAAAAAATCACTTTTATGGTGCATTTGAAATTATATTTTGTGGTAACTTCTTTTTTAGAGGTTTTGGATTTACAAAAAAATGTTAAATGAAAATAAAAAAAGACAACAATAAAGAATCTACCTAATAACATACTCATTTTTCTATTCAAATTGTAATTGGTCATATATAAGAGGTCACTTTCTTGTTAGAATTGCTCTTGATTCTTTTTATCGGATGTTAAGGAAGTTAATACAACTAAAAGTATAAAGTATAAAGAATAAAGAAGTTAGGAAAGTAGTTAAAAAGGTAGTTAGTTAGTTAGAGTAGTTAAAGATAATTAGAAGAAGTTGTTAAAGAAGGAGCATCTACATTTATATACTAGTATATATACATGTATAATGTAATAGCTAAACACACTTGAATGAATGAAATACAATCAGAATTTTAAAGCTTCATCTTCTTCTTTCTCCTTTCTCATCAGTTTACTGCTTTTTTGTTCATCTGCAGGAGTATACTCAATGTATATCATTAGTTTGAACAATTATCTCAACATGGTATCAGATCCAAGATCAACATTGGCAATTCCGCAATTATTCTGATAATCACCAACTAATCTCTGGTGAAATTTTCTTCTCATACGATTCAATTTTCTGATTTTTTTGAAATCTGCATTTTTGTTCTTTCTGTTTCTTCTGATTCTTTTCTTCTGTTTGTATAAGTACAACACCTTCTTCGTCTGTCTTGATATTGTGAGAAAGAATATCTGGTCAAGTTGAAAATAGTCTGCAAGCCTGCATAAGAGTTTTACTTGTTATACTTGACACAGAATTATACTTGACACAAAATCTTTTGTCTTCTTGGTATAAGCCTTTCTTGTACAATCTTTAATTTTTTTAAGCACTGAATATGGCTCATACAATGAATAATGAAGTTCCCACTGGTGAGGACAATGACAACATACCTCTACCACTAAGAGAGAATGTAAGAGTTTCTACCATCACCGCAGTTTTTTTTATCATAACACCCTTTATTGATGTGAGTGGAGTATCTTTAATTTCATTCCAATTTCTTGGTTTTGAAAACTACAATCTCTGGATCTATGAAGATTGCTCTACTTGGTAGGAATAAGATTGGTTTTATAAATGAAAAGTGTAAAAAGGAAAACTATGAAGAAGGAATGTGGGATCAATGGGATAGAGTGAATGCAGTAGTGCAAGCATGGCTGATGAACTCTATGTCCAGTGGCCTTCTTAGTGGAGTGTTGTATGCTGATATTGCTCATGAAGTCTGGGAGGATCTAAGGGAAAGGTTTGATAAGGTAGACAGTTCTAGAACATATGATTTACATAGAGAAATAGCTACATTAACACAAGGCAACTCTAGTGTCTCTGAATACTTTTCTAGATTAAAAACACTATGGGTAGAGTTTTAGTCATTGGTTCCTCCTCTCAGTTGTTGATGTCCCAAGTCCAAAGACTTTGTAGAATACCTACAGAGACAGAAGTTATACCAGTTCCTAATGGGACTAAATGAAAACTATATGCAGGCAAGAAGTCAAATCTTGTTAATGTCACCATTGCCTAGTGTGAATAAAGTCTATTCTATGATAACTAGTGATGAGAACCAGAAGTCAATCACTGCAAAGTCAGCTGGCTTATTAGGAGTTGGTCCAAGTAGACTCGATAACTATGATCCTACTGCCATGTACTTCAAAGCAGGTCCTAATTCTTAGAAGTATAAAAAAAACTTCAATCTGTTCTGTGAGGTGTGTAAGATGAAAGGACATACAAAAGAATCGTGTTACAAAGTGGTAGGCTACCCTCCAAATTTCAAATCCAAAAGGAAGGAGTATGCTGCTTATAATGTCTATGCTACAGAGGAATACAATGGCACTGAGAAGAAGTGCAGGACAAATGAGGCATTTGGTTTGGGTACTGATCACCATTGACAACAACATGGAACATCTGCTGAGTCTTGCAACTGGCAAGGGTATGGTGCACTTATGTTTTCCAAGAACCAGTATGAGCAGATTGTGCAGCTACTTAACCACAACATAACCAAAGACATCAGCAGAACCAACTACTGCTCAATCTTCAGCAAATGCAACAGGTATAAATGTTCACAAAGCCTTACTTGTTTCTAACATTGTTAAAAAGTGGATTATAGATACAGGAGCTACAAACCACATGGTGTCTGATATAGACATGTTAACAAAAGCTACAATATTATGCAGCTCTCAGTCTAAAAATGTCCACCTACCCAATGGAGAAATGGTAAAAGTTACTCACATAGGGTCAACCAAAATATCTTATACAAGTACTTTGGATAATGTGTTTTTTTGCCTCACTTTAAATATAATTTGATGTCTGTGTCACAACTAACAAAGGAGTTGCAGTGTGCAGCTATCTTCTACCCTGACTTTTGCTTATTTCAGTACCTTTTCAATGTGAGTGTGAAGGAGATTGGTAGGGTGCAATATGGACTATATACACTAATAAACCAGACTTCATCCAGACATCCAAATGAACAAGTCAATCTAGGATTAACTGCCAACAGTCGTGAAAAACCTTCAGCATTTTCAAAAGAAGAAATAGAGCTATGGCATAAGAGACTTGGTCACACTTCTAGTGCTGTTCTAAGCAAAATAATTAAAGCTAATACTAAGACTATATCCAGAACTGTAAAGAACTGTAGTGTTTGTCCATGTGCCAAACAATGTAGAATTCCATTCCCTGTTAGTATTAATAAAAATCTCTTTAGCTTTTATCTTGTTCATACGGATGTTTGGGGGCCTTACAAAGTACCAACACACAATGGCAGTAAATACTTCTTAACTATTGTGGATGACTTTACAAGAATGACTTGGATATACTTACTTAAGTTCAAATCAGATGTGTGTGTAGCACTTCAGCAATTTATAGCATATGTACAAACTCAGTTTAATAAAACTATTAAGGTTATTAGAACAGATAATTGTACTGAGTTTGTAAATGTTGTCTGTAACAACATCTTCTTAAAATTATTCATTATACATCAAAGGTCATGTGCTTACTCACCTTAACAAAATGGAGTGGCTGAAAGAAAACATAGACACATCTTAGAAGTAACAAGAGCACTAAGATTCCAAGCCAACATTCCATCAATGTTTTGGGGGTTGTGCATTAAGGCTGATGTATACTTAGTAAACAGAGTTCCTTCATCTATCACAGGAAGCTCATGCTATGAGAAACTATACATGAAAAAACCTTCTATTTATCATCTAAGAGTGTTAGACTGTCTTTGTTATGCTAATGACTTAACAATTTCAGATAAACTACAATCTAAGGTAAAGACTTGTGTTTTAATGGGATATTCTGAGATACATAAAGGTTACATAATATATAACTTGCAAAATAACATATTTTTTGTTAGTAGAGATGTAATTTTCAGGGAAGAAGAATTTCCTTTCAAGACAACAACATCAGAAAAGGGATTTTTTTTACAAAACACAGTGGATGGGAGAGCTGAAATGTATTCAACTACAAAGGAAAACATGTCCATACAGGTTGGCAGACAAGAAGACTCAGATCAAAGGATACATGATTCAGGAGGTAACTCAGGATTAGAAACAGTTCATACATCACAGATACAACAACCAATTACATCAGAAACAGCCCAAAATAATATAACACACACACAACAACCTTTATCATCTATAAATGTACCTCAAATACAAACAAATGATAAAACTATAATATCTACCAGAAAATCTGACAGAGCAAAACAGCCACCAACATGGCTTAAAGACTTTATCATCAACAAAACAAACATCACATCTTATCTTATTGCCAACTACACATCCTATGAACCAACCTCTACAAATTATAGAGCATATCTTACAGCCATATCAGAAGTAATAGAACCTAAGAACTTTGTTGAGGCATCCAAGAATCCTAGGTGGGTGGAAGCTATGCAAGCAGAACTAAAAGCTTTGCAGGACAAAAACACATGGAAACTAGTAGAACTATCAAAAGGAAAGAATACAGTAGGCTGCAAATGGGTGTACAAGATCAAATATAAATAAACTGGGATATTGAAAGGCTCAAAGCTAGATTGGTTGCAAAAGGTTATAGTCAACAAGAAGGGATACATTACCAAGAAACCTTCTCTCCAGTGGTCAAAATGATTATTGTGAGGACCATATTGTCTTTAGCAGCATACAAACACTGACACATCATCAAATAGATGTTTACAATGCCTTCTTACAAGGAGATTTGTGTGATGAAATATACATGGAACTACCACAAGGATTCATTAGTCAGGGGGAAAGCAAGTATGTAGACTGATCAAATCCTTATATGGACTCAAACTAGCACCAAGACAGTGAAATTTTAAACTCACAGAGGCTCTAATTCGAATAGAGTTTAAACAGTCACAGTATGATCATTCATTATTCACAAGAAAAACAAAAAAAGGGCTAATTCTGATACTGATTTATGTAGATAATATGCTGATTACAGAAGAACATAAAGAGACAAAACATGCTTTACGACAAGCCTTTAAAATGAAGGATCTAGGGGAATTGAAGTATTTTATGGGCATAGAATTTGCAAGGTCAGACAAAGAGATACTAATGCATCAAAAAAAATATGCTCTAGAACTACTTGCTACTGGGAGCAGCTAAACCTTGTAATACCCCTATTGACTGCAGCATGAAACTTACCACAAAGGAATATGATGATCACTTTCAAAGACAGCAGGACTCAGACAAAGAAAGATCTAAACCAGAAGATGAACTGTTGGAGAACATTGGTACCTATCAAAGACTAATAGGAAAGTTGCTTTACTTAACTAGTACAAGATCAGATATAACATACAGTGTACAAACACTTAGCCAATTCCTACAACAACCAAAGAAGTCACACATGCAGGCTGCACTCATAATAATAAGGTATGTCAAAATGCAACCTGGACAAGGGATTCTTCTATCCAGTAAACCTCAAGAAATTATAATATCATATTGTGATGCTGACTGGACTGCCTGTTCTAACACCAGAAAGTCAGTCACTGGTTATTTGGTTAAGTTAGGAGAATCAATGATGAAATCCAAGAAACAGTCTACAATATCAAGGAGCTCAGCTGAATCAGAATAAAAAAGCTTAGCAAGTATTGTGGCAGAATTAACCTGGATACTTGGACTGCTATGTGAGATTGGGATCAGCATCAGTACACTAGTAACTGTTTACACATACATCAAATCTGAAATTCAGATTGCTACAAATCCTGTTTTTCATGAAAGAACCAAACACATAGAAATTGATCTACATTTTATAAGAGAGAATATTCAAAACGGTATAATAAAACCAGAATATATCAATACCTCTAATCAACTTGCAGATACACCTAAAGGTCTAAGTAAAAATCAACACTACTACCTATGCTTCAAGCTTGGATTGCTTAATATATTCCCAGCACCCAGTTTGAGGGGGGATGTTGAAGGAAGTTAATACAACTAGAAATATAAAGAATAAAGAAGTTAGGAAAGTAGTTAAAAAGATAGTTAGTTAGTTAAGAGTAGTTAAAGGTAGTTAGAAGAAGTTGTAAAAGAAGGAGCCTCTACATTTGTATACTAGTATATATACATGTATAATGTAATAGCTAAACACACTTGAATGAATGAAATACAATCAGAACTTTAAAGCTTCTTCTTCTTCTTTCTCCTTTCTCATCAGTTTACTGCTTTCTTGTTCATCTGCAGGAGTTACTCAATGTATACTCAGTGTATATCATTAGTTTGAACAATTATATCAACGCCGGAAAAGGGTAAAAAAATATGTCCTTAAAGTATGTGAAATTTATAATATTTGTCATCCGTTAATAGTTTGGTTCGACTCTCCTGTCGTTATTCTATTGGGTCAAAATGTCCTTATTTCACACAAAATTTAACCGAGAATATATTTGAGACTACACGCACACATCAAAAACATATTTGGTTCAATTTTAATTCATAACTTTTATTTTTGCAACAACTTGTGAAGTTGCCTTAACGAAGCAGCTTTGATTGAATTGTTGTTATTATCATTTTCCCAACTGTTAGCCGGTTAGGCAGTAAATAAGAATCTATCTGCAAGTTGAATAACTCACCTAAAAGCCTCTGTCCAAGTATTTTTATTGACGAAGGAACCTGCAGCCGCTACTCTTTGAGTGTGTACAGGGTAAACCTCGGACTGACGCAATAGCCTGCAAACCACGTCAGCCAATTAACCACACTTGACAAGTCATGTGTGACAGGCTCAACCAAGAAGGTTTATGCAGGAGATCGAACTCGTGACCTTGCAGTCCCGCGCTCTACTGCTACACCAACTTGGCTAAAAGCCTCTACCCAAGTATGACCGTTATAGAGATGACATTAAATAGAAAGAGCAGTGAAATAATTACTGGTTAATGCCGAGATATATTATGCTATAATTATATCCGTTAGTGTAACAAATCTACGCACCATCTACCAGTGCACACAATTTAATCTCTATATAAGAACAATGACTGATGATCCCTTGTTTTGTCAACTTCACCATATTCTCTAACCAGAGGTTAAGAGGTGTTGAAGAAGACAACCCTCTTTGTTTGGTTGTGAGTTGTTAAACATTTCCATTAGGTTGGTGGATGTAGGGCCATTTGTTGATCAATTTAGCTGGATTGACTTTCACTACCAAAAATTAAATAGTAGGAGTATAAATTATAGTAAGTTGCCAAAGTAATAATCTTTGGAAAATTCAGGGTCATTTGCAGTTTTCCCTAATTTTGTACTGGTCTTTAGTTTTACCCCTCAAATGAAACTTATGCCTTATGGGATATAAGCTTTTTACGAAATTCAAAAGCTACCGGGGGAACTAGAGGAGATATCCACTGGCCGTGCAACCCCAATAACAACTTATTTTGGGCTTTTCACCCACGGAAGTTGAGTCTAAAAGCCTATATCACCAAAGCTGAAAAACATTTTTAGTGAAGACACTTTTTTGGGTCTAATTCGTTTGGTAGATCATAAAAAAATTTCCTTAATTTGATCATAGCAAACAGATTATTGTAGCTCTTTAATTTGGGCTTACTCAAGAAGGGAGAAAATCATAAATAAGTACTACTACTACTACTCTGATAGTTGGTGCCAGTACTCTATGACTCTATCGTATAAATTAAACAGGTTCATTAACAGCAAAAAAGCTGGTTCATTAATTGCAAAAAAGCTAACTATCCATAGCTAGGCGTGTACCTTTTTAGACCGGACCGGTATATTCAGGTCCGATCCCGATCGTTCGTTATATAGGATTCCGATTTTCTGATCCGGTCCGGGTAAAATCCGGAATGGACCGGTTCCATATTATTATATATATATATTTTTTAAAAATTCTAGGTAATGTTAATTTTTATAACTCTTCTAATTAGATGTAGAAGAAAATTTGAAAGATTTGGAGGAAATTGAGAAAGGTAATGTTATTTTAATAACTCTTCTAATTATTTTTTTAAATTTATAATTTCTAATGTTTGACATTATTTATCTATTTTTTTCTTTATGACTAGATGTGCAATATGATGATATGAATTATGAGGTCATTTTTGTGGACTCGTTGGTGTGATTTAATGGCAAGTGGAGCATGAAGATTGTCAAGTTTTATTTAAGAATGTCGGGTCAACTTGATTATAAAATAATATAGAGTTTTGGTGCAATTCACACCCACGTGCTGTATGACGTTGGATTTGAAATTGTGTACCTATTCAAATAAAATATATTGAAGGATAAGGAAAAAACAAACATATTTAATGAGATTGATAAACAAACACATTGTTAATAATTTACAAATAAAAATAAATTAAAAATTGCATTTTAAAAACAACATGTCCAACCGGTCCAAAACCCGGACGATGCGGGCCGGAATAATCAGTCAGGTCCTCGGTCGAGAAAAAGCGAAGATTACGATTTGATGCAGTCCGATTTTGGACCGGTGTACACCCTATCCATAACACTTCAATTTGTATTTATGCAATACTTTTCGTTTATAAGATTCAATTTCATTAATATTCGGAAATCAATTGTATTAAATCAATATTTTAAAATTAAAATATAGATATTCAAAAACTATACGAGAAGTATTATAAATTATAATTTTTCTCATGTAATATGATAAAAATATATTTTTAAAATATTAATCAAAGTTTACATAGTTGAATTTCACATAAATTGGGACAGGATGAGTATAACATACTCCCTCCGTTCGAGAATAAGTGGTTGTTTGAGTCTTTCATTTTTTTTCCAAAATAAGTGGTTCTTTAGAATTTCAAGAATACTTTGGGCATCTTATTCCAAAATTGACATCGGTTAAATAATCAACATTCATTAACTACATTTTTTTTCCAGGCATTGATTAGAGGTAAATTAATAAAAGTACTCATAATTTTCTAGAAGTGACACTTTCTTAAGGAGTGTGCACAAACTAAAAGAATCATTTATTATAGAACTAAGGGAGTATAAAAAAGTTACTTGGCCAACTAGAACCCACGTTGCTAAAAAAGTGAATTGTGATAACAATGACCATTAAAAACAATACTACTTGTAGAAAAATTGATTTCTTGATTTATTTCATTTTCATATGTAAAATATATATATAAATATACAATGCTAATATTATGGAAGATCTATCTAATCATCCTAAATGAATTGATACTAATTTATAATCATATCCTAATTGACGTGATTAGATTATGATATGAGAAAATTATGAATGACCTCATAATTATCCTAACAGTCTCCCGCAGTCTTAGCGGAAGGTTCTTGGATGCTGAGACTGTCCCTGAAATCATTAAATAGTACGCGCGGAAGACCTTTGGTGAAAATATCAGTAATCTAATAACGGGACGGTACATGGAGAATTCGGACTTGGCCACGTGAAACATTTTCTCGGATAAATAATATATCCATTTTTATGTGTTTTGTGCGTTGATGCTGGACAAGATTATCGAATAAGTATATCGCACTCACATTATCACAGTAAACCACAATTATCTTTTCAATCGGACAATGTAGCTATAGAAGAAGATTTCGGAGCCAACATGATTCAACAACCACATTGGCTACCCCTCGATATTCTGCCTCAGCACTCGATCGAGACAACGTTGGTTGTCGTTTTGACGACCATGAAATGAGATTGTCCCTCAAAAACATGCAATAACCAGAGGTGGAACGCCGTGTGTCTGGGAAGCCATCCCAATCCGCATCTGTATAGGAGGAGAAACTCGAAACGTAGGACTTATACATGCAAACCAAAATGAAGAGTACCCTTAACATACCACATAATTCTCTTGAAGGAACACATATGCTCTTCCTTCGGATCATGCATGTGTAAACAAACTTGTTGGACCGAAGGAAATATTGGGTCTCGTGCCCTGCTAGGGGTCGGTAATGTGTTGTAGAGTTAATCAATTTTGCCTTTGTATCGACCGACGTATGTGATGGTTTGAAGGAGGATATTCCGACATTTTCAATTATTTCTTTGGCATGTTTCTTCTGATTGAGGAATAAACCACCTGCATATTGAGTCACATCAATGCATAGAAAATAATTTAAAGGACTCAAGTCCTTCATTGCAAATTCTGTTGCAAGAAAAGACATAATAGACTGGTGAATTGGTGTAGATGATGATGTGAGAATAATGTCATCTACATATGGAAGGATATATGTCATGTCATTTTCCTTCCTATAAATGAACAATGACTGATCGGACTTGCTGTGTGAGAAATTCAGTTTGGATACAAACCCTGCAAACCTGTTATACCATGCCCAAAGAGCATGTTTCAAACCATATAAAGATGTTTTCAACAGGAAAACATAATCCGGATGAGTAGAATCTCGGAAACCCAAAGGTTGGTGCATGTACACCGTCTCCTGTAAGTGGCCATGTAAGAATGCATTTTTTATATCCAATTGATGAATGGACAAAGATTTTGAAAGTGCCAGACTAAGAACAATCATGATAGTTTTTAGCTTAACCAATGGTATGAATGTTTCACCACAATCCATGCCAAACTGTTGAGACCTGCCATCACCAACAAAACGAGTTTTGTATCTCGCAAAAGAGATATTAGAATTCTTTTTATGATAGAAACCCACATAAACCTGATTATGTTTACATTAAATGGACGGGGCACCAATTCCCACGTCTTATTTTTAATAAGAGCAGCAATTTCGTCTAACATGACATCTTTCCAATTCGGGTCTGATAGGGTTGAATTTTTGGGAAGAGGTGATGGTTGGACTGAAGATGTCAAGTTAAAATAACGTTTGGGTCAAAAAATCCCGTGCATGGCATAGGTTTCAATGGTCTGTGGGTGGGCTTAAACTGAAGACTGGGGATCATGACTCTAGGATATGATAGTTGGTCGAGGAGTAGTCGGGTTTTGTGCCAAGACCGTCAGCTGGATATGTTGACTTACAGTCGGCTTACTGGGCCTAGGGGAGACATGAGTGTGGGCCTGTAATAGTGGGTCTGGAATCCGGGTCGGGGATACGGTCTGGCCACGAGAAGTGGGCTGGGCCCAGACTAACGGTAAAGAGGTAGTGACCTCCACACTGTGGATTGGCTCAGTCCCATTCTGTGGTTGGGCCAATAAGGTGGGAGGATCATTTTGGGCCGATCCCATATGATTTTGAGTATGAAAATGATGTTGTAAAATTAGATGCATTCTGGTGTTCAAAAAATCATATGAAGGCGAGGATGCCACATGAGAATTAGCAAACAGAAATGTAGACTCATAAAAAATTACGTGACTAGAGTTAATAATTTTCCCATTCGACATATCAAAACATTTATATCTCCTATGATTTTGTGGTTATTCCAAAAATACACAAGGAGTTGACCGGTCCTGAAGTTTGTGAATGGTTGTGGACGGAAACAAGAGATAACACAAAAACTCAAACACCCTCAAATGTGTAAAAAAATGGAGACGATGCTATAACATTTGTTTAGGAGATATGTTGGAGAGTAGTTTGCTAGGGAGAATGTTTAAAAGATATGTGGTCATTTGAAATGCATGATGCCAAAAACTCTGTAGGGTGGACGAATGCACAAGAAGAGACCAAATGATATTGTTAATTGTTCGAATTTTTCTTTCGATTTATCCATTTTGAGGTGATGTATGTGGACATGAAATACGTAAAAACATCACATTTTGTTGTCAAAAAATATTAAATTGGGTATTTATGAATTCCATCTCATTGTCACATTAAAAACATTTAATGGATTTGCCAAATTGGGTTTTGATAAACACACTAAATTATTTTAAAATGGTGAAGACTTGCGATTTCTGCCATAAGAAAAATGTCTACAGAAAATTTAAATAATCATCTAGAAGAAGCATATAATATTTATGACCTGCAGAACTCAAAACCGGTGATGTCCATAAATCACAATGCATAAGATCAAAAGACATAAGCGTATTTGAAGCATATAATAAAAAATGAAGTTTAACATGCTTCCCAAACACACAAGTCTGGCAAACAGAAGAGTCCAAATGTTTGTTACAAGCAACAAAATTATTCTTCCTAAGAGTGTTGAACACCGGTGCTCCCGGGTGTCCCAGCCGATTATGTCATACGGTAGGGAAAATAACTGCAAAGGTCGTTGGTTTGGTTACTTGGTTGTTGGAAATATTAGTGATGAGATACAAGTCCCCCGTGCTATTACATCTCATAAGTGGCATCTCCGTCTGAAAATCCTTCACAGAAAACCCAAAATAATCAAAATTCACAGAAACATTATTGTCAATAGTAAAACGTCGTACTCCCACCGGAAAGAACTCGGATCTGCTCTTTCTGTTGAAAAAATCTCATGGATGATTTGGGGATGAAACACTGTGTTGTGGATCACCAGCCTACATATATCAAGTTTTTAATCAGATTTGGTGCATGTAAGACGTTTTTCAAATATAATGGTGGGTGAGGTGTGGGAAGTTTTACTTGACCAATACCATGAATTGAAATTTCCTTCCCACTGCTGACAACAATATTTTTATTAATGTTCATGTTAAAATAAGACGAGATATTACCTTGAGATGCCGTCATGTGAAACGTAGCCCCTGTGTCCATGTACTACGACTCATCTAGAACATCAAATTCATGTTGTTCATGGCTTGTTCGATATCGATGGGAACATAGCCTACAGAAGATGGTGCTTGTGCTGCAAAAGAGTATTGTAGACGAGAACCTAGAATTTCGGATTGTCGATTTAAAGATGAGGTCTGGCCCACGACGTGGTGGCGTATGGGCCTGAGGATATCCTGTGGGGCCCAGACCACCGCAGTCTGCCCAGTTTTTCGGTGGGCCGTATCATCGCCAGTTGGCGCGCTCGCCTGCTAGTCGGTGTTGCCGCCTCCCCTTCACCGTCCCTTTCCACTATTATATTTTCTTTTATTGTTATGGTTTGACCCCCTCATTTTAACCATTATTGTATCGGTTTCCAGTTCCACCCGAACCCAAATTTTGTGGCTGAAAATATGCGGAAAGTGAGTTGGTGGAGACGATGGCAGTTCCGACGGTGGCTGCCTTATTTGCTTTGCGTATTTCCTCGAGAATTAACCTCGAACGAACCTCGTAAAATGGAGGCAATGTATTACTCTGCTGAATAAATGTAGCGACTACATCAGTTCATTCAATCTGCAATTTATTGAAGAACCTACCTTTGATTTATTATCGGGAAACCAACGTTGGATAGTTGATCTGCGAGCACCTTCAATTCTTGACAATAAGCGGACACATTTGAGAAGTCATCCAATTTAATGTTGGTAAATTGGTGTTCAAGATATACATCCCTAGAAAGTTTGTTATCTTGAAAAATATTTTGTAAACGTTCAACGCCTGTTAAGCCATAGAGTTTGACTCTAATATGGTATGTAATAGATCGTTAGAGATAGTGTCATAAATCCATTACAGAATTATAGCATCTAAATAAGACCAAAACTTTTTGTCCACCTTAGTGGTGTTCGATGATGACTCGGAATGTATGATATGGTCTATTACCTCATATGCGTAGCAATGAATTTTGAACAAATTCGTCCAAGAGATGTATTGCCCTTTTTCAAAGTGTTATGAAAATAAAGTTCTTGACCTTTTTTACGACAAAAGTTGGATGATTTTTTTTTTCCGGCCATAGTTTCCACGAAAATTCAAAACAAACGGAAGGAGAGAAAATTGTTTTGTGTTTGGTGGAAGTGTAGTAGATAACCCTAAGTGTCGTCTAGGGCTTTTAGAGAGGAAGAAAGTTGGTAGCCGAGGGGGTGGTGGTGGTGGTTTAGGGTTTTGTGAGACTACTTCAGCCGAGAGAGAAGAGAAAAAAAATGAAAGAAAAAAAAAATCGGCTAAGAGGAGGCCAAATAGAAGATAGGGTTAGGAAAAAAATATTTGTGGCTCTTGATACCATGTAGAAAAATTGATTCCTTGATTTATTTCATTCCAATATGTAAAATATATATACAAATATATAATGCTAATATTATGGAAGACCTATCTAATCATCCTAAATGAAATGATACTAATTTACAATCATATCCTAATCATGTGATTAGGATTGATGTGATTTGATTATGATATGAGATAATTATGGACGACCCCATAATTATCCTAACACTACTAATACTGATCACTACTGTATTAATTGAAGTCACAACATTGAGAATGTACTAGCTAGATCTGTTTGGCCAAAACTTCAACACTATAAGACGGACAAATATTCTTCCTCCTCATCAGCCAATTGTTGATGCATAAATGCAATCTGCATGAAATTCATGTCCACATTGAAGTGTGGCTATCACATCTTCATTCTGATATTCAAACAAGCATATTACACATGCCCCTTGTTCCTCCTCATCATCAGTAGCATAATAGATTCTTGTTTTCATACACTCAGACAAGTCAAGATCCACGAACTCGTTAATACTATTATTTTCTAATTCCCCCTGTACATATATTTCTCCTTCATCATCAGTTTCATCACTATACATATCATCGTCAAGAATCGATTGTGGCACTTGGATTGTGTAACGAACGTAGTTATTGTTCACACTCATTCGAGCCGTAGCCCGTGCGTCCGCACATCATTTATAAATTTTCCACTTGTTTGATGTTGAATATTGTTATGAGTAGAGGAACAGGGACATTGTTGAGACATGTTTCTTGAAGGAAAAAATTAATCTCTGAGTATAGGTTAATTTTAAGGATATACTGTTTGAAAAATATAAATAACATCTCCTTACCTTATTTCTCAAATGTTCTTTAATTTTGCAAAACTCTGGGGGAATTCAATGGCAAAAGTTTCAGAAGTATCAAAATGTTTCAGGTTGGACAAAAGTGATAATAGTGTTTAGCTATATCTGCAGGAAAATACGTCCAAGCTTCACATATATCAGAAGCTTAAAGCTATATAAATTGAGCTAGTATATTATAGTTTTGTACTGCAAAGATTTAGTCTTCTCCTAATTCTGTTACCGAGATTTAACAGTTTGATATACACCTCCT
Source organism: Przewalskia tangutica (assembly GCA_029844215.1). Classification (NCBI taxonomy): domain Eukaryota; kingdom Viridiplantae; phylum Streptophyta; class Magnoliopsida; order Solanales; family Solanaceae; genus Przewalskia; species Przewalskia tangutica. Next base: position 118,639,317 of record CM056726.1, on the reverse strand, counting down.
CCTTAATTCATAGATAAGTTTACACATATATATTTGCTCACATGACTTGGCTGGATTTTGCAGCTACATAGAGAAACAGCACATTAGAAGGCTATAGGCCTAAAAATACAGGCATAGGAGTATAAAGTTAAGTGAAAACACATGTATATTCTCTTGACTCATTGATTATTTTGACAATTTGGAGCACTGAAAATCATCACATATCCGTATTGACTATTAGAGTAGTGTAAATTATAACAAGTTTATATATTCAGTTTGATTACAATTTATACTCCCCTCATCAAGAACCTACAAGGATATTGTGGTTTTGGTAAACCTTAGAAATGTGTCTTCTAAATACAAGTTATAGTATCATATAATACACCAGGTCCTGATCAAGAATTTTAAGGAGTTTGTCTAGTTGCATATTTGATTTCCATCTGCAATGCAGCTAGTATCCACGATATAATCCCTCATAAGTTTTTTATTAGAATCATCCACCATCTGCAAAATCCCAACATAGTAGCTAAAAGTAAGAATGAAAAAAGAAGTGGCAGAGAGGTTTTATTGATAAGGAGAACTAATAATCTTCTGGTTTAACTTCTATACATGCATTGAAGTTGTTGTTGATGTTGGATAGGATGTTGTGACAACATCTGCGAAAGCACAGGACAACATCTTCAGGATGTTGCCTGCGATGTTGAGACAATATGTTTGCCAACATCTCTGTAACTGTTTTGCCTATTCTTCCGGCCTAAGCAGTTGAAGTTACTGCGAGTAAAAATGACCTAGGCAAGCTTGCTATATTGTTGTGTTTAAAACGTGGTGAAAGACGAAGTCAAAGCGTGAAGAGAAAGCAGCGAATGACCAAGTCCAGATCGTTGAGGATTTTCAGGAGGAAGACTCGGTCCAAGATGCTGCCATCTTTTGCTCAACCTCCGCAACCATCAGTGAGGATTTCAAGGGAAGCTCAACACTATAAATAGAGGGAAGCTTCACAAGTATCAATATCTAGATTTAGAGAAGAAGAACTTCCAAGAGAGCTCTCGGATTTTACCTTAGAAAACTGGATCAATATTTTAGCCTAAAGTTGTTTTAACAACATCTTGTCCCACATTGCAATCGCTATCTATATTCTAGATTAAGCTTATTGTTCAAGTGATTGTAATGAAGATGTTGTCTTTTATCTTTTAGATTTTGTAACTTTAGGCGAAGTCATCTGTGACTTCATTTTGTTTGTAATTTTTTTTCGTTTGTAACGCTCAATTTGTAAAAAGAAATTCTTTGTAATTGTATATAATTTATACAATTCTTTTGGTCATCGACCATCAAGGGATATATTTATATATACCCTTGAAAATATAAACTTTGTGTCTCTTTACTTTTTTCCGCTGCACATACTCTACAAGTTTTATTCTGTTTTATTACAATGTTGCCTCAGATGTTGACCCAACATTGAAGGCAACATCCAGAGACTGTTTTTGTTGTTCTTAGTTTTTGTTTGCGATTTTAATCTTACGTTTTACGAATTCGTAGCCCACGGAACCCAACAAGTGGTATCAGAGCCTTCACTTGATACAATAAGTGTTTGATTCTGAATATTACGGCTATGGACTCAGCGTCACAGAACGTTGGTATACTTCCAATACTTGACGGATCTAACTACGCCTATTGGAAAATTCGACTACGTTCGCACATCAAATCCATTGATGTTCGAGCCTGAAGGTCAATATCCGAAGGTTATGTTATCCTCAAGTACCCAACAGACGAGGATGGTGATATTCTCACTATACACGAGTCTGAATGGACCCAGAAAGAAATGAACTCGGCAAGCTTTAATGAAAAGGCCCTAAACGCAATATTTGGATGGGTAGATCTCTATATGTTCAAGCTTATCCAGAATTGCACAACGGCCAAGGATGCTTGGGAAAACTTACAAACCCATTGTGAGGAAACCTCAAGTGTTCGACGTACAAAGCTTCGCATGATCTTGAGTCAATACGAACGCTTAAGGATGGAGGAGTTTGACGACATAAAGTCATATTTTGAAAAGTTGATTGACATTGCTAGTCAGTGTTAAGTGTTTGGGTCTCCATTAGCCAACACACAACTTGTGGATAAAGTTCCCAAATCTCTTCCTGAAAGATTTAATACTAAGATTTGTGCTATTGAAGAGGCTCATAATCTTGCTACTATGGATCTTCACGCTTTAATGAGCATCTTTCAAACATATGAGATAAACATGAAGAGCCAAAGAGATCTATATAAAGACAAGACTTTGGCACTCCAAGGACAAACCTCCAAATCTGAAATGGAAAACGAGGAAGAAAACCTGGAGGAACTGGGCAGAGAAACCGCAACCCACTGAGGAAATCCAACTCCGACGGAACCAATTACAATCCCAAACAACTCGAGGGAGTGCAGTGTCATGCATGCTCGGGTTGGAGACACTACACTAATGAGTGTGCAAACACCCTTAGGAAAATTGGTAAGGTCATGTGGGTAACCCTCAGTGATGATGAGGATGAAGAGGAAGTAGAAGATCAAGAAGAAGAATAACCACATGCAATGCTTGCAGCCATGTTGAACACTCACTGTCCGACGATGAAGATGTTGTTGACAATATTGACCCAACATCTGAAACAACATCTGAAATGTCTGCATCATCGGAGAGGTATGTATACTTTGATTATTCTGATGAAAATTGTTTTAGTGGTTTCTTCAACTGAGGCTGCTGATTTGGATCTAGTTGACTCGAAAGACGAAACAATAAGGAATTAAAAAATCTTTGTAAAGCCTTAATCACTACATCTGAGCAACTTGACTCAAAAACAAAATCATTGGCTCTTGAGAATTACAATTTGAAAGGCACAATCAACCGATTAGAGGTGACACTTACCAAGAAGGATCTTGAGCTTGGTAAGATTCGTGCACAATTGTACACAGTTAAGACCACGTTTCAAAGGCTAAACATGGGAACCTCCAAACTGGATGAAATTTTGAACTTCAGCAATCCCACAAGGACTGGGCTTGGTTATCATTCTCCCAGAAAAACCGATATTTCCAGGATCCATAGTCCAACTGAGAGGATAAAATTTGTCAAAGAAAATGCGTGTAACCCTCAGAGAACTATGATTGGATCGAAGTTTGTATGTAGCTTCTTTAAAAAGTCAGGACATCTTATGGCCTACTGCTACAAGCTTCAAAACTCTGCACTCAATCTATTACCTAAAGTGTTGCCACCAATATTGCGCAACATCACTGACAACATTCAAAGCAACAAGCCTGAAAGCAGAAGGAAGAAAAGGTTTTAAAAGGAGTGGGTACCCAAACTTAATCTAAAATGTAATGTGTGCATAACTGTCTTGCGTACTAACATTACAGGTTCTTGGTACTTCGATAGTGGCTTCTCACGTCATATGACAGGTACTAAAAGTCTCTTGAAAGAGTATGGAGCATTCAATGGAGGGTACGTGACCTTTGGAGGAGGAAGTAAGAGTAAGATTATTGGTAGATGAACTCTTAATGTTCCGAATGTACCAGCCTTGAAGAATGTGCTTCATGTAGAAGGTTTAGTTGCTAATCTCCTTAGCATAAGCCAACTATGTGATGACGATCTAGAGGTAAAATTCAACAAACTGGGATGCAAAGTTACAGATTCTGCAAACAAGTGTGTCATGTTAGGAACCCGAACCGGAGATAACTGCTATCTAGTAGGTAGAGAAGAAGTTTGCAACTCCGCAAAGGTAGGTGACTTGACAGTTGACACTTTGGCATCAGAAGTTGGGACATGTCAACTATGACACCTTGGAGAAACTGATCTCGTTTGAAGCTATTAAAGACATTCCCAGACTGGATACAAAAGATAAAACACTGTGTGGAGATTATTTGAAGGGAAAGCAGACCCGAGTCTCTCACAATGTTGTCCAACATGCATGACATTAGTGCGCCTCATTGTTTCCAATTATTGCATATGGGTCTTATGGGTCCAATTGAGGTAGATAGTCTAGGAGGAATGAGATACGCTTATGTGATTGTTGATGATTTTTCCAGATTTACTTGGATATATTTTTTAAAGAAAAAATCACAAACCTTTGAGATGTTTAAAACACTTTACTCTAGAATAAGGAACCTGTTTTGTTCTTCAATTTTCAGAATAAGATCTGATCATGGAAAGGAATTTGAAAATCAATCATTTGCAAAATTTTGTGAAAAAAGGCATATTCCATGAATTTTCGGCATAAAAAACACCTCAACAAAATAGGGTTGCCGAGAGAAAGAACAGAACCTTACAGGAAATGGCAAGAGTAATGTTGAGCTCTAAACAGTTATCAAAAAGGTTTTGGGCAGAAGTCTTAAACACATCATGTCACATAAGTAATAGAGTCTATCTTAGGCCAGAGACCAAGATGACACCCTATGAACTGTTAAACGGAAAGAAACCCACAGTGAGGTATTTCCATATCTTTGGGTGTGTGTGTTATATTCTTAATGACAGGGATAAACTGGTCAAGTTCGACAAGGGGATATTTGTCGGCTACTCTCAGAATAGCCATGCTTACCGGATATACAACCTTCGGACAAAGACCATTCAGGAGTCTATCAATGTGATTTTCGATGATCTACTGGATATGTCTGGAAGACCTTCAGAAAACAACATTGTAGTTGCAGTCGAAGAGAAGCAACTCACTGATGCAACATGTGTTGTCCCAGATGTTGACCCAACATCAGAGGACATATCTGAACCTCAAAGAGAGAACACCGAGGAAGATGTCGATGAAGAGTCTGCTACTGAGCTGAATGATCATGTGAGAAGAGACCCTCCATCAAGGATTAGGAGGAACCATCCACCCGACCTAGTGATAGGGGGAGTTTTTTAGCAGAGGCGAACGAGGGAGAAAGAACCAGTCAATTACCGAGAGATGGTAATGTATGTGTGCATGTCCACCATATACCAACATGTTAGTCTTTCTTGTTTTACATCTACATTTGAACCTAAGAATATTTGGGAAGCATTGAAAGATAATTTTTGGATACAAGCTATGCAAGATGAGCTGGAGCAGTTTACCCGAAATAAGGTTTGGGATTTGGTACCACGACCCAACAACACTAATGTTATTGGGACTAAGTGGATATTCAAAAACAAATCAGATGAGTTAGGGCAGATTGTGAGGAACAAAGCTCGACTTGTTGCTCAAGGATATACACAAGTTGAAGGTATCGACTATGACGAGACCTTTGCGCCTGTGGCTAGACTTGAATCAATAAGATTACTTATTGTTATTGCTTGTTATCTAAAAATTACCTTGCACCAAATGGACGTTAAATGTGGCTTTCTCAATGGATACTTGGACAAGGAAGTATACGTGGAACAACCAAAAGGATTCGAAGATCTTCATCATTCACAACATGTATACAAGCTCAAGAAAGCTTTGTATGGTCTAAAACAGGCACCACGTGCATGGTATGGTCGTTTAACTAACTTTCTTATTGATTTTAGTTTTATCCGTGGAGAAGCTGACAGAACTCTATTCATTAAGAGACGTGGAGTAGATATAATCATAGCTCAAATATATGTTGATGATATCGTCTTTGGCTCGACTAAAGAATCCCTCTTAAAGTCATTTGTCGAAGCGATGTTTACAATATTTGAAATGAGCATGATTGGAGAACTAACATTTTTCTTAGGCCTGCAGATTAAACAGGTGGAAGAAGGGATTTTTGTATCCCAGAGCAAGTATGCCAAGAATCTTGTTATGAAGTTTGGTCTGGAAAACGCTAAACACATGAATACTCTAATGGGCTCTACTCAGCAAGTAAGTAAAGACGATATTGGACAAGATGTTGACCCAACATTGTACCGATCTATGATAGGTAGCCTCTTATATCTTACTGCCAGTCGCCCGGATATCAAGTTTAGTGTGTGTGTTTGCGCCAGGTTCCAAGCCAGTCCCAAGGTATCTCATCTTAATACCGTGAAACGTATCATACGATATATTGCCGGTACAAGTGACTTAGGAATTTGGTACTCTAGAGACACTAATCCTAATCTAATAGGGTATAGTGACTCAGATTGGGCCGGTGATGTCGACGATAGGAAAAGCACTAGTGGTGATTATTTTTATCTTGGCAACAATCTAGTCTCATGGTACAGTCGTAAATAAAATTGTGTGTCACTCTCGACTGCCGAATCCGAATATGTGGCAGCCGGATGTTGTTGTGCTCAACTGATTTGGTTACGACATATGCTTGATAACTATGACATTTCTAATAACTCTATGATTTTGTACTATGATAATCTGAGTGCTATTAATATTTCCAAACATCCTGTTCACCATTCACGTACAAAACACATTGACATAAGACATTATTTTTTAAGAGACTTAGTGGAAAAACAACTAGTTCAAATCGAATATGTTGATACTCTTTCTCAACTAGCTGATATTTTTACCAAACCCATGAGAGATTTTCTAGCTTGAAAAAATATCTTGGTCTTTGTTTTCTCTGAAAATAAAACAGGCAAGGTAGATGTTGTCCTAATATTCTGGGTAACATTTACCGTTTGGATCAGTGTACAAAATATAGGTTGCAAGTAATGTTGCACAATTTTTTCAAAGGAATCAAGTTTGACTTCACAAGGATAAGGTTTGAATGTGATACCGTTCTCTGCAATGATGCATATCATAAAAAGGGAGTATCATAAGAAGGCGAAGCCTCAACTAAAGATTTGGTTTTATACAAAAAGAGCAAAGCTCTAAGTTTGGTATCGTTCATATTCTATAGGAGTACCATGTGCTTCAAGAAGGTTGAAAATTCCTTAATATTTTTTTTATCCATATGTGGTCAACTAAGTTGATTAAGAACAATGATAAAATGTCACATTCGTCCTGCAATCAGTCTCATAGGAAACATATACGAAAAACCATTTGCCAAATCAGAAAATCCTTGAAGTCTCAAAATGCTAGTTGATCTTTGAAATGTTCCCAACATCACTTGCAACATCGTGTTCCAGTACATTGGTCGATCTTGTTTATCTTATTTTTTTCGGGGTTCTAATATGTAACAAGTCTCTGTAAATAACGAAAATCCAAAAAATAAGGAGGATTGTTTTTTTTAAGATGTCTTGTGTCAAGTAAAAACCTTTGTTTTGGGTATGTGAAGAGTTCAAATATTTTCCACTACCTAAATTTAAGGAAAAGAGTTTGAGTGTACATTGAAGATTGTCATGATTAAAATCTCCATTATTGAGTCTGTCTTGTCACATCAGTCAGCCACCAAATCGAACCATCAAATGGCAGCCCAAACATCACTGCCAGTTTTTCAAAACTTTTCAAATACGCTCAACTCTTCAAAACCCTCTCCCATGTCCATATCCCCTAAATCTTTTCAATCTTCCAAATCAAAAGAGTATTCTCCTATGTCAACAAGTCCACCAAACAGCCACAAAATGTACAAGCATTATAAAGCCATCAATGAACAAAAACCTTCTAAGGAAGACGCAAGTTTAGCTTTGATCTTTTTGGGTTCTGATGAGCCATTAAATGTGTGTTACCTTGGAGATTTGGAGAACCCAATAGATGTTGATACAACATCTGATTTTACAAACTTTGCATCAAGAGAATCACAATCAACAATGCCGACGAGAAGGTCGAAAAGGGGTTTTTGAAAGCAGATTCGGTGAAGAACAAACTGCCAAAAGGACCAGGACAGAGTCGACTTCCCCTGTTAAAGAGTCAACTTTCCCCTGTTGAGTCCACCACCAGCACTGATTCCGACTTCAATCTACCCAAAAGTCCGACAGCTTCAGCCACCACTCCAACCAAAGCTGAGAAGAAAGGAGAAGAGGAAATGTCTGAAGACACTCCTCTAAGGAACTTCATGCCCAAGAGAGTGCGAAGAACATACTGGAACCTAGGTTCAAATGTTGCCTCAACATCGAAGGCAACAAAGGAAAAAGAAGCTGATCCAGACTATGTTGCCCCAACATCTGAGGCAACACCAGAATCCACCTCATAAGGACAAGAGCACACAAAATCTGAAACAGATTCTGAGATAATGCCTTACTCTCCTTTGTTCCACAGTCAAACATGCTCAAAAAGATGGAACTGGTTTAAGAATAGAGGCATTAGAGGAGAAAAAGTAATTAATCTGTCGTCATTTTCAGAATATGGTTTAACTGACTTTCTAAGTAGTCGTAGGTTCTCGAGCTCAGAATCGAAAGAATCCTTATTGTGAAAAGGTTGTTAGGGTATTCTATGCTAATCTGACACACCTTGTAAGAGACACGACCTCAAAGAAATTTGGGAGAGTGTACCTTTACAACAATGTGTATGAATTTAACCCTGACATCATAAATGTCACACTAGGGATCCCTCATATTGTTAGAACCCCAGAAGCTACTCCCACTACTGAAGAACTGAATGAGATGATCAAATATCTCCCTGGAAATTTGATCACCACTTGGGCTCCTCGTAATCCAGTGTCGAGGCTCACAACACTGTTTGCAACCCTGCATAGAATTGTCATATATAATTGGTTGCCCTCTTAAATAAAACTGTTGTTACCCTTGACCAAGCGACCCTACTGTATAAGCTAGGAAGAAATCACAGAGTTGATCTTGGAATGCTGATTTTCAACCATGTCACAAACCTGGCTGAAAGACAATCTAACTCTGCTCTTCCACACCCATCTCTCATTTTTCAAATACTGTTGAACCAAAGCTTTAAGACTTCGAAAAGAGAAAAACTGAGTAAACCCCTAGATGTTTATCCAGTACAAAGAGCATTAGTAAATAGCAGGGACAGAGTTATAGACTTGCCCTGGAAGAAAGAAAACTGGGACACCAAAACATCGCAGCATGTTGCCACTAAACCAACACAGGATGTTACCAACATTCCTGGAAACATCGAGAGTATTGTCCCTGTGTCCAAGGATTGTCTAAGGAAGCACATTGCTGAGCTTGATCGACAAATTCTGGAGCTTGTGCGTGCAAAGAGCTACTATGAGGACATACTTTCTTCACAAAAAGGGGGAGAGAGTGCTGTTGAGGAAAGGAGCGAACAGAAAGGGGGAGATGGTGCAGAGTCAAGCAAGCAGGGGGGGAAGAGACGAGGATGATGATGATGGTGTTGATAAAGTGTGCTGTAAACTGATGATGCCTGCTCGTTACTATGTAAACAATCATTTTGTTAATGGTTTGGTTTCACAGACATTTGGATACTATTTTTTTTGGTTTGCAATATTTTTTATGGGATATTTTTTTTGGGTTAATGCTAATCTGAATACATGTTATGGTATGTTATGAATATTACTTCGCATCTGCTGTAAGTAAGGAGTAACATAAGGTAACACCTGTCTAATCCAAAACATCGATAGCACATTGCTTGAAATTTGTAACTGCAGGTTAAGGGGGAGCACGACTCTGATCTTACTGTGTCTTAGATTATCGAGGACTACATCAAGACTCAGTATCCTAGTCATTTTTTGGATTGCATAGAGTTTTGTGAAGAAAGGCAAAAAGGGAGAGATTTTTGATGTTTGATAGGATGTTGTGACAACATCTGCGAAAGCACATGACAACATCTTCAGGATATTGCCTGCGATGTTGAGACAACATTTCTGCCAACATCTCTGTAACTGCTTTGCCTATTCTTCCGGCCTAAGCAGTTGAAGTTACTACGAGTAAAAATGACCCAGGAAAGCTTACTATATTGTTGTGTTTAAAACGTGGTGAAAGACGAAGTCAAAGCGTGAAGAGAAAGCAACGAATGACCAAGTCCAGATCGTTGAGAATTTCTAGGAGGAAGACTCTGTCCAAGTTGCTGCCATCTTTTGCTCAACCTCCGCAACCATCAGTGAGGATTTCAAGTGAAGCTCAATACTATAAATAGAGGAGAGCTTCACAAGTATCGATATCCAGATTTAGAGAAGAAAAACTTCCAAGAGAGCTCTCGGATTTTACCTTAGAAAACTGGATCAATATTTTAGCCTAAAGTTGTTTTAACAACATCTTGTCCCACATTTCAATCACTATCTATATTCTAGATTAAGCTTATTGTTCAAGTGATTGTAATGAAGATGTTGTCTTTTATCTTTTAGATTTTGTAACTTTAGGCGAAGTTATCTGCGACTTCATTTTGTTTGTAATTTTTTTTCGTTTGTAACGCTCAATTTGTAAAAAGAAATTCTTTGTAATTGTATATAATTTATACAATTCTTTTGGTCATCGACCATCAAGGGATATATTTATATATACCCTTGAAAATATAAACTTTGTGTCTCTTTAATTTTTCCGCTGCACATATTCTACAAGGTTTATTCTGTTTTATTACAATGTTGCCTCAGATGTTGACCCAACATTGAAGGCAACATCCACAGACTGTTTTTGTTGTTCTTAGTTTTTGTTTGCGATTTTAATCTTACGTTTTACGAATTCGTAGCCCACGGGACCCAACAGTTATAATTAAAGATAAGTAGATAACCAATGATCAATGTAATTAGCAACTTGAAAGATAGACAAGTAACCTGCTAACAGATTAAATTGCACCGATTATGAAAAAAAATCATTTACGTTGTCAGTGGATATAAGATAAATAGATAATATTTTACCTTTGATGCTAGGCGCTTCAAGTTATCCCATTCAAAATCTTCCTTACAGTATGCTGATCGAACCTTTATGAAGACATATAATTCAGGATGATGTCATATTTAAATTCAGGAACAACAGAACAAGGGAAAAGAAAGAAATGCTAGAGAGTAAACCAACCTCTAAGATGCGCAAAGCTGGAAGAAGGAGCCAACCAGTGTTCCCACAGATTCAAGTAATCATTATCAGAAAAGTCAGAACTTTTGTCGAAGATTCAAATACAATTTAAAGATTTAGCTAGCTAGATGACATTGGTCACACAACACAATATTGTATCAGAATTGAGCTAGAGTTGATAAAGTAGCAATTCTTTAATTACAGAGTCAGGCATTCAGACTTGGATGTGCACTCTTTTGGGATGTCTTTGAATTTGAATATCTAAGAAAAGATCCTCTGAACTTTATATTAGATTAACTCTTTGACAGGGAAAACAGGAATCCTGCTATCCTAGTGAACAAACCTCTTGGACAAAAAATATTGGTTTAAATATTGCAAGAAAAATTGGAATTGGTCGATGTACGTACCTAGATTTTTATGTCTTGGGGATTCCCTCATCAAATCTGCACAAAACTTATCCCCATCATTCAATGAGTATTTATCCAGAAACTCCCTCAGCTCCTCATACGCCTCAGGATTGTAGCTCTGCAATGTGAAATTGTAGTTAATACAGAGTAACTAATTTTAAGAGGATTTAACTTATACACTGCAAGCCTAATTTTTTTGTTACAGTTAGTGCATTTTCACATGTTGTAACAAAACCTGTCTTGTTTTTCAGGTTCCGAATCTTACTTTTAATAGACACTTACATGTAGTTATCTTTTAGGTGATCTAATTGTATGTGAATTGAAGTTAAACTCTAAACTGTTCTACATTAGTTTATCTATTATTTGGCATACAGACATTCTTATGAGATGCATTTTTCTACAACTGTTCATCAATTAAGTAGGAGAAAATGAACCTGAAGCTGTGCAGCAACAACTTTAACAGCAATAAAGTTGAAAAAGTGGTGTAGATGTTGGGCTGCTGTGGATTCTGGTGATGTCCCAAATCCTGCATAAATCAAACATATATCTTATATACTAAATATATAGAATCTTAAATCTGAGTCCCCAAGTGTATCCTAGCAGTCAATAAATTGGATAAACGAGAGGCGGATCTGGAATTTAAAGTTTATGGGTTCTAAATTGGAAGTTTATTATATGTTCATATTCAATGAATATCTCAACAAATAAACAGGTCGGATTGAGCCAAAGTTAGTGAGTTTTCCAAACCCGTATTTTCCATATTAGCTATGTGCCCCTAGTGAAAACCATGGGAGATTAGAATTCAAATCTAAGCAGGAAAAAAATGCTAGGGAGACTTTATTCAGTGGTAGTATCTGTATTGGTAAAAGATAGCAAGTACGCGCATTATATCAAAGTGTAGGCAAGTCTGAAAACTTAAATCTGAAAATTGCAGGACAAGAAAAGGTAACACAGATTACACACCAGGGACATACATCTTGTGACACTGGAAACGAGTAGATTGACAACTTCTCTGTTTCCATGGCTTGAATGGATAAGCTCTGCTTTCTGTTTGAAGTGTAGAGGGGAATAATGAGAGCTGCGAAAATACGATTGCTGTGGAGTACTCCATTGATACCAGTTGTGCTAGATTGTTTGTTTGGTAAACACAGAGTATTAAAATGTTGAATGATTTGATTTTCACTAGCCAGTGGTCCTAATGAAAAAAATCCTAGAAAATAAGGCACAAAAATAGAAAGAAAAATCTCTCGTCCATTGCATAAATATCTCAATGTAAAAAGGAAAACTACTACTACAAAAAATTACATAAAACGTAATATAAGTATGCATAATTAATAATTCACAATATATGAAAAAGATTAAAAAAATTATAATAAAACGAAGTTGTTTCACTCTCCAAACTAGTTAACCTTCAAACAATTTGGGACATGAGAGTAATAGATATTCCGTCTCACCAACTTTAAGTCAAAGTACAGTCAACGTTATCAACTAAGGATTTATCTCTCTATATCGACTTTTTGGGTATGTTGGTCCAGGAGAGCATAATATATAGGGACCGTTTGGTAGGAGGGATAAATTATCTCATTTAAATGGGATTGAATGGGATCTTATCCCACCTTCCATATATAATAACTTATCTCACATTTTATCTCATGTAGATGAGATTCTGTGGGATACCAAAGGAGTTATTCCATCAATCAAACATGGGATAATTTCAATCTCATATAACTAATAATCTCATCCCATTCTATACCTGCTACCAAACGGCCCGTAGGAGAAGAGTATACTGTCTAAGTAGTTTAATTAAACCTTTTTCATTCAAAGTTGTATTGCGTATTTAGGTATGTCAACGGGGCGGGGCCGGGGGCGGAAGAGGGGGAAGGATACTCCATACCCGTACCCGCTATCTAAAACCCACCCCCACACCCGCCCCACCATCATGGATAGTAATTCCTCCACCTGTACCCGCCCCACCACACATCAAACCATCCCCATACTCGACCCAACTGGAGCGGGTGCGGTGCGGTACCCGCATTTACCCGCCCCACGGTACAATAGCCAAAATCAAAACCTGTCTTTTACGCACCAAAACAACAAATCCAGAATCATCTGCAACTAACATTTAATTTTACCAACTCCACTCTAATTAATTACCACCTTAATTTGTCTAATTTCCTTTTTAATTGACAAAAATCAACATATTATTAAAAAATGAAATAAATACTTTAATTGAAGAAGTAGGATTTGAAAATAATAAAAAATAATTAATAAGAATTGAAAAGTGAAGACCTAACAAAGAATGAAAAAAATAGAAAGAAATAAATATGGGATTTACCTTAAATAGAAAGAGATTTCTTTTTTTGAGTTTTGCTTTAGAAATTAGGGATTTAAGGTTGACTTTTGAGTTTCTTCCTGGGAAGCTTTTGATTTTGAGTTTTGATATTCTTGGAATTTCGCAAGATGGGTATATGACAAACTGAGAATGTTTATTTATTTATGTATACTTTTTTTTCACTTTTAAAGCATATTTGAACTTTGGGCTAAGGAAATAAGTTGTAGGCTCATTATTTAGGTTGTGCGGGTATGGACGGTGCGGGTACAGGTGGTGCAAGTAGCGGGTGCAGTGTAGGTCTTATATGAAATTCACCCCCGCCCCACTATCTATGGCGGGTAGAACTTTTGATACTCATATTCGCCCCATCACCCACCAAACCATCTTCATATCCGACCCAACTAAAGCGGATGTGGGGCGATACCCATGTTTACCCGCCCCACTGACATCTGTATTGGTAAAATAGGTTTCTTTTATAAATTATTGAATTGCCTTAAAATAAGAGAAACCTTCTATCAGGGGTAGACCCACGTATAATTTATCGGTGCTCGAGCACCCATTAATCCCAATATAAATTGTATATTAGAAACTTGTCAAAATGTTATATATTGACCAATCAGCACCCATATGTTGGGGACATTGCCAGGGCTCAACACCCAGCTGCTGCAGACCCAAATCATTGTTTTGTGCTTGAAGTTATTCTTTTTCTTTACTTTATTTATGGCTTTTTCTTTTAATTTTGGCCTCAAGTTAGTGATTCCTTCTCCTTCAGTTGTACTTTTTAAATGTACTTTAAGTTTAGTTTTATATATATATTTATGTAATTTCTTGAGACAAAGAAAGAGAAAAAAATCAGTATTCTCTTGAGAAATTTTGGCTGGCTAAGAAATCCTTCGAGCTCTTTCATTTTTTTCCTAAGAAATGAAGAGTTTTTTTTATAATAATAATATTAATTTTATTTTCTCATTAACTTTTTTAAAGCTACAACTCGCATTTAAATAGTTATGCACATATACTATGTGACTTGTAGTAATTTTATATTAAAAGAAGCGAGCAACCACAAACTTAAAATTCTGGATTCGAATCCACTGATTGACGTATGCCCTAACCTTAGCTTCCTTCGATTCCCTAACTTGAACACAATAGCTTTTTATGGCGATTGGCCATGTTTTGACAATCGTCATTTATCGTTAAAGGTGAGCACATATGATCTTAAAATCCTGAGTCTGTCACTGCCTTTTATCATGTGAAGTGATGGTAGATTTAACAATGAGCTTCGATCAAAACCAGAGTTAAAATATATATGTACATGTAAAAAAAAAAAGTAAAATTAGATGTACATTTCAAAATTCACCTTCTTTAACTCATAACCTAAAATCTTTAATTCTAGAGCTATCACTCATGTGTATGCTTACATGTATGTATAGAGATACACACACACATACACAAATAGATTAAATTAAAAAAAAAAAGGAAGAAAGAAATATTAAAGAAAGAGGAGTCATTGTCATTCTTCTGCTTGACCCCACCAGCAGTAAAATTTCACACGTACGTCTTGTCAGTAAGCATATTTTCACACTCGGAAGGATAGCCAAGTTGGTATAAGCGCGGGACTGCAAGACCTGCATAAAATTTCTTGATTGAGTCTGTCATACATGACTTGCCAAATATAGTTGTTGGGTTTTGATATTGGTGAATGGGAAATGATGGGATGAAAATTAAAGAGGGTAAAATGCTCTTTTGTCCCACATCGAAAAAAAAGAGAAGGAAAGAGAGGTGTATATATTACATTACACCTTCTCGAGCTGCTAAAAGGGTTGAGAGGGCAAGGACCCCTCGCGCCGTCGTCGTCGCTCGCTCGGCTCGGCTCGGCTTCGGCTTTGGCTTTGGATTTGGATTTGGATTTGGATTTGGATTTGTCAAAAGATCGATTGATAGATAATCTTTTTGGACAAACGTTTCTTTAATTAATTAATTATTTAATTAAAAACAAATCCAAACGTATCGACCCGCGACCCGACCCGACCCGTCCGGCTCTCCCTCTCTTTTTCGAATTTCCCTCTAAAATTAGGTGACTATTCTGAATGGTTGCAACCATTCAGAATCAGTACCTCTAACCCTATAAATTCTTGATTATTTCAAGAATTTATTTACTAATTCATATTCTAATCAATTCTGAAATTCTGAAGTTGCTCTTCAACTCGAAAATTTCATTCTGTGTGATATACTGCCGTTGAGTGGTTCGTTGCTACCGGAATTTGGAGTACTACTATTCTGGTAAGATAATCGTTCTATCCTGGGAGGCGATATTAGTTAACCTCGAAATCGTGAGGAATAATTTCAAGGACACACTTTGAACTAAGTGGGCTCGATTACATTAAATTATTTTTCCAAAGCAGATTCTGCTTTCGTTTATTGTTTCATTAATGTTATATGTTTCACTAAGTGATTAACATATTGTTTTGAATCATTATTTAGCCAAGTCTGATTATTATACCAACAATCTTAAGGAAATTATGTTTATTGTATTTTAATCAGATCTGGTTTGAGATTGTATGTAATTTCATATTCTAACTTGAAGATATAAAACTTCGTTGGAATATTAAAGTCGAGAAAAGTGTTTTCCAAAAGGAAAAAAAGTGTTTTTTCAGAAAAAAAGTTTTTTTTTGTATGTTGTTTGGAGATTAAAATCTTCGGATTTTCTACTCCGGTTGAGATTAAAGTTTTCATAACTTTCTACTCATTTGGATACTTGATTTGAAGATATAAAAACTTCATCAAGTATATAACATACAATCTATTGCACTTCGTTTCTATCAATTTTGATTCGGTTTGAAGAAATAAAATCTTCACCGTTGTGTATTATATTTGTTGCTATCAAAATTGATTCGGTTTGAAGATATAAAATCTTCGCCGTTGTGTAGGATATTTGTTGCGATGATTTGAAGAACATAAAAACTTCATCGTTCTGTTTAAGGAGATTAAAACTTGTGTAGTTTTCTACTCCATATGAATATTAGTATTTTGACTCGAAGATATAAAAACTTCGTTGGAATACTAAAGTTTCATAATTACACAACGATTTGAAGAACATAAAATCTTCGTCGTTCTAAGGAGATTAAAACTTGTGTAGTTTTCTACTCCATATGAATATTAGTATTCTGACTCGAAGATATAAAAACTTCGTTGGAATACTAAAGTTTCATAATTATACTGCGATTTGAAGAAACAAAATCTTCATCGTTCAAATTAAGATTTGAAGAAATAAAATCTTCATCGTTTAAGTTTCACAATTATACTCCGATTTGAAGAAATAAAATCTTCATCGTTAGAGTCTGTGATTTAATTGCTATTCTGATTTTATTAAGTAAAACAGTTTGTCGATTTGACAGTAACAAACAAATAATGGCAATGATCTGAATGATCTGTGTGCAATGCTGTCAGAGTGCAATTTGGTTGGAAACCCAAAGGAGTGGTGGCTGGATTCTGGTGCCACTCGACATGTTTGCGCTGCAAAAGAAGCATTTGCAACATATGCTCACTGACCCAAGAGGCATCATGTTTATGGAAATACCGCAGCACCGATGTTGAAGGATATGGGAAGATACTTCTGAAGATGACTTCCGGCAAGGTCCTGACTCTCAACAATGTTCTGCACGTTCCAACAATTCGAAAGAATTTAATTTCAGCCGGACTACTCGTCAAAAACGGGTTTAAGTGTGTGTTGGTTAGTGAGAAAATTGTAATAAGTAAGAATGATATGTTCATAGGAAAGGGCTACCTCACCGAGGGCCTTTTCAAACTCAATGTAATGGTTGTTGTGATATTAATGAAAATCCAAATGCCTTACTTATTGGAGTCAAATGATTTATGGCATGTTCGTTTAGGACATGTCAATTACAAAATCTTGCGAAAATTGATCAATTTAGAAGTATTGCTTAAATTCGAGTGTAACAAATCAAAATGTGAAATTTGTGTTGAATCTAAGTTTGTTAAACATCCATATAAGTCTATTGATAGGAATTCAAATCCTTTAGACTTAATTCACACAGATATATGTGATATGAAGTCAATACCATCTCGTGGTGGAAAAAAGTATTTTATAACTTTCATTGACGATTGCACTCGACATCTTGTATGTGTATTTGTTTAATAGTAAGGATGAAACAATTAATGCATTTAAGCATTACAAGAACCAAGTGGAAAATCAATTGAATAAAAAGATCAAAATGATTAGAAGTGATAGGGGTGGAGAGTACGATTCTCCTTTTGTAGAGACATGTTTGGAATATGGAATTATTCATCAAACTACTGCCCCTTACACACCACAATCAAATGGAATTGCGGAAAGGAAAAATCGAACATTAAAGGAAATGATGAATGCCTTACTAATTAGTTCCTGCCATCGCAAAGTCATGGGGAAGCTATCCTTACTGATTAATCGAATACTCAACAGAGTACCCTACAAAGAAACACAATCTATTCCATATGATCTATGGAAAGGAAGAAAACCCAACTTGAAATATTTCAAAGTGTGGGTGTTTAGCAAAGGTCCAAGTTCCTTTGCCCAAAAGGGTAAAAATCGGACAAAAAGCGTGGATTGTGTTTTTATTGGCTATGCTACAAACAACAAAGCTCGGTTTTTGGTTCACAAATCGACAATCCCAAATTCATGTTAATACGGTAATTGAATCGATAATGCTGAATTCTTTGAAAACATCTATCCGTATAAAACTGAATGTGAGTCGTCAAGTGAAAGATCTAAACGATCATGGAAGAACCAAAGGAAAGTATATCAAGCAAAGAGGATCTAAGGCGTAGCAAACGTCAAAAGACATCTACTTCCTTGGACGGACTTTGTAACATTCTTGCTTGAAAATGAGCCTCAAACATTTAAAGCAAAGAATGTCATCTTACGATTCAACATTTTGGAAAGAGCCAATAGTGAGATTGAGTCAATTTTAAACAACCATACATGGAGTTAGTTGATCTTCCTCCGAAATAAACCTTTATGATCAAAATGGATCTTTAAAAGAAAATGAAACGATGGTACTATTGACAAATATAAGGCAAGACTTGTGGTCAAAGGTTATAGACAAAAGAAGGTCTTGATTACTTTGACACATACTCAGCAATGAATAACATCTATTCGGTGTTAGTGGTAATGGCAACAGTATATGGTCTTGAAATCCATCAAATGGATGTCAAGACAGCTTTCTTAAATGGAGAATTGGAGGAAGAAATTTATATGGAACAACCTGAGGGTTTTGTAGTTCCTGGTAAAGAAAGGAAAGTGTGCAGACTTGTTAAGTCACTTTATGGACTTAAACAAGCACCCAAACAATGGCATGCAAAATTTGACCAAACAATGTTGGCAAATGGATTTAAGATTAATGAGTGTGACAAATGTGTTTACATTAAAAATACTCCAAATCATGAAGTCATTGTTTGTTTGTATGTTGATGACATGTTGATAATGAGTAAAGATATTGTAGATGTCAATGCTACGAAGCGTATGCTCGCTAGCAAATTTGACATGAAAGACTTAGGAGTTGCTGATTTGATCTTAGGAATTAGGATCCATAAAACTCCACAAGGTCTAGCATTATCACAGTCACATTATATTGAAAAAGTACTTGACAAGTTCAAGTATTTAAATTTCAATGTTGCAAAGACTCCAATTGATGTAAGTTTTGCACTTCAAAAGAATGAAGGTGAAAGTGACTCACAATTGGACTTTGACGAAGTTTTCAGGAAGTCTGATGTACATTATGAATTGTACACGACCAGATATAGCATGTGCTACAAGCAAGCCGAGTCGATTCACGAGTAATCCCAATCAAACTCATTGGATGGCAATGAAACGAGTCTTGGAATATTTACAACACACCCAAAACTATGCTTTGCATTATAATAAATATCCCGCAGATTGGGGATATAGTGATGCAAATGGATTACGGATCGTTTGAAGTTAAATCCACGAGTGGATATGTTTTCACCGTTATGCGGAGGAAGGTTGTCTTGGAAATCATCAAAGCATACATCGCCCGCTCTACAATGGAATCAGAATTTATAGCTTTAAACAAGGTGAAGAAGTTCGAATGGCTTAATTTCTTAAGATATTCCATTCGCCCAAACCTTTGGCTCCTATATATACAATGTGATACCAAACAAAGAATAGGTAGGGCAGGTGAGCGTAATGTATAACGGAAAATCTCGTCACATACGACGAGACACAATACCGTTAGACAACTCTCTCTAGTGGCGTTATCACGATTGATAATGTAAAGTCAAGAGATAACGTGGTGGATCCGCTACAAAAGGCTTATCTAGAGAGGAGTTGATAGATCATCAATGAGAATGAGGTTAAGGCGAGGACAAGTCATCATGGCGAGAATCTACCTAGCAGATGGAGATCCCAAGAGCTAGGTTCAAGGAGATCAAACAAAGTTGTGATCGACGGTTCAACATTGTCAAATAACTCAACCCATTCTCGGATGAAGACAATGTCGTAAATAAGGATAAGACTTTATGGCTTGTTAATGAGTTAATAAAGCATTAAGGTTTTTAACGGTTATCTAAATCGCGATGTATGACCGATAATGTGGTTATAGGACCACATGTTTAGAAATCACCTATGTGAGTGTTAAGTGTAAGCCGTTTTAAAGGGAATGACAAAGAAAGGCCCATTCTCTACGACTCACGAGACCAGCGGTGTTCATGGTCGAAACGAACACAACCGTGAGAAGCATAAACGGTTGAGGTTGATTGTGTGTCTTATGTTGTCTAGGTATACAACAAAGTTCGACGGTTCAAAGATATCAAATCTACCGATTGATCGAGTATATCCGATATAAGTTCACTACGGAAAGTTCAAAGGAAACCTACTTATCGGACGCATCGATTCTCGCCAGTATATCACACTCGTCCCGACATTCTTCTATCTTATAACCATTCCCATTCATGGGGATTGTTGGGTTTTGATATTGTGAATGAAATGATGGGATGAAAATTAAAGAGGTAAAATGCTCTTTTGTCCCACATCAAAAAAAGAGAAGGAAAGAGAGTGTATATATTACATTACACCTTCTCGAGCCGCTAAAAGGGTTGAGAGGCAGGACCCTCGCTGCCGTCGCCGCCGCTCGCCACTTCGGCTTTGGCTTTGATTTGGATTTGATTTGGATTTGGATTTGTCAAAAGATCGATTGATAGATAATCTTTTGACAAACGCTTTCTTTAATTAATTAATTATTTAATTAACAACAAATCCAAACGGATCGACCGCGACCGACCCAATTCGTCCGCTCTCCTCTCTTTTTCGAATTTCCTCTAAAATTAGGTGACTATTACGAATGGTTGCAACCATTCGTAATCGATTTTCTAACCCTATAAATTCTTGATTATTTCAAGAATTTATTTACTAATTCATATTCTAATCAATTACAAATTCTCGTTGCTCTTCAACTCGAAAATTTCATTCGTGTGATATCCGTAGTTGAGTGGTTCGTTGCTACCGGAATTGGAGTACTACTATTACGTAAGATAATCGTTCTATCCGGGAGGCGATATTCCGTTAACCTCGAGCTTGAGGGGAATAATTTCCTTAAGGACACACTTTGAACTAAGTGGGCTCGATTACATTCTGAAATTATTTTTCCAAAACAGATTCTGTTTTCGTTTATTGTTTCATTAATGTTATATGTTTCACTAAGTGATTAACATATTGTTTTGAATCATTATTTAGTCAAGTACAGATTATTATACCAACAATAGTTAATCGGCTGACGTGGTTTGTAGGCTATTGCGTCAGCCCGGTATTTATCCTGTATGCACTCGAAAGAGTAGCGCCACAGGTTTCTTCGTCAACAAAAGTAATCATATTTTCACATTCTAGGAATCCAAAAATTAATTAATATACGGTGACAGAGAGTTTGCAATTAGATATTTTATATACTTTCTTCAACAATGTTAGAATAATCATCAAGTATTAAGACACAGCAAAATGGCAAAAGAACAAAACGAGATTGTAGTAATATTTTTTCGAAGACGGCATGACAAACATTAATATGCCTTCAACATTTTGTTATATCATATGTCATATTCCCATTTCTTCTCTCTCCCCTTTAATCCTCTCATAATAATGAGCATTAGAGCAAAAACCATAAGCCTTATTCTGCACCTTAGTCTTATTTTCATTTTCAATGGTGAAGCCAAGTCATGTGGAAATGGTTGTGACATGGCTATAGCTTCATACCATATTTGGCCACCATCTAATTTAACTTATGTAAGTCAAATTTTCAACCTAACAATCCCAGATATTCTTAAATACAATCCTGAAATTATGAGCCAAGATAGTATCATCACTAGTGATACGAGGATTAATGTCCCATTTTCTTGTGATTGCTTAAATGGTGTTTTTTTGGGACATACATTTGTGTACAAAACTGTGTTTGGTGATACGTACAAAAGAGTTGCCACTATGGCCTTTGCAAATCTTACAACGGAGCATTGGCTCAAACGGGTCAACAATTATGACCCGACTAACATACCGGATTATGCCATGATCAATGTGACGGTAAATTGCTCGTGTGGCGATGGAGACGTGTCCGATGATTATGGGTTGTTCGCCACGTACCCTCTTCGTTTGGGAGAAAACTTGTCCACAGTGGCCGGGGCGTCCGGTGTACCGGCTAAGTTGCTGGAGAAGTTCAATCCGGGTTTAGATTTTGGTTCCGGGTCAGGTATAGTGTTTGTGCCGGCAAGAGGTGAGTGACTAGTGTTTTTCTTCTTCTTTTTGTTGTTGTTTGAGTTGGGAATTAGTCCCACACCTTTAACGTTATTGTTTCAAGTCGGACCAACACAAGAAATCATAATGAAATTTTAATTTGAGTTTAAATTATATGGACCATTACTGTAATGATTTTTAAATTATTTAAATTTAAGTTATATACATAATTAGTGTAAAAAAAATTTAACTTAAAAATTAATTATGTATTTTGATTATTGCAAGTGGTAATTAAACCGGTATGAAATAATGTAAGAAATAATCTCTTGATTATTCTCATTAATGAAAGACATATATATACAAGTTACCAGGAATATCCTCTTCATATTCTACCTAGGAATCTCTATTCTATAAGAATACTAACTTTACAATTATGGTAATATTACACTACTAATTAAGGTATAAACCTAAGTCTAATATTTACCAAATATACAAAGAAAAGGAACCCCACTCGGTGGGCCATTCTCGGCTGGGCCATATTGGCCGATATACTTTAACACACCCCCGCCATATACAAGGTCTTCAGACACGAGATCGTTTCTAATATCTTCAAAATGACTGAGGGAAGACATTTGTAAAGATGTCTGCAATTTGATATTTCGAAGGAACATGGCAGATGCGTACTTGTCCTTTTGCTACCTTTTCTCGAACAAAGTGAATATCCATCTCTATGTGTTTAGTACTGCAGTCGAATCGATTACGTAAAGGTAGATAACACTTATATTATCACAATACACCAATGTAACTTTCTCAATGGGACAATGAAGCTCTAAAAGAGTATTTCATAACCAACATGATTCGGAGACCACATTAGCTACCCCTAGATACTCGGCCTCTGCACTTGAACGTGAAAGCGTAGATTGACGCTTGACAGACCATGAGACCAAGTTGTTACACAAAAACATACAATATACAGACGTAGACCGTCTGGTGTCAGGACAATCACCCCAATCAACATCTGTATAGGAGACCAATGTAGACGTCGACGAATGATACAAATGCAAACCATACTTAAGTGTTCCCTGAATGTACCTAAGAATACGTTTAAGTGCATTCATATGTTCAACTCTGGGATCATGCATAAACAAACACACATGTTGTACGACATATGTAATGTCTGGTCGCGTGAACGTCAGATACTGAAGGGCGCCTGCAAGACTACGATAGCTGGTCGGATCCTCATACGGAGAGTCAGCTGCAGCACCCAACTTGGGTTTAGTATCAACTGTAGTAGAAGTGGACTTACAGGATGACATCCTAACCCTCTCAATGATCTCTGCTGCATACTTTCTCTGTGATAAGAACAATCCACCTGCATGACGAGTTACAACAATCCCCAAAAAGTAACTCAAATGGCCCAAGTCCTTCATGGCAAACTCAGAACTGAGCATTGTCATAATAGACTTGCGCAAAGTATCAGAAGAGGCAGTCAAGATAATATCATCAACATATAACATAATATAAGTCATGGAAGATTCTCGACGATATACGAATAATGAATTATCAGACCTGCTGTGAGAAAAACCCATAGTCGAAACAAAATCAGCAAACCTCTTATACCAAGCTCGTGGAGACTGCTTAAGCCCATACAAGGACTTCTTCAATAGACATACATGATTAGGATATCTAGTATCCCTAAATCCCAAAGGCTGATGCATATACACTGTCTCCTGAAGATCACCATGTAGGAAAACATTCTTCACATCTATCTGATGAATGGACCATGATTTCGAAAGAGCCAAACTGAGTACAGTACAAATGGTAGCCGGCTTGACCACTGGGCTAAATATCTCACCACAATCCACATCAACCTGCTGAGTCTTACCATCGCCTACAAGTCTAGCCTTATGCCATGCAAATGAACCATCATAATTTTCCTTATGAACAAAAATTCACATAGACCGAATAATATTAACACCAGATGGACGGGGTACCAACTTCCACGTCTTATTATCAATAAGAGCATTATATTCCTCGGTCATGACAATTTTTCAATTAGGGTCATTAAAAGCGCATACGTGATTACGGGTAAAGGGATTTAAGAATGAGAATTCAAATTGAAATGTGTTTTTGGCTTAAAAATACCCCGTTGACTACGAGTGATTGGACCAAGACTAGGATGGATTGAGCGAATTTTTAGAGGTTTGTGAAATGTCAGAAATTCCCGTCGACGGAGCCGCAGCGCTGGAAACTGGCGCCGCAACGCAAGAACCAATACAGGTCTCTCTGGATATTTGGCGCCTCTGTGCAGGGCCGCGGCGCTGCCTCGCAGGAATTTTGGCGCTGTGGTGCCTCAATGCAGGGTCGCGGCGCTGAGGACGGGTTTAACGTATTTTCTGGCGAACCTGAAAAATGACGGAGAACATAGGGGGAGATAGCATCATCCAAAAAATCATAAAAAGTAGGTACAGATTTTTCTACTTTAGAAAAGGGAAATTGGGTTTCATCAAAGAGAACATGACGACTAATAATGATTCGTTTAGAGGACAAATCAAAACATTTATAACCACAATGATTTGACGGAAAACCCAAGAATACACAAGGAGTAGAACGTGCATGAAGTTTGTTGATTGTAGCGGATGAAAATAGTGGATAACATAAGCATCCGAAGACCCTAAGATGAGTGTAGGACGGAGTCTTATTGTATAACACTTTGAGAGGGGAGGAATATGTCAAACCTTTAGAGGGAAGAATATTTAGGAGATCGGTAGCCATTTGTAGTGCATGATGCCAAAATAATGGAGGAACGGAAGAATGAAATAATAAAGTGCGGACAATATTATTAATGATACGAATTTTTCTCTTAACTTTCCCATTTTGTGAAGACGTATGAGGATAAGAAAAACGAAAATTTATCCCATTATTAGCACAAAACTCCCTAAATTCCCCATTATCATACTCTTTGTCATTATCACATTGAATGTTTTTGATTTCCCGTTCGAATTGCGTTCTTATGAAGGCTCTAAATTTTATGAAGATGGAAAAAACATGAGATTTTTTCGCAATTGGAAACGTATAGTCATCTAAGAATATAACATAATAACGATGACCCATAGAACTGAGAACCGGAGATGTCCATAAATCACTATGAATAATTTCAAATGACATAGAAGTATTAGAATTTAAAGCTACAAATGGTAATTTAATAATCTTTCCCAAAGCACAAGATTGACAAAGTGGAGTACTACGCGTACCCTTACAAGAAATATACTTATGTTTATCTAAAGAAGATAAAATAGACGACCCTGGATGACCTAGACGAGCATTCCAGAAGGAATGAGCAAGAGCTGCAAAGGTGGATGGCATAACTTGACGCGAGATGCTGAGACTTGGTGTGATTGGATAGAGGTCCCCCCCACTGTTACACCTCATGAGATGACTCCCCATTTTGAAATCCTTCACAGAAAATCCAAATGGATCAAAATTAATAGAAACCCAGTTATCAGTTGTGAATTTACGGACAGATACCAAATTTTTAATTAATTTTGGGACATGAAGGGTATTTTTCAGGACAAGTGGTGGATGAGGAGGGGACAAAGTTTTATGACCATAACCCTTAATTTGAATAGAATTGTCATTACCAACAGTTATACCACGATTAGTGCTCAAATTGGAATAAGACGAGAGAGTACCTTGATCGGATGTCATGCGGGTAGTGGCGCCGGTGTCCATGTACCAATTAGGGTCCGATTGAGTCAAGCCAAGCGTGTGCATCGCTGCTTCAATGTCGCTCTGAGTGTACCCCACTGCGTGCGAGCACGATGGGGTGAGGCCCAGTATCTCGATCGCTGACCGCCATACGTTGTCTGCACTCGAGTCCGACCGGGAGAGTTCGCCGCGGTGCGTGTACGGGCTGATATTGAGGCGCCGCGGCGCTGTAAGGCTGAGCCGCGGTGACTTGCGTCGCTGGGACCCACTGTCACTGACCAGAGGGCCCCTGTGGGTTCCAGGATTGCTTCTGCTGCTGCTGACGGTTGCCCCCATTGTTGTCGCCACGATTCTTGCCATTATTCTTCTGATTTTGACCTTTCTTACCACCCCCGTTGTTGTGATTTTGGGTCACGTTGGCTGGATTGAAAGAAGAAAAATTGAAAGCAGTCATCATACCGATAGAACTGGCCCCAATCGCCACTTTCTTAGTTAATCCGACTTCTTCCAAAGTAAGCATAGAACGGGCTTGATAAAATCCTGGCAGGGGGTTACTCTGACGAATAACTGAAGCAACACCGCTATAGGCCTCTAACAGGCCTGCAACCATCTGAAGAACTAGACAATTATTAGAGATAGAAGAACCCACGTTGTTGAGTTGGTCTGCCAAGTCCTTGAGGCGTTTGCAATAAGAAGAAACGTTTTGAAAATTCACCATGGTCACCTGTGAAAATTCCTGCTCAAGGATAACAATCCGAGAATGACTGTTATCTTGGAAGATATCTCGCAATCGATCCCACGCTGCCATAGCTGTGGAGTTGGGTTCCATTCGTCTGCAAAAGGTCCAAGAAAATAGTGACATAAATCCACTGAAGAACCTTGGAATCAAGCATGTCCCATAATTCTGGGTCTGCTTCTTTAGTGAGCACAATAGATGTAGACGCCTTATCACCCTCCTTTGAAGGAGTAGGAGGGATGATGTGGTGAAGAACATTATGTGCTTTAACATGAATCTTGAATAACTCTGCCCACGTCTCATATTGGACGTTTTCAAGATCAAGAACAATAGGGATGACGCTCTTGATGTTAGAAACTGAGAGGGCAGGATGAAAATTGTTCTTATCAGCCATAAGGAATATAACAACAAGATTCGGAGAAGGAAATTTGGGGGAGAGGATTTTGAAAGAGAAGATACTCGGTTTTGTTAAAAAGGAAGAACACAAAAATCGAGAATTTGAGGATCCAAAAATCCGAAAAAGAGAAGAAATTTTGAGGAGCGGAAGCGAGATAAAGAGAACCTAGATTCTTGATACCATGAAAGAATGTAAGAAATAATTCCTTGATTATTCTCATTAATGAAAGACATATATATACAAATTACAAGGAAGATCCTCTTCCTATTCTACCTAGGAATCTCTTTTGTATAAGAATACTAACTTTACAATTATGGTAATATTACACTACTAATTAATGTACAAACCTAAGTCTAATATTTACCAAATATACAACGGAAAGGGGCCCCACTCGGATGGGCCATATTGGCCGATATACTTTAACACGGTAAAATTGAATTGAAAGAGTAAGTTTTCGCCTTGAGGACCCGTTCCTACCTAGTATATTTTACTATGTTTAGACTCGTCTACTATGACAAGTTAGTATTCAATAATCAAAATGTCATAGTTCTATTTTTAGTTTCACATGTTTGAATTCATAGATTCCCTCCCGCCCCCTTGTTTTACCACAAAGAAGGAGATATATATCAAGTACTAACATAAGTTTAGCCAATACACTATATATACAAGTAAAAGGTACATTACACAACCAAATAAGAAGGTGAGTTTCCCATAAGATCTCTCTTGAAGTAAGATGCAAGTAGACCAAATAAATAATAGTAACTACATATATTCCATTTCAGCTAATAAAAGAAAAGCGTATCATTCTCGTTCAAAGTTCAGCAATCAGCATATGCACTTTAGAAATACAATTTGTTAGTATTTGTTTTCTTGCTATAAATTTTTAGAAGAAAAAAAAAAGATAAGTTCATGAACCTCAAACCCACATCTTAAACCGGGGTCATTTGGTAACCTAGTTAGGAGTAAGTTATTCATGTACTTAAATCCTGCATAAGTAATACTGTATTTGGTAACTAGTTATGAGGTGAGTTATGTTAGAAATAATGTGTATTAATAAGAAAATGAGAATGTAACAATAATAACAAGGGTGTTAGAAATCTGGAAATTAACAAAGTAATTGGCTTGCTGAGTCGATTGTTGGTTCAATCTATCCTTAAGATAATCTTGCCCCGTATATTCCTTTAAACGGTGTAATGACAACTTATCTAAACAACAATCAAACAAGTGAGCAAAGGAGACTCAAATGTTCTCTTAGGAAAGAAAGATCTGAGTGTATTGGTAATTGCAAGAGAGGAAGAAGATTGACAAAAATCTGAAGTGTGGTATGTTATGAATTGATCCAAAAGTCTCAATTTATAGCAAGATGAAAGTGTCTTCCTAAATAGCATAATAAAGGTCTTCAATGCCATGTAATGGCCATTGATTTAGGGGTTACAATTCAGCCAAGTAATGGTTGAATTCATGAGGCAAATAATGGAGACTTAATGCTCCAAAGTCAGCCCAAACGTCAGGTGAAATTCGTGTCCAACGGTCATACTGGAGTCGAAGAGCTCCAGTGACTTTTACCGTAATTAGAGCCACGACGCTTCAGGCCCCGCGACTCAGCCATCGCGGCACCGCGACCCTTCACGCATTTCCTGACTTGTTTCATCTTTTACACATCGTACATTTTTTCCTTCATTTACCAACGTGAAACCATTGTCATTTGACCAATAACCGTCTATTATTTTTCTCAAACAATTCGTATACGTACCAATATCTCTTCCATTACGGAAATTACGATCCTTGACACTTTATGTGCACGTGTGTGAAAATCATGTTTCCGACGTGTGAATCCCTAATTGTTCGAGTCATAATTAATAGGATTAACTTTATTTCACGTTTAATAAATATTTCCAACAAGTTATTCATATATAAAATTAGTACGGTATTTGATTTGCTCTTTAAAAACCCGCATAACTAATAGTATAAGTTATGAAGTAATCAATGTATTATTTTATGCAGAAAAAAATGTGGAATAACTAATACATGAATAACTAAACCCTACATAAAATAATATATAAATTTCTATATAATTAATCTATTTATTACTAATATATGTATAACTCTAATCAATAACCAAACGACTATAAGTATAACATCTTTGTTACTTAAAAAGGAGAGTTAGAGAGAAGTTTCTCTCACTAGGCGAAAATGCTCTCAACATTTCTCCCTAGTCGCTCTTCGCAATCCGCCTCATTCTTATGATTTCATCTTCGATTTCATACTCCGTAAATCTGATTTCATCTTTGATTTCATGAGATTGTTTCGAAAATTGTGGAAAGATTGTTCGAGTTTATCAACTTGTCCAAAGATTGTTACGAAGATACTTCAACTTGATTAAAGATTACTCAAGATTTGCATTATCTTCCTTCTAGCCATGAGAAAGAATACAAAGATTTCAGCCAAAAGAATGAAAGAGATTATTTTGATTGTTCAAGATTACAAGATTCAAGATTTGAATTTGAGGTTTGCATTTCGGGACGGCTGCGTGTGCAAGTTTGCTTCTCTTTGGGACAGCGGTTGAAGCGGGGTTGCTAGCAAGTCGGGAGGTGTTCTTGGTGTGCAAGAGGGTCGATGGTGGTCTTGGGTTGAGGATACAGCCCTTTGATTTTCCCAACCTTCCGGGCACTGGACGTCGGAATGGCGGCCTACGATTCCGGTAGCACTCACGACTATGGAGAGATTGCGGATCTTGATAGGGATCCCGGTCGAAAGTGGGTATGGAGGTGGTTCCGGTTGCGGGAGGGTGGTGTTGATGTTCGGGGTTTGTGGTTTGAACCTCGGGTCTCCGATCCTTGGCTTCGAGTTCATAGAGACTTTTCCGCGCCACTTTGGACGCAAAGGTGACATCGGGTCTCGAGGCCGGTCACGTTGATTGCGGTCGGGAGGGTGGTCGTGGGTCTTTGGGGAGGTCCATGGGTCACCACTTTGGTTGTTGAGTTCGACATTGTTTCTTTTCCAATCGCCTTGAAATGCAAAGGTTTTAAGCCGGCGGGTTTCATCCAAAAGAGGTCTAGGAATTTGACGATTCAATGGGTGCGGATGTCGATGGCACGCCTCATTCAATTGCTTTGTTATCAATGGCACGCCTCATTCATTAGGTGCAACTTTCGAGTTGAGTTTGTTGGGAATTCAAGTGTTGCGGTTTCAGCGTCCACCCATTCTTGAGGGTCGACGGTAGCATGGGTGGGCACGGGTCGATGGCGGTTCTTGAGGTGGTTCCGGTCGAAGGAGGTCGGAAGGGTGGTCGCCGGGTCGATTGGTCTTTATGGTGGTCACGTGTCAAGGCCGGAACCCGCGGTCATCGGTCAAGATTGTTGGGTCCAAGTTGGTTCAATTCCATGGCTCTTGGTTGTACAAAGCGTGCGGAATTTGAACACTACTCTTCAAACAAGACTTGGTAACTGGGAATTTAATTCTGTGAGTACCAAGGAAACATCTCATTCAATAGGGCTTCAAACTTGATAAGTGGGTACCGATGGTCTACTCTTCTAATGAAGTCAAAGTTGCGGAAACCATAGGGCAACTCGTCCAAAGAGGTATGGTAACTCACGGCTACGGAACCAGAGGGCTACATTTCAAATGAGTCTTGGAAGAGCAATTAATGTGGAATTTGAAGGATCATTCTTTTCGAAGCCTAAGGAGACGACTTGTTTCGCCAACAAACCACTTAATGCCGAGGGACATGAGCCATTTATGGCAACCATTCCCAATGATGCACTAGTCTTGATTTCCCCCATGAATCCAACTATTGCACCTACTGAGCGTGCAAATGATACTAGGGAGTCACAACAAATTAAGGAGCCTAATCCAACGAATAAAAGTCCAAGTACGAAGATTGGAAGAGTATTTCACTACCCCCGATTACTTAAATGAAGATACTATCTTGGAATGTCCCGGATAGATAGCATTTAATTTTCATGTTGAAGTTTATTTTCTTGTTCTTGTTTACGTTGAGGATTGAGAACCCTCAACGACTGATTGTAGCTACCTGAGCTTTTCTTTTTAGTAATAATATTTGCATTTACCCGAAAAAAAAAAAACATCTTTGTTACTTCAGAGTGGGACTGAAGTAAAGATCCATTGGACAATACCCGGCCCATTCACGTAGATTAGGGTGGCGGGAGATATAACCGTTTATCCCGACGGTTCGTAGCATATGAGTTATACATACATTATCTACCCTCAAAAGCTGGTGCAGAACTTAATCAGGGAACCAATTGAAGTGTCCACAAAGCTATTTTTTTGCTTAAACCTTAAAATGAGGTTTAATTGAGCATATTCAAATAAGTAGATCAAGAAATTAATACCAGTTATAAAGATGTATTTGTGGGTGAATCGAGAGTACCAATCGACTACAAAACATGAACCCCAGTTGAGATGAAGAGCAATAGTATCTTTAATCGAATTATGAACAAGTAGTTCAAAAATATATATCTTTGTTATGTGTGTTTTTTAATAGACAAATTTGTGAGACCTATCAGGCCAAAGCAGACAATACTTCATAAGCATAAAATAGATAAGTGTTAAGAGTCTCACATCGGATATGGAATGGTAACATGGACTCCTTATATGGACTTGAACAATCTTCACCCTACACACTAACTTTTGGGGTTGAGTTAGGCCCAAGATCAATTCTTTACATGGTATAAGAGTCAAGCTCATTCCAATTCTTTGTTCACCACCGATGTTGGGCCCTCAAATTATATTAATCACGCTTCAGTTAACAACATCTGGACGTGCGGGGAGTGTTAAGAGTCCCACATCGGATATGAAATGAGAATATGAACTTGGATAATCCTCACCCTACAAGCTAACTTTTGGAGTTGAGTTAGACCCTAGATTCATTCTTTATAGTAAGTATTAAATGTGGCCTAAAAAATAAGCAAACAAGTATTATAAGGTTGGCACTGAATAGGTACTTGTAAATTGTGTTTGTTTGCAAAAGCTTCGAAATAATTGATCTGGAGACAGAGAAATATATGGTAGATGATATTTAATGCATTCCTTTAAAATTATAGTCATTAATGTCCTGTCCCTTATTTTGTTCTAGGAAGTAGGAACTGTAGGGGTTTTGTCGGGTTCGTACACGCAGCGAAATTTGAAAATTTATGTTTTAAACCCGACTTCGGCAGAACTGTAAGATGATTACAATAATGTAAAACATATAAGAACTGTAATGCGTCGATGAGAACACTTACCGTTAGAGAAACTTCCAAATCTTGAATCTTGGATTGTGTATTCTGAGGGTGCATATCCTGGATCAAGTAAAGACTCTGGGGTTTCAACAAGCTACTGCTACATCCATTTCATTAGGAATTGATGATCTTTTAACAATACCTTCTAAGGGATGGCTAGTTCAAGATGCTGCACGCAATCGTCCTCGATTCGTAAGTCAGAGACTGTGATGTAACTCTCTTTCGGAAAGCTAGGAAATTCGGCATAGTTTCAGTAGAGTTTAATCTTATGAAAAGATGGTATATAAAATATGAGGCTAAACCCTGTATATATAGCTGAATAAATCAGCTAGGGTTTCACTCGTAGGCCAGGCCCAGAAAACGAGGCAGATTTGGGTCAACTCGGACCCACTGGACGTGAGGCGCCGCGACCCTTAAGTAAGTGGCGCCGCGGCCCTGGCTCACTTGGGCCGCGGCCCTTGCTCCATTTCTGCTTCGTTTCTATTTTATTTTAATGTCTCGATCATCAACCGAACATTAATTAACTAACTCTCTGATTACATCATTTGAATCGACAGAACAATTGACTTAGTGTTACCCTTCAGGCCTTCACATACTGACACTAATATCATTAGGGTCTACACGGAACTCCTAAACTGCGCCAGAAGACGAACTCAATATGTGAAGTCTAGTTACACGAAACCTGTGAACTGAACCTTTATGTGGGAAGATAAAATTCTTTCATTCATGACACACTCAATCAAGCTTAGGATCTGTCAAGTGTCTATTCAAATGGCTTAATTATTATAACTCATCTATATTAGCTGACAACATGACCATATCACGTATACGTCCATCGTGATCGCCAATGACTTAGTCAACCTAATACCATATGAGTACCTGAGTGTTCACTCGAATATAAATTCAAGGAATGAATCCTTTCTTGGCTCACATATCACCTTTAATCTACTTCGTAATGCACTCAAAACAAGTCGTGTCTCAACCTATAAGGCATTTGAGCTTATGACAGGATCAAAGTATATTATTCCGTAAACAAGATGGTATTGACCTTAAGTCTAAGGACTTTTATCTTCCACACGTCGATGACATTATAGACATATAACAAAACAATACATCAGCAGGGCATACCAATACTTCAACAAGTATACATGTGTCCATCACGAGTTGCCATAGTGATGCGCGTAATATGCACACACTTTTAAACGCAAGTGCACGTTATCGTATCAAGTAGTATAGTCTTAGATAAGACCGAATATCGTCCTCTAGGATTAGGGTTCAAGTACCAATTATCTATTTTCTAGTATCTATTTGGTGAATTAATGAGTGATTGGTTGTTTATGACTAAGAATTATAAAAGCTATTTTAAAGTATAAAGATTTAATTCAGATGTGATGAGAATAGGGCTTCTATGTATCTTCACTATCCGACATGCTACTTACTAATGCATTACTTATGGTATTCTTCTTTGGAGAAAGCGGGTTTCTGAAATCGTTTTATACTCAGTTAGGTTATATAAACACTCAACCCAAGATTGTTCCTTACCTAACTTTCACGATAAGGGTAACTCTATAGGAGGATTAAGCACAAAACCTAGTTGGCCGTCACGCACAATGCGCAAAATTAGGGTTGTTAAGCCTCTCATCAACGCTTACAAAACTAATTGAGGTATTTTCATCCCCAATTCAAGTCTGCTACCCAACTTACAGATATTCACAATCCCCTTTTCGAATCGATTAGAAATCATATAGTGATAACTAGTTGTCAATTAGCTACCAAGAATTCAACTCAATTATTGGATAAATCTCTCAATAAGAAAAATAACCATAAGCGTCGTTAATTTATAACATAAGTTTCAAGAAATTCAACATAGAAAGCCTATAAGAGAATTAGTTCTAGCCATGAATATGACAAGAACTAATTCCATGTTCATCATACAAAAGTGAATTAAAGTAAAGAAAGAAAAGAAAATTACTAAGAATGAGTCTCAAGCCAAGCATCCGGGTTGTGTTGTGGAATATTTACAAGGTGGAATGGTGGATGGATGGATGTAGAATGGTGAATGGTAGAATGGAGAATGAATAATTCTTCTAATGATGTAGAGTATTTATAGCCAAAGAATCCTTTAGGTGAAGGGTTAAGGATTTGTGTAGGTAGGAAAAGTTATTAGAATCCTTTTAGGTAAGGGTTTTAGGTAGGAAAGGTTTCCTTAGGTAGGAAAAGTTATCCTTTAGGAAGGAAAAGTTATCCCTTTAGGATTCTCAAACATGTCAAATTCGCCCGATTTCACAATTCGCGTGGCGCTGCGTCTAGATCGAGCCGCGGCTACAAAAATCGAAGATAGTTGGGCGGCTTGATGGCGCGCACAAGGCCACGCTAAGCGCCGCGGCTCGTGACGGAATTCTTCCGATTTTTCGCTTCGTCCTTTGTTCGTCCGGTCTTCGTCTGATCTCCTCTATAATTCCCGAAACTTCTTAGACTTTATTTCTTGGCCCTTTTTGTGTGCAATTCCATCTCAATTAAGCTCATTTTCTCTTCTTTTCGTCATTTCTCCATTTTTGACCGCTGTGACACAAAAGAAAGGAAAATGACCCTAATACTATACTAAACATAAATAAAATGAGTAAAATACTAACTAAAAATGACTCAAAAAGTGTATATAAAATACACCGATCACATAGCTCGTAGCAAGTGAGACATACTACATCCCCTAAGGATATAATGCAGACCACATATCGACGTATCACATATCATCGATATCCCAATTTCGATGATCATTAGTCGAGGTAATTTAAGAGTTACGTTATAACATTAATTCTCACATCATTAATAAACACGTAACCTCTAGGGATGCATTTATAGAATATTATAAACAATCAACTAATAATTCAACAAATGCAAATTGCCATAATATTAATCATCATTAATATAAATACGAATGTGTATAAAGTACATTGTGTCCTAATACAGATTGTCTCTAGGACATACATATACTTTCAATCTCCCACTTGACCTAAAGCCAATCACCAACATATCTAATACCCATGTTCTCAAAATGACCATTATGTTTCATCAAGCTTAATGGTTTAGTAAACGGGTCTGCTAGATTATTGTCTGTGGGAATATAATCTATCTTGATATCTTCAGCTTCCACCATCTCTATCAGGATGTGGTACTTCCTCGGTACATGCTTGTTTTTGTTTGTTGATCTTGGTTCTTTTGCCTGTGCAATAGCACCAGTGTTGTCACAATAAATGATTATTGGACAACTAGCACTCGGAACAACCCCAAGTTCCTTCAGGAACTCAGAAATCGCGACAACTTCTTTAGTAGCTTCCGATCCAACAATGTACTCCGCTTCAGTAGTCGAGTCTGTAGTAGTAGCCTGTTTGGAACTCTTCCAGCTCACTGCTCCTCCGTTGAAAATGAACGTGTAACCAGACTGAGATTTGAAATCATCAACATCTGTCTGGAAATTAGCGTCGGTATACCCAGTGGCAACCAGCTCATCAACTCCACCATAGACTAAGAAGTAATCTTTAGTACGCACGAGGTACTGAGAATACTCTTGATCGCTGCTCCTCGCCAGGATTCTACTGGAATTTGCAGGTCATACTCAGTGCAAAGGCCACATCTGGCCTAGTACAAGTCATGACATACATGATCGATCCTATAGCCGAAGCATATGGGATCCTCTTTATGTGTTCAAGTTCAATAGCATTAGAAGGGCAGCCCTTCTTTGATAACTTGACGCCTTGACCCATCTAAGACCGCTCTTCTTGAATTCTCCATTGAAAAGCGTCAAGCACTTTGTCTAAGTAGATCGATTGTGATAAAATTTCAACAATCTATTAGTCTATCTCTATAGATCCTAATTCCTTAACGTAGCAGTGCTTCATCTAAATTCTTCATCGTCTTGACAACCAACTTAATCGATCGCATTTAGGTCTTATTATCTCCCATTATCAATATGTTATCAACATATATTATAATGAAGACAATACCCTCATCCTTGCGTTTGGAATAAACACAAGGATCCTCTTTGCTTCTGACAAAATCAAAAGATTTGATAGAATTGTCAAAGCAAATGTTCCAACTCCTAGAGGCTTGCTAAGTCCATAAATGGACTTCTGTAGTTTGCACACAACATTTGGTCTGGACTCACATGAAAAATCCCCGGGTTGTTTCATATATACTTCCTCAATTAGATTACCATTTAGGAATGCAGTTTTGACGTCCATCTGCCAAATGTCATAATCATAATATGCAGTTATCACAAGCAAAATTCGAATATACTTTATCTTAGCCACCAGTGAAAAAGTTTCATCATAATCCACACCAGGACGCTGAGTGAAACCTTTAGCCACTAGTCTAGCTTTATAAGTCTGAACCTTGCCAGATGCATCAATCTTCTTCTTGAAGACTCATTTGCATCCTATGGGTTTAACCCCATTTGGCAACTCAATCAAATTTCACACCTGATTGATATACATAGATTCCATTCCGGACTTCATGACTTCTTGCCATCTATTCGAATCAATGTCTAGCATTGCTTCGCTGTAAGTTCTAGGGTCGTCATCATCTGGAATATCTAGCTCATTTTGTGTTTCCACAAGTAGGTTTAGTCTTTCTGGAGGACGATGAGATCTAGTAGACTTACGCAGTTGATTGTCTTGCAGTTCAGTTACAGGTATGTTCTGACTGTGAGTAGGTTTTTATGCGCTGGTCGAACCACCAACATTTGAGCTTTCAGGAATATCATTTTCATGTCTTTTCTGAATGAGAGGAAATGCAACTGGTGCACTTGCTCCCAAGGTCTGTGCCGGAAGATCTTGCATTTCTGCATTATTCCTCGTAGCACTCCCACTGGCCGAAGGGGGTACCCTAAATACCCAATCTTCTCCAAAAGCTCCCACTGAATTCTTGCCTTCATCATCGGGCAAAGATTCAACCTCTTTGTCACCTTGCTCTTGAATTTCTTCAAGTTCTATCTCCGTGCAACTCTCATCCTTGTAGACATATTCATCTTCAAGGAAAGTTGCGTTCCTAGAAACAAATATCTTATGTTCTCCAGGAAGATAGAAATAGTATCCCTTAGTTTCTTTCGGATACCCAACAAAGTAACATTTCTCACTTTTAGATTCCAACTTATCAGTGAT
This sequence comes from Przewalskia tangutica, assembly GCA_029844215.1. Taxonomy (NCBI): domain Eukaryota; kingdom Viridiplantae; phylum Streptophyta; class Magnoliopsida; order Solanales; family Solanaceae; genus Przewalskia; species Przewalskia tangutica. The sequence continues at coordinate 118,601,875 of CM056726.1, read as the reverse complement.
CAACTTCTTGACATATGCAGGGCACCCCCAGGGCCTCATGTGTCTTAGTGATGGCTTCTTGCCACACCATACCTCATATGGCGTCTTTTCGACTAATTTAGATGGAACTCTGTTTAGAACATTTATTGAGGTCAAAATAGCGTATCCCCAAAGGTATGTAGGGAGAGCTAAAAAGCTCATCATGGAACGAACCATGTCAAGCAAGGTTCGGTTTCTCCTCTCGGCAACACCATTCATCTGTGGTGTTCCAGGAGGTGTCCATTCGGAATGAACTCCTTGTAGCTTTAAGTAGTCAAGAAATTCTTTTTACTTAAGTATTCACCCCCACGATCAGATCGGAGAGTCTTGATACTCTTTGAGAGCTGTTTCTCAACTTCACACTTAAACTTCTCAAAAGCCTCGGATTTATGTCTCATAAGATACACATATCCAAACCTTGATAAGTCGTCTGTGAAAGTGATGAAGTAAGAGAAACCCTCGCTAGCTTGAGTCGAAAATGGTCCACATACGTCTGTTTGTACCAACTCAAGCACCTCCTTGGCACAGATCCCCTTTCCAGAAAGAGGTTTAATAGTCATCTTACCCTTCAAACAGGATTCATAGTTACCATAAGATTGTAAGTCAAATGGTTCGAGGTAATTTAATTTTCTCAACCGTTCTATCCTTGTTTGATTGATATGACCAAGTCTGCAATGCCATAAGTAGGTAGAATTTCTTTCATTTAACTTAACCCTTTTATTTTGTACATTGAAAATTTCCCTGTGGCAGTTTAATGTATACAATCCATTCACAAGAGGCGCAATTCCATACACAACATATCTAAAGTCAAAACCATATTGCCATTAGACGTGTTTGAGGAAAAACCCTCTGAATCAAGTACAGGAATGGAAATAATATTTCTTGTCAAAGAAGGAACATAAAAACAATTGTTCAACATTAAAACTTTGCCAAAAGGTAAATCTATCCTATAAGTTCCCACGCTACCGAAGAACTCGTGCTCCATTTCCGACGCCACAGTCCACTCGCGAGGCCCGACCTTCCTGCTATCAGTTAGCCCCTGCACATTTGTACAAATGTGTGAGCCACAAGCGGTATCAAGTACCCAGGAATGAGAATCATTTATAGATAGATTAATTTCAATTACAAACATACCTTTCATATTAGCACCTGGAGTAGTGCAATTCTTTCTCCAATGCCCCTTTCTGTTGCAACATCCGATGCCGACAGTTTCTTCTTCTTCTTATTTGCCCCTCCTTTGGGCTTCATTGCTGCTGCCGGAGCAACAGTTTTCCCTTATCTTTCGGTTTGGGATGACTAGAGGAGCCGACCATCAGAATAGGCTTGGTCTTTGAGGTCGAAGATTCAAAAGTTTTCAACATATTATGTAACTCTGGCAATGTCGCTTTAGTCTCATTCATGTTGTAATTAATGTTGTAATTAACAATGAAACTCTCAAACGACTTAGGAAGTGAGGCAAGGATGAGGGTGGTGGCGACTCTGTCATGAAACCTTATCTCTATAGAAGCTAACATCTCAATCAGCTCAATCATCCTCAACACATGAGGTGAAACTTGGCCCCCTTCATTTAGCCTACACTTGAAAAGTTCTATGAGCAGGTCATACTCCATTGTCTGACTATGCGAATCATAAAGACTCCTCAAATGGGCTAACATTTCGTTGGGCCCCATAGTTTCATGTTGTCTTTGCAATGTAGGTGACATAGAAGACAACATTAAGCATTGAGCTGCGGTGGAATCTTTATAGTGTTTCTTGTATGCAACCTGGTCAAAAGTTGCATACTCTGTAGAGTCCTCCGCCGGAGCTGTGGGGAACACTTTGTCCAATGTATACTCAATTTCTTCTTGTCTAAGAACAATCCTAACATTTCTTAGTCAGTCAATGAAGTTGGGTCCGGTGAGTCTGTTTGACTCCATGAGCATTTTCAACGAAAAGTTTGACATTTCTGAAGATCTGAAGATAATAGATAGAATAGGAAAATGCAATCAAAAAATTCATTCTCCTAAATTATACACATTCATAATAAACTAATTTAACATGGTCTTTTGTTTAATTAGCTCCCACTATTTTGCATACTTCTACGACCCCAAGGTAGAATACAGACCTAATTTAATATAAAGGTCATAATGGGCCAAGATCCAAACATATGCTATATCCGCATTTGCTTTGGCTGATAACTTCAATAGCACACTTTGGTAGGTCCTCAACCAATTGTAAAGCAACTCTACAACTCTTGGTTTGATTAAATATCTTTCATTTTAATCTTACGTCTTTAGACTAGTCCGACACTTTGGTGCCAAGATTCATCTAAACAAGTCAACCTCATTACACGACTGTGTTTAAATGCCTAAGTAAATTTAGTCTTTGCAAGCAAACACTTTGGTGCAAATACCTACAAAAGTTTATTATCTACTTTCATTTTAACACATCTATGAAAGAGTTTTGGTCCTCTTAGACTTAGAGCAAATGCTTTGGCATAAATACTTTTATCGCCGAAAAGGACTTAGCACCCTAACAATTATAATGGACGACGCGTTATAATTAGACTTGTATTTAATGTTTGGGGAACATTTTTAGTTTTCGGGGATTCATTCAAGATCAACGATCAAGTCATACATCATATGACATCCTATCATGCAATTTCTAAACACAATTAGATGGGAAACCATCAAACCCAATAGGCATGATAAAAGATGATTTTAATCACATACTGGGCGTCGTCTACCCAGACAGTTATAGCGGTCATTTAAAATTAAACAATTACTGGGCACCGCCTACCCAGATAATAATTGCGGACGCTATGCTAATAATTTAAATGCATCACATTCAATCACTTAGCATATTTATATATTATAGAATAATGTACCATTAATAATCATGGGTCTATTTGTCTAAACTCTAAATTTTATGTCTATTCCAAACAGTCCCTAAATAATTTCTGATTTAAAAATTCTGATTTTCTGAAATTCTGTAAACTTTTCAAAATTTATAGTTTAGTCCCTCAAGAATTTAAAGTTTCAATTTTGAGCCCTAAAAATTCAGAAAATACAATTTTAACTCTCAGAAAATATTTTCAGGCTTCAGGGACCTGTTTGCAATTTCCAGATTTCAAAATTTCATTTTTCCGAAACTTTACTTAATTACAGAATTTCCCGAAAGGACCAAATCTGTCTAATTAAAAATTCCAATCTTCCTGATTCTGAATATTTAAAAATATTAGGATCATAATCTGAATATTTAAAACTTCAGTTTCTGATCCCATAATTTATTTATTTTTTAAATCGGTATTATGATCGTGAGAAGTCGCGACTCACGCGTGGCGATCAATCGAACAAGAATTGAATTAGAGTCGCGGCCCTCTGGACAAGGAACTGCGGCGCCTCAACCCAGAAACGCCGAATCCGAATTTCCGAAGCCCTAAAACTAGTTCAGGGTCAGATCTTCTGATCCATCGTTGTTCCCATTCATTATCAAACAACACGTTCATCGACCATTATCCAATCCCTTCTCGTTCTTCGTCTCGGTGCACCATGTTCGAAATCGAACCGGTTTCGCACGTCGACTAAGTAGAGTTAGATTGGAATAACTTCATCGATTACATCATTGTTCAATAGTTCCAGAGACAAAGATTATGCTTTCTTGAGATTTTAAGGTTTTTGAAACTTTTAAAAGACAAAATTTAGATCTAGACAAATTCTAACCCATATTATCATTAATATTCATTGTTATAATCACACTCTGATACCACTGTAGGGGTCTTGTCGGGTTCGTACACGCAGTGAAATTTGAAAATTTATGTTTCAAACCCGACTTCGGCAAAACTGTAGGATGATTACAACAATGTAAAACATATAAGAACTGTAATGCATCGATGATAACACTTACAGTTAGAGCAGCTTCCAAATCTTCAATCTTGGATTGTGTATTCTGAGGGTGCGCACGCAATCGTCCCTCGATTCGCAAGTCAGAGACTGTGATGTAACTCTCTTTCGGAAAGCTAGGAAATCCGGCAGAGTTTCAGTAGAGTTTAATCTTATGAAAAGATGGTATATAAAATATGAGGCTAAACCCTGTATATATAGCTGAATAAATCAGCTAGGGTTTTCCTCGTGGGCCAGGCCCAGAAAACGAGGCAGATTTGGGTCAACTCGGACCCACTGGACGTGAGGCGTCGCGGCCCTTGCTCCATTTCTGTTTCGTTTCTATTTTATTTTAATGTCTCGATCATCAACCGAACATTAATTAATTAACTCTCTGATTACATCATTTGAATCGACGGAACAATTGACTTAGTGTTACCCTTCAGGCCTTCAAATACTGACACTAATATCATTAGGGTCTACACGGAACTCCTAAACTGCGTCGGAAGACGAACTCAATATGTGTAGTCTAGTTACACGAAACCTGTGAACTGAACCTTTATGCGGGAAGATAAAATCCTTTCATTCATGACACACTCAATCAAGCTTAGCATCCGCCGTTGTACATCCAAATGACTTAATTATTATAACTCATCTATATTAGTGACAGCGGGACCGTATCACGCGATGTTCATTGCATTGACCAATGACTTAGTCAACCTAATACCATATGAGTACCTGAGGTTCACTCGAATATAAATTCAAGGAATGAATCCTTTCTTCGCTCACATATCACCTTTAATCTACTTCGTAATGCACCCAAAACAAGCAGCGTCTCAACCTATAAGGCATTTGAGCTTAGGACAGGATCAAAGTATATTACTCCGTAAACAAGATGGTATTGACCTCAAGTCTAAGGACTTTTATCTTCCACACGCCGATGACATTATAGACATATAACAAAACAGTACATCAGCAGGGCATACCAATACTTCAACAAGTATCCATGTGTCCATCACGAGTTGTCATAACTCGTAGCAAGTGAGACATACTACATCCCCTAAGGATATGATGCAGACCACATGTCGACGTATCGCATATCATCAATACCCCAATTTCGATGATCATTAGTCGAGGTAATTTAAGAGTTACGTTATAACATTAATTCTCACATCATTAATAAACACGTAACCTCTAGGGATGCATTTATAAAATATTGTAAACAATCAACTAATAATTCAACAAATGCAAATTGCCATAATATTAATCATCATTTAATATAAATACGAATGTGTATAAAGTACATTGTGTGCTAATACAGATTGTCTCTAGGACATACATATACTTTCAATAGCTACTAGAAATTCTCATTTGTTGAATTTGGCAAACTGCTGAATTAGCATATTTTGTTCTTACCTTTTTTTCCTTCAAACTGTCATTACAGATGCACATGGAAACTTTCCACCCCTGAAGACAAGGTATTGTCCAAACTTAATATTATTTTGATTTCTCCTCAGTTTTGATCTGTCTATGATAGTTTTATCTAATATGATTGTCTCTGGTTTTATTTTGCAGGTCAAGAGGTTGGCTCTATTTTGGTTGCTGCTCTGATGAGATATATTTCAACTTATGAGTACAAATATGAAGTAGGACAATTGTTTTGGTATTATCATGGTTTATTAAATTATGCCCTTTTCCCAGGACTCTCACGTGGAGCCGTTGCTGGAATAACAGTGGCAGCTATTTTTGGGGCTACCGTCCTTGCAGTTTGCCTTTATTTTGTATTTTATAGGAGCAAGCAAATAGAGGAGGAATCATTTCTCCAAGGGTCATCTGATGAATATTTTAATGAGCAGTTCCGTGAGTAATTTCTTTTATTGTAATGTATCCTTTCCCCGACAAAAGGATAATAGTTGCTTCTTGGAATAGATAGATTCAGACAAAATTTCCTTAACTAGTGATGCAGCGCGAGTTTCTGCTGTTTCATGTTTCTAGTTTTCTTCCACTAATAATCATCATGTTCACTGTAATTAAGCCTTAAATATGTTTCCTCTGCATATTTTGCTGAAAGCGTAAAATGTGCCTGCCAAACCATAATAATAACAATTGATGAAGCACTGTTTTCAAAGCCCAGTATTCAGTATGGTTTAATGGAATCCTTAATGCATCAGGTCCTCCAACATTGGAGAAAATTACAGAATCAGGTCCTTTATTTGGTGTTATTTCTCCAAGGCCAACGGGGATCACAGTGGATAAATCAGTGGAATTTTCATATGAGGAACTCGCTATGGCGACAAATAACTTCAGCATGGAAAATAAGATTGGTCAAGGTGGCTTTGGAGCTGTCTTTTATGGAATGCTGAAAGGCGAGGTTTGTGGAAATTCTTGTCATAGTATTTGAAACAAACACTTAAATAATCTCACTCCTTGTTGGTAGTTACTTTGATTTGTTAATGTATTCTCTCATTCACAATACCAGTATAGGAATAACAGCAAAGAGCGTAGTAACTATTATTAATAGTGTAGCTTAAATATATTGAGTTATGAATGAAAAAGATCAATCTATGATTACTAAGACATCTTAGCTTTACATGCAAAGTAGAACGAGTTTTAAAATCTAGCTGTTTAAGTATAACCAGAGCAGCATATTAATAGGTCATGAAGGGTGCTAATCTTAGATATATTCACTTAATGAAACATAAACTTGTTCAATGATTCAACTGAGTAAAACACGTTTAAATCAGAAGATAATGTATGTTTTGCCTTTCTCTATTTCTTTAGTTTAGGCCTTCTTCTGACTTGAATGCAGAGAGCAGCAATAAAGAAAATGGATATGCAAGCATCGGAAGAGTTCTTTGCTGAGTTGAAAGTCTTAACGCATGTTCATCACTTGAACTTGGTAAGCTTATTCTTCTTATAATGAGAGCTTGTATTGGTATACTTTCTTTGTGCTCGTGTTTCTGTGAGAGCTGACAGGCGACAGCTAGTTCAAAGTTTAAGTTCAAATATGCTTCTACTTCCTTCTAGATGTAAGATTTTCTTAATCTTTATTAATCAACATTCCAGTTGAGCTCATGTGTCACATCCTGTATTAACCAATATGCAGAAATACCAGATACCGTGGCTCTATGCCATCAAATATTAAAATATGGTGCTGTACTAGTATCTAATGACTTTAGTCTATATGGAATCAACTATATTTGGATTTCTACTCTTGTATTCTCCATGTTTAAGAGATATAAAAAGAATGGAAATCACATATGAAAATCACCAGACTAACTTTTGGGTGGTTGCATCACGATATATCTATGTGCGATGATCAGAATATAGTTCATTTATTTCATGTCTGCTTGTTGAAACAGTCCGTTCTTCATTCCCTTGAAATATTGAGCAAGGGACACAACTTTCTCAGCTAATTTTATAAGGTTGAAAGATCCTTGTTTTATTGAGACCACAAGATGACATTTTTATTTTAAAAACCCATTGCAGGTACGCTTAATTGGATATTGTGTTGAAGGGTATTTATTCTTAGTCTATGAATACATTGAAAATGGAAACCTTGGTGAACACTTGCGTGGATCAGGTAAGTAATAATATGAAATTCTGTGTAAACCATGTACTATAATCACTGTGCTGCATTTTTCTTACTCTTCTAAATCCATCTCGACCGTTGACTTTCAGGCCTGAATCTGTTGTCGTGGTCTACCAGGGTGCAAATTGCTCTTGATGCAGCTAGAGGACTCGAATACATCCATGAGCATACTGTTCCTTTATATATCCACCGTGATATTAAATCTGCTAATATTTTGATTGACAAAGACTTCCATGCAAAGGTTGTGAAAATTGTGATTTTTAAACCAGAGATCAAATGCTTGGCATATAATTGCATTGAAAAATCTTTATCTTTTGCAGGTAGCAGACTTTGGACTTACAAAGCTAACTGAAGTTGGAAGTACTTCTTTTCATACACGTCTTGTGGGTACTTTTGGTTACATGCCTCCAGAGTAAGCGTCTGATTCCTGGTGGGGGATTGGGTGGTATTTTATACTTGTGTTCCAGATTCTGTAATGTTATGATTATATCTGCAGGATGTCATCAATAATACTTCTATCTGCTAAAAATCTATCGGTTACTAAGATGGTATTCAGAACCTCCGTAGTAGCTATTAAATGCAAAAGCACCATATTTCCTTCTTTTTCCTCTCTTTTGATCAGTCTGTCAGGTCATTGTATGCAGTTTTTTAGCATATTGATTGATTCAGGATATACATTAGCTGAGAGTAGGCATGAAAGTTGAGTAGTTTTATAAATTTATGTTATCATAGGTCTGGATCAATGCCAGAATAGTGAAGTTGAAGGAGTTGGTAATTCTTTCTTGCATAACCTGTTCAAATTTTCCTTTGGGAAAAACTGTATCTTTCAAGATATTGCTTCTAACAGAGTCAAAGACGTGGTTACTTATCTGAAATAATACCATTGGTGATAAATTCTGTTCTATAAAGAAGTGGCGAGGTGCAATGAAATGCCACATTCAGACATGAACCAATGAAGGAAATTTATGCCATCTTATGTTGCCATGTTCTATTACCTGGAAAAATACTGATATTAAGCACTGTCGTTCACATAGCATAGTTGTCGATAGGAAATTTTCTGATTTGTTTGTGCATGTGACATCCCTTTTTATTATATCTCGTAGTTCCTGTTTAAATGGGCCTTGCAAACAGGTATGCTCAGTATGGTGATGTTTCCCCTAAAGTTGATGTCTATGCTTTTGGAGTAGTGCTTTATGAGCTAATATCTGCTAAAGAAGCCATTGTCAAGACAAATGAAGTTGTAACTGAATCAAAGGGACTTGTTGCATTGGTATGCGTTGTCACCATCTTGTTTTACCTAAGTAGTCCAGCCTCTAAACCACTATGAGGATTCTGTTTTATTTTGCAGTTTGAGGATGTTCTTCACCAGAGTGGTGCTAGAGAAGGGTTATGCAAAGTGGTTGATCCCAAACTCGGAGATGACTATCCGCTAGATTCAGTCTGCAAGGTAAAGTGTCGTCGTTATTCTTGTGAAAAAAATGAACATTTTTCGCTCATGTAAATTAGTTGGTAATTTGAGTTGCAGGTAGCTCAGCTTGCCAAGGCTTGCACACATGAAAACCCTCAGTTGAGACCTAGCATGAGGTCAATTGTTGTAGCTTTAATGACTTTATCATCTTCAACTGAAGATTGGGATATTGGCTCCTTTTATGAAAACGAAGGTCTTGTCCATCTCATGTCTGGAAGGTAGCAATATCAGCTGGTGTTATTTCAAGCCTCTAAACCTTCTTTTTTTTATTTTTTATCATCTTTACTTTTAGTTCTTTTTCTTTGTTTTGTAAAGGTTAAGTTTTCCAAGCTGATGAGGTTTGGATATTAGAACTTGGTCACATTTGTACAACCTTTTCTGTATTACCCCTATCCCAAGGGATCAACTATGGTCCCCCTCTATCCTACACGAATCGCGGACCTTCAGTTTACAGTCTACCTGCGACTCATAGGTGGTTGGCTTGATTAAGAGAGTATCCTCTGGAGCCCTAGCGATTATGAGTCTTCATAGGGCAAATATCCTCACTTTTGAGTCCAAAATGAAGCATTTACAGATAGCTTACCAACTAGGCCAATATCTCTGAAATAATCTGAACAACATCATTCCTAACTATTACCACCTACTGGTTTTCTATGCCAATACAATTATTTCCTGATTCATAGCCATTTTCCATTCTTTGACTGAATTTCAATTTTTTATATTCAGTATGTATAATTTATTGAAAGATTTCCAGTTGTAACATAAGTAGGTTATCAACATTGCACGTTTCTCCTTCCCTTTGAACCCACCGGGTCAAAATTATTTGTGTTTTTTATTAACATGATAATATAGAAGATACAACAAGTAAACCCAAATGATTGTGTCATTATACTCCTCTGGAAAGCAACAAAATATTCTGATCAATTCCTAAAACTTTGAAATGTTCGTAATATTATACTTGATCCAGGTGTAATCTTCTATTATTTTTTTACTTCTTTGTTTCATCTGTTGGCATGGCATGCCAACGTTGATGCGATCTTGACTTTTGAAGGCATGAAGTGTTAAATTGCTTACTATGTTTTAATCAGGGCCGTGTCAAACATTTTAGGCTCTGTTCTAATTCGTAAAAGTGGATCCTTAATTAAGCTAAGACCTGCGAATTATGAATCTTTACACTTGGACCGGTTCTTTCTCCTTAAAAAACTCAATGTTCTGGACTTGGTCTTAACACTGCTTCTTCTCCAAGCTTTGACTGTTTCTTTTACCACGTTTTAAACACAGCATCATCGTAAGTTTGCCTAGATCATTTTTTACTCACAGTAACACAACCTTTTTTGGCCGAAAGAATAAGCAAAATCGTTACAGAGATGTTATCAGGAATGTTGTCACAATATCGCAGGCAACATTCTTATTTACAAAAGATGTTGTCCTGAACATTTACAGATGTTGTCACAACATCTATCAAACATCAGGAGTTAGAGAGATGTTTCTCTCACTAGGTGAAAATGCTCTCAACATTTTCCTCTAGTTGCTCTTCTACGTCTCCCTTCTTCTATGATTTTCACCAACTGAATTATTACGGATTGTTCTTTGATCAATCCCATCTTACGGAGAAGTTTGCGTGTTCATTTCATGTTCACTTTAGTCGATTTGTTAATGGTAAGTTTTCATCTTCTTTAACATCCAAGATTTCATAGTTTTGTGTATTCGTTGGTTCCGCCACTATCGAAGGGATTTAGTCCTAGTGTGAGTCATCTTCCTTCTTGCCATGAGGAAGAATATAAAGATTACGTCCAAGAGAAAGAAAGAGATTAGTTTGATTGTTCAAGGTATGAATTTTCCGAGTACATATCCGGTGGTGGAAGCTTCCAGTGGTGTCCCGATAGCAATCATGAACATTGTGGGGAAATCGGGTCAGGCGGGTGAAGCCGGGTCGAAAGCAGGTCATGAGGGTGGTTATCGATTGCAAGAGGGTCATGATGGTGGTCATGGGTCGAGGATGCAATTCAATGAGTCTCCCAACTTTCCGGTGGCGACCTCAGGTGGTGTTCCGGTAGGAACCCTTGACACTGGGGGAAAACGGGTCATGCGGGGGATCCCGGGTCGAAAGCGGGTATGGAGGGTGGTCCCGGGTTGCAGGGGGGTCGTGATGGTGGTCATGGGTTGTGGATGCAACCCATGGGTCACCGGTCTATGGTTTCTGAGTTCGAAGGGGGTTTTCCGGCAGACACTATGGATGCCGAGGAGAAAGCGGATCATGTGGATGGTCCCGGGTTAATAGCGGGTCAAGTGGGTGGGCATGGGTCAAGGGCGAAGTCCATGGGTCACCAGGCAATGGTTGTTGAGTCCGAGAATGCTTTAATTCTCATGGGCCTTGGAAATGCAAAGGTTGCGGAAGACGAAGGGATTTTTATTCAAAAGAGATTTAGTAATTTGCGGATTCATTGATCACGGAAGCCAAAGGCACGCCATTCAATGGTCTGCGATCCGAAGTTACTCCAAGTCCCATGGATCTTGGTAAGGCAAATGATGCGGAAGCCGAGGAGTTTTCTCTCCAAAAGAGGCCTAGTAACTCGACGAATTTAATTGACGTAGGGAATTAAGAGACATCTCATTTAAAGGGACTTCGAAACTTGATAGGGGTGGGAACCGGTTTTGACAAGAACAAGAGTCCTAGGAACTCTAATACATTAAATGATAATGCATTATTACAACAAAAGAATTTTGTGACACCAAATTCCAATGGTGCACGCTATTTGACTTCAATTGCGGGAATCAACAATGTACCTATGGATCCTCAACCCTTCACTTCACCCGTCAGAACAATGCACTGACGGATAAGCCTATTCCAAGGAAGAAGACTTATGCGGGGGTGTTTGCGGAGTCACGTTTGGAAGCAAAGGGTATGAAATTACAATTTATTGAACAAGAAGGAGATATCGTAGAACTTGATGCGAATGATGAAGTTCCATTTGTTGAAACTTGGGGCTATTGTCTTATTGGATGTTTCACGGGCCCTTTCCCGGGACGTGAGGCACTGAATTTAATTGTTAAGGGCTGGGATGTGAAGTGTCGAATCATTCCCTATGGACGTAGATGGACTGTCTTAGTTTACGTCGGAGGACGATCGCATTAAGGTGTTTCATGGTGGCCCCTATATGACTTTCGGCAAAACATTGATGTTAAAACTAGTTGATAAGGACGTGATACTTTCAGATGATCTTTTTATGAAAATCCCCGTTTGGGTGTTGCTGTGTGACATCCCCTTATCGGTTTGGAGTGAAACCGGTTTGAGTAAAATTGCATCGCGTGTTGGAATGCCTCTATACACAGATCAGTTTACTAAAGAGAGGTCCAAAATGAACTATGCACGAGTATTGATTGAAGTTGATGTTAGCGAGCGATCCACGAATTTAGAGTAAAACTACCGAGTAATATTATGTATGTTCAAAAAGTGGAATATGAGCATTATCCGAATTTTTGTTTTCTTTGTCAAACATTTGGGCATAGCCATTTAAAGTGTAAGAAGTTGGAGAAACAAATGAAGCCTATGGAGATTTCCCGTCCTCAAAATTCGAATGTTTTGCCTCAGAATGGCAAGGATACGAGTATGCCCTCTATGCCCGGAAGTGTCGATGTAGCTTCGAATCTTGATCGAGCTTCGAGTGAGAATCAATTTGATGAACACTGTTTGCGGGATGCACATGATGTTCCCAACGCAACAGGGGTGGGAAATAGGGATTTTAATCAAGCCAGGACCTTTGCCGAGGCAACACGAAGGGGGTCTAGCACTCCTTTCATCCCGGGGTCCTTTAGAAGTGCTACGGGTGTTGAGAATTCGCCGAGTGTGTACATGCAGGCACCACTTTGTGCGGATAATGATGGATGGCAAGAGGTTACTTCAAGGAAGAATTTTATTAAGAACAAAGCCAAACAACAAGTTTGAGAAGTGGAAGAGTATTTCAACCCTCCAAGATTGAGTTTATTTGTATTGCGTTTATTTTATTTTCTTGTATTGTATTTTCGTGCTTTACATTGAGGCTTGAGAACCCTCAATGATCGATTGTACTTTCCGATTTCTAGTAATATATATTTATTTACCCAAAAAAAAAAACATCAACAGTTCATATAATCGATCTTAACTAATTTAGGTTTGAGCCTAGTCGATTGGCTAACATTACTAAAAATAAGTTTAAGATTTATGAATTTTTTTGCACCATCTAGTATAGTCGACCTACAACAACAAACATGTCTTTATAAGAAGCATGATATGGTACCCTAGAAATTATATGAAAATAATATACTACTGGTCAAACTGTGTAAAAATTCTTCCATAGTTTCATATAACTTAAATCCTACAAAAAGTACCTAAACAAGGGAAAAATCGAAGGATCTCGATATCGCAGGCCCCTAAGGATTTGGCATGTTTCAACGTCGACCACGCTAAAAGCCAAGTGTATAAGAGGCCAATAAGCCAATAATGGTGAAGCGTTGACTGAAAGGTCAACTAATGGAACCAAAAAATATACTGTTATTTCTAAGGGTCTGTTTGGTCAAGCTTCTGAAAAAGTGTTTCAATAGTTCTGCAGAAACTGTTTCTGAAGAATCTGTTAGGATTTTTGACATATAGTTATAAATCTTACGATAAATGAAACAGCTTCGCTGTTTCCACATTTATGCAAATTTACTAGAATATTCTTTTTAATAAATTTAAAACTATTAAAAATATTCTTTTCTATCTTATGTTTCTAAAAATTAGTATATCTTTACAATTTAATAATTTTTCAAAAAATTATTTAATTGCAACATTTAATCAAAAAATAATATTATATTGTACATAAGAAATGTAACAGCAATATGATAGTCAATGACTCAAATATGTCCAAACCTACCCCGCTCTACCTACACTTACCCCCCACCCTACCGCCCACCACACCCCATACCCCTACCCCATCCTCAAATTTCTATTTCATATTTTTTGTTACTTTTATAAAAATAATTGAAAATATGAAATTTTTTCTTACCTCCCCCAACCCCCTCCCCCCTACCCCCACCCCCCGTCGACCTACCACAATCTCAAATTTTTATTTTATATATTTTTTACTTTTATAAACAATTTATAAAAAATATGATTTTTTTTCTTACACGCCCCTACCCCTACTCCCACCCCACCCCATTGCCTCTACCCCATCCTCAAATTTCTATTTCATATTTTTGTTACTTTTATAATTCACATTTTTTCTTACCCCCGCCCTATTGCCTACCCCATCCTCAAATTTCTATTTCATATTTTTGTAATTTTATAAAAATATGAATTTTTTCTTAACCCCGCCTCTACCTCCTACCCCACCCCATTGCCTCTACCCTATCCTCAAATTTCTATTTCATATTTTTGTTACTTTTATAAAAAAAATGATTTTTTTTATCCCCCGGCCCTACCCCCTACCCCCTCTTCAAATTTTTATTTCATATTTTTGTTACTTTTATTTTTCTTGTCCCTCCGCCCTACCCCACCCCACTCCATTGCCCTACCCATCCTCAAATTTCTATTTCATATTTTTTGTTATTTTTATAAAAAAAAAATTATTATTTTTTCTTACCCCCGCCCTACCCTACCCCCACCCCATTGCCCTACCCATCCTTAAATTTCTATTTCATATTTTTTGTTACTTTTATAAAAAAAATGAATTTTTTTCTGACCCCCTACCCCACCCTACCCCATTCTCAAATTCTATTTTATATGGAGATATTATATGAGATTAAAATGAATTTTGTGAAAAGAATATGATAAATGGATCTAAAAAAATTTATTTAATGAGCAAAAAGGACTTCTCGAGAACACTTCTCGAGAAACATCAAATTAATGTTTCTGCTTCTCTTCCCATCTAAAAACACTTTTTGGCTTTAAAAAAAAATGTTTCTAGTTCTGAAAAAATGGTTTTGCCCAAAGAAATATTTCTGAGAAGCTTAGTCAAACACCGCCTAATTGAGTTTCCACGACAACCTCTTGCTCTAAAATTCTTGTCTCCCACTTAAAAGTAAAAGCAAAATTCAAAGCTAGCTCTTTTTCTCTTGGACATGTTGAAAAATGTTAAGAAGTCAAAAACTGAAGCTGTCAACTAAACACAACTTTAATACATCCATTAGCATTTTTTGCCATCCTCACCAGCATTTTCTCACCAGTAACTTCCATCAACATTCTAAAAGAGTTAAAAAATCTCAAGCTAATTCAAATGATTTTTCAAGAAAATAGAAGCATTGAGTTAGTTTTAGGCATTTTAGTGTTAAACATTTTGTTGGTGGGGGCTAAATCCCAGTGTACTAATGATTGTGATGCATTAGCTTCATTTTATGTATGGAATGGTACAAACCTCACTTTCATATCTAATTCTTTTTCAACCACCATCAAGGATATTCTTAGTTATAATCCTCAGATAACCGATGCAGATCTAATTCAATACAATAGCAGAGTTAATGTTCCCTTCTCATGTGGCTGTGTTAATGGGAAATTCATGGGCCATCAGTTTGGTGTGCAGATCAAGGCTAGTACTACTTATCCAAGAATCGCCCGGCTTTATTATTCGAACCTTACAACAGTTGAAAAGTTGCAGGAGTTAAACAGTTATGATCCTAACAATGTTCCTGTAAATGCAATAGTAAATGTTATTGTGAACTGCTTTTGTGGGAATAGTCATGTGTCAAAAGATTATGGACTGTTTATAACTTATCCTCTTCGCCCTGACGAGAATTTGGTTACAGTAGCCAATAAATTTAATCTACCACAGAAGTTGTTGGAGGACTATAATCCTGAAGCAAATTTCAGCAAGGGAAATGGTTTAGTTTTTATTCCTGGAAAAGGTAATTCATTTCTTTACTAAGGCTTCTATACTCATATTCTTTGAATATTTTAAGTACAATTAGTCGAATTCCGATGAGTTTTTACTTTTTAGAGTAAACTATGCAGAAGCACTAAATAGGATTTGCATTCTATATATTTATAAACAGTGAGTTTTTGGATGATTTTACATGTATGACAAACTTAGTGCAAAACTTGGGATTGTCACTTTAATATCTGTTAAATGCTGAGTGCTGGCTAATCTTGTATTATATTGCAGATCAAAATGGAACTTATCCACCATTAAAGACTTCTACAAGGTATTCTCCTACCCCAATGAGTTCTTGGTTATTTCTTGAATGCTATAATATTGATAGCTAATTGTGGTTTCTTGCTTTTCACAGCCCAACAGGTTGGCCTTATTTTACTGCTACAGTGGCATCTTTTTCAACTTATCAAGTCTGAGGTATCGAAATAGCTTGACGTGATTGTAATCTACTAAAAACTGTGTTATTGACAGGAATCTCGGGTGAAGCAATAGCTGGCATATCGCTTGCAGCAGTTTTTGTAGTACCCCTTGTAGCGGTTTGCCTGTATTTTACCTTTTATAGAGGCAGAAAAACGGAGGAGGATTCGTTTCTTCACTTGGAACCTTACAATAATAGTAGTAATAAGCATGTTCCTGGTAATTTTTATGGCTTTCAATCTACTTTTGTATACTTAATTACCCATCAAACTGTATGTCAACTAACTGTTCTATGAAAGCAATGTGTAGTCATCCTTAGAATAAGTTTAACTAGATACAGACCTTTTAATTTTCTTTGATTGACTCAGGTAATGCAAATTTTGAGAATTCTTCAAAAGGGGGTTCTCTTAATAAGAGCGCTTCTCCAGAGCCCCCGAGGATCACTGTGGATAAATCTGTGAATTTTTCATATGATGAACTTGCTAATGCCAGTGACAACTTCAGCACAGCCTACAAGATTGGCCAAGGTGGTTTTGCATCTGTTTTCTATGGAGAGTTAAGAGGCGAGGTTCGTTGTTATTCTTGTTAGATTGAAATGATTAGCTTATTCAGATATTCAGATTGATCATCAACTTAGTTCTAACTGCGTTATTATTCACAGAATTGTCTTGGTTCAGCAGGAATTTCTTTTTCAAAGCCAAAAGTAGTACTTTCGGTTTTTCTATATTCTAATCTTCTTTGTCTCAATAAAATGCAGAAAGCTGCTATCAAGAAGATGGATATGCAAGCAACAAAAGAGTTCCTTGCTGAACTGAAGGTTTTGACACATGTTCATCACTTGAACTTGGTAAATTCATTACTCGTACTGATATACTATCTGTTCTTCCTTCATTATAACGGTATAACCTCTTTGGCACCTGCTATGAGTCCATGGTAAAAAATGTCTATACTGGACGGTTAACTTTACAAACTTCGGCGATATTTTAACTTGTAATGCATTTTTAAAAAATTTGTTGAACATTTCCCTTTTTCAATTGATAAACTTTACTTTCCAGATTTTGTATTACTCAATATGCCAATCCATTCAGTGGTCTGAGCCACTTAGCTTTATAATGTGATACTTCTCATTGTGAAAGTCACGATTGATGATTTAGTTCTGCCATACTTGAGATTTAGTGGATGAAGAATCCAATAGCATCATACATCATTAGAGAAATGAGGCAATATTTCACATGTTGAAACCATTGCAGGTACGTTTGATAGGATATTGCATTGAAGGATCTTTGTTCTTAGTATACGAATACATTGAAAATGGAAACCTAAGCCAACACTTGCGCGGTTTAGGTAAGTTCAGTTCTTCTCATTGCAAGAAAACCTCATGTCTTAATCAAATTTTCGAATCTCCCACACTTCCATATACATCTTATACTTTTCATTTCCAGGTAAGGCACTATTGCCATGGTCTACCAGGGTGCAAATTGCCCTGGATGCAGCTAGAGGCCTAGAGTACATTCATGAACACACTGTTCCTGTTTACATCCATCGCGACATTAAATCAGCCAACATTTTGATCGACAAAAACTTTCGTGCAAAGGTACGAGAGTTCCAATACTAGAACTTTGAAATCAAAACCCATGTGTAATACTCATTCATTTGAAAGTAATCTTTTGCCTATCAGGTTGCTGACTTTGGACTTACAAAACTGATAGAAGCTGAAGGTGGCTCGATGAACACTCGTGTCGTTGGTACTTTTGGTTACATGGCCCCAGAGTAAGAATTTATTTCCCTATGGTATTTGTGAGTTACAATGGATGTACGGTAATAGTATACAACTACTAGTGTTTCGAAAGGATAAACAATAATGAATTACAACACAACAGGCTTGAAGCCTAACAAAAATTGTGACAACAACAATGCGTTTTGTGATTGATCTTCTGTTCTTAAATGATTCTTGAGTCTGTCTTGAGTCTTCGTTCCAATTGCAACAAGCTCCTAGATCTTGATAGCGTGAAACCAAGAGACACTAAATTTGGTAGCGTTACAATTTCACTGCTGAGTCGAGTGATATTCACTCTGTCTTTAAGGCATTATTCCCCGTATATATCATTTTACGGTGATGGAAAACTGTCTCTCAAGATAAAACAACAACTAACAAATGAGCAAAGGAAACTCAAGTGTTTCTCAAGAAGAACCTTTTGTGTGAAAGTATGCTAGAGAGGAAGAAGTTCAGAAAAATCTGAACTAAACAAGAGAGAAGTGTATTCTACAATTGAGCCAAGGGCCTCAATTTATAGTGTGTGTAAGATGACCTCTCATTTAGCCAACTAATGAAAATCAATGGCCATGTAATAACGCTTATTGAGAGGTGTTATTCAGCCAAATAATGGATGAATTCAAGTGCCAAGTAATGGAGGATCAATGCTCCAAAACCAGCCCAAACTTTCCATTTTCCGTCGACCATTTTGCCTCCGAAGCGCCGCGGCTCCAGTGGCCAGAAGACCAACCAGCGTCGCGGCGCTGTGACCCTTTTTCGACTCATTTCGATCTTACATTTCGTACACTTCTTCCTTCATTTACCAACGTGGAACACGTGTCATTTAACCAACGACCGTCCATCATTTCATGTCTGAAACGTTTACTCACGTACCAATATCTCTTTCACTAACGAAATTTACGATACTTGGCACTACGTGTGCACATGTGTGGAAACGACGTTTCCGACGTACGAGATTCCAATTGTTCGAGTCACAAATAATGAGATAATCTTAATTCCACATTCTTAATTCCACATTAGTAAATTTCCAACAGTATTAGTATTTATTCTTCATCTCTGAACAAGATCAAATTATTAGTTTTTTCCTACTTCATTATGTGCAGGTATGGTCAGTTTGGTGATGTTTCTCCCAAAATTGATGTATATGCTTTTGGAGTGGTGCTTTATGAATTAATATCTGCTAAACAAGCTATTATCAAAGCTAGTGAAATTGCTACTGAATCAAAGGGGCTAGTTACATTGGTATCTTTGAATCTTTTCTTCACTCACCAATTTAATTCTCATCTCTAAACCACTAAAAGAGTCTAATTAACTATTTATTGGGAACAATTTGCAGTTTGAGGATGTTCTTGATGAGGTTGATCCTAGAGAAAGGGTATCCAAATTGGTTGATCCAAAACTAGGTGATGATTATCTCCTGGATTCAGTCTGGAAGGTAAGATAAGAATATTTTTACAAGCGCATCAATGTTACGGGATTCATATAGTCGACTTCAACTAATTTGAGATTGACGTGTAATCAGTAAATTGATTGATTAATGTTAAGAGGAAATGTAAGTAATTGGATTTTTTTCAACTTGCAGGTAGCTCTTCTTGCCAAGGCTTGCACAAATGTAAATCCACAATTGAGGCCAAGTATGAGGTCAATAGTAGTAGCTTTAATGACAATATCATCCTCATCTGCAGATTGGAACATTGGTGCATTTTATGAGAACCAGGGCCTTGTCCATCTCATGTCTGGAAGGTAACAAATTCCAATTTGGAGTTTATTCTGTTACTCTTCATAAGGAAATTAGAACCAGAAGTTTACAGAAGTAACACTTGGTACATTTGTTTACATTTACATCAACCATATGACACATAAGACTTTGGCTATATTTAATAGGTAGGTATTTAAGTGTTTTGCTTCTTTCTTTCTTTTTATGGGGTGGGTGGGGGTTGGGAAGGGGGGGGGTGTCAGATATTTTGCTCCTCTATTACATGTCTTTTTATGGACAAATATAAGGACATAAGTGTTTTCCGCAAGATGTCATAGTCTCCACGTCCTTATAAAGGAAACAAGACAAATAAATAGTGAGACTACTAGAACCACATTATAGTTCAGATTTTAATATTTATTATTATTATCCTTAATACTTCTTCCGTCTCAATTTATGTCACATATTTTAAGAAATAAAAGAATATTTTTAAATCTTATGGTCTAAGAAGCTAAAGATATTTGTGTGGATATAGATAATCTCGTTTTGCGTAAAATATAAAGTTTGAAGTTAAATTATTGTCAAATAAGAAATTATGTCATTCTTTGTGAGACGTGTAAATAGAAAAGTGAAGTCATTCTTTTTGGGATAAAAAAATAATAAATTGAATTTAATAAGATTATTGGAGAACGACTCGGTGCATGAAGCATTTCGTGTTTATGTAGAGCTCCGAAAGAGTCGAGCACGAGCTGATTTATGCAACTGCTTTTTAGGCCATCATTTAGAATTTATTCCTATTTTTAAAAGTTACACAAAAATAGCCCTTTCAAAATTACCCTTCCGGACAACATTAAATTCGAATCTAATATATACTCATATATTACTCAATCTTATAGACAAATTATTATATTATCTAATGTCCGTTACAACTTACAAACTTTTAGACCGCAATCTAGTGTTCTCATAAATTTTTTAATTTGCTCAAAAGAAAATTTTAAATCGCAGTCTAAAAAATCCACAAATTACAAGAAAAAAATCATTTACGGAATAGTTGTCCCAAAATAGAATAACCAGCGAAAATTTCATGACTCCGTGAGATATGATGTATGCAATTTACTGCGACACAAATATCAATAATTCATTACACGTCTCGAACTTTTAATTTATACTGTAAGAACTATTTAGAATTGGAAAATCTTCCTTGATTATTCTCATCCCATAAGGGAGAATATATACAAGTAATATACATTAATTATGAGGAGGAAATCATGCCTCATAATAACTAAGAAATCCTACCTAATAATGTTTTCCTACCATATATATTAGGATTCTACATAAATATAATATTACTAATTAATTATATATCTAGAATATTCTAACATAACATTCTAACATAATATTACCAATTAATTACACATCTAACACTTCGCAAATGGTTTAGGAGGGCGAATCTGAGATCGTCGAAATTCTTCAAATAAGATCGTGGAAGCCCTTTGTGAAGATATCTGCAACTGATGTCGCGTCGACACGTAACACTCGCACTTGTCCGCGAGCCACCTTTTCACGACAAAATGAATGTCTAACTCAATATGCTTAGTGCGTTGATGATGGATTGGATTCGGAGAGATAAATTGCACTAATGTTATCACAAGATACCACGGTGGCCGTTGGAATAGACAATGAAGCTCAAGTAAAAGATTAGAATCGGCGTGAGTCGACACAACATTGGCTACCACGGATTCAAAGACCTTTGAACGTGATACGGTGGGTTGCCTGGAGGACGAATATATTAAATTATCACCGGGAAGACGATAGCGGTGGGCGTCGGGTGTGCGGACATCTGCGATCAGATCGTGCAGTAGGTGACAAGCTTGGTCATGGAAGATGGGTACAGATGCAATCCATAATGCGAGTGCTCGAATATATCGCATAATACGCTGAGTGCACGATATGTTCTTCCATAGGATTGTCGTGAACAAACACACTTGTTGCTGCATATGTAATATATGGCACAGTGAATGTGAGATATTGTAAAGCTCCCGCCAAGCCGCGATACAATGTCGGATTAGCAAAAGGACTACCGGATATGGCACTCCGCTTTGACTTGGTATCTACCGGAGTTGCAGACGGTTTGCAAGATGACATTCCGGCCGTTCTACGATTTCTGATACATACTTCTTCTGGGAAAGAAATAGACCTCCTGCATGACGTGTCACCGTTATTCCTAGAAAGTAGTGAAGTGGACCAAGATCCTTCATAGCAAATTCGGAACTCAGCTGGGTCAAGATATCTCACGAAGAGAGTTCAAGAGGTTGTTAGGATAATATCATCTACATATAAGAGAATATAAGCGATGATTTCCTGTTGATAAATAAATAGTGAATTATCCGAACTATTGTTTGAGAAACCCATATTGAACACAAAATCGCAAACCGCTTGTACAAGTCACAGGAGCTGTTTGAGTCCATATAATGATTTTTAAGTAAACACATGATTGGGATAACGAGAATCTGCATTCCCGATGGTTGCGACGATACCGCCTCACTCAAACGCCCATGTAAGGCATTCTTGACATCCAATTGATGAAGTAACCATCCTTTTGAGAGGCTAAACTGAGAACAATTCTGAGGGTTGTTGGTTTAACCACTGGACTGAATGTTTCGCCGCAATCTAATCCCACCTGTTGAGTCTTGCCATCACCTACAAGTCGGGCCTTATGCCACTCAAAAGAACCATCAGATTTTTCTTTATGGCTAAAAATCCACATGTAACGAATTATATTAGCATTAGATGGACGCAGGTACTAACTCCCATGTCCTATTTTTAATTAGAGCATGATATTCATCATCCATGGCCATTTTCCAATTATGATCTTTTAGGCGTATACACGGGTTACGCGCAAAGGTGATTTGGAGACTTGAGTGTAGATCGATTTGGCATTGAGTTTTGTAATTCCATGTTGACTACGGTGATGGCCGGTTTAGTGGGCGATGGATCGACGCCATCTGGCCGGAGTGAGATAGTGGTTTAACGCCATCGCTGCCAGATTGTAGTTGGGCACGAGTTGGAGGTTGCCCAACCGGCGGGCACCGTGTAAAGTAGGGGGTAGTCGTTCATCGGGCCTTGAACCGATGGCCCGCTTTGTTGGATCATTTTTGTGAGTCCCGGCCGCGAGGAAATGAGTTAGATACGGGGCCTATCATCATCCAAAATTCATAAGTATTTGTCCTCGTGTCATGTATCTTGGCAAAGGGAAATTGTGACTCATCAAAAATTACATGACGACATATAAACATACGTTTGGAGGAAATGTCATAACACATGTAACTACGGTGATTTGTAGGATATCCCAAGAAGACACGTGGAGTAGGCCGGGTGAAGTTTTGTGATTGTGGTGGATGGAAATAGGGTAGCACAGACATCCAAAACTCTCAAATGATGATATGAGGGCTCTCGTAAATAAAGTATTTTTAGTGGAGCTTGGTAAGACATGTTTTTGTGGGAAGGATATTTAACATGTAGGTTGCCATTCAAGTGCATGATGCCAAAAAATGGGGTATAGAAGCGTGAAAGCGGATGTTCTCACAATATTGTTAATGGTTCTAATTTTATGCTCCGCCTTCCCATTACGTGAAGATGTGTGAGACGGGATAAGCGAAATTGTAAACCATTTGTTTTGAAAAATCCCAAACGATTATTGTCAAATTCCCTCCCATTGTCACATTGAATGCTTTTAATCTCCCGTTCAAACTGAGTTCGGATAAATGCTCTAAAGTTTAGGAAAGTGGAAAACACTTGTGATTTTTTCGACAAAGGGAATGTCCACAAATAATTAGAGTAATCATCAAGAAACAAGAATAGTATCTATGACCGAGGAACTCAAAACAGTGATGTCCAAATATCACAATGTAAAATATCAAATGGCATAGTAGTGCGTAGAAGAAGTAAATGACAACCTAACATGTTTACCAAGAACACAAGCCTGACACTTATTCAAAACATGAGTTTGAGTACAAGAAATAAAATTGTTTTGTTTAAGAGAGGCCAATACAGACTCCCCCGGATGTCCTAATCGTTCATGCCATAGTGATGGAGCGGCGTCGCAAAAGTGGAAGGAACTTTAGATCGTGGATTTGGTAAACTTATTGGATAGAGCTCCTTGCTATCACGTCTCATGAAGCTTCCCGTCCGAAAGTCATATGCGGAAAAACCAAATGGGTCAAATTTAACAGAAACCCAATTATCACTAGTAAACTTCCTAACAGAAACCAAATTTTTTATTAATTTGGGAGCATGCAGGACATTTTTTAAAACTAGTGGCGGGTGTGGTGGTGACAGTGTGTTTGTCCCATAACCTTTTATTGGAATTGTATGGCCATTTCCGACAATAATACCATTTTCTTTGCTCAAATTATAATAGGGTGAGAGTGTACCTTGAGACGCCGTCATATGTGACGTAGCCCCGAAGTCCATATACCAATTAGAATCCGGTGGATTGAGTCCAAGAGTGTGCATAGCCTGCTCAATATCCGTAGGATGGGTCATGGTTGAATGGGCCTCACATCGGGGCGGAGAGGCCCAAAATCGCATCTTGAAGAACCTCCAGCCGCTTCGGGCTCGCCTGAATCCTTCGCACTGAAGAATGAAATGTTGCGAAATGGGCTCAGGCCATTGGCCGCCTCACGAACGCCGCTGGCTGACGAAAGCAGTACCGCCGCTGACTTCTTTTGGGCGGGTTGGCCGCCATCGCCATTGGGCGATTGGTTTGCTGACGGCCACTGACCATCGCGGCCAGCTGGCCGCCGCCACTGGGCTGCCGCCGATGGCCGCGGTTGCGCCGAGCGCCGCCGGAGTTGTTGCTGCCGCCATAGCCTCCGCCGGAGTTGTTGCTGCCGCCATTTCCGCCGCCACCGGAATTCCGGTGACCCCCACCTTTATTATTTCCGCGATTTCCACCCTTCTTATTATTATTACCACGTCCTTTTTGACTCTTATTTTGTGAAGAATAGTCAAAATAATTACCTTCATTTGAATACGTGACAACCATGGCGGAATTCGTTGAAACCTTCTTAATCAAACCCGATTCTTCAAGAACAAGCATGGATCTTGCTTGATAAAACTTTGGTAAGGGATTACTTTGACGGATTAGAGTCCCCACGCCACTATAAGCATCCGTGAGGCCGAACTAATCAGTAAAACTATCAGGTGTCGAACCGGGTGAACCCACGTTTTCGATTGACCGCCACCACTTTGAGGCGTTGATGAGTTGAAACGTTAGGAAAGTCTGTCGTGACAATGGTTGAAAATTCTTGTTCCAACGCAATAAAGACGAGAGTTTTGATTATCTTGAAAAATGTCTCTCAGCGTTCCATGCCGCCATAGCGATAGAATCTGGTTCCATTATTGTATGCAACAAGTCTGGATATTGTTGCATAAATCCAACCAAGAATGGCATCGGCGGTATCCCACAATTCTTTATGCCTGCACGATTGTTCCGTTGTTGTACCATTTTTGGTGGAATTATATGATGAAGAACTTCAGCCCTACAACATATTTTGAACAACTCGCCCATGTCAGAATGAATGAGCTTTCCATCTCTAATTTGATAGAAATATGTGTTTTAATGTTGGAAATAGTAAGGGCTGAGTGAAACGAAGATTTTGATTCAGACATGGTTGACAACAATAATGGAGAAAAAAAAAAGTATAACAATGGAGAAGACAAATTCGGTTGGAGAAGATGACCGAATTTTGAAGGAAAATTTTATTTAGAATAGGATCTTTGAATTACCTTCTGATACCATGTAAGAACTATTTAGAATTGGAAAATCTTCCTTGATTATTCTCATCCCATAAGGGAGAATATATACAAGTAATATACATTAATTATGAGGAGGAAATCATGCCTCATAATAACTAAGAAATCCTACCTAATAATGTTTTCCTACCATATATATTAGGATTCTACATAAATATAATATTACTAATTAATTATATATCTAAAATATTCTAACATAATATTCTAACATAATATTACCAATTAATTACACATCTAACATATACGTCAAACGGATAACAGGAAATACTTATAGTTATCTTGCAAATCAGCTAAAAAACTTTACTAATATGTGTATTATATCCAATAATTGACAAAATATAGCACATGATTTGATGGACATGCTGAACATAAATTCATAAACTGCCAAAAGAATAAAGTACACTATTCCTATGAAAATGTTTTTAAGTACTAATGTTCGATTATTGATGCCTTTTTATTTTCTTTATTCCTATTCCCTATACCATAAAGTTTATGGCATAAACCTCCTCGACTGCAAAAATAAAAACGAGAAAACAAAAAGAGAGGTGAGATAAGATAACTGAAGAAGTCTAAGGAATTAGGTGAACTAAAAACAATTTTATGTGTTGTTAATTAATAAATAAGCAACAATAACATATTCAGTATAATTTCACGACTCGTAATTATCAAAAGTATAACTTGACATTGATACGAATTTTGGTCGTACTATATCATCAAGAGACGATTGAGCAACATCTCATATTCATAAAAAGGGAAAGCATAAACTCTGTTACAGAGGACATGAAGAACAATTCAAACTTGTGATTCTGAAATGCCCATTTCTGTTGTATTAGCATGGGACCTTCATTGCGCTCATGGGCGTAGTTTAGTTGGTTTCGTGTGATAGAATGTCCCAAATAGACAGGTTCGAACTCTGACAGCCGCAGTGTGGGAGTTTTCATTCCTTCTTTGTGGGGATGACTTCGCTGGTCACCGTATTAATCGCTCAAGTACCAAATACCACGACTACCTCCTTACCAATCTCTATCTAGTGGGAGAGTAGAGGGCGCGTGAGCGAAGGATTTCGCCTTTTTGGCCATGGAGCCTTCATTCACCTTCCTGCCTCAACTAATTGGCAAAACCAACTACTCCATCCAAGTAAAACTGTAAAATATCTGTCATTCCAATTCAAACTATTTTCACTCTACTCGTCCGACAGTTACTATCTCCTAATTAATTAGTTTGTCGACAATTTTGAAAGTATATGTTTACAAATATTTTTTCAAAGAAAAATATATTCTACTTGCATGTATCTTTTTATGTAAATTGTTACGGTAGACATCAACATTTTAATTGAATTAATCCATATAAAATTTGGATTAAATTCTAAGTTATTCACATGTTGATCAAGTCAAATTTTGGTTAATAAAATCGGATTAATTATTTAAGTCAATTTTTCATGACTTGAATGAAATCCAAATTATATTTGGGTTAGTCCATTAAACTGGGTCTCTCCAAGACGAGTCCAACCCACGTCTTTCTATCCCATGGTCCGCTACAATTACTTGGGACCAAAATACCCCAAGCTCTAGGTCGCCCTATATAAAGGGGTCGTATATCCCCTTTTGAAGATATTTAAAAATTTGCATAGCATCTTGACTAGAGGCAAATGAGAGTAACATCATCTACATAAGTCTTCTTCAAAAGTCTTCAACAAGAAGGGGAGTTCGAGAGATGTCTTCCCTCAGAAACAATTCAAAGTGTTGCTCAAAGTTCTTTCAAAATTCAACACATCAACATAAGTTCATTCTTCATTCGAGAAAGACACTACATTGGCCCTCGAATCAAGGCGAATAATACAGAGATTAGAATCAAGGAATACATACAAAGTTGTACAATAACAACAACATACCCAATGTATTTCCATAAGTGGTATATGAAGAGGATATGATATACACAGACCTTACCTCTATTTTTTGTAGGGTAGAGAGGTTGTAGACCTTCGACTAAAAAATATAGTCAATGCATAAATTTAAGGAAAATAAAATAAAAAATATCACAGTACAAAATCAATAAAGAAACATATAATAATATATAAGTAAGAGTATTGATTTACGCAGTATGTAATAGTTAGGTATCGCCACTGGTCGGGGTCCACCTGGCCTGCTCATGAGCGGGACTGGCTCGGGGCGGGAAATGGGCGGGTCGAGCCAAGGCTCGGAGTGGTTTGCCGGGACCATATTGTCTCCGTCCCGATCCCGATCCGCTGGGTATGGGCCTGACGGCCTGACGGCCTGCCTGACGGACTGACATGGTTTTCAGGCGTTTTTTTTTTTTAAATTTTTTCACTAAATTAAAAATACTAAATTACTAAGTACTAACAAAGTAACATTAACATATACTTGTCATATAGTCATAAATTCATAATGTCATATACATATACTATAATATTATAGACTTATAGTATTATAATTTATAATTATAGTATTATAGTATTATACTCATATATATAATATATTTATAAAGTCGACGTACCAAACGCCGACGTAGAGTCGACGTGTAATCGAGAGGTTGAAAATTGAAACTTTGCTCGATAGATAATCCTCAAGCTAGTTGCCAACTTCACTCCCAATTCTCAAATTAATAAATAGATTGAATATGTAGACAATGTTGTATAGAGAATTAGAGATTGATTGAGAGATTAGAGAGTAGAAAGATTTGTGAAAATAATAAGAAGAGGAATGAGGTATTTATAGGGTTAAAAATAAATATAAAGGGCAGGGGTTGGGAGTGAGGTTTAAATGGCCGTTGTCAACGGCCAAAATGTAAATGGCCGTTGACAACGACTATTTTGTGCAGCGGTCGAATCATGGATCGCTGGTTTGGCGGGACCTGGCTCAAGTGGTTTGCCAAGTGACCATACCGCCCCGCCTGCTCGAGCCCCGGCCCCGTTTTTTTATAACGGTCGTGGCCGTATTGGTCTGCCTGACCGGATTTGGGCCTGCCTACCGACCCATCGCCACTCTATGTAATATACTACATAGAAAGGGAGAACAAGAGATGAAGAGGCTAGCCCACTACCCCTCTTCACACAATGCGATAAAACTCAACAATCTAATAACTTTATATCCTAATTCTCGACCTCTAATCTTTCTATCTAGGGTCATGTACTCAGTCAGCTGAAGTTGTGTCGTGTCCTGTTTAATCATCGTTCCCCAGTTCTTTTTCGGCCTACCTCCTCTCCTAAATTATGCTATCGCCATTTTCTCACACCTCCTAACTGGCGCATCCTCTCATCTCCTATTCACATGGCCGAACTATCTCAATCTTGCTTCTCTCATCTTGTCCTCCACGGAGGCCACTCCGACTTTGTCTCATATAATTTCATTTATAATTGAACACACATCCATATGATCATCCACATCTCTGTCACATTTATCTTCTGAACGTGAACGTTCTTGACTGGACAACATTCTGTCACATACAACTATGATAGTCTAACCACCACTCTGTAGAACTTACCTTTTAGTCTAGGTGACACCTTCTTATCACAAAACATCCCGGAGGCGAGCCTCTATTTCATCCACCCTGCTCCAATACAGTGTGTGACATCTTTGTCAATCTCCCCGTCACCTTGTATTATTGAATCAAGATACTTGAACCTTCCTCCTTTGGGTATAGCTTGTGCCTCAATCTTCACTTCCACACCTGTCACCTGTGCCATATCACTAAAGTTGCACTCCATATACTCCGTCTTAGTCCTCCTCAGTTTGAAACCTTTAGACTCTAAGGTCGTTCTCCAAACTTCCAACTTATTGTTAACTCTACTGTGTATATCGTCAATTAAAACTATGTCATCTGCAAATAACATACACACGACACCTCCTTTTGAATATGTCATGCCAATTCATCAATTACTAGGGCAAGTAAAAACGGGATAAGGATTGATCCCTGATGCAACTCCATCACTACCGGAAAGTGCTCAGAGTCACCTCTCACTGTCCTAACCCGGATCTTGACACCCTCGTACATACAATGTTGTACTCACAAAAATATTAATAAAATATTTTTCTCTCATATTTATTTTGTGATTTCAGTTATTTATTTTATGCTTAATAAAATTTATCGCGAACATTAACGTGATAAAATTTTGAGACTCATAGAATGCTATAATGATGCATT
Source organism: Przewalskia tangutica (assembly GCA_029844215.1). NCBI lineage: Eukaryota > Viridiplantae > Streptophyta > Magnoliopsida > Solanales > Solanaceae > Przewalskia > Przewalskia tangutica. The sequence goes on along the minus strand of CM056726.1, from coordinate 118,572,188 downwards.
GGTCGCTTTCAAAACATGTGGCAGAATAAAACTTAGATAAAGAAAAAGTAAAAAATAATTTATCATTCAAATATGTGATTGAAAAGAAAGGATGGAGAGAAAAAGATCTACAAGAGAATACTACTTTTTTGGATGTTTAAAGAAGTTAAAAGTTCACTCTGTCTTCTCCCTCAAGCTAATTAGAAAAAAGATTTATTAATTCAATTTTTATGAGAAAAGGGAAAGGCAATATAAAGGATTAAGTGTCCGTTTGGTTGAACTTTTGAAAAGATCAAAACTGCTTTTGAAATGTCAAAAACATTTTTGGTCAAAATTGGGAGTGTTTGGTTGAAAATCGAAAAAGTGATTTTGGCCTCTATTTTCAAAAGTTCAAATTTTTGGGCTTTTGGAAGTAGAGATTGATTTTGCTCATTTTTAAATTAAAAATAATTTTTTTGTTGACAATCAAACACCTAACAACTTTTTGATAAAAAACTCTAGTCCTAAAAATTCTACTTCTAAAAAAACTATTTTTAATAAGTCGTATAAAACGTACAAGTTGGAGTTTTTGTTGACGAAGGAACCCGCAGTCGCTACTCTTTCGAGTGCGCACAGGGTAAATCCCGGACTGACGCAATAGCCTGCAAATCACGTCAGCCGATTAACCACACTTGGCAAGCCATGTGTGACAAACTCAACCAAGAAGGTTTATGCAGGGGATCGAACTCGTGACCTTGCGGTCCCGCGCTCTATTGCTACACCAACTTGGTTATTCTTGCGGGGTACAAGTTGGAGTTGTCACATATTGATAGTGCTTTTCCTTTTCCTCTGATTATTTTTTTTCTTCACAAATTGCAATAAAGTTATAATTAAATTGAGAAAGCAGTGGAAACATGATGCTAGCTGAAGACCATAATGATTTTGCTGACCATACAAGCTTGTTGCTTAATATTAATTAATTAGCCTCAAGAATGTCTTGTCTTCAACATAAAGTAATTTTAATCAGTTCTTATTCTTGGGTCAAAAAGGCGAAATTCGCCAAGTGCCCCTGCACTCCAAATGAGAAATTAATGGAGAGGAATCATGATGACTCGTACCCCACTAGATGAGACACGATGTTCGACGCCCACAAAGAGTCATCTCCACAAAGGAGGAATGAAACTCTCACACTGCGGTTGTCAGGGCTCGAACCTGCCTACTTGGAGCAATCTACTACACTGAAACCAACTGAGCTATGACCATGCGGGCTATCAGTTCTTATTCTTATTTTACAAAGACCGCATAGATAGGCAACAGGCGACCCCCCAAAAAAAGGAGAACGAATACAAAAACAAAATTCTAAATTAAATCAATGGCATGTCTTGGACTCAAGGCCAATGAAGACCTAAAACTCGATTAAGTTCAATGATATTATAATTAATTTCTCATTACATTTGCTCTAAATTGAGTGTTCATATTTCGGGGGAGCCGAATAGTATTATAATTATTTTATACAAATAATCTGCCCCTACTAATTAGTGAGCATAATATAATTAGAGAGAACTACACATGGACCAACTCAAGGACTCATATACTACACAATACACATGGAGTAATTTTCAATGCCAAAAATAGACTGTTTTTCAAAATGTTTGTCTGATTTAAATTTGATAAAAAATTTAAGAAAGTAAAAAAAAAAATTAATCTTATGATACTAAATTAAAGATATGAAGAATATACCAAAAGACTCGTATAATGTTAGATTGTTTTTCAAAAGAAACAATCACTTTAAAACTGTTAAGAGTCACGCATCAGATATTAAATGGAAACATGGACTCCTTATATGGACTTGAACAATCATCACCCTACAAACTAACATGATTCATTCTTTACTTGATATCATAGGTCTGAGCGTGTGGAAGAGTGTTAAGAGTCACACATCGGATATGGAATGAAAACATGAACTCTTTATATAGACTTGAACAATTCTTACCCTATAAACTAGCAGTTAGATCCAAGATTCATTCGTTACAGAAACAAATCAAATAGAAAAGTAAGAAAAACATTTTGAAAGGAAAAATGTATTAGTTTCCTTAAATAATGGGAACAACAAAAAGGAAGTCGTCATATTAGCGGCTCCAAGCATAGTAGTGGAATATTTTCCTTAGAGAAAAAGGTAGAATAATTGAAAATTTTCATTTTTGGCATCCTCTTTATGACTAACCACGGCCCACGGGTACAACACTGAATTGACGCGAGAGAACCATGGTTCTGTCTGTCGATTTAATTATCCATTTTAAAAAAAAGAAATACTCCAAGAAATAAAAGTATAGTCAAAACACCAACTACCACACCGTTCACCAACAAAATCCACGATCATTGTATATTCAACTGCAATTGTTTAATCTGAAGCCTCACTGGGCCTGGCTCACGCAGATGATCTCCACGCGTGAGGTGGTGTGGCCAAAACCCCAAACAGAACGCATGACCGCCTTCGCCGTGAATTACACTTGCCACAAGTATGGCTTAATCGATCGACGTGGTTTGCGCTATTGCGTGGTTTGGCGCTTATTGCGTCGAGGATTTCTGCATGCACTCGAAGAAAGAATGCCATGCTCCTTCACAAAAAAAACTGCAATTGTTTAATAATATTTTATTTATCAATCTCATCAATCCACTTTAATTAAGAAATTTAACGTGATTTTACTCTGACTTTTTCTCTTAATAAATTTATTAAGAGCATTGAAATTTGATATTCTAATAACCTCAACCTAATATTGAATAGTATGTTGTGATGGATGCAATTTAGGTCACAAATTCGAATTTGGTTAATAAAAAAGTTTTTATAGAAAATGTTTAATTTTCCTTTAATGAAGTTTACCTACTTTGAATATCGAATCAATGAAAATAGTATGAAATAATTGGTTTCGTATGTTGGATGATTATTGATTAAGAAAAAAAAATATGATAACAACATAAACGGTTGCATTATTTTAGAAATAGAAAGTGTAATTTGGTTTGCGCGATGATGATAGATTTCAACAGCAGATTTGAGCAATGATAGCGTCAGCAGCTGGCGTTCCTTCATCATGGATACCTCCTCGCAAGACTAGATATTGTGCTCTCACTTAATACCGAAATACCACGATTTACTTCATTCACCAATCTCTATCGGGCGAAGGTGCGGACCCTGTGACGTAGGAATTTCGCCTTATTTTCACGAGAAAAGGTGTGAAATGTCGGCACGCCCAGAAAGACTCCAAAAATCTCGTCTCTGCCTTTATCATTATTTTGCTTACAAAACAAATTATAATGTGAGATAATCCACCAACTTTTTCCAATTTGTCATATTTATCGGAGCTCTTTGAATTGAATAACATGGGAAAATAATTTCATTGCAATTGCTTTTACGAAAAATATATTTTAATAAACTCAATAAAAGATACTTGTATAGAAAAGTTTTGGGTCTAACTCAACCTCAAAAGATAGCTTGTAGGGTGGAGGACCACTTATCCCACCGATGTGAGAGAACTCAACACCCCGCCTCACGCCCAAGGCTGAACATCTGCAGCGTGAACAATATAAGAGGGGGGGCCAACATCGGAAACAATGAATTGAGACGGGTCTGACACTGATATCATGTAGAGAATGTTGTAAACGTGTATAGTAGTATAATAACATCCCCACCCATAATTAGAATATTGTGTAAATATAATTATGATAAGACCAGGATTCCTCTCGTATATGGGACTAGGATTCTTCTTGTATATGAGATGAATATTGTACACTATTTATATTGATAATGAGAAAGACTCCCCAAGGGAGATTAATATCATCTTACATGGTATTAAGAGTCTAAACCAAAAACCCTAGAATTTTTTGTTGAGCAGTGATCGGTGTATTTTATATACACTATTTGAGTCATTTTTAGTTAGTCTTTTGCCCATTTTTGTACAAATATGTGTCGTCTTAGGATAAATTTTCTTTCTTTTGAGTCATAATGGTTTAAAGTGGCATATTGGTGAAAAGGAGCGAAAAGAGGGCAGAAACAGAGGTTCCAGAGCTCAAAAGCTAAAGTTGGAACCGAAGCGATAAATGCAGGCGGCGCGCTTCCAACCAAGAAAGATCGAGCGCCACGACGCCCAAAGTACAGAGAGTCGCAGGAGTTACGGCGCTGTGGCGCCAGTTGCAGGGTCGCGGCGCCGAGGCGGGAATTGTGCCAAATCCGAATGGGAATGGGCCAAGGCCAAGAAGGAAAAGTTTGGAAACGTTTTCTAGGCTATAAAAAGGACCTTTAGGTCAGATTTGAAGGAGTTCCACACCTTACAATTCATCACAACTTGGAGATAAAGATTGGAGACTTACTTTTAACTTTTTAAGTAATTTCTTGTTCTTTATTTTAGTTCTTTCTAGTATATGTTGGATAATAGTTTAGTTCTTGGCATGTCTATGGCTAGGAACTAATTTAATTAGGGCTTTTCATGCCGAATCGCTTGAACCTCGTTCTTATGAATTAATGCATGTTTTGGTTTCTTCTGATTATTGTTGAGATTTATTCAATAATTGTTTTGATTGCTTGGTAATTAATTGATCACTAATTATCATAACTTATATGATTTCTAATCGAAATCCGAAAGGGGAGATTGTGAATATGCTATAGTTGAATAAACATAGGTTTAAATTGTGGACGAAAGTACCCCGATATTTGTGTAGCTTAATATGTTATTGTTCTTAATCCTCCTTTGTAGTCAATCTTGTCATCGAAAGATAGAAGGGTTCTACATTGGGGTTGAGTGTTTATATTACCTTAACAGGAGTATAAAACGGCTTAGTTAACCTGCTATCTCAAAATAGAAGAAGAACCTTAATTATTTGCATTAACGAGTAAAGCGAGCGGATAGTCGAGGAGATTTGGAAGCCCTATTTCCACCATATCTGAAGTAAAGTAAAGTAATTTAGTTAGCATCTATAATAATAGCTATAAACAATTCATCAAATTATCGGTTACCAAATAGATACTACAGAATAGAGGTTGATAATTGGACACTAATCCTTGAGGACGATAACTCGGTCTTCTAGACTATATTACTTGTCACGAGACGTGCACTTGCGTTTAGTGTGTGCATAAATCGCGCATCACAAATGAATCTTGAGTCTAACTCAACCCCAAAAGCTAGCTTATAGGGTGTATGATTGGTGGAGCCATATAAGAAGACCAAGTACCACTCGTCGACGTGAGAGAACTCAACAATACTAAATGCATCTATATATTGATTATAAAAAGAATATATGTTTTTTCAACGTAAGTAAAGAAAAGATGGCAGCATCTCTCTTATTCATATTCACTTTATTATTATTTTAAAAAATAGATACGAAAACAATAAAAGAGTTTATTAATTTTCAAAACATTAGGGGCTGAACTTAACATAAGACATAACAGGGTCCCGCTAGAAGTAGCCGTTATATACCACGTGGGTCCTTTGCCGACAGCGAAGTAAGAGTCAAATAATTAATATCAGACAATTGAAGAAGATCGATTTGGTTACCACATAATATATATAGGCTTTTGGTTGAAGTAGGAGGGGGTAAAAGTGACAACTCTTTACTTTTATGGAGCTCTGTAGTAACTTTTAACTCTCTTATAGATCGGAATTCACACAATATCCTAGTATGATCTTGTTTCTGTATTTTTATTTTGTTTAGTTTTGTGCTTGATAACGGTTTTTGTTGATGAATTTAACTCTAAATTGTGTTGATAAGATCTGCGACTCCAGATTTTCTTAGTTAAAGAAATAGAGATGATCAATTGTATTTTTCCCTTAGTGGTATTGATGTATATGTGTATGTATAGTTTATTGATTGCTTCGCAATTGACTGTATACTTGTGAAGTTCGTCTTCTCGAGCATGCTGGTAATTTTGAAGTCAAAGTAATACAACTGAAACTTTCTTTAAAACAGTAAGTGGTTATAGAAGTTCATATTTGTAACGAAAAGTGGAAAGGAAGTATTTATCTTAGTCCATAGATGTTTGATACTATAAATTTGTTTGGTGTTACTGTGTTGACAAGCAGAAACTTGAGCAATTGTGTTTCATAGTGTGAGTTTCTCTATTTGAGATGTTAAAAGTTAAACTTGCAGCAGCCTGTATTTACTGTGATTATTCTCTCTTGTGGGGCTTAATTATCCTTAACTGTGACATTGACCTTCTCTTTACAGGTACTAGATGGCGACACTCGGAGATATAGGCCTTTCAGCAGCGATTAATATTATATCTGCGTTGATCTTTCTTGTGGCGTTTGCAATTCTGCGGCTTCAACCATTCAATGACAGAGTTTATTTCCCCAAATGGTATCTTAAGGGGTTGAGACACAGTCCCACCCACTCTGGGGCATTCGTCACGAAATTCGTTAATGTTGATTGGAGGGCCTATATAAGGTTTCTGAACTGGATACCAGATGCACTGAAAATGCCTGAACCTGAACTTATTGACCATGCAGGGTTGGACTCTGCTGTTTATTTGCGGATATACTTGCTAGGGTATGGCTTTCTAATTATTGATATCACTTTTGGAGTCATAAAGAATATATGCGCAATTGTTGTAGTAACCACGCTGTCAATCATGTTGGTACTTTTCTTTGGTCAACCATATCGATTAACATGTAAATTGTATTATTACCTTTTTATTTCGCTTTGTCATGTTTAACAGGATTCATTTCAGATAAGAATGATACACGGTGCATCCATATGAAAATATCAGGATTGACTATGAAACAAACTGATTTTGGAAGGATTGGTCATTATTTATCTTTTTATTTTAAGTTAATGTGACTGACTGTATTTCTATTGATCATTTGATTGTATCAGTAATAGGATAGACTCAAAACAGTAACCATAAAATGAAAAACCACATATTTGTCGTCATAACAAGACCAGGCGACCACATTCAACAGGGGGTTAAGAGCAGAAAAAATCGAACATACTGGATTATCCTCATCTTTTTAATTGACTGTTGGCTAAGCTTATACTGTAAATCAAGATAAATAGGCAAGTCACGTTTTCAAAATAGTATTTTTTTTTGTCTTCTTAAAAGAAAGGACAAGGAGGCCTTATAAAGAAAGGGGATTTAGGTGTCTAACATTCAATCAGTCAACTATGCCTCAGTCCCAGTTGCAACAGAAACAGGATAAAGAATCAGCATGATTTGAATGTTGTATGCTTTATAGCTCCTTTTTCCCTACTAAAGTGTAATGGGGCGGTCATGATGAATTGATGATTACTGCTTCTTGATTTCTGCAGGCTGAAAATATTTGTTCCTATAACATTGCTTGCATGGGCTATCCTGGTACCTGTAAATTGGACAAATAGCACTCTGACAAAATCCAACTTTACTTATAGCGACATTGATAAGCTTTCTGTTTCAAATGTTCCACTTAGATCACTCAGGTTTGGAGATGTTGTCTACCAGTAAAATGGCAATACGTTTTGGTTTGCCTTTTAAACTCCATCTTGTAATTCATCTTGACCTGAATTTTTGCAGGTTTTGGGCTCATATTATTATGGCCTATGCCTTCACATTTTGGACCTGCTTTGTCTTAAGAACTGAGTATGCGAAAGTTGCGGCCATGAGGTTGCAGTTTGTTGCCTCTGAAAAACGTCGCCCCGACCAATATACAGTATGCCACCTTACTTTATTGAACATCTACAATTCTTCAGTGTTAACAAATTTAGTCTCTGGAAAGAGTGTATAATCAATTAATCATTGAAGCAATGTTCCCTTCAAATGCATAATGTTTTCAGAAAGTTGATATACAGAGATTGAAGCTGACATGGTATTTCTCCTTTACTGTTCAAAGAGAGTAGTCAAAGTTTCTATAGTTTCAGCTTCTTGTTTATTTTTGAAATTGGCAATCTCAATCTTCATCTTTGCATGATTTGGGTAATCTATGGACAAAGATCTTATGAATTTCTGGAAGGCAGTGAACAGATGGCAACTTCATCTTTTACACCTTCTAACTTTTAGGTCTCTATCAAGATGGACTGAAATATTTTTGTTCTTCTTGAAAATTCCTTTGTAATTCTCCGTTATGCATTTGATAGTTTGAAGCACAATATATTGGCAGCTAAGTTGTAGCATTCCTGCAATTTTCCCCACTTTAAGCAGTTAACATATTTAGAAATCCTTTGCTATCGTATACTCAATAATTTGGAAAAAAATCAGTGACAGCCATAGACAGATTAGAACTGAAAGTTTTAATTTCTTTTTAGCTCTTTTGTCCGTTTGATATGCCCAAGCTGCATGCTTTGTTTAATTTACAGAAGGCAACTTTACAGTTAGTCTTTTACCTCTTTGAATTATGAGGTGGCGTGAAACATGTTGGTGCATTATGTGTATGATCCATTTGATTAAGCGCCATCCCCCCTTGATGGTGCTAATTATGTGGGCTTTGTGATTATCTTAGTCAAATCCTTGTTAAGAGAATTGATAGCGTCAGGATAATTTTTAGAAGGCAGTATAGAATAAGTGTACTTGCATATAGAAAATGTGTATTTGCACCGATTTTACTTGTGTAATCTGTTTTCCTTCTGTAGATAGCTAAGCATAGTAGCATTCTTAGATTTTGACACATAAATGGTCCTTCCGAGAACTTTCTTTGAGGAACATATCTACAAGTATCTACATTCTCATTAACTTCATGAACTTTATCAACTCCTTAGCTCTTAACTAGATATGTACTGGAGATGATAAGTTCCTTTTGCTACTCTACTTTTGTAACCACTATGCATCCACTTGATGCCAGCAATGAACTTACTTCATAAAAAAAAAGTATCTACATTCTCATTATGGGTAAACAATAGACCAGTGTACCTAGAATGAATAGACCTCATTTCCTATTGACGTCTGGATTCTTTGTGCCTACTATCTTGAACAAATGTGGCTGCACTTTTATCTACATTACTTCTCGCACTAAAATTTGATTGTTATAGGTCCTTGTTAGGAATGTTCCGCCTGATGCAGATGAATCAGTTGGTGAATGTGTGGAGCATTTTTTCCTGGTTAACCATCAAGATCATTATCTCATGCATCAGGTTTGAACTTGCTGGAATTCAAGTGTCTCATGCTGTTTTACTGATAAAAAAGACAAGTATCTCATGCTGTTTAGGTGTTCAAACATTTGAGAAAGTTGTATATTCTTTATTGTTGAAATAATGAAATGTGCTCCTTGTTGAAGCCCTCAGAGCTTTGGGCTGCTAGTTGGAGAATTGTCTTACAGCACACCCACATGTTAAAGTCTTCATAATTGTAACTTATTACTGCAGTAGGAAGGGAATGAATTAAGGACTTGTGGCCTAGCATAGGGAATTCAAGTGTCTCATGCTGTTTTACTGATAAAAAAGACAAGTATCTCATGCTGTTTAGGTGTTCAAACATTTGAGAAAGTTCTATATTCTTCATTGTTGAAATAATGAAATGTGCTCCTTGTTGAAGCCCTCAGAGCTTTGGGCTGCTAGTTGGAGAATTGTCTTACAGCACACCCACATGTTAAAATCTTCATAATTGTAACTTATTACTGCAGTAGGAAGGGAATGAATTAAGGACTTGTGGCCTAGCATAGGGAATTCAAGTGTCTCATGCTGTTTTACTGATAAAAAGACAAAGTATCTCATGCTGTTTAGGTGTTCAAACATTTGAGAAAGTTCTATATTCTTCATTGTTGAAATAATGAAATGTGCTCCTTGTTGAAGCCCTCAGAGCTTTGGGCCGCTAGTTGGAGAATTGTCTTACAGCACACCCACATGTTAAAATCTTCATAATTGTAACTTATTACTTGCAGTAGGAAGGGAATGAATTAAGGACTTGTGGCCTAGCATAGGGAAGGCAATTAGTTCTGCAAGGGAAGAGGCTACACTATGCGAGGGGGCGTATGTAGCATTAAAGGTGGGGGTTCAGTTGAACCCCTAACTTTCAATGGATATGTAGCATTAAAGGTGGGGGTTCAGTTGAACCCCTAACTTTCAATGGATATGTAGCATTAAAGGTGGGGGTTCAGTTGAACCCCTAACTTTCATGCTGTTTTACTGATAAAAAGACAAAGTATCTCATGCTGTTTAGGTGTTCAAACATTTGAGAAAGTTCTATATTCTTCATTGTTGAAATAATGAAATGTGCTCCTTGTTGAAGCCCTCAGAGCTTTGGGCCGCTAGTTGGAGAATTGTCTTACAGCACACCCACATGTTAAAATAGCATAGGGAAGGCAATTAGTTCTGCAAGGGAAGAGGCTACACTATGCGAGGGGGCGTATGTAGCATTAAAGGTGGGGGTTCAGTTGAACCCCTAACTTTCAATGGATATGTAGCATTAAAGGTGGGGGTTCAGTTGAACCCCTAACTTTCAATGGATAAAAATTTATTAAATTTGTAATAAGTATTAGATATGAACCCATAACTTTTAAAATACAATGGGTTCAACTAAGAATCTTAAAAGGTCCCCTGAAGTTTAAATCCTGGATCCGCCTCTGGCTATGAGCGCTATTGAATATTTTTTGCTCTTGTGTGCCATTTATGACAACCAGAGACATTAGGACCTAAAATGGAGTTTTAATAAGTTATGATGTGACAAAATAACATGGTAGAACACAAAGATCTGAATATAACTTAAAGGCAAGGAATAGAAGTTTGAATCATCCACTAAGGACTTTTATGTGTGAAACCTCCTGAAAGTTTGTCAGTCATCTTAAAGGGCATGCTGAATACTTCAATAGGATGGATTAAAATTTTCTTATTATATGTAAATTCTTAATCTATGTTTTTTTATTTATTTTATGTTGATATACTATTTCATCTTTATTCACTTAGTTGGATTCTATTATAGGGTGTTTATGATGCCAACAAGTTAGCAAAATTGGTGAAGGAGAAGAAGAGTAAGCAAAATTGGCTTGACTATTACCAAATTAAGTACTCTAGGGATCAATCGAAACGGCCTATGATGAAGGTATGGACATGTCCCTAATCCTACAAATTGTTATTTCTAACTTCTAATATCATAAAATTTGTTCTGAGGTGGTTCAATCAGGACTTTTTTAACAAAGTTTTGTCTACCTTTAAAGGAGTAAATTGTTTCAGTGCATTCTTTTTTCAAATTTGCAGACTGGTTTCCTTGGCTGCTTTGGAGAAAAAGTCGATGCAATTGACCATCAGACTGCTGAAATTGAAAGATTGTCAAAAGAGGTAAATACCACACTTTAATCTCCCTTAATAAGTTGACAGATTTTCAATCGGCATGTTATTGACCTCGCAATCCTTCTTAGATCAGAGGTAGAGTGTGTCATGGATAGTACTGAATGAATTACTTTCAGGACCATTAAACATTGATAGGTTATATTTCTTTATATTGGAAATCAAAAGGATCTCCACTGGAAAAAAAATCCTATTTACTAGAAAAAGATATCCTATTGGACATAACTTTCCTTTTCATCAACCATTTACCTGACCTTGCTACATTCACAAATGAGGCTCATTCTCTTTTTCTTATCTTTTTTCTGTTGTTCCTTTTTTCTCTCTTTGGTTAATGCTGTTCTCTAAAAATCAGCTCTAATTCTACTAATGCGTTGGTTCTGACTTTACTTGTAGATAGCTGAAGAGAAACAAAGGGTACGAAAAGACCCAAAGTCCATCGTTCCTGCAGCATTTGTCTCCTTCAAAACGCGGTGGGGTGCCGCTGTTTGTGCACAAACACAGCAATCCAGAAATCCAACCTTGTGGTTAACAGAATGGGCTCCAGAGCCGCGTGATGTATTTTGGAAAAACCTGGCGATCCCCTATGTTTCTTTGACAATTAGGAAGCTCATAATTGCTGTTATCTTCTTTTTCCTGACATTCTTCTTCATGATCCCAATTGCATTTGTCCAAACCCTAGCCAGCATTGAGGGGATTAGGAAGAGAGCACCATTTCTAAATGTTATCATTGATGTGTAAGTACCACATTATATACTTGTTCTGAAGTCAGCACCATATCTCGTTCTTAGTATTTGTTGTACTCATGATCCTTGATGGTGGTGATATACCTTAGTTCATCTTCTTCTTCGTCTTTTTTTTTTAAAATTTTATTTTTATGGGTAAACAAGTCAATTCCATTTCAACCAAAAATTGTTCAGTACAAAACAAGTAGATGCTGACCATCTACAATCCTATTTTCAGAAAACAAAAGCCTAGACACATACAGCTGAATCTTAGTTCATGTATTTCAAGTCTCTCCGTGACAACAATTTCAAAAACTATATCTAGTGGTTTGATATTTGTGAGTACTACTGTGACTTGTTTGACAATTGTGTGAATAGTGCATAGTTAGTTTAGCTTTGTCTGATTTGTGTCATGTCACTCCTTGAGATACTTAATCGCTTTTGTTGTTATGTCATCACTCGCAAAAGAGACTCTTGACAAAAGCATGCAACCTAAATATGATATTCGCTACTTGGAAGAATTACAAAATTGGGAATAACAATTGTTGCGTATCCATGGAGTTTTTATTTCCTTGTGATGCTGAATTGGCATGACAAGTCATGCTCAGCAGTGAAACACATATATGCTATTTTGACTCTGCTAGTGGCTCTTCCACTTCTTTTTTTGTTTGTTTTCTCCTCCCTTTATGGTCTTTGTACTAAGGAATGGACTATTTTCTGAGTTAGTAATTGTGCGAATCGTGATTGTAGCAGTTGTGCACCAGCTTACCTCAAATGTAGCTCGTTTTATTTTTATATTTTTGGTTACTCTATTATGCTAACAATTCTGCTTAACTGTCATGCAGACCTTTCATCAAGTCGTTCATCCAAGGTTTTCTACCTGGGATAGCTTTGAAGATCTTTCTCATATTTCTGCCAACTATATTGATGATAATGTCCAAATTTGAAGGCTGGCTAAGCATTTCAGCTCTAGAGAGGAAATCTGCATCTAAATACTACATCTTCACTATTGTGAATGTGTTCCTCGGGAACATAATTGCAGGAGCTGCATTTGAACAACTAAATTCCTTTCTCAATCAGTCAGCAAACCAGTACGTTGTTTTAGCAAAAATATGTTACTAATTTGCCTTGGTCTTTATTTCTTTAACTTGTGAATCAATGGGGAAATTTTGGAAATGCAGTTAGAGCCTGCTCTGAGGCAGGTAGAACAATGGCCACGTAAAGAGTGTTTCTCTACGTGGACATTATTCTATGTTGCAGGTATAACGATGTCCACATAGAGATATATATACTCTTTTCATTTCTGCTCTAATCAGTTATTCAGAATAGTAAAGCAACGTGATTGGACATACATACGGAGTTAAGCCTGATGCCTCTGAGACCTTGTTTTCACATACCCTGATAGATGTCTATAACTATAGAGAAACTACTGAGCACGGTCATTCTTTTATTGATCCTAAACTTGGCAATCTCCTAGGTCAAATGTTAGCTTTCCAGAATGTCCACTCCAATGAGTCAAATTAGAGTACACAAACAAAAGCCCTAGATTTATAGCGTGGGGGATCAGAAGTGATGGTCACTTTGGAAGGACGTGGTTCCTTAACAGAGGCACATCAGTGTCTGGGAAGCTCAGTAGGGACTTGGAAAATGTTTTAGGGATCAGAAGTGATGGTCACTTTGGAAGGACGTGGTTCCTTAACAGAGGCACATCAGTGTCTGGGAAGCTCAGTAGGGACTTGGAAAATGTTTTAGGGATCAGAAGTGATGGTCACTCTGGAAGGACGTGATTCATGGTTCCTTAACAGAGGCACATCAGTGTCTGGGAAGCTCAGTAGGGACTTGGAAAATGTTTTAGGGATCAGAAGTGATGGTCACTCTGGAAGGACGTGATTCATCAACCATATCAGTGTCTGGGAAGCTCAGTAGAGACTTGGAAAATGTTAATTTGGGGGACCAGTTTTCTAGTCCTGGTGAAGTTGGGTGTTAAAAGAAAACAATAGATACCTATTAGAAGAAAAAGAGAAGGAAACAACTCATATAGGCTAGGCTTCCTCGTGACAAATGGCCTCATTCTATTTGTGAAAATGCTCATGTAGACCATCCTAAAACCCACTCTAATTATGAGATTGTTCGTGGTTCAGCATGCCATGCCTGAAATCCAGTTAAATTTCTAGCTCTAGATGTTACATGGACTTGAGTACAACAACAACAACATGTAATTCCACAAGTGGAGTCGGGGGAGGGTAGGATGCATGCAGACTTGTGGGGTAGATAGGTTGTTTCCGATAGACCCTCGGCTCCGCGACACAGTACCGTTACATGGACTTAAGTATGCGTGTTGAATACTGGTATGTGTTTGACAAGTCCGTTCAGTTTCTAGAAGGTTTTCTTAGAGAGAGTTAATTGTCGCATGTTTTATAATGTCTTATCTTGTCAGCCTTGATGTGAGGAAATGCATCTATATGTCGATGCTTGTCCTATTAATTCCAGCCAATATGTGATTGGTTCTTTATGTGCTGATTCTTCTATTACACTATACCATGTTTTTATAGTGTTTTACAAGCTTTCCTTGACAATTCTTTTATAGTCCATATCCTTTTACCCTATGCGGCATTTTGCACTAACATTCCCTATATTTTTTGCAGAATCCCTAAAACAATTGGTGTCGCAGTTCCTATGAAAGCATCCTTCTTCATAACCTACATAATGGTTGACGGGTGGGCTGGTATTGCTGGAGAGATCCTAAGGCTGAAGCCGCTAATATTTTATCACTTGAAGAACTTTTTCTTGGTAAAAACTGAAAAGGATAGAGAAGAGGCAATGGATCCTGGAAGTGTTGGTTTCAACACAGGAGAACCACAAATACAATTATATTTCTTATTGGGGCTTGTCTATGCTGTGGTCACACCGTTTCTGCTTCCATTCATATTAGTCTTCTTTGGCCTGGCATATGTAGTATATCGTCATCAGGTTCGTCTTCTCTCTTTCTTTTTATGTTTATGTCTTTCACTTCGTTTAGTCTATAGATTATATGGTGCTTTATTACATCAGATGGTTTTGAAGTATTACAAACTTGCTGACATTGCTAGAACTTCATGTGTACATGAGAATCTACTCATAATAAGTATCTCATTAAGGCACTTTATTGTACTTTTAGCGAATATAGCATCAAGGCGTAGTTGATGTCCTTTGAAGTAGTTTCGGATTCCCGACACCTACTTAGATGACATGCTAGGGATTGCATCAGCTTTGCTGTTGGGATCAGATATGGAATTTCATGGTTTCAACGATATGATGTGTTCATATGAAAGCCATTTTGATGGTTGTATCTTGGACACATGCAACACTGCATTAACTGGGGTATTCGTTACTGGTTAGTCTTCCGACATTTTATTCAGACGAAGGGAATATGAAAACTTGTACTGGCGGAGATGCATGTAGCATGAAGCTGATCAGCTATCCTTGATATAACATGTAATTACCCTTTAGTTATTCAATGTTAGTAATGTAATTAACAAGTATACCACCACAGGTTTATTATTATGGTAGTGTCTTCCATCTCATTTGCTATTTCTGTGGTATGTTCTTGTACTTAATTTCTGTATATGATCATTGTTCTGCATGAAGACGAGGAGAATATATTGGATTGTAGATGAATTTGCTGATGCGTAAGAGAATTTTTGCATGACCAATTTCACATTTCCTAGTAAAATTTATTTTTAGTCTGCTATTTGCATATGTTACTATCTAGACATGTTTGCATGTTACAATTAGCTTTTTTCTGATGGATTCTTTTCCTGAGACTTTGCAGATTATAAATGTATACAATCAGGAGTACGAAAGTGCAGCAGCATTCTGGCCAGATGTTCATGGACGTATAATTTTCGCTCTGTGCTTCTCTCAGTTATCTCTACTGGGCTTGCTAAGTACAAAACATGCTGCTCAGTCAGCACCTTTCCTGATTGCCCTTCCAGTACTGACCATCTCATTTCACTTATTCTTGAAAGGTCGTTATGAGCCAGCTTTCACCAAATATCCGATACAGGTGTGTAGAACCACAGCTTGCGAATAAGAGTTTTCACTGTTATAATTGTTTTAGCTCATTTTTCTTGAAAATGTTGGTGGCGTTTCTATTTCCTTTTTCTTCAAAAAGGTTAAGGTGGAAGGTTACAAATTCTTTTGCCAAAGCCTTTAGAGATATTAGCAAGTATACAGAGCTTGAGGTCCATGTGCTTTTAATATCTTTTCTTTTTCTCGTTTCCTTTATGAATTACATTGACGTGGAATGCTGCTGCTAGATAGATATCACTAAAGAGAGGTCCAGTTATAATATTTTTGAAAGGATTTAAGTTATATACACTGACAATAAAATTTTATTTCACACTACCAATGTAGTTTAACTTGTAATAATTACCTTAGTGACATGATTCTATAAAGAATTTTTCACGTTCAGTGCATAAAACAATAAACTCATGTTGAAATTATGAGATTAGTTTAACTCGAAGGCTTCTACTTCTCTACGACTAATGCTTTCTTCTTCTCGATTTCAGGAAGCAAGGATGAGAGATACTCTGGAACAAGCAAGGGAACCGAACCTTAATCTGAAGGGCTACCTTCAAAATGCTTATGTGCATCCTATTTTCAAAGACGAAGACGAGGATGAAGATGAGGACTTCATGATGAAACTGGATACTGATAGTGTGCTTGTCCCCACCAAACGCCAGTCAAGAATGAATACACCCGTGCCCAGCAAAGTCAGCGCTGGCTCGTCTCCATCACTTCCTGATGCAGCTATTCATGAACATTAAACAGCTCAGGATGTTGACTATGGTACAGAGAGCACTTCAGTACGACATATTTGAGCTAGCTGCACCAGCTTATGTTGGGACTGATGGCGTTGAAGTTCATTGACGAGTTGAAAGTACAAAAGACTGTAAAGAACTCTGGTTTCTATAGGTTAGCATTAGAAGTTTTACACTTAATTATGTTCATATTTTTAGCTGTTGTTGGTTGTTGATACGAGGATATATCTTCTATACAGCTTTGTAGGGGAAGGTATTTTTTATCGATCTCAGTTAAAAAGAAAATTGTGGTTTCTTGTTTGTTCTGTTTGCTCAATTTGTTTATGTGAAATTATTGATGATTCAATTAAAATAACTAAGATTTATAGATTAATACGAGGCTCCAGAACTGATTTTTTTAAATTTGTTGCATTATTTTGAGAAACAAAGGTGAAGTAAACTATGGCATCATCCTAACTTCACTAAACATAAAATAGAGGTAACAAATATCCTCTTTAGATAAATATATGAGATATAAAATAGTGATGAAAAACAGTCATCATGTTTTTTGTTCTTCTTTGACTTTAGGTTTAGAAGACACTGGAACATCCACTAAAGAATTCAAATTATGTTGATTATGAATACCATCAAGCTTGCATTGTTGAGCAATATCCTTGTCACTTGCATTAAAGTTGTCCACTAGAGAGTTGGTTGTCCTCACGTTCTTACTAGTACTTCAAGTATTCAAACGATACTGCTTGCTTTACTACATGGTTTTCAACTGGTCAAAGAATTGAACATCCTATCTGTGCAAATTGAATTTGAGTATTCCTAATTAAACGTTCTATGCTCAATAGAGAGTAGATGATAACTACTCACGTATTCTTGCTAAATGCAGGTCATTGTTTGATGATCTTGGAGCACTACTAGAAATAGAGGTTTCCCTCACTGACATTCAATGAAAAATTTGTGTTATAAAATATAATTTTTCCATCTCATTCCGACTGAACAGGAAAACGCATGGTGGAAAAACAAGTTTCCTTTGAAATTGTGGAAACTTCCTAATTTTTTCGTGTGAAAACACTAATATTTATGTTTTGTCACCAACATTAAGTGGAAATAACAACTGAACATTTTTCAATATGAAATTTAATAAGAAAATAATGATTTTTTAGTAGTGAGGGTCACTATCGATGTAACACATCTTCGGAAAAGTCAATATCGTGGTTGATATTTTGTCTAACTATAATTGCACCACTAATAGCTTTTATATACTGTCCAACTAAGGTTTACTGTTCACGCCTTCATTTATATATGATTATTATGTTAATGATTCTATATATATATATATATATATATATGAAAGAAATAATCCTTGATTATTTTTATTAATGAATGTGTATATATACAACTTATAATTTTTATAATATGGAAAATCTTATTTCTATTCTACTCTCAAAATCTTATTCTATTTGTATAAAAATTCTACAATTATGATAAGTGAACAATGCTAATTAAATACAAATAACATGTTACCTAATATACTCCAAACCGTGATATAGTTGACATGTATATCACATACTGTTTTGTCCAACCTGTAATGTGTTTTCTTGATATACACAAGCATTGTATATGTCGTGTATATCGTGTATATCACGGTATACTTTTACATCCCCGCAGTCATACCGGGCGGTCGTCGTACGCTGAGACTGTCCCTAAAATCTTCAAACAGAACTGAGGGAAGACCCTTAGTAAAGATGTATGTAATTTGGTACTTAGAAGGGACATGTAAGACGCGTACTTGTCCACGAGCTACCTTTTCTCGAACGAAGTGGATATCCATCTCGATATGTTTAGTGCGATGATGTTGAACAGAATTACGACAAAGATAGGCGACACTAATATTATCATAATAAACTAACGTAGCTTTCTGAATGGGACAATGAAGCTCTAAGAGAAGATTATGTAACCAACATGATTCAGATACCATATTGGCTACCCCTCGATACTCGGCCTCTGCACTGGAGCACGATAATGTAGACTGACTCTTTGCAGACCATGAGACCAAGTTATCACCAAGAACATACAATAACTAGACATGAAGCGTCTGGTATTTGGAAAACCACTCCAATCATCATCTGTATATGAGATAAGTGTAGATGTCGTCGACGGATATAAATACAAGGCTTAATCAAGTGTTCCTTGGATGTATCGGATAATGCGTTTGAGCGCATTCATGTGCTCAACCCTAGGATCATGCATAAAGAAACTGTCACGATCCGACCCGACGGGCCGCGACCCGGTGCCCTACCTGGGCACCCTTATACCCACCTGTCACATATAATCTCACGGATACCAAAGATAATGTAAACATCGGTAATAAATCTGTTTCCCAAGGAGCCACAGCTAATTCATATAACAAAATAGACAAGCCGACGAGGCCGCCACTGTACATTGAGCTATCCAAAATTGCTCACAACCGTACACATATACAAAAGCACTTCTACCACCCACAACTGTCTACAGACCTCTAAGAATACGATAATGAAATACGGGACAGGGCCCCGTCGTGCCCCAAAATATGCATAAGTCCGAAAATAAGGTTCTGTACCAAAATGACTAAGCTCCGAATCAATGGAGTTCTCTAACCAGCTGAACAAGAATCCTAGACCGGAGGATCACCAAACTGAGTACCTATACCTGCGGACATGAACGCAGCCCCCCTAGGAAAAGAGGGGTCAGTACGAAATAATGTACTGAGTATGTGAAACATGAAGTACTGTAAGAAAGATCATAACTGACCAAAAAGATATCATGAGACAAGTATAATAATCAAATTACCATTTCAATTGTGCCATATACAAATGAGAGTCAACTGTAACTTATAAAAATGAGAGTCATATAAGTCCATATCATATACCGTACCCGACCCTTTCTGGGACTCGGTGAATGAAATATCCATATACATACCGTACCCGGCCCCCTAGTGAGGGTCTCGGTGAAATCATATAATGTACACATACCGTACCCGACCCATTCTGGGACTCGGTAAAATCATATACATACAGTACCCGGCCCTCTAGTGAGGACTCGGTGAAATCATATAATGTGCACGAATACATACTCGACCTGAGACTCAGTGAAGTCATATAACCATATTAGCACGAATAGAATATCATGGATAACTTTATACCAATTAAATCATCATTTGACTCTCAATGGAATAAATAGAATACCTATCACTTAGAAATCAAGGCACTATTATATCATGTATCATTAAGAATTAGGATTCAATGGAATTGTGTACCTCCGCCGTACATTCATCTTATATAACTCATGCCAAAAGAAGAAAGGATAGATTCGCATACCTTATTGTCGAAATAAGCAACTCTATAAATAAAACTCATCTCGATTAGTACTTCAACCTATAACAATAGTAATTCGTTCGTCAACTCTATGATTTTTAGTATAAGTTAAATCGAATGACGACTCTCTTTTCTATAAAAGTTTGGGCAACACTTCTCCTATTTATATGTACATCCACAACTTACTAACAAAGCCAACAATACCAACAACAAGATACAACTTAAAGACATAGCCAAAACAATATCAAATACTCCATATACGCCATCATAATACATCCTTTCTCTTTACGTTCATGGAAGACAACAACTACAACAACTAAGGTGATTAATACACTTTTTTCTCTTGTTAATTCAGCCCCTTAATCTATATTAAAATAATCTTTAAAAACAGCCCATCAAATCTAGCAACAACAACAAGAGTGCAAGCCTTATAGTTTGCAACATAACACCTTTCTACACTTTAATTCTTTTAAGACATGTATTAGTAATTACCACATTTTACATGCATAATTGTAACTAAATTTCCAGCATTATAACTCCACCAAAACAACCCCTAACATACGACATAACATGCCCAATAATTCCATACAAGTCTCGGCCAACATCCACAAAACCAACTATTTTCTTAACTCCTTAGAATCCAATTCATGTTTCAACACTTTCATATAACCAATTATAACTTACATCAAGGTTTTACTTCAATTTCCAACATGCAACTAGTGACAAGGATAGCAACAACAACACTCAAATCTAATGTATATAAAATAGTCCTTAAAATCGGTTTTACCCACAAATAGTCACATGCATTGTCTAAATTCCAAGTTTCTCTTAACACAAGTTCATTTCTTAAACTAAAACAACATGCAGTTCCAATTATACCATAAGAAGAAGAATTCTTACCTTAAGTTTTGCCAAAACAGCCCCTAAAAATCGGTACCACTGCTCCAGATTTTCTTCACAATTTTTATCATTCCTTCAACTCAAAATGACATGCATGTATTCTATAAGTTTAAATCTACCTTCCTTACATGTTTTTCTTCCAAAAAATCATCTCCAAAACTGAAATTCTAGGCCTAAAAATCGGTCCAGTGAACCCGAATTACTCACTGTTTTTGGAGTTTACTTTGGCTTATAATTTGTAAAAGAACTTAATATAGGAAGAAGAAATAAAAAGCTTCAATGTTGGCTATGGAGAGGAGAGAAAATCGGCCATGGAGAGGGGAGGTGAAAGGTAAATGCTGAAAATTTAAAATAAGGTCTTGCATGTTGCCCCACATTTTTATTAAAATTAAACTTAGACCCCACTTCTTTTAAATCCTGAAAATTTCATAAGACATCGTATTCTCAATGTCATAATTTCTATAATACGACACTAATCCACAACCCTCGTTGGGAATTTACAACTATTGTTATAAATTTCCATTGTCACACTCAATGTAACCAAAATTATTCCGGAATCACATCCTTTTGTATACTAATTTCCTTATTAGCATATGTAAATATACTTTTTTTCCAACACTTGAATCTTATTTCCTTAATTACGTTTTCTAATTATCGCCTTAAACTTACGAGGTGTAACATCCTTCCCCCCTTAGAAACATTCATCCTCGAATGTTCATAATAGGTCCTTATGCTACAAAAAAAAACTCGGCATAGTCTCCTTTATAACTATACCTACCAACCTATATTCAGCAAAGCCAAAGATGCCTCACAGGGCCACAATATATCACATACATTATTCATCAACCGAAATAGTCAAGTAAGGAATCAAATTACCTGTAGGCATAGGGAACAAGTGAGGATACTTCTTCTTCATTTCGTCTTCTGCTTCCCAAGTTATCTCTTTCCTATTATTGTTTCGCCATAACACTTTGACGGAAGACACATCCTTAGTACGTAACCTTTTCACCTGGCGATAAAGTATAGCTATGAGACTCTCCTCATAAGTTAACTCCTCTGTCACCTGGACATCCTCAGCAGGGAATACTCTAGAAGGATCACCAACACAGTTACGTAACATTGATACATGAAATACTGGGTGTACCGCCTCCAACTCAGATGGAAGATCCAACTCATAGGCAACCTTGCCTATCCTACGAATAATCTGATAAGGTCCAATGTATCTTGGGCTAAGCTTCCCCTTCTTACCGAACCTCATCACACCATTCATGGGTGACACCTTCAAGAACACCCAATCACCAATCTGAAACTCCAAGTGTCGACGTCGATTATCTGCATATGACTTCTGTCGACTCTGGGCTGCTAATAATATCTCCTGAATAAGCTTCACTTTATCAACAACCTGCTGAATCATATTTGGGCTGATTAACTTAGTCTCGTCTACATCAAACCAACTGATAGGTGACCTGCACTTCCTCTCATATAAGGTTTCATACGGTGCCATCTGGATACTAGAATGGTAGCTATTATTATAAGAAAACTCAATAAGTGGTAAATGATCATCCCAACTACCTCTGAAGTTAATAATACAGGCTCTCAATATATCCTCTAGTGTCTGAATAGTACGCTCGGCCTGCCTATCAGTCTGAGGATGAAATGTTGTGCTAAGACTCACCTGTGTCCCCAATCCCTTATGGAATGATCTCCAAAATTAGCTGTAAACTGAGCTCCTCTGACCGATATAATAGATGTGGGGACCCCATGAAGTCTCACTATTTCCCTGATGTACAATCTCGCATAGTCTTCAGCCGAATAAGTAGTCCTGACTAGAAGAAAATGGGTTGATTTTGTCAGTCTATCCACAATAACCCATATAAAGTCACACTTCCGCTGAGTGCGAGGTAAGCCTGTAATGAAGTCTATATTAATCATTTCCCATTTCCAAGTTGGGATCTCCATATCCTGCAATAAACCACCAGGCTTCTGATGCTCGGCCTTAACCTGCTGACAATTCGGGCACTGAGCAACAAACTCCGATATGTACCTTTTCATGTCATCCCACCAATACAAGCATCTGAGGTCATGATACATCTTCGTTGACCCTGGATGAAAAGAATAACGAGCATTGTGTACCTCTCCCATAACCTTCCATCGTAGCCCTGCAACATCCAGTACATATAATCTGCCTTCATACCGTAGCACTCCATCAGGTGCAACCTCAAATAGAGTCTTCTCCTTTCGAAGAGATGTATCTCTGTACTGTGCCAGAACAGGATCATCATATTGATGTCTCTTTACCTCTTCTATGATAGAGGACTCAGCAACTCCTCGAACAGTAACTCCACTATCTCCAGAATCGGTCAACCGGACTCCAAGGCTCGCTAGCTGGTATATCTCATGAACCATCTCCTTTCTTTCTGGTTGCACATCCGTCAAGATACTCATAGATCTACGGCTAAGAGCATCTGCTACAGCATTTGCTTTTCCTGGATGGTATAAAATATAAACATCATAGTCCTTTAGTAACTCTAGCCACCGTCTCTGTCGTAATTTCAGCTCCTTCTGCTTAAATATATATTGAAGACTCTTGTGATCCGTATAAATGTCAACATGAACACCATAAAAATAATGTCACCATATCTTCAAGGCATGAACCACCGCTGCTAACTCCAAATTATGAGTAGGATAATTCTTCTCGTGCTTTCAGAGCTGTCGGGAGGCATAAGCTATAACTCTGTCATGCTGCATCAACACACAACCTAGTCCAACACCTAAAGCATCACAATAAATAACATACACATCTAGTCCCTCAGGAAGAGTTAGAACTGGAGCCGTAGTCAACTTGTCTTTCAACAACTGGAAACTGTGCTCACAAGCATCTGTCCACTAGAACTTAGCTGCCTTCTGAGTTAGTCTTGTTAAAGACGCTGAAATCGAGGCAAACTTCTCCACGAACCTCCTGTAATATCCTGCAAGCCCTAGAAAATTGCGTACCTCAGTAGGCGTCTGTTACACCTCGTGAAATATGGACATTAATTGAGAACGTAATTAAGAGAATAAGATGCGGATATTGGATACAAAGTATACTCTTGGATGCTAATAAATAAATTAGTATATGATGTGATTCCGAAAAAATGTTGGTTACAACGTGTGTGACGTTGGAAACTTATTATGATAGTTGTATATTCCCATAATGGACTAGTGTCGTATTAGAAGACTTATGACATTGAAAATACGAGGCCTTATGAAATTTTTGAGAATTAAAGGAAGCGAGTAAGATTTAATTATTACTTGAGGGATTAATTTAAATAGACAATTAGGGACCAAAGTGCAATAAGTTAATTTTCAGATTTTCCCTTAAAAACCTATTAACCTCATCTTCCCCACTTCAAAATTTAAAACACACTCTCTCTCATCTCTCTCTCCCTCTAGCTGATTTCCCTCCCCCCATTACCATAGCAAATTGAGGATTTTTTTATTTCCTTATCCCTAGATTAACCCTTCTATCAATTCTAAGCAAATTATAAACTCCAAAAACAGTGGGCAAACACCGCTGCTGGCCGAGAGCTTTAGCCCAGATTTTCCAATTTTTTTTGGATGAATTTTTTGAAGAAAAACGTGTAGGAATGATGGATTAAATTATTAGAATACATGCATGTCGTTTTGGAGTTGAAGGATTGATAAATGGTGAAGACAAAATATGAGCATTGTACCGATTTGTTGGGACTATTTTGGGCAAGAATTGAGGTAAAAATTCTTCTTCTTGTGATATAATTGGGGTTGCATGTTGTTGTAATTAAGGAAATCTTGATGTTTAAGTTGTAGTTGTTCATATGGAATTATTGGAGTAGGAATTTAAAGTTAAGGAATTATGAAATAAGTTATGGTATTGCATTCTTTTTTTCCGTGACATACCAGGAATTATTGAACATTGATGCCTCAGTTTTAAGGTTGTTTTGTGCTACTTTTGCTGAATTATAAGGCTGGAAATTAGATATAAACATGCATATACACTGTGGTAGTTGATACTCTATGCCCTAAAAGAATTAAGGTATAAAAATGTGTTACTTTGCACTTTTATTGTTGTTGAAGTATGGGTTGTTTTGAGGGTTGTTTTAACATGATTAGAGGAGTTGGATTGACATGAGAAATTGGTGTATTAATCACCTTGGTTGCTGTTTTGGTTGTATTCCATAAATGATAAGAGAAAGAATGTATTATGATAGCGTATATGGAGTATATGAGACTGTTTTGATTATATTCTTAAGTTGTGACTTGTTAATTGGTATTATTGACATTTGTTGTAAGTTGTGGATGTGCTTATAAATAGGGGAAGTGCTGCCCAATTTTTTATAGAAAAGAAAGAAAGTTATCATTCGATTATAACATATGATAGTAATTATAAGGTTAATGGACATGTAACTACTATTATAGGTTGAAGTGCTAGTCAAGACGTAATTAGATTATTGTGTTGGTTAGTTCGTCAATAAGGTATGTGAAACTACTCCTTCTTTTTTTTTTGGCATGATTTGTATAAAATTAGCGTACGACGGACGTACATGATTTCTACACAGTCTAACTCCTAATGATATTTGTTATGAGACATGTCTTTGATTTTCTAGAAAAGAATTCATTTTAATGATTTTATTGAGAGTCGAATGATGATTTCACACCGAGTCCCATAATGGACCGGGTACGGTATGTATATGATTTCACACCGAGTCTCATAATGGGCCGGGTACGATATATATATGTATATGGTTTCATTTATCGAGTCCCTCACTAGAGGGTCGGGTACGGTATATATGTATATGACTTCATTCACCGAGTTTCAGAATGAGCCGGGTACGGTATATGATATGGACTTATATGACTCTCATTCTTATAAGGTACAGTTGACTCTCATTTTTATATAGCACAGTTGTATTGGTATTTCGATTATTATACTTGTCTCATGTTATCTCTTGGCCAGTTATGATCTTATTTACATTACTTCATGTTTTACATACTCAATACATTATTTCGTACTGACCCCCCTTTCATCGGAGGGCTGCGTTCATGCCCGCAGGTATAGGTTCTCAGTTTGGTGATCCTCAGGCCTAGGACTCCTACTCAACTGATTGGAAAGCTCCATTATTTCGGAGCTTAGTCATTTTGGTACAGAACCTTGCTTTTGACTCATGTATATTTAGGGGCACGATGGGGCCCTGTCCCGTCACATATTATTATCGTATTCTTAGAGGTCTGTAGACAGTTGTGGGTTGTATGTATGTGGATTTGTAAACCTGTTTTAGTCAGCTGTGTTGTTGTACTCTATTTTGGAATGTTCCCGTATATAAGTGATATTGTATAGTGGCGGCCTTGTCGGCTTTCCTCCCTTGTTAAATTTGATTAGATGTGACTCCTTAGGAGACAAGTTTACTCTGATATATATATATATATATGACATCATGCGTCAGCAGCTATTTCACGGGGTTTATGTATTATTTTTGGGTGTCAGGATTATATGTGACAGGTCAGTAAGGGTGTCCAATTAAGGCATCGGGTCGCGGCCCGTCGGGTCGGGTCGTGACAGCGTCGTAGGTCTGGGTCAAGTCTTTACCGCCTCAATCTTCTGTGTATCCACCCGAATACCATCAGCTCCGATAATATGCCCCAAGAATGCTACTGAAGCCAACCAGAATTCACACTTAGCAAATTTGGCATACAACTTCTGGTGCTGGAGCACCCTCAGTACCGTCCTCAAATGGTCTGCATGCTCCTTTTCTGAACGCGAATAAACCAGAATGTCATCAATGAATACAATAACAAACATATCCAGGAATGGCTTGAACACTCGGTTCATCAAATCCATAAATATTGCTGGAGCATTGGTCAGCCCAAAAGACATTACTCTGAACTCATAATGTCTGTATCGGGTCCTGAACGTTGTCTTAGGAATATCTGCCTCCCTGTTAGCGATATTTTGAATGCTCACGCAAGTGTACACATCGTTGACAAGTAATATAGTCTGATAAGATATCGACCTCAGAGGTTGATTTCAAATTATCGTTCATCTACTTTATGTTATCTATTTGGCAATCGATATTTGAGTTGGATTTTTGTTTAACTACTAGAATATTGCAAGAATTACTGAACTATTTAAGTTGTAATCAGTTATGAATAAATTAGGGCTTCCAAAATCCTCGACTATCCACTCTATTCAATCTTTAATGCAACTAGAATGACTTCTTCTTCTACGTTAAGATAGCGGTTAACTAAAATGTCTTATATTCCGGTTAGGACATATAATCACTCAAACCCAGTGCAGAACTCTTCTATATTTCTATGATAGAATTTACCACATAGGAGGATTAAGAACATTAACCTATAATGCTACACAAGTATCGGGGTACTGTCATCCGCGATTTTAACCTATATCTTGTCAATTACAGCATATCCAAATATCTCCTCTCGGTTCTTGATTCGAAATCATATATATTATGATAATTAGTGATCAATTAATTATCAAACATTCATACCAATTATTGACTAAATCTTAATCAAGTGAAGAAGAAATCAAACTACTACATTAATTTATGAATAGAAGTTTCAAGCGATTCATAAGGAAAGCCCTAATAAAGTGTTTAGCTCCTAGCCATACTCACGCTAAGAACTAACACAAAATCCATACATAAACTGAATTAAAAATGAAAGAAAAGAAATTACTGCGAACTAAGTCTCCAATTGTAGCCTCTCTTATTGTCTTGTGTTGTGCTATGTTGTAGAATGACCCCCCTTTCATAGCATTAATCCCTAGGGCTTAAATATGTTCCAAATTTCGTGTCCTATGGACCAATCTGCCCTTAGCCAATTCTTCTTCGGAACTGAGATTTTCCGCACCGGCACCGCGGTTCTGCATAACGGCACCGCTGTGCCGAAACTCCTGCACCTTCTCAGCAAATATGACACTGTGGTTCTTCATAGTGGCACCGCGGTGCTGAAAATCCTTCGTCCTGATGTGCCAACTTTATGTCCTTTTTGCCTGGGGAGCACCTTTTCTGCCCAATTCTCGCTCTTTTTCGTCATTTTGCCTTTTGGAACCGTTGTGACTCAAAAGAAAGAAAAACAAATCTAATAATATACTAAACACAATAAAAAAAAAAAGTAAAATACTAACTAAAAATGACTCAAAAGGCGTATACAAAATACGCCTAACAAACACCCCCAAACTTAACATTTGCTCGCCCTCGAGCAAAGATCAAAATAAAACAAAAACACAAAAACAAAAGACGCAAAGACTCAAATCAAGCAGCTACACAAGTACTTAGAAACACATGAACGTCGGTTGGGATAATATGTAGGAACATATATATCATAAATTTAGAAATCTAGAATTTCAAGTCAGATATTTCGCAAATTCATTTCAGTCATAATCAATGGAAGCATGAATACATAACCTATGCATGTCAATTTCATTTAGTTCTATGAGCCTGTTTACTTGATATTCTCCACTAATCATAGACATACATTCTAGAGATCATCAGAACTTTTCAGGATTGTAATGTAGGCTTATGCATGGGTAGGTAAGAGTATGCATTTAGGCTCAATTTACGTACCATAAGCGTTTTTCTCATTCAACCATTTTGTCCTTCTTTTTGATATTCTTTTCAGTTCATACCCATCATCCCCCTTTTCTCTTTTTTTGAGAGCGTGAAACAATTCACATAGGCACCCCCAAACTTTAAGCTTTTACATTTTTTTCATTGGGGTGCATCAATTTTTCACTCTCTTTTTGTTTTTCCCCCCACTATTTTTCATCCCTTTATTCAACTATTGCTTATGGCACACGAAAGACTCATGGGGTGTCAAAGAAAACAACTTATTTTAGGCTCAACGGGGCTGAGTAAGGATACAATTTATTGTAAGGTAGGTAATGAATGGTAAGAAGGGCTAACAAAGAAATGCCTGAATCATCTCCCTAAACATGTACATCCTAATTATTTCGCCTCAAATAACAAGCAAGCAGACTTCACAGACATTTTTCAATTGACAACACATAGGCTAAGCATCAAATATTCCAAATAATCAAATGTTCATAAATTTTTGGCATATCTAATTTAAGCACACATATTTTAGCTTCTCATTCCATTACATTATCCCACTTAGTTCACTAGGCGTTCCAAATAAGCACAGCATGCATGATCATAAAAAAAATTTGACTCACATAAAACACAAAAACAAACAAAAGACTCAAAAATAGACACAAAAATAAAATAAAAACTCCCCCTAACTTAAACTACATATTGTCCCAAATGTGTAAAAGACTCAAAAATTAAAAAGAGACGACTTACAGACATACAGCGGCTCAAATTGGTGGTGGCGGCGGCGGATATTGCACTGAGACGGTATCTGTGGGAGGAGATTTGGCGATTCAGGGCCTTTTTATTTTTCGGAAATCGCTAATCAGCACCGCGGTGCTTAAAGTATTGGGACCTCTCTGAACATTCGGCACCGCGGTAGTGCATAATGGCACCGCGGTGCATAAACTCCTGCAACCTCTCTGAACATTAGGCACCGCGGTCCTGCACAATGGCACCGCGGTGCTTCTCCGATTCCGTGTTTTTCATCCTCTTCTTCATGTTTAGTCTCCGATTTCTTCACCTGGCATCACAACACAACAAAAAATACCAAAAGTGAGACTGTTCTAATTAAACTAAATTGCATAATTTAAACATTGGGTTGCCTCTCAAGTAGCGCTGTCTTTAACGTCTTGTAGCCGGACGCAGGTTCTTTACCAAATCATTGGGGTAAATTAACCCCACAACCTATCCACTTAAAAATCATTCTCCTCTTCCTCACTCTATTTTTCTTCTTCACAGTAGTAGGTTCAGTAGGATTTACCTGTTTGTCAGCTTTCATGTCATCTACTTTTGTTGCAGCTTTCAAACTAGCCTGTGGGTATACTAGTTGTAGGGCGCTAGCGCTTGACTAATATAATAGAAAGTAAAGGGACTCTATTATGATCTTACGAATCTAAAGATCTCAAAATGGAAGAACGAGCTCTTTTGCTGTAAGGATAATCTCCCTAGTTTTGGTCTGAGCCTGCTGAACTATTGTGTCAGTTATGCTTACTGCTAAGCACTTGTTGTTGGCCTGTGACTCAATGGTGGATTTAAATACCTTGAATACCATTTCTTCTTCCTAAACCCTTAGCCTCAATTCTCCCTTCTCCACATTCAATTAGGGCTCTACCAGTAGCTAGGAACGGTCTCCCCAAAATGATGGGTATTTCATAATCTTCCTCCATGTCAAGAATGAGAAAGTCTGCTGGGAAGAAGAACTTTCCCACCCTGAAAAGTATATCTTCCACTATGCCTCTGGGGTGCACCACGGTTCGGTCAGCCAGCTGTAAATTAACTGTGGTTGGTTTGGCTTCCCCCAAACCCAATCTCTTTAATACAGAAAGGGGCATGAGATTTATACTAGCCCCTAAGTCACACAGCGCCTGGTTGCATGTTACGTTGCCAATAGTGCAGGGCAGGGTGAAGCTTCATAGATCTTTCAACTTAGGAGGCAGTTTCTTTTGCAGGATGACACTGCACTCTTCTGTCAACGCTACTGTCTCATAATCCGCCAATCTTTTTTTCTTCCCAAGTATCTCCTTCATGAATTTGAAGTATGCGGGCATTTGTTCTAACGCCTCAATGAAGGGGATATTAATGTGCAGCTTCTTAAATACCTCCAAGAACTTAGAGAACTACTTGTCTATGGCCTTCTTCTGGAGCCTCTGAGGGTAAGAGATTCTATCAGTGTATTCCCTCAAAGGTGTTGGTGGAGCTTTCTCAACTGTAGGGTGGTCCTCAGTGACCCCCTCATTTTCTTCCTCAACTGCTTTCTCACCCTCTTTCTCATGAACCACTGCGGGTTGGGGAGCAACCTGCTCTAACTTCTTTTCACTCCTTAACAACACTGCCTGACACTGCTCTCTTGGATTGACCTCTGTATTTCTTGGGAGTGTACCCTGCGGCCTATTGGTTATCATCTTTGCCAGTTGCCCAACCTGCATTTCCAGGTTCCTGAGAGATGACCTGGTTTTAGACATGAACTGATTCTGCGAATTTGTGAGTGTAAGCAATCGACTCACCATCAAAGCTTCTCACTGTGTAGGTGGTCTAAACTTCTGGAATGAGGTAGCCTGATTCTGTCCTTGCTGGTTCTGGTAACTACCTTGATATGGTTGATGCTGGGCCTGGTCGTTCCTCCACGAAAAGTTAGGGTGTTTTTTCCACCCTGGATTGTATGTGTTGGAATTATAAGGCCGCTGAAAATTCCCAAATGCCTGAACCTGCTCCATTGGCACATTATTGGGATCCATCGCTGTGCATCTGTCAAAGGAATGTGGTCCACCACAAATCTCACAATTTACAGGCATCTGGACTGCATTCACAGACATGGTGTTCTGCTGCGATTTTCGTCGGGCGGCCACTGCGTTCAGGCGTGATGACATCTACTCATGTATGCCCATAGTCTTCCTTCTATTCACTGACCTATCGTCTTCCCCTTGATGATTGTTGGTAGCCATGTCTTCCAGTAACTCATATGCCTCATTGACACTCTTTCTCATAAAGGCTCTCCCTGCTGCAACATCAATGATGGTACAAGTAGTACCACTCAGTCCATTATAAAAAATGTGGACTAACATCCACTTCTCTATGCCATGATGTGGGCATTTCCTTTGCAGATCCTTAAATCGCTCCCAGACATCATAGAGTGACTCACCATCCACCTGATAGAAATTGTTCAACTCTCCCCTTAACTTTGCTGCCTTTGAAGGAGGGAAGAACTTTGCGAGAAACTTTGGGTTAAATCCTGCCATGTGGTGACGGAGTTGGCAGGTAGTGAGTTCAACCAGCTCTTTTGTCACGACCCGAACCCGGACCCGTGACCGGTGCCTTAACCCGGGCACCCTAGTGACACAACATCAGAGAAAACCAGCGGAATGTAAACTCAAGATAAACAACCATTAAGATATAGAATAGTCTAGCCCAAAATGGCTAACCCAAAAGTACATAAACCAAACAGTTACATCCTTAACGAACCAAGTTCTGACAAGACTACAGGCCTCTAAGAATGAATAACACTATGACGGGACAGGGCCCCGTCATGCCCCTGAATGTACAAAATATCAACGACTCCAGGGAGAACCATACCAAAAGTCGAGCCTCCGAAGGAATGGAGCTCCTGACACCTGAGTACAAGATCCTAGGAATGAGGATCTACCACCTGCTTTCCCTTACCTGCGGCATGAACGCAGCCCCCGAGGAATGGTCGAGACACAACGTACAGTATGTAAACCGGAAAATACCGTAGTAATATCATAAATCCAAAATACATCAAGTTATAGATAAAACCAAATTATGTCAGACCGTGCCTTACTAATAATGAGAGTAACAAGTATACATTTTATAGCATAAAAATAGGAGGCTCATGATCAAAACAGGGTACCTCGCCCGTAGTATCATTAAGCAATCCTACTCCTGAGACTATTTCACCCGCATAGGTCCTGTGGACCCGCATGAGGTCATCCGCCTCGTCATAGGACTATTTCACCCGCATGGGACTATTTCACCCGCATGGATCCTGTGGATCCGCATGAGTACCATCGCGTACTCGCATGGGACTATTTCACCCGCATGGATCCTATGGTCCAGATCCGCATGAGTACAAGCGTCGCACTCGCATCATGGGTAGCAAATCCATGGCATAAACAATAACCCGGGGTTTACCCGTAACAATATAAATATATATAACATAGCTCATCCGGCTAATACACATAACATAAGCACTACCGGCCTATCACATCACAACATAAGCACTACCGGCCTATCATAACTTAAGCAAGTTAAGAATCACCTAACTTCTTATTAATAGTACTAATACATCCTCTCATTTTAGTATACCTAAGGCACGATCATGTCTTTTAATAAAAATCCGGGAATTTAACCCAAGTATCATGTACCTCTAACCTTTTAAGAAATAACTCTTTTTATACAAAAATTCCAAGATACTAATCACCATAGTATCAAGTTACGATTTCCTTTCAAAACAAGTCACATTTCCTTTTAAAACTATCTCAAGCTTCTAAATTAAGTGACTTCATTTCTTGTAAAACCTTAGGCAATTCATGCCTTAAAACCATTTTCCTTCCACAAGTTCAAATCATCAAAACCTTTCTCCATTAAACTTTCACAAACTAATATAACCAACTCCCCATAAAGCCGTTATATTAGAGTTAAACAATAGTAAAACACATTCCCTTAAGTCCAAGGGATTTTTATACTTTTCTTTTAAAACGAAGCAAGTATCAAATACTTATAACAAACGAAGATTTCCAAATCTTGTACGTCTACCGTACTACATAGGTACAACTAATCATGCTCAAGAGATAGGAAAGCTCCACATACCTCTTCGGTCAATCCACAAGCTAAGTCCATTTTACCGCACGTAGTATGTCAACCTAAAATGACCATAATACGTTTATCAAGCTCTAGTTATAATGCAGAATTTTTCCAAGTTAAAGTCACCAATTTCCTACGGAAAATTGGGCAGCGTTTCCTTTGTTTCTACATACTTTGCCACCTTTTCCAAGGTCGATTTTTAACGCTCAAATGCCATGTTTAAGGCTCAACAACCAACCAACACCAAGGGGATTACACACCTAAACTTTGGTGTGTAAAATTCAGCCCCACAAGTTACAACAACTAACCCAACAAGTCTAATGTAGTATTTAGGCAACAACATGCTCATAATATCCCCCTAACCAATTCTTTCATAATCAACCCCATTTCTTACATGCAACTACTCTAAGTGCATTTTTCCAACTACAAGTTCTTCCTATTAAACATGCAACACTCAATACCAATTACAAGAGAAGAAATGTTACCTTAAGTTTTAGCCAAACTTATTCCAACACCTTGCTAGCCTTTTTCTCCAAGAACACCACCACAATAGTCTTCACAAGCTTGTAATAACCTTTCCTTCCTATTACACTTTTCAGATTTTTCCCTTAGGCTAGAATTCCTCTTGGGAATTTAGAGAGAAGGATGAGCTTTTTAACTTAGAGAGATGGAGTGTAAAGATGAAAAGTTGAAAGAAATGACCAAGTCTTGGTCAATATAATGCATGTAATAGAAATCGATGGGGGGCGACACTTGTCACCCCCACGGCCTCTTTTAAAGCAATCGACTTTCTAAGTTTTTCGCCAATTTCCGCCTCGGCCGCGGCCACGATTCCCGGCGCCATGCCAGAACTCCTGCGGACCGCCGGATCTTTCGGCCATGCTTTCTTCCCGGCGCGCTGGAACTTCAGCGCCTCACCGCACTTCACCGCGCGCGGCCTCGCCTCCGCGGCGCCCGAGGCCACGAACGTGTTTCTCTAATTCTCGTGACGGCCCCACACGCACGGCGAACCACGGGGTATAACATTCTCCCTTTAGAAACATTCGTCCGAATGTTCTAGCTAGCCTTACACAAACACAATATAAACATATCTTCTTAACTATTCCTTTGCAAATAAGAATGCTCCGAGCCACAACAATACTTAAGCACAATTGCTAAATCAAAACTAACAAGGTGAAAGTGGGTTACCCGGAGGTGTAGGGAATAAGTGAGGATACTTCTTCATCATGTCATCCTCTCGCTTCCCACGCCATTTCCTCCGTTCTCGCTTCGCCATAAGACCTGACGGAAGTCACCTCCTTCGTCCGAGTCGCCTAACTTGACGATCGAGTATCGCTATGGGACTCTCCTCATACGACAACTCCTCGTCACTGGATATCCCGAATCGGTGCACTCTAGACGGATCTCCAACGCATTTCCGTAACATAGACACGTGAAAAATCGATGTACCGCCAAGATCGGACGGCAGATCCAACTCATAGGCAACCTTGCCCACTCTTCTGACAATCGATACGCCCAATGTACTGGTGAAGTTTCCTTCTTTCCAAATCTCATCACGCCTTCACGGGCGATACCTTTAGAAAACCCAATCATCTATCTCAAATTCCAAGTGCCGACGCCGATGATCTGCATACGACTTCGACTGAGCCGCCAACAACCGCCTCCCGGATAAGCTTCACCTTATCCATCGCTGAACTAAGTCCGCCCGACTAATCGAACTTCTCCCACTCGAACCAGCCTATCGGTGACTGCACTTCTCCCGTATAAGGCCTCATGCGCGCCATCCGAATACCGGAATGGTAGCCGTTGTTGTAAGCAAACTACAAGAGGCAAATGATCCTCCCAGCTACCTCTGAAATCAATAACACACGCCCGCAGCATATCCTCAAGTGTCTGGATAGTGCGCTCGGCCTGTCCGTCGGTCTGAGGGTGAAATGCGATCGAGACTCACCGTGTCCCTAATCCTTCCGAATAGACCTCCGAAGTTAGTCAGAACCGGGCTCCTCTGCGAAATAATCGATACGGCACTCCGTGCGCCTCACAATCTCCCGATATACGCTCGCGTAATCTCGGCCGAAAAAGTCGCCCCGATCGGAAGAAAATGGGCTGATTTCGTCACCACAACAATAACCCAAATGGAATCATGTCTCCTCCGTTGCGAGGTAACCCCGTAATAAAGTCCATGTTGACCACCTCCCACTTCCACATCGGAATATCAATAGCTGTAATAGCCCACCGGCTTCGTGCTCAACCTTAACTCGCGACAATTAGACATCGGGCAACAAAACCGCCACGCCCTCTTCAAACCATCCACCAATACATACGCACTGAGGTCATGGTACATCTTAGTCGACCGGATGAATCGAATAACGAGCACCGCGTGCCTCCTCACGAGAATCTGGCCGAAGTCTGTCACATCGGGAACACACAACCGCCGCCTCGAATCTTAGCACCCCATCCGGCTACCTCAAATATACTCTTCTCTTCCCGAGAGTCGCATCTCTGCATGCACCAAAATCGGATCCTCATCGCCGCCTCTTCACCTCCCCGACGATGGAAGACTTGGCGACCTCGAACCCGAATTCGCATTAACGGAATCAACCAAACGAACCCCAAGGCTTGCTAATCGTGTAACTCTCGGACCATATCCCTTTCTCTGCTCAACATCGATAGACTACCCATCGACCGCGACTGCGGCATCCGCAACTACATCGCCTTCCCCGGTGGTACATAATATCAACATCGTAATCCAAGTAGCTCCAACCACCGTTTCGCCGCAAGTTCACTCTCCTGCGGTGAAGATGTACCGAGACTCTTGTGGTCTGTGTAAATGTCCACATGAACTCCATATAAATAATGTCTCCAGATCTTCAAGGCATGAACCACTGCTGCCAGCTCCAAGTCATGTGTGGGATAGTTCTTCTCATGTTTCCTAAGCTGTCGGGATGCATAAGCTATAACTTTGCCGTGCTGCATCAGCACGCACCCAAGTCCGACACCTGACGCGTCACAATAAACCACATATCCATCTAAACCTCCGGAAGAGTAAGAACGCGGTCGCCAACTTCTCCTTTAGCAATCAAAACTTTCCTCACAAGTATCCGTCCATCGAACATAGCCGCTTTCCGAGTCACTTAGTCAAAGGTGCCAAATAGAAGCAAACTTCTACAAACCGCCGATAATAACTCGCAGTGCCCAAAGCCGCGCACTCGGTGCAGCTGGTCCGCCATGTCTTGATCGCTTCAATCTTCGCCAGATCAACCCGAATACCATCTACCCGATAACATGCCCTAAGAAAGCCATCGACGCCCGTAACTCGCACTTCGAGAACTTGGC
The DNA here is from genome assembly GCA_029844215.1 of Przewalskia tangutica. Lineage (NCBI taxonomy): Eukaryota > Viridiplantae > Streptophyta > Magnoliopsida > Solanales > Solanaceae > Przewalskia > Przewalskia tangutica. The sequence continues at coordinate 118,535,451 of CM056726.1, read as the reverse complement.
ATACAATCGCCGGTCTCGGATGACTCCAATACCGCCTCAAATGACCAGATGCTCTCGCTCAGGCGCGAATACACCAAGATATCATCAATGAAAACTATAACGAACATATCCAAGAATGGCCTGAACACCCTATTCATCAAATCCATGAATACTGCTGGGGCGTTGGTCAACCCGAAAGACATTACCCTGAACTCATAGTGCCCATACCGGTCCCGAATGCGATCTTTGGGATATCTATCTCTAACTCGTGCACTGATGATAACGGACGCAGTCTATCTTGGAAAAACACTTTGCACCTGCAATCGGTCAAACAAATCATCAATCTCGGGAGGATATCTATTCTTGATAGTTACCTTGTTCACCTGTCAGAATCAATACACATACTGCTGGCCCCATCTTTCTTCTTTACAAATAACACCGGTGCTCCCCAGGGAGAAACACTTGGCCTGATAAAGCCTTTTTCCAGCAAATCTTTCAGCTGGTCCTTCAACTCTCTTAACTCGGCAGGTGCCATTCTGTATGGCGGAATAGATATCGGTCGAGTGTCCGCGCCAAATCGATGCAAAACTCAATCTCCTCTCGGGAGGATACCCTGCTTCGTGCGGGAATACGCCCGAAACTCTCTAACAATCGGACCGATCAAGGTCGGTATCTCCGCCTCAAGATTTAATACCCGAACCAATGGTAAATATACCCTTCCGTACCATCTTCCTAGCCTTGAGGTAAGAAATAAACCTACCGCCGGCGACGCAAGATTCCCTTCCACTCGATAATCGCTCGGCGGAAACCGGAACCGAACTAACCTCTCTCTACAGTCCACATTGGCATAGCAAGACGCTAGCCAATCCATACCCATAATCACATCAAAGTCTGTCATATCCAACTCTATCAAGTCAGCTAGAGTCCGACGACTATATACAGTCACTGGGCAAGCCTTTTATATCCGCTCAGCTACCACCGAAGCACCTACCGGCGTAGCCACCTCAAAAGATTCTATGGACTCGGGCTCTATCCCTATTCTACCAGCAATATGAGGAGATATATAGGACAAGGTAGAACCCGGATCTATCAAAGCATATACATCACAACAAGAAACCAATAATGTACCTGTGACGACATCAGGTGACGCCTCCTGGTCCTGGCGACTGGACATAGCATAGATGCGGTTCTGAGGACCGCTGGAACTAGAACCCCTGCCACGACCCCTGCCGCGATGCCGTCCGTGAATACCACGCCTCGGGGCGCATCGCCAGCGATGAAGATCCGACCGACCGCTTCGGTGAGCCATCATATTCCCGCCACTGCGGACGGACAATCTCTCCTCAAATGTCCCTGCTGGCCGCAAGAATAACAAGCTCCTGGAGGAACACGACACCCTCCATAATGGCAATCACCACATCGACCACACCGAGGCATAGGTGGCCTCATCCGACCGAACTCGTCCTCCAAAACCCAAGCCACGGAACCCCGCCCCGCTCCCGAATACTCAGACGCCCGAAGATGGTGGAGGAGCGCTGCGGGCCAGTGTGGTGCAAATCTGGTTTCTTCGGGGTTGTCTACCCCTAAGACTACCAGAGGACCCTGCTGTCCTGGCCCTCTTCTGCTGATACCTGTCGATCCGTCGGCCCCTGCGTTCCTCACACCCGAGAGCATGTGCCTGCATGCGGGCAATGTCCATGCGGTGAGAGCCACCCCGAGCAACTCTCGGCCAAGTGATCATCGAGTCCTGTGACATAGCGGTGCACCCTGTCCTCCATGTCTGCTACCAATGCGGGCACATACCTATCCAATGAATCAAACTCCACGTTGTATTCCCGGACCGTCCGCCCATTCTGTCTCAGCGTCAAAAATCTATCGGCCCGAGCCCTCCTCATCTGCGGTGGCAAGAAATGGCCAAACGCCTCGAGAACTCGCCCCAAACACTGGACGCGCATGCTCCCGGGGCTTCCACGAATCATACCGATCAGCTGCGGTGTCCGCGGCCGTCTGAACCCAATACCACCGACTCGGTCTCGGCCCGATCACCTCGCGATCCTTCAGAATCGCCGGATAAACTCCTGCGGATCATCCTCGTGCCTCGACCCATAAAACTCGGTGGGCTGCAACTCAAAGTCCTCGCCTCAGCTAGCGACTCTGTCTTTGAACTACGAATCGCTGCTGTCTCCGGCTATCTCGTATTCGGCCACGATCTCGGCGAATCGGGCCATCTCTGTAGCCCATATCCTCGCCGCCTCGGCTGGATGGAGGCTCAGTACGCGATCTCGATGGCCGCTGCGCCTCGGACTTCTTGGGGTTGGCGACGTTGTAGAACTCGCCGTCCGAAACACCTCATCTGTAAGGCGGGCTCGTGCCTCGTAACCTCGGTGCCTACTAGTAGTTCCTCTCTTTGCGCCTTCTGGGCCGCGGTTGCCTTGCGTGGAGGCATAACTGATACAGGAAAAATATGTCATAGGAAATTCAACCTATAACACAGCTCTATTGCACGATCTTAGAGTGAAAGAATGGAAACCAATCCTAAATATCCTGCAGCCTCCTGATTATAGATGTGGTGCACAACACACCGATAATCAAAACTCTACTAGATACGGCCTGTAGACCCTTTCCGAGGATTAACTGCTCTGATACCACTTTTGTCACGACCCGAACCCGGACCCGTGACCGGTGCCTTAACCCGGGCACCCTAGTGACACAACATCAGAGAAAACCAATGAATGTAAACTCAAGATAAACAACCATTAAGATATAGAATAGTCTAGCCCAAAATGGCTAACCCAAAAGTACATAAACCAAATTACATCCTTAACGAACCAAGTTCGACAAGACTACAGCCTCTAAGAATGAATAACACTATGACGGGACTGGGCCCCGTCATGCCCCTGAATGTACAAAATATCAACGACTCCAGGGAGAACCATACCAAAAGTCGAGCCTCCGAAGGAATGGAGCTCCTGACACATGAGTACAAGATCCTAGGAATGAGGATCTACCACCTTTCCTTACCGCGGCATGAACGGCCCCAGGAAGGGTCGATCTGACGTACAGTATGTAAAGCGGAAAATACTGTAGTAATATCATAAGTCCAAAATACACTGAATTTATAGATAAAACCAAATTATGTTGCACTGTGCCTTACTAATAATGAGAGTAACAAGTATACATTTTATAGCATAAAAATAGGAGGCTCATGATCAAAACAGGTACCTCGCCAGTAGTATTATTAAGCAATCCTACTCCTGGGACTATTTCACCCGCATAGGTCCTGTGGACCCGCATGAGGTCATCCGCCTCGTCATAGGACTATTTCACCCGCATGGGACTATTTCACCCGCATGGATCCTGTGGATCCGCATGAGTACCATCGCGTACTCGCATGGGACTATTTCACCCGCATGGATCCTATGGTCCAGATCCGCATGAGTACAAGCGCCGCACTCGCATCATGGGTAGCAAATCCATGGCATAAACAATAACCCGGGGTTTACCCGTAACAATATAAATATATATAACATAGCTCATCCGGCTAATACACATAACATAAGCACTACCGGCCTATCACATCACAACATAAGCACTACCGGCCTATCATAACTTAAGCAAGTTAAGAATCACCTAACTTCTTATTAATAGTACTAATACATCCTCTCATTTTAGTATACCTAAGGCACGATCATGTCTTTTAATAAAAATCCGGGAATTTAACCCAAGTATCATGTACCTCTAACCTTTTAAGAAATAACTCTTTTTATACAAAAATTCCAAGATACTAATCACATAGTATCAAGTTACGATTTCCTTTCAAAACAAGTCACATTTCCTTTTAAAACTATCTCAAGCTTCTAAATTAAGTGACTTCATTTCTTGTAAAACCTTAGGCAATTCATGCCTTAAAACCATTTTCCTTCCACAAGTTCAAATCATCAAAACCTTTCTCCATTAAACTTTCACAAACTAATATAACCAACTCCCCATAAAGCCGTTATATTAGAGTTAAACAATAGTAAAACACATTCCCTTAAGTCCAAGGGATTTTTATACTTTTCTTTTAAAACGAAGCAAGTATCAAATACTTATAACAAACGAAGATTTCCAAATCTTGTACGTCTACCGTACTACATAGTGTACAACTAATGATGCTCAAGAGATCTGACAGCTCCACATACCTCTTAGGTCAATCCACAAGCTAAGTCCACTTTACCGCACGTAGTATGTCAACCTAAAATGACCATAATACGTTTATCAAGCTCTAGTTATAATGCAGAATTTTTCCAAGTTAAAGTCACCAATTTCCTACGGAAAATTGGGCAGCGTTTCCTTTGTTTCTACATACTTTGCCACCTTTTCCAAGGTCGATTTTTAACGCTCAAATGCCATGTTTAAGGCTCAACAACCAACCAACACCAAGGGGATTACACACCTAAACTTTGGTGTGTAAAATTCAGCCCCACAAGTTACAACAACTAACCCAACAAGTCTAATGTAGTATTTAGGCAACAACATGCTCATAATATCCCCCTAACCAATTCTTTCATAATCAACCCCATTTCTTACATGCAACTACTCTAAGTGCATTTTTCCAACTACAAGTTCTTCCTATTAAACATGCAACACTCAATACCAACTACAAGAGAAGAAATGTTACCTTAAGTTTTAGCCAAACTTATTCCAACACCTTGCTAGCCTTTTCTCCAAGAACACCACCACAATAGTCTTCACAAGCTTGTAATAACCTTTTCTTCCTATTACACTTTTCAGATTTTTCCCTTAGGCTAGAATTCCTCTTGGGAATTTAGAGAGAAGGATGAGCTTTTTTTAACTTAGAGAGAGATGGAGTGTAAAGATGAAAAATTGAAAGAAATGACCAAGTCTTGGTCAATATAATGCATGTAGCGTAAATCGACGGATGGGGAAGACACTTGTCACCCTCCCACGGCCTCTTTTAAAGCAATCGGACTTTCTAAGTTTTTCCGCCCAAATTTCCCGCTCGGCGTCGCGGCTGATTCCCAGTGGCTGGCCGCAATCTGCGGACCGCCGGATCTTTCGCGCGGCCGCTTCCGGCGCCATGAGCTGGAACTCAGCGCCACGCGACTTCACCCGCCTTGGCGCGCGGCCACGCCGGCCCGCGGCTCTGAGGCCCCTGAACGTGTTTCTCTAATTTCTCGCACGGCCCCACACGCACGGCCCGAACCACGGGGTATAACATCTTGGCTCTGTCCCTAGGTGAGAACGGAAAGATCCTCAGTCTAATGGATTCGTCAGTAACGCCATTGTATTTGGTTCGATTCCCGCTATCCGCCCAAGATCCAAGATAAAGTACCAGAAAGTTGGCAATGTGCATGTGGGGGTCTTCAGATGGAAATCTCCCAAACTGTACTGTGTTCTGGACCATGCTCAGGATGGCTGGCTTGATCTCAAAGTTGTTTGCCCTATTCTTTGGGAGCCCGATGCGTATACGTGTACTCAAGAATCGCGGCAAAACATAATCTCTCAAGCTCATTTCTACAGGTGGTGGGACTTATCCCATGGCAGTCGGTACCTCATTATTCAACCCCTCGTCAGGTACCCCGTTGTTGTTATTCTGCTGTTTTTCCATGGCTAGTAAATCGACAATTCTTTTCTCACGCCTATTTTGCTTGCACAATTTTTCGATTTCAGGGTTGAAGGGAATAAGTGTATCTACTCCTCTCCTTCTTCAAATACACTAGATCCCTGAAATAGACCAAAATCAACAAACAAATCAAGGCAACATTGTTCTAACACTAAGAAAAAAAAAACTGATCGGTGTATTTTATATACACCTTTTGAGTCAGTTTTAGTTAATCTTTTGTCCCGTTTTGCACATATAAGTGTTGTATTAGGATAGTTTTCCTTTCTATTGAGTCAAAGTGGTTAAAATTGTCAAATGGCGGAAAAGGAGCTAAAAGAGGGCAAAAGAAGAGATGCCAAAGCTGAAAACAGAGAAAGTGGCGAACGAGGGTGAAATCCAGACCAACGCCGCGGCGCCTCGCACAGCGAGGGCGGCGCCACTATTCGTAGAGGCTGCAGAAGACTCACGCGCGGCGCCTCACGGCAAATGCAGGGCCGCGGCGCCTAAACATCCGAAACTATGAAGATGCGGCGCGCGCTCCGCACAGCAGAATATCGGGCGCGGCGCTAAACACCCGACGGATTGCAGAACTTTGGCGCTGCTGCATGCGCGCGGCGCTGTCTGCGCAGCGGCGCCGAAAAATTAGGTCTTTGACGAAATGCAGGTCAGGCAAGGAAAAGAGGAGGCGATTGCGGCTATAAAAGAAGAACCCTAGGCAGTTTTTGAGGGTTCCCCTTCTTGCACAACACAAGACTTTTGCTTGGAGATTGGATACCATTAGTTTAGTAATTTCTTTTCCCTTTCTTGTTCTTTATTTTTGTATGATGAACATGGAATTAGTTCTTGTCATGTCAATGGCTAGAAACTAATTCTCTTATAGGGCTTTCCATTGTTGAATTGCTAGAAACTTATGTTATAAATTAATGCATGCTTATGGTTATTTTTCTTATTGTGAGATCTATCCAATAATTGAGTTGAATTCTTGGTAATTAATTGACAACTAATTATCACTATATGATTTCTAATCAGATTCCGAAACCGGGGATTGTGAATATGCTGTAAGTTGGGTAGACATTCTTGGATTGGGGATGAAAATACCTCAATTATTTATGTAGCGTTGATGAGAGGCTTAACAACCCTAATTTTGCGCATTGTGCGTGACGGTCAACTAGGTTTTTGTTCTTAATCCTCCTATAGAGTTATCCTTATCACCGAAAGGTAGGTAAGGTGCGATACTGAGGTTGAGTGTTTATATAACCCTAACGGGAGTATAAAACGATTTCGTAAACCTGCTTTCTCCAAAAGAAGAATACCATAAGTTAATGCATTAGTAAGTAGCATAAGCGGATAGTAAGGATACATGGAAGCCATATTCTCATCACCACTGAAGTAAATCTTTATACTTAAATAGCTTGCATAATTCTTAGTTATAAACAACAAATCAATTATCAATTCACCAAATAGATACTCGAAAATAGATAGTTGGTAATTGAACCCTAATCCTTGTGGACGATATTCGGTCTTATCAAGACTATACTACTTGTCACGATAACGTGCACTTGCGTTTAAAGTGTGTGCATCTTACCGCGCATCAAAAGCCATAGTAGAAATAAAAATAGATGGTTCGATATTAGATGTACGTCAGTCCCCGGCAACGGCGCTAAAAACTTGTTAGCGATATTTCGAATGCTCACACAAACGTACGCATCGTTGACAAGTAATATAGTCTGATAAGACCGAATATCATCCTCAGAGACTGGTTTATAATTACTTTTCATCTACTTTATGTTATCTATTTGGCAATCGATATTTGAGTTGGGTTTTTGTTTAACTACTAGAATAATTGCAAGAATTACTAAACTATTTAAGTTGTAATCAGTTATGAATGAATTAGGGCTTCCAAAATCCTCGACTATCCACTCTATTCAATCCTTAATGCAACTAGAATGACTTCTTTTTCTACGTTAAGATAGCGGTTAAGTAAATGTCTTATATTCCGGTTAGGACATATAATCACTCTACCCTAGTGCAAAACCCTTCTATATTTCTATGATAAGATTTACCACATAGGAGGATTAAGAACAGTAACCTATAATGCTACACAAGTATCGGGGTACTGTTGTCCGCAATTTTAACCTATGTCTAGTCAATTACAACATATCCAAATCTCTCCTCTCGGTTCTTGATTCGAAATCATATATATTATGATAATTAGTGATCAATTAATTATCAAACATTCATACCAATTATTGATTAAATCTTAATCAAGTGAAGAAGAAATCAAACTACTACATTAATTCATGAATAGAAGTTTCAAGCGATTCATAAGGAAAGCCCTAATAAAGTGTTTAGCTCCTAGCCATAGTCACGCTAAGAACTAACACAAAATCCATACATAAACTGAATTAAAAACGAAAGAAAAGAAATTACTGCGAACTAAGTCTTCAATTGTAGCCTCCCTTGTTGTCTTGTGTTGTGTTATGTTGTAGAATGATGTCACGACCGACCCGGGGCATGATCGTACCTACCGGTACCCATCAGGTATATGTCAGAGAATAGCAGCGGAACATACATAACACATAACTTATAAAAAGGGGTAAACATCACTGGCCAGCCGATAAGGCTGCCTTCCATAAAGCATCCTTAAACAAAAGTATAGTAGTACAACTGGTTCTTATAGCCCAAAACATATATGTGACCACGCACTTAAAGATAACAATCGTGGCGGGACGGGCCCGCCATACCCCGAATGTACAAAATACCTATAGCATCGTGGAATGTCCGTACTAATAAACAAGCTTCCGAGGAATGGAGCTTCGACACCTAATAGTGATCCTAAGAACGAGGATCCACACCGCTACTTACCGCTGCGGCATGTAACGCAAATTTCTGGCGGGTCAAGACACAATATACCCAGTATGTAAAGCTGGAAAATACTGTAATAGTGATATCATAAGTCTAAAAGTAAGTTGGGGTCATAGAAGAAAATCAAAATACCTTTTACTGTGCCTTACTAACAATGAGAGTGACAAATATATATAATACTGCATAAAATAGGGGCCTTAGGATCAAAACAGGTACCTCGCAGTAGTATCAATAAGCACCCCTACTCGGGACTATTTCACCCGCATAGGTCCCGTGGACCCGCGTGAGGTATTCTCGTGATAGTCGTACCGCCGCGTGGGACTATTTCACCCGCATAAGCCCATAAGGACTCGCATGAGGTATTCCTCGCATCATGGGTAGAAAATCCACGGAACAGGTGGTATAACGATCTTGGGAACTTACCCCTCAGATATACTCTTACCCCGAAGCAGATGGTATAACGATCTTGGAGACTTTCCCCTCAGATATACTCTTACACTGAAGCAGCTGGTATGACGATCTTGGGGCTTGCCCCTCAGACATACTCTTACCCTAGAGAAGGTGGTATAACGATCTTGGGGCTTGCCCCTCAGATATACTCTTACCCTAGCTCAAACTGTCATCATATCATAATCATAAATAAGTTAAGGAAACTTATAACTTCTTATTAGTCTTGTTCATATACCCTCTCATTTTAGTTTACTTAAGGCACTTAATCATATCTTTAATAAAGGAAAACCGGGAATTTAACCCGAGTACTACATACTTCAATTCTTTTAAAAGTGACTCTTCTTTATACGTAAAAACCCTTAGGCAATTGATGCCTTAAAACCAATTTGCCTCTTCATATACTTATCTTACTTTAGAGTAAATCTCTTCTCATTAGCCTTTTTATGAAGCTAATAAACCAACTTCCCATAAAGTTGTTATATTAACTCTACACTTTAGTAAAATCATACTTTTCCCTTAACTAAGGGACTTATACATTCTTAAAACGAAACAAGTCATTATATACTTAAAACAAGTAAGAATACCAAATCTTGTACGTCTACCGTACTACATAGTTTCATCTATTCATGCTCAAGAGATAGGAAAACTTCACATACCTTGTTGATCAATCCACTTGCTAAGTCCAAACTACCGCAAGTAATATGTCAACCTAAAATAACCATGATACGTTTATTAACCTCTAATTTCAATGTAGAACAATCTAAACTCAAAAGCCACTAAATTCTATGGAAAATTGGGCAGCATTTCCTTTGTTTCTATATACTTTGCCACCTTTCACAAGGCCGAATTTATCATCCAAACGCCACATTTAAGGCTAAACAATCCAACACTTCAAAGGGGATTACACACCTAAACTTGGGTGGGTAAAATTCTGCCCCAATAGGTACAACAATTCACTTAACAATTCTAAGGTAGTTTTTAGGCTACAACATGCTCATAATATCTTCTTAACCAATTCCTTCACATTCAAACCATAGTTCTTACATGCAATGAGTCTAAGAGCATTATTTACTACCACAAGTTCTTTCTTCTTAACATGCAACACTAAAAACTAATTATAAAGGAGGAACCATTACCTTAGAGCTTAGCCAAATTTATTCCAACAATTTTGCTAGCCTCCTTTCCAAGAACACCACCACAACAACCTTCACAAGCTAGCCACAAGCTTTCCTCTTTCTTTTACTTTTTCAGATTTTTCTTTAGGCTTGAATTTCTCTTGGAATTTTAGAGAGAAGTGGGAGCTTAAGCTTTAGAGAGAGAGAGAACTTTGAAGATGATCAAGTCTTCAAGACTTGGTCAATATATTGCATGCAAGAAATCAGATGGGGGGACACTTGTCACCCTCCCAAGGTCTTTTAAAAGAAAATCTGACTTTTTCTACGTTTTTCCGCCCAAAAATCCCGCCTCGGCGCGCATGCCGCGCGTGGCCATGGCCAAACCTCATGACCTTCGAACTTTTGGCGCGCCGCTAACATCTGGCGCAGCGGCCTGCAACTTCAGCGACCCTCGGTACTTTTCGCGCGGCCATGCATCCGGCCGCGGCCATCGCCGCTTTGTCGAAACACATTTACTGTCCATTGCGCGAACTTGTAATTCTCATAACTTTACTCGGCGCCCTATCGTGAGCGGTTGGTTGCGTTGGAATCTAGACTCAACGAACTACGCCTAGGCCTTTGAAACACTTAGGAATTCTCAATGTACGGTCATAACCCGCCTTAAAGTTGACTAAAACCCGTCGGAATAATCCACAACCTATCCTTTGAAAATTTTAAGTCTTACATGCTTTAGACGCTCTCATACATAGGTCGAACTACGGGGTATAACATTCTCCCTTAGAAACATTCGTCGAATGTTCCTTCTAGGCTTACTCAAATCACAACATCGACATAGACCCTCTTAACTATTCTTTTGCAAATAAAGAAGCTCCACGAGCCACAACATACCAAGCGTAAATGCTAAGTCAAAACTAACAAGCGAAAGTGGGTTACACGGAGGTATAGGAAATAGGTGAGGTACTTCTTCATCATGTCATCCTCTCGCTTCCCACGTCATTTCCTCCTGCTCGCGATTCCGCCATAGGACCTTGACGCGGCCACGTCTTTCGTCGAAGTCGTCTAACTCGACGGTCGAGTATCGCTATGGGACTCTCGCCGCACGATAACTCCTCCGTCACTTGGACATCACGAACCGGTGCACTCTAGATGGATCCCAATACATTTCCGCAACATGGACACACGAAAGATCGGATGTACCGCCTCCAAATCGGACGGCAGATCTAACTCATAGCAACCCCGCCTACCCTACGGACAATTTGATACTGATACGCCCAACGTACTCGGGCTAAGCTTCCCTTCTTTCCAAATCTCATCACGCCTTCACGGGCGATACCTTTAGAAAAACCCAATCATCTATCTCAAATTCCAAGTGTCGACGCCGATGATCTGCATACGACTTCGCCGACTCGAAGCCGCCAACAACCGCTCTGGATAAGCTTCACCTTATCCATCGTGAACTAAGTCCGCCCGACTAATCGAACTTCTCCCACCTCGAACGACTATCGGTGACTGCACTTCCTCCCGTATAAGGCCTCATAAGCGCGCCATCTCGAATCTGGAATGGTAGCTGTTGTTGTAAGCAAACTCCACAAGAGGCAAATGATCCTCCCGGTACCACGAAATCAATAACACAAGCCCGCAAAGATATCCTCAAGAGTGCGGATAGTGCGCTCGGCGCCCGTCGATGCGAGGATGAAACGCCGTCTTCGAGACTCACTGTGTCCCTAATCTCTTACGAAAAGACCTCCAGAGTTAGCCGAGAATCGGGCCTCTATCTCGATATAATCGACACCGACTCGTGCGCCTCACAATCTCTCTAATATATAATCGGCATAGTCTCACCGGTGAACGCGTCGTTCCAGGAAGAAAATGGTGATTTCGTCACCGCCGACAACTACCCAAATGGAATCATGTTTCTCCGGTGGTAGGTAGCCCCGTAATAAAATCCATATTTATCACCTCCCACTTCCAGTCGGAATATCAATAACTGCAATGACCACGAACCGGTGCTCAATCTTAACTCACGACAATTCGCATCGTGCTACGAACTCCGGAACGTCCTCTTTAGGCCATCCCACCAATCACGCACTGAGGTCATGATACATCTTAGTCGACCGGATGAATAGAATAACGAGCACCGTGTGCCTCACGAGAATCTGGCGGCGAAGTCTGTCCACATCGGGAACACACCTGGCCCTCAAACCTTAGAACCCCATGGTAACCTCAAATAGACTCATTCTTTACGAGCAGGCATCTCGGATGCCGTCAAAATCGGATCCTCATCATGCGTCTCTTCACCTCCTCGACGATAGAAGACTCGGCAACCTCTCGAACCCGAATTCCATCACTATCGAATCAACCAAACGAACCCCAAGGCTCGCTGGTGATGAATCTCTGACCATATCCTCTTCTCTGTGAACATCGCACGGACTACCCATCGACCGCGACTAAGGGCATCCGCAACTACATCGGTCTTCCTGTGGTACGAATATCAACATCGTAATCCTTAAGTAGTTCCAACCACCGCCTTCGCCGCAAGTTCGGCTCCTCCGTCAAGATGTCCGAGACTTTGTGGTCCGTAAATGTCCACATGAACTACATATAAATAGGTTCTGCATCTTGAGGCATGAATCATCACGCTAACTCCAAGTCATGTGTGGATAGTTCTTTCCTACGCTTCCGAGCCGAGACGATAAGCTATAACCTTGCCGCGTCCGCATCAAGACGCACTCCAAGCCCGACACCGACGCCACAAGAAACCACATATCCATCTAAGCCCTGCGGAAGAGTAAGAATCGGGCGCCGCCAACTTCTCCTTTAGCAACCGGAAACTTTCTCACAAGTATCCGTCCACCGAACATAGCCGCTCGAGTCACTTTAGTCAAAGTCTTTGAAATAGAAGCAAACTTCTACAAACCTCCGATAATAACTCGCAGGCCCAAAGGCGCGCACTCAGTCGATTGTAGTGGTGCGCCAAGTCTCGATCGCCTCAATCTTAGTCAGATTAACCGAATACCGCTTACCGATAACATGCCCTAAGAAAGCCACTGGCTAACTAACTCGTGACTTCGAGAACTTGGCATACAATCGCGGTCTCGAGGACTCTAAAACCGCCTCAAATGATCAGATGCCTCGCTCGTGCGCGAATACACCAAGATATCATCAATAAACAATATAACGAACATATCCAAGAATGGCTCGAACACCCTATTCATCAAATCCATGAATATCGCGGCGTTGTCACCCGAAGACATTACTCAACTCATAAGGCCCATACGGTCCCGAATGCGCTTTGGGATATCTATCTCTAACTCGCACTGATGATAACTGCATCGCAGTCTATCTTGAAAACACTTTGCACCCAAGAATCGGTCAAACAAATCGTCAATCGGGAGGATATCTTCTTGATAGTTACCTTGTTCACCGTCAGAATCAATACATACGCAGCTGGCCCCATCCTTCTTCTTTACAAATAACACCGTGCTCCCAGAGAAACACTCACTAATAAAGCTTTTCTCCAAAGAAATCTTTCACCGGTCCTTCAACTCCTTCAGCGGGTGCCATCCCGTATGGCGGAATAGATATCTACGAGTATCCGCGCCAAATCAATGCAAAACTCAATCTCCTCTCGGGAGGATACCTAAGCTCGTCGGGAATACGTCCGAAACTCTCTAACGGCCGAATCGATCAAGGTCAGATCTCACCTCGATGTCGAATACTCGAACCATATGATAGATGTACTTTCCGCACCATCTTCCTAGCCTCGAGGTAAGAAATAAACTTACCGCCGGCGACGCAGATTCCCTTCCACTCGATAACGGCCACGAAACCGAACCGAACTAATCTCTCTACATTCCACGTTGGCATAGCAAGATGCTAACCAATCCATACCCATAATCACATCAAAGTCGCCATATCCAACTCTATCAGTCGGCCAGAGTCCGACGGCCATATCTATAGTCACAGGGCAAGCCTTATACACCCGCTCGGCTACCATCGAATCACCATCGGCGTAGCCACCTCAAAAGGTCTTATGGACTCGGGCTCATCCCTATTCTACCGCAATATGAGGAGATATGTAGGACAAGGTAACTGGATCTATCAAAGCACGAAGAAACCAATAATGTACTGCGACGACATCCGTGACGCTTCGTCCCGCTGACCGACATAGCATATACGCGCTCGAGGACCGCTAGAATCGAACCCCTACCACGACCTTCGCCGCGCTCGCTAGCCCATAAGTACCGCCTCCGGGCGTCTAACCATCGAAGATGAAGATCCAAAGAATGCACGTCGCTGAATCGTAATGCCCCGCCGCTTGGCGACGACAATCCTTCTTCGGATGGCCTCACGCTACAAGAGTAGCACGCCTCAACCCATACGGCACTCGCCGGATGAGACCTACCGCATCGAACGCACCGGCAGGTAGGTGGTCTCGACGCGCTGGTCTCGCCTCGAAATCAAGTCCCGAGCCCGACCGCTTCGAATAACCTCGCTGACGTATTCCCGCCGAAATCGGAAGCGAGCACTCGCCGGCCGGAATGTGGACTTAGTTCGCCGCTGAGGCCGCCGCTAAAATCGCCACGAACTCGCTGCCTCGCCTTCGGCCGCCCAAATCTAGCTGATCTCGCTCGCCTCAATCCTCGCGTGCGACGCAGATCTCCGCAATATCCATCTCGCCAAGAGCTACCTCACGCAGTGAATCATACGACGCCTAACCCCATCACATATCGATGAACCCCGCTCACATGCCGATTACTATGGTGTGCGATATTCGCCAAGGAGTCGAACTTGTCAGACTCGCGATAGTCCTCCCGCCCCGCCTCAAGGTCAAGAACCTATTCACGCGGCTCTCTCACCTCGTGAGGCAAGAAGTGGTCTAGAACGCCTCGTGAACTCTCCCAATCACCGGAAGAGCATCCTCACCCTCGACAATACCCATGACTCAAACCGTTCAACGCAATATCGCAGAACCTGTAGCAGCTAGTATAATGCACTCGGTCTCCGATGCCCTAAGGACTGCATGGTCCGTCAGAATCGCCGACAAACTCCTGCGGATCCTCTCAAATCTCGAACCATAGAACTCAAAGTGGGTGATAACCCAAGAAATCCGAATCAGTAACCGCTTGGCTTGCCGCCGCTTCCCGCGGCCGCCGCCACTATCGATGCCAAGAATCGACCGTTCTCGTAATCTTTGTACTCGCACTCGATCGTGGATCGAGGCTCCGCATCGCGGCCTCGTGAGCCGCCCGGCCGCCGAACTCGCTGAGGCCGGGCGACGACGTGGAACTCGCCGCCTCTAAACATCATCTCTCGTAAGGATCGGGCTCGTGCCTCGTGACTCTCCAGATCCCACTAGCCGCACTCTCACCGCCTTGCCCTTCACGGCCGCGGTTGCTCATGCGCGAGGCATAATCGATGATAAAGGAAAACATCGTGAGAGGTTCAACCTATAACTCACTCTATTGCACGATCTTAGAGTGAAAGAATGGAAATCAATCCTAAATGTCCCGCAACCTCCCGATTATAGATGTGCGCACGACACACCGATAATCAAGACTTACTAGAACCCGCCTCAGACACTTTCCGAGGACTAATCGCTCGATACCACTTTTGTCACGACCACTCGGCCGCTGATCGTACTTACCGGTACCGCCGGTATACGAGAATAAAGAATTGAACATACATAACACATAACTTATAAAAGTGGTAAACATCACTGGTCCGATAAGGTCAGTTTTCCATAAAACATCCTTAAACAAAAGATAAGTAGACAACCGATTCTTATAAATTTCAAAACATATATGTGAATTACGCACTTAAAGATAACAATCATGCATGACAGGGCCCGCCATACCCCGAATGCATAAAATACCTATAGCATCGTGGAACGTCTGCACTAATAAACAAGCTTCCGGAGAATTGAGCTTCGACACCTAATAGTGATCCAAAGAACGATGATCCACAATCGCTACTTACCGCGCATTTAACGCAAATTTGGCCAGAAAGTACCAATCGGATCACATTCACCTCATCCGATCTAGGTACCAAATTCCAAGTGTGTTGCTTGGTTAAACCATTGAATTCCTCGCACATGGCTGCATTCCAATTGGGGTCCAGTTTGGCTAATTTTGGGTTTTTGGGAA
The DNA here is from genome assembly GCA_029844215.1 of Przewalskia tangutica. Lineage (NCBI taxonomy): Eukaryota > Viridiplantae > Streptophyta > Magnoliopsida > Solanales > Solanaceae > Przewalskia > Przewalskia tangutica. Next base: position 118,519,291 of record CM056726.1, on the reverse strand, counting down.
TGAGAAATTATTTGTGTTCAAAGGTTAAATTGGACCTAATCCCATGTTTGGCACGAGTTTCCATAGGTGGGTAGGAATGGACGCGGGGTCAGGGTCTGTTGGGTTTTGGTTGTTTCTGTGTGCAGGTTCGATGTGGGTGTTTGGCATTTGGGATGAGGTTTCGGTTGGAGACACTGTAGACTGGCAACGGTGGTAGAACTGGTCTAGTGGGGACGTTGATGTCGGGTTATGGTGGTGGTTCGACGATGGTAGGTCTGGGAGTGGAGTGGTTGGCATTGATTTGGTTGACTGTTCGGAAAAATTGGAGCTTGGGTGTCGGTCGACAGGTGAATGTACCGGGGTGACCAGTGACGGGACAGACAGAGGTCCATAGGAGACAGAGGACGACAACTGGAGAGTGGGCTGTGGAATTCCGATGTGGTTGTCGGAAACCGACGACGGGGTAGCGCCGGAGCTGGTTTGACGGTACAGTGGAGTTTGTGCGTTGTTTTATTATAATGGATGAATGTTTGTGCCAGAAATTGTTTTGATCTTAATCGATAAAGGCTTTGCGTACAGTTTCTGCTCTTGTTCAAGCTCTGCTTGAGAAACTCGTTTGTGCTGCGAAATGGACGTATACTTTGAGGAGAGAGATATACTTCCTGAAGCGAGTCTAAAGTTGAACTATAAATAGAACGAGATGTTTCAGTTTCTTGTTTATCTATAGTAATTTAACATTGTTACTGGCCTTACGAAAATGGCTTCTATTGTTAGGAAAATTAGGTAAATGTCCGGCCTAGCTGAATACTAATGTTTCTTTAGAAACTGGTGAAATGCCAGTTTACTTGCTTCATTGAGAACTTGTCCACACACTAATTATACTTAGACAAGCTCTTGTTTCCATCCTTGATGGCGTGCTCTGAGCTCCCACATAGCAGTGATTTGTCTCTGTGCTTCTAAAGCAATTTCAGCCTTTTCTCTAGCTTCTTCACAAGTTCCCATCCCTGATGTACATTTGTCTGCTTCCTTTTGATATTGGGACACCATCTTTTTTGCCTCAAGCAGTGCCATGTCTGCTCTTCTCTGGTTTTCCAGTGTTTCACCTTCCATTTGCTTTAATTCCTCTGTCAAAAGAGCTGTGAAGTTTCTTTCCTCCTCCTCACTCACCCCCAGATCATGCTCCATGCAATCTATGAAACAGTAGAGGAAAAAGAAGCTATCATAGAAAAGTGCTGATAATAATAACTAGCAAATATTAGTATTGTTAAGAGTCCCACATCGGATATGGAATGAGAACATAGACTCCTTATATGGACTTGGACAATCCTCACCGTACAACCTAGTTTTTGGAGTTTAGTTAGGCTGAGATTCATTTTTTACATGGTATCAGAGTCACTTTTGCCCAGGGGACATCGTCGGAGAACAATGTCGGGTGTCTTCTTCAGCCCAAGACTTGGCGATCATGTCATCGACATAGACCTCCATTTCCTTGTGAGACTCATTCTAATTCTATGTTCACCGATGTTGGGCCCCCAAATTATATTATACACGCTCCAGTTAACAAGATCTAGGCGTGCGGGGAGTGTTAAGAGTCTCACATCGGATATGAAATGGGAACATGGACTTGGACAATCATCACCGTACAAGCTAGCTTTTGGGTTGAGTTAACCCCGAGATTCATTCTTTACAAGTACTTCTGACCCGCTTTAGAAATTCCTTTGCTATTAGGAGCAGTATGCTCTGTAATGAGACCACTTAATATTTAATGGCTACTCTATTTAATCAAAAAAGAAAAAAAAACTAGCACAAGGTTGAAAAAACTAACCTGTAAAAGTACTCACATTCACACCTGGTAAGAAAAAAAGAGGTGATCCATGTCAAACATGCTATTATTGAAGTCATCTCAACATCAAGAGAGTAGCTATGAACTATTTTTGCATGGGACATCAAGAGAGTAGATATGAACTATTTATGCATGGCAATAGAGGTGGATTCCAAGACTAATATGTTTTCTTTCATATTCATGACAATAGAGATGGATTCAAAATTTAGAGTCAGTGATTTGAAGGACATGCGATTTATTTTAAACATATATATGACCGCAAAAGCCGCCTTCCTTGCCTTTCAGAAATAGAGATGCAACAATAAGTATAAAAAAGGCGGCCCTCACTCAAGTCTCTAACCCGGCTTTTCTCCACCCACAATCCGCAACCTGATAAATTGGTAAAGACAACACAAAATTCGCACCCTTCATTTTTTTTATGCTGACTCCAGCTCTAAGACTAACCTATCTACAATTACATGTTCGAGCGACAGTCAAAAGTGGACGTTATGAGAGCGAAACCAAAATCACTTTGCTTCGCTTGAAGCAAAAAAAGAAAGAGCTTACGACTTTACTAGCCACTTTATCCTTGTCATCCTATTTTTAGCCAAGTCCCAAAACCTTAAATTTAGAGTCATTAAATTCTAAGTACATGCATCCATGTGAATTACTGAAACAAGAGAGAAAATTAAAGGGGTATTATATATACCTTGTGAAAAAGAGTGAAGGGGTTGATCAGTAGAGCAATCACAAGGACAAGAGGGGCAAGAATAGTGTGTGGAGGAAGAAATGGATTCAGAAAGGTGCCAATAGAGGGGTGGACCAGCTACATAAGCAGTAATGCACAACCCCATAACTAGCATCCCCAACATCACCTTCTTTCCACTCCACCTGCTTCTTCCATGTTTATTCATTTTCCTCTCTCTCTTGATCTCTCTCTGTGTTTGGATCTTTTCTTTTGTTTCTTCAACTGTTATGTCTATGTTTAAAGAGGTTTTTCAGGATCTACAATAACTGTGACTGAGCTCCACTTGAAGTTTTCTTTTTGATATCTAATATTTAGGACTCGGTTATTTGTTATATATGCGAAAATTGGTGCATAGATTTTGGGACATGTTAAAATGGAAAACTATGTACGTTGTATATGTTAATATTAGGAAAATAGAAAGTAATATTAAAAAAAGAAAAAAGAAATGGGAATAACAAAAAAAAAATCTGTTTATATAGGCCTACTTCGGCAAAACTTCTCGTACCCCTCAAACAGCAGATTCTTGCACTTCATATTTTTTAAACGTAAAAGGTCCATATTCCCTTGGACTATATGATATGACGCGCTTTTGCCCGTCTTTTAAATGTTGTTCCTGACATGTTTTTAATGTTATATTTTGCAGCTATTCGTGCTTTTGATTTAATGAAAATCCGAAAAATACATTGGAGGACATATTTGTTCAATTTTACATATTATAGGGGCATATTTGATCCATTGAAGTTTTTCAACTACATATTGTACCAATAGGTCTCAAAATTATTTTGTAGTACACTTTATGCTAGCCATTGTTGTTTTGGTACTACATTCTGAAACTCCACACTTGCATATGAACTTTCACTTACTTATGAAAATATAGCTTCAAGTTCTTCAAATAGCTTTGAAAGGGTTTATGAGAGTTGAGTTGTACTCCATCTCACATTGTGAACTCCAAATAATTTTGAGAGACGTTTTTTGTGTCTAAGTCTGATGTAAGTAATCTTTTTTTTCTTGTGACTTTCTTTTGCGGCAGATCTGTAATGAAGTTTTTTATGTTTATGTTTTGTTGTGGCCTAGATCTTTTTCATTGTGATTTTTGTTGCATGCACTATCGTGTAGTTATTGAGATTGGAAAGACAAAAGAAAATCATAAAGAACTATCCAAGTCATCAACAAATTATATAAAAATGATGTTTTTATTAGTGAAAACGGTCTTTTAAAAATGAAAAATGGTGCTCTTATTATTGAAAACAATCTCTTGAAGAAAAAAGTAAAACTCTTTTCAGCTTGAAACTTTAAAGGAAGTAGCGATTGAGTTTGAGACAAATTCTTCTACTATTGATAATGAAGATTTTAAAGAAGTAGCCGATGAGTTTGAGACTTTCTACTAGTGAGGATTTAAAAGAAGTTGTGTCTGTGGTTGAGACTTCTTCTATTGATAAAAGACTTTGGGAATATAAGAGGGGAATCTATCTTATGTTCTAGAGTTGCTTTGTTTGGTTTGTGGTTAGTTACATGTTATGGGAAAGACTTTAAAAGATGGATGTAATTGCATTTGATTTTTTAGGTTGTATAATTTAGAAAAAATGTAATGGTGGATAAATTGTAACCGCAAATGTATTTTATGTTTTGGAATGCAGTGATATTTTGTAGCATATTGTTGTTTTGTGTTATAATATTCAAGAACTTCAATAAATTAAAGATACTCCTATACTATGTGAAACGAAACAAATATGCCCTCCAAAATATTTTATGTTAAATCAAGGGCACGAATAGCTGCAAAACATAACATTAAGATCTGAGATGGGACAACGTTTAAAAGACAAACAAAAGTGTGTTATATTGTATAGTCCAAGGGCCGATCTGGACCTTTTCCTTTTTTTTAATAAAATTCAAGTTAGTATACCAGCTGGTGCATTGGAGTTCCTTAGTGGTCCTTTGTACAGAGTGACTGTGCCTAATTCTAACTCCAAAAGTTAGCTAATGTGAGATGAGATTGCTCAAAGAAAATACAAGAATACAACAATTCATTTCCTCGAGAAATGTGGCATTGTAACACCCCTCCAGCACGCCCGGGGCCAAGTACTGCAAATTTGGTGAGTGAACAATATGGATCATCATTGGACAAATCAACATCGGAACGGGCTGACCCGATTACCATATAAATAAAATGGATCGGGGCCTAACTCATGAGGTGAAGATTGTCCAAGATAACATTAGAAGACGACAACCAATTCCCTCGACAATTGTGATATATTCTATACACTTGTCCGCTGTCATGTGCTAGATTCAGTTCTGATGTTCATGGACATACATTGCGTACCATTGTTGACTGAGCAACTAAATGATGGATCTGCAGATAGCAGTTGTAACACTTTCTTGAATTCTGGCTTGCACTCAGATTAAACTGATATGCCCTTGCTCAATTCCTAATTGCACAATGGCAACTTGAGCAAATTGACATGTACTCTTGGACATCTCCTCTCCGTTCCTCTCTGGATTTTATCATGCCTTTGACATCAGTGATACCCAATGTACAAAAACAACATGGAGAAGATGTTGTACATAAGTGCTTATGATATATTCTCTATGTTTGACAGGATTACCCTTTCACTAATCTCCTCACTCAAATTCTTCAAAACCAATATTATATCCCCCTACCGAGGATGAGAGGTTTGACCCATGAAAAAAGTCGTCATTACTCCATGTAAGTCAATGAAACTCCAACCAAGAATCTTTTTTAGCCCAAGATCCCTCATTTTGACCCAGGTTTTACCAACGCCCTCCCACTGGGCCATTGAAGCATAACTATGAGCCAATTGCACATACCTTCCAGTATCCCCATGATCCAACTCTGAGATTTCTTCGACAACAACATCTCTATGTTCTAGAAGGGATTTTGTTTTGCAAGCATCAAGTTATACCTAAAGCATTGGCCATTGTTTCTGGAAAGTTTTTCTTATAGGAGTTGTATGCATCTTTCATCCTACCAGCTCGACAAAGTAGGTCAACTATACATGCACAATGTTGGAGTTTAGGTTCAATCTAATAATCCTTTTCCAAAGAATCAAACAAACTCATACCTTCGTCGACAAGTCCATTATGACTATATGCATAGAGAAAAAATAAGAAAATAACACTATTTGGTGTAAGACCGCTTCGCACAAGCTCTGTATACAACTCCAAGGCAGTATCCCCTTTGCCATGACTTCCATATCCAGCAATAATTGTGCTCCAAAAAACTAGATCGTGTTCTATTGTCACGATCCGACCCCGGGCCCACGAATGGTGCCCTACCTGGGCACTCCTCACAGGTATACATCATAGAATAGCAGCGGAACATACATAAACTCATAAGTACTAGACAGTAAATGTCAACAGGCTAAACGATAAGGCCATCTTCCGAAAAAAAATATACATAACCCAAAAACAACAGTTACGTCCCTTTTTTTTTACAACACAATCCACAAGATATGACTACAGACCTCTAAGAATAACAACTGTGACGGGACAGGGCCCCGCCATACCCCTGAATGTACAACAACCGACAATATCAGGGATCTGAACCAAAGATAAGCCTCCGGAGTAATGGAGCTTCTCAACAGCTGAACAGTGATCCTAAGAGTGAGGATCAGCAACCTGTATAACTCTACCTGCAACATGAACGCAGCCTCGAAGGCGAGTCAGATAACAGTACCAGTATGTGAAATCGAAAGATCAGAATGAAATCATATAGTCTAAAATAAAGCTGGGGACATGTATAATAACCACATTAACAGTACACTGTGTCTTACTAACAATGAGAGTAAACAAGAGTATACCTTACTGCATAAAAATAGGAGGCTCATGGTCAAATTAGGGTCACCCGCCCGTAGTATCATTAAGCAATCCTACTCCCAGGACTATTTCACCTGCATAGGTCCTATGGACCCGCAATGAGGTCATCCGCCTCGCATAGGACTATTTCACCCGCATAGGCCCGGTGGACCCGCAATGAGTACAAACGCCGCACTCGCATCATAGGTAGCAAATCCATAGAATAAATAGTAACCCGGGGGTTAATCCCCCCAGAACAACATAACCTAGCACAACCGGCTATCATACATAACATAAGCACCACCGGCTTATCATACATAACATAAACACCACCGGCTTATCATACATAACATAATCAAGTTAAGAAATCCCCTAACTTCTTATTAGCCTTATTTATATACACTCTCATTTTAGTTTACTTAAGGCACTAACATGTCATTAAAAATCTGGGAATTAAACCCAAAGTACTATGTAATTTATCCTTTCAAAAATGACTCTTTCTCGTATAAAATCCCCAAGATACTAACACCCGTAGTATCAAGGCTTGTCTACATTTCAAAACAAGTCACTACACCTTTTAGAAATACATTTAGGCTTCTAAATCAAGTGACTTTTTACTTTAAAACTTTAAACAATTGATGCCTTTAAATCAATTTGTCCTTCTTCATTTCAAGTCATTTATCTTTGTTTACATCACTAGAGTAAACCATTCTTCTAACTTTCCATAAAGTTATTATAACCAACTTCCCATAAAGCCGTTATAACTCTTTATGTTTTAGACAAATTCATTATTTTTATAACCAAGAGACTTATTCTTTTTATAACCAAGTATCATATACTTTCAAATCAAGTTACTTTTTAAAATACTTCAAGTCTCTTAACTTTAGAATAGTTCAAGTAATCAATACTTTCCTAATCAAGTATTCTATACTTTTCAAGACAAGAAATCTTTCCATGTAATATCAAGTCACATATACTTTTCGAAAACAAGGCAAGGATACCAAAATGAACCCGAATTCATTTTTAACCATGTACGTTCACCGTACTATACATTTATAAAACTCATGCTCAAGAAGATAGGGAAAGTTCCACATACCTCTTCGACTTAAACCACTTGCCAAGTTGAATACGCCTCACGTAGAATGCCAACCTATAATGACCATAATACGTCCATCAACTACTAGCTTTCAACGTAGAATATTTCTAAGTATAAGGACTCTTAATTCTACGGAAAATCGGGCAGCACTTTCTTTGTTTCTACGTACTTTTCCACATTTTTCAAGGCCCGAAAATCAGTAACCAATGCCACATTTAAGGCTCAACACATCAACCAATCAAAACGTGTAAAGTTCTGCCCCACAATCGATATCCGAATAGTCTCACATTTCAATGTCATTCTCGGCTAACAATGTACAATAACACAGAGTCTTTTCCAATTCTTTTTCAATCCAAGTTGTTTAGTCTAACATGTTATATAGCCGCAATCGATTATAATAACTATAATCCCTTCTTTCTATAGCATGCGAAGATTAGACTAGTAACTAAATTGAATTACAATCTTAAAGTTAAACATGCAACTTTCGGATTCCATCCAACTATTCCATAACATTTCAATCTCCATTATATATATCTCAAACTTGCATATATATATATATATGACTACAATCAACATGAAATCTTTAATCACTTAAGAGGATGAAGATTTTACCTCAATAAGCCTTAATAATGTCCAAGCGTAAAAGTCGATCTTTAGCAACTTTTAGCTCCTCTTCTTATGTTCCAATCCGCTCCAAGCACTCCTTAGAAGCTCATAACCAACTTCTCTTCAATTTCCAACTTCAAAGTTGAAGAACACCTTAGGTTTTCACCTTGCGATTAACGTGAAAACGTAGATTTTTCGGGATCTTTCTATTGAGATATCCTTACAATACCCTTAGGAACCTTGGTTTAAAGTATTGGGATCATTGAACCACAAACGAAAAAATTTCTTGTTCTTCCAAGTGCAAACCCGAGAGCACTATCTCTCACTCTCAAGTTTTCTAGTTTTTTTTCTAAGTGTTTGAGACTTATCTTGCAACATGGATGACTATATAATTGAATGGAGGGTTGAGATCAAGACACTTGTGGGGATAGGATGAAGGAACTTTAAATATCAAGACTCAAGTGGGCTTATTGACTTGGTCAACAATGTCAAGCCTTGGCATTTCAAGACTTGACAATTTGGGCCTTGTCCAATTCGTCCAAGCCCAATAGAGTGGGGGTGACACGTGTCACCCTCCCATTCGTCCATAATGTTTCATTTTCCGACATTTCCATAATTGGTCAAAATATCGGAAACCTCGTGGGCCCCTCAAAAACATAAAATCTCTCGGGTGGCCCCACGTATCCAACTCTGAAAATAAAATTCCGATAAACTCTTAAATGTCTTAAATAACAATCGTTATCCTTTCCCGAGGTTCGGAAGATTTTCTTTCAGAAAAACAATTCTTTCCTTCGTTCAAATTTTAACATCCTGATTCCTTACGTACATTCTTATATATGTGTCCTGGAATTACGGGGTGTAACATTCTCCCCTCCTTAGAAACATTCGTCCCCGAATGTTCCTTCGAGGTTCCACTAAACGGATATTGGCATAGTCCCTTGACTACCCCCAACATAATCACACTTGCCACACCTGGCCACATAACAATACTTATACGAAAACGTCAACCTGAACTCCAAGTGTCGACGTCGGTTATTCGTGATATAACCTGGCGACTCGAGCTTTATTAATAATCTTTCCTGGTTAAGTTTCGCCTTATCCACAACCCGCTGAAATCAAGTCTAGGCCAATTAACTGAACATCACCTATGTCGAACCAACCGACCGGCGATCTACACTTTCTTTCATACAAAGCCTCATACCGGGCCATCTGAATACTGGAAGGGTATCTGTTATCGTACGTAACTCAACAAAAGGCAAATAATCATCCCAGATATCTCTGAAATCAAGAACACAGGCCCGCAACCTATCCTCAAGTGTCTGGATAGTACGCTCTGCATGTCCGTCGGTCTGAGGGTGAAATGCAACACTGAGACTCACTTGTGTCCCTAATCCCTTCTGGAAAACCTCCAGAAGTTATATGTAAACTGAGTTCATCCGTCTGACATCATATATGTAGGAACCCCGTGCAGTCTCACAATCTCCCTGCTATATAATCTCGCATAATCCTCAGCCGAATAGATAGTCCTGACCGGAAGAAAAATGGTGACTTCGCTTACCGTCTACTATGACTACGCGAGTCGCACTTCCTCTGAGCACGATGCAACCCTATAATAAAATCCATATTAATCACCTCCCACTACCAAGTCGGGATCTCAATCGTCGATAATAGCCCACTGGGCTTCTGATGCTCAACCTTGACCTGCTACTAATTCGGACACTAAGCAACAAACTCTGCTACGTCCCTCTTCAGGTCATCTTACCAATACATACATCTGAGGTCATGATACATCTTAGTCGACCCCGAACAAATAGAGCAATAAGCACTGCGTGCCTCCCCTAAAACTCCTGGCAGTCCCGCAAAGACGGCACACACAATCTATTCTCATATCACAAAGACTCTATCCGGTGCTACCCAAATGTGTCCTTCTCCTCGAGAGTCGTATCTCAATTTCGCCCTAGATCGGATCCTTATCATCGCCTCTCCACCTCCTCAACGAGGGAAGACTCGGCAACCTCTCGAATCTGAGCTCCACTATCGTGCTCCCGTAGCTGCCGAGAAAATATAGGTTGTTACCTTATCGTATTGCATCCGCACACAACCCAGCCAAACACTCAAAGTGTTACCATACAACCTAACCCTCTAGTCACTATACTTAGATTCGATTCCTTTGCTTGTCTCATGGCTAAGACTTCCTGCCAATCACGATTTAGTGGGAGACTTCCTTGATCTCGTCAAGTAGTAATCCTATTATTCTCTTCCAGCTCATAGAGCTTATAGTCAGGTGTTCAACCTCAATTCATGGTATTACATAGTCTAATGGCTTGCCAAGATTTCTTATCGTTCGAGTATCTACTCGTCTTACCTTTATTTTTCATTACAAGTTGCCCTGGGGTCACTTACCTCCCCGTATATATACGGTCTGGCCCGTCATTACAGGCTTGCCACCTTTCGTCGAGGTGTTCCTAACTGCCCATCATTTCTAATGGTCTTTACACTAGTCTGGGTAATTATGCCTTGGGAAACTTTCATAACTGTAATTGCATTCTCCTTATTATTCTGGTCATAACCCTTCATCATACTAATTACTAACCCAAAATATTTCTACCTCGCTCCTGGGTCATACATTCCCATTTATGCTTATTACAAGCATTTATATCCTTAAGACACATCCTCGACCATTTCCTAATGTCGTTCTCAATTACCCCAACACAATACTTTTCCCACGGTTATCTAAAATTGTAACCTATTGTATGACGAAACTGAAGACTTTACCAGTCTCATATCCATCGCCTAATAATATGGGTACGCATAACCCTCAATAATACGTAAAACTATCCTTTTAAGTAGGGGAGAGAGCTTATCTCCCTTTCATAATCTTTCCTTGAAGTTACAACCCTATTCACAGGGTCCTCTTGCGGTCCTGTACATATCTAATCATCAAGCACCGCCTTAAAAATCGTGTAGATTCTCAAAACTCACCAATGATGTCTTCGGTTTTCCGCAGGCAACACTCGCACTTATCTTATTCTTGTCTTGCGCATTTTCCTGAAATCATTCGGGAAGTCGTGACCCTGGCCGCCACACTAAACAACTCCAAGCACCTCCAAAGGCACTTAACATAAAATCATTCAATAATCGTACGTTCTTATCTCCGTCTCTTAGCTTTCAAATTCACGTACTACATACTTCCAACATCAATTTATTTGCTTCAACCGAACAAGTCACATAGACTTACTAAAATCAAGTCTGCCAATTGTATATCATCACCGGGCAATCCTTATGTACCCGCTCAGTTACAACCCAAACATTCACTGGTGTGGCAACCTCGAAAGGTTCTCATGGATTCAGGCTCTATTCTTTTACACTTGTTTGCTCTCTTTCTTACTGGTTGTACTCTTCCCGTACTTCCAAACTTATACTGGTATACATACATAACTTCCATACTAATTCTGGCCTCCAATCTTTGGAGTTACTTACATCGAACAATTTAAGGCCATTTCCGGCTCTCACGACCTGGTTCCGGTGGAACGCGTCCACGAACCTGTAAAATGATTAACTAGACTTGGGTCTTGCACCCTCGTGACCCTGTCACGTAGCGGGACTACTACCAACTGATCCCACTCTATTTCAAGCTATGGGGCGACCCGTAATAAGTCATCAACCCGACCCACCGTCGCACTTAACTCTTACCCTTAGTCTGAATTAAATCTTAATGCCCGAGAAGGCCTTATATACCTAAGGTCTCGGCGGTTATCAATATTCTTAGGCTCGCATTTTCCATGCTCCAGGCCTACCTTATCGCCCCCCGCAAAACGGGTAAAATAACTTTTCCTTAACCCATAATCGTGTTGTCTTAACCATAACAACCATAATTACTTCCATACGGATCTCATCCGTACAATTCTCTTAAGCATACCACGTAGCTTAATCTACTAACATGGCATTCCATTAAGTCCTTAAATCATGACTTCTTAAGGGTTCATTACCCTTTCATACGGCTCATCATCTCCTAAGTATTTCAAATTAGCACGTAAAACCTTGATGAGAATTCATTAAGCTGTTTCATACCTTCCCGGTATCTAATTAGTCCTTACCAATTCTTGGTAATCTAAAATCATCCTAGGCAACACGCGTCTGACCCTCATACATAAATTTGTATAGTTGTTTGTCATAATACCAACTATACAACAATTATTACCAACCTGGATACGCAATCCATATAATCCTTCCTGGGTCACTGCTGCCTTTCTCATAGCTGCAATCAACATAACTCGTTAGGGAGTGTCACGACCGACCGGCCGCATCGTACCACCGGGTACCTGTCGTATACATCAGAGAATAGCAGCGGAACATACATAACATCTAACTTATAATAAGGTAAACATTACTGGCCAGCCGACAAGGCCGCCTTCTATAAAATAACTTAATCGAAAGTGAAACAGTACAACTTATCCTTACAGCCCAACCACAAACGTGACTACGCACTTAAGAATAACAAGCGTGGCGGAGTGGCCCGCCATACCCCGAATATACAAAAGTCTATAACCTCGTGGAATCATACCAAAAGACAAAGCTCCGAGGATGGAGCCTTCCAAGAATCAACAATGATCCTAAGAGCGGATCGCCAGTTATGATCTCGACTGCGCATGATTTAACGCAGCTTCGGGCGAGGTCTGCATAACAGTACCAAGTATGAAATCAAAATATCAGAATGAAATCATAATAGCATATATATAAAGTGAGACATGTAGATAGCCAAACTACAAGACACAACATATACGCAGCCATGTCAAGTCGTGGACTCACGCCTCTAAGTCATCACTCAAATATAACCATAGGTCTCATGCCTATAATATCAATCATGCGTGGAATTCCTTCCTCACCGCCAGCATGAAGAAACAACACTACGAGTACATGAACACTAAATCCCACTGTGTCATCGTAACTGCACGAGGCAAGTACGGCGCATAACTACAGATCCACTGCATCCTCAATCGACGGGCAAGTACGAAAGCGCCTACCGATCCACCCGCATCAACAATACCATAATCAATCACGGCCGATCGGCAAGTGCGATAGCCTCTACCAGATCCACCTCGTCACATCGCCGATCGGGCAAGTACGCAGCTAACCACCAGATCCACCAGATCACACCACTCGCCTAACCCCGACCGGCAAGTACGAAAGCCAACTACCGATCCACTGCATCACGTCTCGACCGGGCAAGTACGAGGGCTAACTACTAGATCCACCCCGCATCGTAGAGCCTCGGAGAGCTAATCCATGGAATAATCATCAGCGAAACGAACCCTCATCATGGCCGCATACCCGTGGAATCCTCCATCACCGATTGCACGCCAAATAGACTCATAATTACATGATTTTAATTGGAATTGCAATACCATGCCTTTACATAAACCAAGACAATTACCATGCCTTCTTTTCACATAGACCAAGAGAATTCTTATTTAAGCAGGCCAAAGTACTTATCAAGGCACACATAGAATAATTCTCAATTAAACAAGCCAAAGTGCTATGTGACGACATTCTTTCGAAAAGCCTCCTTTTATGTAAAATCCAAGATACTAACACCGTAGTATCGAGCGTGTCTATTTTTCAAAGTAAGTTACTACACCTTTAGAAAACTCATTTCAAAGCTTGAAACCAAGTAACTTCAATTTTTCACAATCTAGACATCTTATTCTCATTAATCAAAATAGACAACTTTCATAACCTTCCATAAAGTTATTATAACCAACCTCCCATAAAGCCGTTATACTAACTTTATGCTTTAGAAATTTAAGACATCCTTATCCTTTCATAAGGCCGTTATAACTAACTTCCCATAAAGCCGTTATAACTCCTTATAAACCATTTCGTTCTTTTACTAACTAAGAGACTTATACTTTAAACAATTTCATACCATTTTCAAAATACTTCAAGCCTCTTATCCTTTAGAAAACAAGTTTCTTACCTCAAAAATTTAAGTCTCTTATCTTCTAAAATAATTCAATACTCAATACTTTCACACCAAGTACTCTATACTTCATTATGTCAAGAAATCCTTGTCTACCTTATTTAGGATAAACCACTCCTTAAGAACAAGCGGGTTAACTACTTAACCCAACCAACTTGGACATTTTCTTAAAACAAGTCAAGTATAACAAAAGGATTTACTTCATTCAAAACACGTACGTCTACCGTACTATATAGTTATAACTACTCATGCTCAAGAGATAAGAAAGTTTCCACATACCTCTTCGGTCAATCCACTTGCTAAGCTCAAACTACCGCAAGTAATATGCCAACCTATAATTACCATAATACGTTTATTAACCTCTAATTTCAATGTAGAAATAATCTAAGTTCAAAGCCCCTAAGTTCTATGGAAAATTGGGCAACATTTCCTTTGTTTCTACATACTTTGCCACCTTTTTAAGGTCCGAATTCAACATCCAAACGCCACTTCTTAGGCCCAACAATCCAAACATCTCAAGGGGATTACACACCTAAACTTGGGTGTGTAAAATTCTGCCCCAAAAAGGTAAAACAACTAACTTAACAAATCTAAGGTAGTTTTTAGGCTACAACATGCTCACATAATCTTCTTAACCAATTCTTTCACATCCAAACCATATTTTTTACATGCAATGACTCTAAGAGCATTATTCACTACCACAAGTTCTTTCTTCTTAACATGCAACACTAGAAACTAATTCTAAAGGAAGAAATGTTACCTTAAAGTTTTAGCCAAACTTATTCCAAATATTTTTGCTAGCTTCCTTGCCAAGAACACCACCACAACGACACCAACAAGCTAGCCACAAGCTTCCTTCTTGTTCTTATCTTTTCAGATTTTTCCTAAGGCTAGAATTTCACTTGGGATTTTAGAGAGAAGGAGGAGCTAAATTAGAGAGAGAGAGAGAGGTTTGAAAGATGACCAAGTCTTCAAGACTTGGTCAATATAAGGCATGCAAGAAAAATCAGATGGGGACACTTGTCACCCTCCCATGGCCTTTTAAAAGAGAAAATCGATTTCTAAGTTTTTCCGCCAGCGCCCGCCGGCTCTGGCGGTGGCCGCGCTCGCGCTCCTGACCGGATCTTCCGCGCCTCTGCTTCCGGCGCATGGCTGAAACTTCAGCGACCAAGATTTTCGCGCCTCAGATCCGCGCCATGCTGCGTTTTGCTCAAACGCCTACGTCGTCTCACGACCGAACTTGTAACTCTCATAACTTTCTACCCGACGCCCTATCGATTTAGCGGTGATTGCGTTGAATCTAGACTCAACGAACTACGCCCGGCCTTTGAAACACTTATGAACTCTCAATGTACCGAGTCATAACCCGCCTTAAAGTTGACTAAAACCCGTCCGAACAATCCACAACCTATCTTACGAAAATTTTAAGTCTTACTCCTTTCAGACGCCTCACGCGCATTTAACGAACTACGGGTGTAACAGGAGAGAGAAGACTTAACAACACAAATTTCTATCGCACGATCTCAGAGTGAGAAGAATGAAAATCAATCCTAAATGTCCTGCAGCCTCCTCGGTTATAGATGTGTGCACAACACACCGATAACCAAGACTCTACTAGACACTCAGACACTTTCCGAGGACTAACCGCCTGATACCACTTTTGTCACGACCACCCCGGCCCGCTGATCGTGCACTACCCGGCACTCTCATGTATACATCAGAGAATAGCAGCGGAACATACATAAACTCATAAGTACTAGACAGTAAATGTCAACAAGATAGCCGATAAGGCCACCTTCCAAAAAAAATATACATAACACAAAAACAACAGTTACATCCCTTTTTTTTACAACCCAATCCACAAGATATGACTACAGACCTCTAAGAATAACAATTGTGACGGTACAGGGCCCCACCATACCCCTGAATGTACAACAACCGACAATACCAGGGATCTGAACCAAAGATAAGCCTCCGGAGTAATGGAGCTTCTCAACAGTTGAACAGTGATCCTAAGAGTGAGGATTAACAACTCAGATAACTCTACCGCGCAGATGAACGCACTTCGGCCAAGGAGGTCAAGACAACAGTACCAAGTATGTGAACCGAAAGATCAGAATGAAATCATATAGTCTAAAATAAAGCTGGGGACATGTATGATAACCACATTAACAATACACTGTGCCTTACTAACAATGAGAGTAAACAAGAGTATACCTTACTGCATAAAAATAGGAGGCTCATGATCAAATTAGGGTCACCCGCCCGTAGTATCATTAAGCAATCCTACTCATGGGACTATTTCACCCGCATAGGTCCTGTGGACCCGCAATGAGGTCATCCGCCTCGCATATGACTATTTCACCCGCATAGGACTATTTCATCCGCATAGGCCCGGTGGACCCGCAATGAGTACAAACGCCGCACTCGCATCATGGGTAGCAAATCCATAGAATAAATAGTAACCCGGGGGTTTACCCCGCCAGAACAATATAACCTAGCACAACCGGCTATCATACATAACATAAGCACCACCGGCTTATCATACATAACATAAGCACCACTGACTTATCATACATAACATAAGTAAGTTAAGAAATCCCCTAACTTCTTATTAGCTTTATTTATATACACTCTCATTTTAGTTTACTTAAGGCACTACCATGTCATTAAAAATCCGGAAATTAAACTCAAAGTACTATGTACCTTATCCTTTCAAAAATGACTCTTTCTCGTATAAAATCCCCAAGATACTAACACACGTAGTATCAAGTCTTGTCTACATTTCAAAACAATTCACTACACCTTTTAGAAATACATTTAGGCTTCTAAATCAAGTGACTTTTTACTTTAAAACTTTAAACAATTGATGCCTTTAAATCAATTTGTCCTTCTTCATTTCAAGTTATTTATCTTTGTTTACATCACTAGAGTAAACCATTCTTCTAACTTTCCATAAAGTTATTATAACCAACTTCTCATAAAACCGTTATAACTCTTTATGTTTTAGACAAATTCATTCTTTTTATAACCAAGAGACTTATTCTTTTTATAACCAAGTATCATATACTTTCAAATCAAGTTACTTTTTAAAATACTTCAAGTCTCTTAACTTTAGAATAGTTCAAGTAATCAATACTTTCCTAATCAAGTATTCTATACTTTTCAAGACAAGAAATCTTTCCATGTAATATCAAGTCACATATACTTTTCGAAAACAAGGCAAGGATACCAAAATGAACCCGAATTCATTTTTAACCATGTACGTTCACCGTACTATACATTTATAAAACTCATGCTCAAGAAGATAGGGAAAGTTCCACATACCTCTTCGACTTAAACCACTTGCCAAGTTGAATACGCCTCACGTAGAATGTCAACCTATAATGACCATAATACGTCCATCAACTACTAGCTTTCAACGTAGAATATTTCTAAGTATAAGGACTCTTAATTCTACGGAAAATCGGGCAGCACTTCCTTTGTTTCTACGTACTTTTCCACCTTTTTCAAGGCACGAAAATCAGTAATCAATGCCACATTTAAGGCTCAACACATCAACCAATCAAATGGGATTACACGCCGCACAGGACGTGTAAAATTCTGCCCCACAATCGATATCCGAATAGTCCCACATTTCAATGTCATTCTCGGCTAACAATGTACAACAACACAAAGTCTTTTCCAATTCTTTTTCAATCCAAGTTGTTTAGTCTAACATGTTATATAGCCGCAATCGTTTATAATAACTATAATCCCTTCTTTCTATAGCATGCGACGATTAGACTAGTAACTAAATTGAATTGCAATCTTAAAGTTAAACATGCAACTTTCGGATTCCATCCAACTATTCCATAACATTTCACTCTCCATTATATATATCTCAAACTTGCATATATATATGTGACTACAATCAACATTAAATCTTTAATCACTTAAGAGGATGAAGATTTTACCTCAATAAGCCCTAATAATGTTCAAGCGTAAAAGTCGATCATTAGCAACTTTTAGCTCCTCTTCTTATGTTCCAATCCGCTCCAAGCACTCCTTAGAAGCTCATAACCAACCTCTCTTCAATTTCCAACTTCAAAGTTGAAGAACACCTTAGGTTTTCACCTTGCGACTAACGTGAAAACGTAATTTTTCCGGGATCTTTATATTGAGATATCCTTACAATACTCTTAGGAACCTTGGTTTAAAGTATTGGGATCATTGAACCACAAACGAAAAAATTTCTTGTTCTTCCAAGTGCAAACCCGAGAGCACTATCTCTCACTCTCAAGTTTTCTAGTTTTTTTTCTAAGTGTTTGAGACTTATCTTGCAACATGGATGACTATATAATTGAATGGAGGGTTGAGATCAAGACACTTGTGGGGATAGGATGAAGGAATTTTAAATATCAAGACTCAAGTGGGCTTATTGACTTGGTCAACAATGTCAAGCCTTGGCATTTCAAGACTTGACAATTTGGGCCTCATTCACCCGTCTGTGCCCGATAGAGTGGGGGGTGACACGTGTCACCCTCCCATTCGTCCATAATGTTTCGTTTTCCGACATTTTCATAATTGGTCAAAATATCGGAAACCTCGTGGGCCCCTCAAAAAAATAAAATCTCTCGGGTGGCCCCACGTATCCAACTCTGAAAATAAAATTCCGATAAACTCTTAAATGTCTTAAATAACAATTGTTATCCTTTCCCGAGGTTCGGAAGATTTTCTTTCGGAAAAACAATTCTTTCCTTCGTTCAAATTTTAACATATTCCTTACGTACATTCTTATATATGTGTTCTGAAATTACGGGGTGTAACATCTATGACCCTGTCAAAACACTTTCTCGCACTGTCTAAGTTATCGCATTTGCAGTACATATCAACCAAACCCGTGCCTATCTTGATGCAAGGTTCAAGATAGCTCCTAACAACAATGATGTGAATCCACTTTCCTTGCTGATATGCTCCTATAGACGCAAAAATTTAACAATGAAACCACAGTTATTGAGTCAGGTCTTTGATGGGCTATCCTTATTTCATTAAACAGATGCAAGGCTATTGATAAATGTCCATTCAGGACATTCTCTGCAACAATTGCATTCCAGGAGACCACATCTCTGTTTTTTATTGTATCAAAAACAACAAGAGCTTGCTTCAAATAGCCACATTTCGAATACATAGTGATATGTGAATTTTGGGCAGGAGTGTCGATGGTTATTCTTTGCCTCAACATGTAGCCATGTATAGAAGTTCCTACTTTTAATGAACCTAATTAAGCACAAGCTGCAAGGACACTTGCTATGGTAGTTGTAGACGGTTCAATTCTACTACACAACATGCTTTGAAACACTTCAAGTGCTCCATCTGCACGTTCATTCTGAACAAGTGCTCAGATAATAGCCGTTCACAAAACTACATCTTTATCTTTCGCCCGCTCAAAAATCTTAAACGTGTAATCCGTGTTCCTATATTTTAAATATATAAATATAAGTAATGTCTCAAGATGCACATCTAATTCAAATCCACCAACAACTATCTGTCCATGCACCACTTTTCCAAATTCAACACTACCCTCTTTCGCAATCGCAGAAACCAACGACCCATATGTTTGATAATCAGGCCACGTATTTTCCGACCTCATTCAATACATTAGCCTTAATTATTCCTCTATGTTCCCCACTAAAGAATACCCTGAAACCAAAGAATTCCAAGCAACAATATATTTTTCATTCATCCACTCAAATAACTTCCTAGCATACTCAACTCTTCCACATTACCATACAAATTCAACATACAATTCAACAAAGCAATGTGACCTAGAAAACCATATTTTACTATACAAGCATGGAAACACTCCACATAAATGCTCTCTTTCACTCCAGAAAGCATAACGGAACTCGGCTTTATTCCTTCATGTAACATAGAATTGTACGAATAAAAAGCATGCTCAACATCACCAGTTCTTGAATAACACCCAATAACAGCCGTCCACGGGACAATATTTCTCTCAGGCATTGTATCGAACACTTTGTGTGCATGGTCTGTAAGGCCAAAAGTAGAGTAAAAACTGATTAAGGAATACCCAATTTAAGGATCAGATGAAAACTCATTAACTACAACGTGTTGGTGTAGGGAAAGGTCGTGGGGGAGGAGGTTAAGAGAATGCAGGATTTGAAGAGAGTGGGGAAAGTGAAAGGGTCGGGAGGTATAGAGGAGTTGAGCATGGAGTTGTATGTGAGTAAAGCATCATGGTGGGCACCTTCTGAGGAAAAGCGTTGGATGGTGGCGTTGAAGGACTTGGTGGTGGTGGAGGAGCGGCGAAAT
Organism: Przewalskia tangutica; assembly: GCA_029844215.1. Classification (NCBI taxonomy): domain Eukaryota; kingdom Viridiplantae; phylum Streptophyta; class Magnoliopsida; order Solanales; family Solanaceae; genus Przewalskia; species Przewalskia tangutica. Next base: position 118,498,932 of record CM056726.1, on the reverse strand, counting down.
GGCGGGTGTGTTAGAGGGTGGAAGACGGTGTTGAGTTTGAGCTTATGCATTATTCATCGTCATATTCTTCCTTGGTTTTTCTGCAAAATTTGATGTTTCGGTGAGTGGTACTTTATGAGTAACTAGGAGTACATAGTTCTAAAAGAAATCTTTTCACTATAGTGATACAACATGTAAAAGTCACTAATACATATAAGGAAGTGATCATAGTTGAAATTAACATTTTTGTTTCCCTAAGTTAATTTTCATTGACCTTCCGACATATAGGCCTCATAAGAGGTAGAGAAATGTTGAAGTACCGTCCAAGCCGGTGCTCACAATACCAAAGTTGCTCGTTCCAACTTTTTTGGAAGTATTTTGAGTTCTCCTTCTATTTCTTGGGATATATTTAGTTTATTGCTAATACTGGGTTGATATTCTAGTTAATTTTCCTTTTTGGCCTTTGATCTTCAATTTGCTCTTATAACTGTCCAATGACTTCCACTGGTGGCAGCAGTTCTCTATCATGGCCAGTATCCAGATTACAGTGTAATCTCTGTTTTCTACTGGGCTATCACATCTAAGTCTGAGATGTTAGTGGATCCTGCACCCGGTCCGGATACGGTGGATCCAGATCCGTTTTATAGGATATGGATCTATAAAATTTGGACCCTACGCATCCGGATCGAATCCGGATCCGTTTCTGACAGATTGAATCTGGATCTAGATATTGTATTTGAGATCCGCATCCGGTCCAGCTCCGACCCGTGGATCCGTTTGTTATTAAATAGATCCATAACCCGTGGATCTGTAATTATGATGTTAGTACTGTACATCTTTACTCTTATAATGGTGCAAAGAGAACCTCACATCTTCTTAAACATTCTAAGAAGACGTGTCCGGGAAAGCATTTGCGGATTGAAGTTAGTAACTATGACATGCACTGCTGAAACTCCATCTAACTTTTCGTTCCTATTGATCACTTTATTTGTGATAAGAAGAAGAAATCCAAAATATAGAACTTTCTGGTTTGGAGGCACTAGGTAGGATAGGAACTTGTTTAATAATTTAATAGTTAATGTTATCACGAGGTACATTTAGGCAGTAGTATGATGCACATGTTTCAGCGATTACAACAAATAGACTATTGATGTGAACCATAATCCAAATGGGAAAAAGTTGTCTGCAAAGTGAACAGAAGTAGTAACTTGTAAGAACATCAAACATGAGTAGGGAGATGTCCCACTTTCAGAAAATATGAATATGAAACAGCAGGGTCTTACACAATAATTAAAGAAAGAAAAACTTAAAACTTCACAGCTACAACTCAAATATATCTCAGTTCACTTGTCAAAAAAGTTTACACTTGGAGGAACATGCGAGACTACAACACAGTCGAGAGACAACATTGCAATTATGTGAACTTATTGGTCTTGCAAGCCTGCTATCAACTCCATAAATACCGGCCACAACCCCAACAAAAGGATTGATAAAAAGCTAGCTCCGCTCTGTCCCACTAATGCATCTGGAATGGAAACGCTAAAAATTGCTAGACTCCCTGCCAATGAGCTAATACCGGACTAGCCCACAACTCCCAGTCATCGTTCCATCTTGAGTGAAGCAAGTCGAGTTCTACTTCCCAGAGGCACGATTTGATATAATAAAAAAAGAAGAGAAATTTCTCAAAAATGAGAAATGTATGTTGTATAATGGGTTTGAGAAAGGTACCAAAAGTCATACATTACACAGGATATATGTCAGATCAGGGTCAAGTAGGATTGTCGATACTTTCCAACATAAGTTGTAGTAATCCCTTCAATTAATGCTCCAGAATAAGTAGATGTAAACCATGGAGCATAGCCGCAACTGCATTTGCGGATTAATTAAGTCAGCGTTTTCCATGATGTTGTTATTTATTTACTTTGCTTCATCGTTTTTATTTTTTTGTGATGCTAAAACTTCGTTCAGTATTTTGAAAGAACTGTGTCATGTTTGTGTAGGTTGATTAAATGAACTCAAGCATTTTTTTCAGATTGAGTTTTATTTTGTCAAAAAGTTCCAACATGTGGGAATATTTTTCAAGGCAAATTTTTTTACATGTGGATCCAGATCCGATCGACCCGGTGGATCCGAATTTGGATCTGATTTTTATGGACCCGATGGATCTGGATCCAGCTATGAAAAACGGATCTGGATCTGGATCTAGTAGGATCCGGTCCAGATCCGATACGTTGTCATCCCTATTAGACTACAGTTTGCACAAGTTATGATGTTACCTTCCCTACATAGTTTAATCATTCTTTCAACAAGAAGATCCAAGGATCAGCCGACCAGGCCATGAGAGAAGTATTGGGATGTAAATCGAGGGATATGCACGAGTAGCAGCCCTGCAAGAGAGAGGACCAACGGGACACGAACCCAGCAACAGCCCTTGCAATATTTCAGCAAATACTGTCACCACACGGGTTCGAACCCGTGAAGTCAGGGTGATTGTACCCCCAATCACCTTGCCACTTACCAACTCGCCTATGCGGCAACCTAGCTCGATTACTTCTTTGCATATTCCCTTGCACCAAATATAGTAGATCCCACCGGAACATTTGTACTGCCCATCTCAATCTGTAGGAATAGACAAAGCATTATAAGTATGGTGTGCTTAAACATAGCTGAACATGAGGTTAAATGGAGCATATGTAGAATTCATTACCAGTGCTAGCTAATTAGCATGAGTGATAGCTGGTTCTTTCTTCAAATATAGCAGGACACCAAGGATAAAATATGCTTATCTGATATATTAGCCTTAGACCATCTCCTTTAGAAAAAATAAGTCAAATTATTAAGGGAGTCACAAGCTACAAGCATAGGATGACGAGTGACTGCAGTAAGAGTCGTCAGATTGGAAGTAGGATGAAAGTTGGAACTGTATATCATTGATAAGATATCCTTAAACAATTTTCATTATGAACTTCAAACATATTTAACACAATAGAACCAACAACTAATCAATGAAATTCTATTTTAACAACAATCCAACCTACTATTACAGGAAACCAATAACGAATTGCGCAAATATAAAGGGCAGCCCCCGTGCACAAAGCATTCCGCATTCCCGTAGGGTCCGGTGAAGGGCCGCGGGTGTTATGTAGGAATCCTACTACCTAACATAAGCATCAGTAATTCTACGATTCAAAGGCATGACCTATAGGCCACACGAGGATAACTTTACGGTTACTTCAAGGCTCCCCTTCAAAGAAATGCGTAAATATTAAAAGATAAAACAGATTAACACTTGAGTTGCAGCAAACTGTTTAAGGGGTGAAACTACTCTCCTAGTTTAGATAAGTGCCTTACTCCTATGGGCATTATGAATCAGACTCAAAACCTTTCTAATAACAGAGACCAGTAATGAAAACTGAGCCAGATGTCTATTTAACATACTTGGTTTACTTTATAAGAAGAAATATTGTAAACGTGTCAGACTACCACATGCTCCCTAGAGAACTAGTGTTATTCAAGTTCCTTACAAGCTTACTAATTGTTTGATGTGCTTAATGACAAGTCAGGTAACTCACAACAAGTTCAAAGTCGCCCGACATGCCCATTGACAGCTCACATAAATCTTCAGATATTCCAAGTGCCTTGCAAACCTCACTTCTACATCTTGCTAAAGTCTGAAACCAAAGCACGACAAATATCAGGATATTTGAGTTGACGATGTAACAATAGCAACCAGGCCAAGAAGAAGCAACAAAGATAAAACGACAACCTTAAAGTTCTCAGGAGTTGACGTATAATCTGGCATTCCAATAGTCATCAGGCCACAAAATTCAAGATTAGGGCAGTTTGAAGTAACATGTTTCACAAGTTCCACACAGCCATCTGGTTCAACACCAGATTTAGCTGCAATAATGGAATCCAAACACGGTTAGTTTTTCCTTCTTGAATATGACAACCTTCACAAAAATTGACCAAAATGACTTTAATAAATCAGAGATATACTCCAGTTACCCACTTTCTTCCTCACTTGTATTAACTTGGATAAAAACTTTCAATGGCTTTCTTCCAATGTCCCCAGCCACACGGTTAAGCTGATTTGCGATCTATAGAGTGCAGTAAACAGACTATAAGAATCCTTGTACAATGAACATGCTTTGTGCTAATTCTCCGAACTGTAAATATGGTGTCCAACATTTCCTTAATGTTGATGAATATACATTTAACATTCTCAAATAGAAAATCAAAATATAAACTATGTCAGTAAAAGAAAGTCTACCCTCACAATATTGAATGTGTGGTAATGTACTCATATGCACAGTTATAATGCTATAGGAGTTGAATCCAAATAGAGCGAGTTGGATAGTGAGGATTCACATAACTGATCCAGCTAGATTAGCTTTGAGGTGCAATGATATAGTCGCAAGAGGCTGCGTACAATAGACCCTTGTGGTCCGGCCCTTCCCCGGATCCCGCGCATAGCGGGAGCAGGGCACCGGGCTGCCCTTTTATACTATTGTTGTTGTTTAACATCATGTTAACTAAAAAGTTTGAATTGCTGGAAGCAGAAAGGTTTTTCATTTTATGAGGTGAAATTTCTAAAGAAGGACCAAAAAGGAAAGAACGTTAGTTTTATGGGCACACAAGGAGTTATTATAACTTTTTGGTATCTTTTTGGTTAACATACACATAGGTCTAGAGGCAGGATACTGCATTCTCAAGTCATCAACTGGCATTACATCCTTTCGGATCACTAACTAATTCACGGATTGGAACACTTTCGCAGCTTACAAAATTGAAATTTTCAGACAATTAAGTGATATCCTAATTCATGAACCTCGGAATTGTCCATCAGTGGCATGTTTAAGAAAGAGAAACAATGATAAAGAAGAGAAGAATCAAAGGATTACAGGTTCTCCAATATTAATTGGGACAGTCCAGAATCAAGTACTCCTTAAGAGCAGAGCATGATATTTTGAAACCATTACAATCTCATATTCAATAGGCAGATCAAAAGGTACTCTTGGTAAAGTTGGTGATATCACATCAAGGTAATGTGGTGAGCGCTGGTATATCAAGGTAATTTACGAAGACCGGTTTTATTTCCTTCTTACTATAATTGGTATATACAAGTAAGATAGCTTCCAGCTCTAACGTTCAATGTAACAGTATAACATAAAATTTTGTGCTGGAGTATTAGTTAACCTGTAGGCTATTTACAGGAGATAAACTACTAGTGGAGTAGGTGTTAGCTACCTTTTCATCATCTACAGTCTCCACCATAGCAAGATTTGGCACTCCAGCTGAAAAACAAAGATGAGGAGAATTCACTATAAGCTCTATACCAGTTGCACAAAAAAGTGGCTCAAGCTCTTCATTACTGTTATGTAATAGATAGAAACTTATTGTCCACTTGTCTGACTGATGTAAGTGAAGGCAAAATGTTTCACGACCTCTTAACATTTTTTGAAATATTTGTAGTACTAAATATAACCAAAATGTGATGAATCAAGCATGTTACTTTCACCAAGATAAAGTTTGCAACTCTTGAAACAACCCTGCCCTCTACCACGACGCCAAAAATAAAACAAAAAATAGAAAATAAAGGTATGCTCCCTTATTTCTCTGACAAAATTTATCCAGTAATCACAATTTTTAAGATTTTACTTCATCTGAACATATTTTCATAGAAATGTACACTTCATCTAATTGGTCCATAATAAAAAGGATTGGAGAAGGAATAGTGAAGGAAGGAAGGAGAACATACTTAAAAGTGGCTTGACTTTATTGCTCTGCAAATTCCCTATGAAATGCCACTCCATATCATCTGGAAGCTGCAATTCACCAAACGATAGCAGTATAAACACCTCATCTGAAACAAAATACTTCACATTGTTCCCCGTAGGAAATAACAACAGCCCACATAACAAATATAACTTAGCATGAAGAAAATAACCCCCCTCCTCCTCGCTCTCTCTCTCAAACACATTAACTAGCACATAAACAGAGAAAAAAAATCAAAAAATAGATACATAACACGGCTAAGTCCTAAAAGAATAGAACTAGCGCAAGACACCACTTGAATGTAATTATAATGCATTATGATGCCCATGACGAAGGGGAGCCTTGGAGTAACCGATAAAGTTGCAGTCATGTGACCAGCAGGTCATGGGTTCAAGCCGTGGAAACATTCTCTTGCAGAAATGTGAGGTAAGGTTGCGTACAGTAGACCCTTGTGGTCCGACCCTTCCCCGGACCCCGTGCATAGCGGTAGCTTGGTGCACCGGGCTGCCCTTTTTTTTATGATGCCCATGACGGAGGACGGGTCAAGGATTGGCAGAGTTCTAAGCTAGCATGCTTCTGGAGGAGTGCATATGATAATAGGTGAATCACACCGTGGAAGGGAGTGGAAAGTCCTTATGACAAAGAACAAGGTAACTTAGCAGCACACTTTTGGGCTCCACGTGAATAACTCAAGGGACAAATCAGTAAGGTCCATTGGACAAAGCGGACAATACTGTGCATAAGCATAAGCAGGTTGGGCTATTACAATAATACTAAAAGCAAACCTATCTCCTATTGGCAATATTCAAAAAGAAAATCAATTAAGCTACAGGTGAAAAGCTTCATTGTCCTATACATATAGCGTATCACAAACAACAACAAAACCAAAAGATTCAAATTTTAATTTTACATCAACCACTTTCGTCGACTAGGTAGACATAGAATCAATGAAGGTCAGTTGTATCAAAAGATCTAAAATCTCTTAAACTTATCCATACTTAGCTAAAAACAAAACACCTTGGAAGCAAAATATTTTCATACTAGATACAAGTGTCTACTTTTCTTTTTGGTCTATTCTAAAAAGGTGCCTCTCTTTTTATATTTAGTAAGTTGACAATTCAACCATACTGCACGGCAAGTTAAAAAATAAGATTCAAAGAACATTTTAGTACATTACGCACATCTTTAATTTAAGACCATAAAATTCAAAAGGTCTCTTTTATTCCTTAAACTTTGCACCCAGTAAAATTAAGACACTTAAATTGGAATGGAGGGAGTACCTCAGGTGTGTTTTTGACCATTAAACTCTATCAGTATTGGATTGAAATAAACCTTGATAAAGTGACTCCTATAGTCAAATCAGAACAATTCGACCAGTAAACCAATCAATCATATAAGCATATTGAATGTGTGGTAATGTACTCATATGCACAGTTATAATGCTATAGGAGTTGAATCCAAATAGAGTGAGTTGGATAGTGAGGATTCACATAACTGATCCAGTTAGATTAGCTTTGAGGTGCAATGATATAGTCGCAAGAGGTTGCGTACAATAGACCCTTGTGGTCCGGCCCTTCCCCGGATCCCGCGCATAGCGGGAGCAGTGCACCGGGCTGCCCTTTTATACTATTGTTGTTGTTTAACATCATGTTAACTAAAAAGTTTGAATTGCTGGAAGCAGAAAGGTTTTTCATTTTATGAGGTGAAATTTCTAAAGAAGGACCAAAAAGGAAAGAACGTTAGTTTAATGGGCACACGAGGAGTTCTTATAACTTTTTGGTATCTTTTTGGTTAACATACACATAGGTCTAGAGGCAGGATACTGCATTCTCAAGTCATCAATTGGCATTACATCCTTTCGGATCACTAACTAATTCACGGATTGGAACACTTTCGCAGCTTACAAAATTGAAATTTTCAGACAATTAAGTGATATCCTAATTCATGAACCTCGGAATTGTCCATCAGTGGCATGTTTAAGAAAGAGAAACAATGATAAAGAAGAGAAGAATCAAAGGATTACAGGTTCTCCAATATTAATTGGGACAGTCCAGAATCAAGTACTCCTTAAGAGCAGAGCATGAGATTTTGCAACCATTACAATCTCATATTCAATAGGCAGATCAAAAGGTACTCTTGGTAAAGTTGGTGATATCACATCAAGGTAATGTGGTGAGCGCTGGTATATCAAGGTAATTTACAAAGACCGGTTTTATTTCCTTCTTACTATAATTGGTATATACAAGTAAGATAGCTTCCAGCTCTAACGTTCAATGTAACAGTATAACATAAAATTTTGTGCTGGAGTATTAGTTAACCTGTAGGCTATTTACAGGAGATAAACTACTAGTGGAGTAGGTATTAGCTACCTTTTCATCATCTACAGTCTCCACCATAGCAAGATTTGGCACTCCAGCTGAAAAACAAAGATGAGGAGAATTCATTATAAGCTCTATACCAGTTGCACAAAAAAGTGGCTCAAGCTCTTCATTACTGTTATGTAATAGATAGAAACTTATTGTCCACTTGTCTGACTGATGTAAGTGAAGGCAAAATGTTTCACGACCTCTTAACATTTTTTGAAATATTTGCAGTACTAAATATAACCAAAATGTGATGAATCAAGCATGTTACTTTCACCGAGATAAAGTTTGCAACTCTTGAAACAACCCTGCCCTCTACCACGAGGATAACTTTACGGTTAATTCAAGGCTCCCTTCAAAGAATTGCGTACCATTGTTGACTGAGCAACTGAATGATAGATCTGCAGTTAGCAGTTGGAATTCTGGCTTGCACTCAGATTAAACTGATATGCCCTTGCTCAATTCCTAATTGCACAATGGCATCTTGAGCAAATTGACATTTACTCTTGGACATCTCCTCTCCGTTCCTCTCTGGATTTTACCAAGCCTTTGACATCAAGTGATCTCCAATGTAGAAAAACAGCACGGAGAAGATGCCGTACATAAGCGCTTATGATATATTCTCTATGTTTGACAGGATTACCCTTTCACTAATCTCCTCATTCAAATTCTTCAGAAGCAATATTATATCCTCCTGCTGAGGATGACAGGTTTGACCCATGAAAAAAGTTGTTATTACTCCATGTAAGTCGATAAAACTCCAACCAGGAAGCTTTTTGAGCCCAAGATCCCTCATTTGGACCCAGGTTTTACCAACGCCCTCCCACTGGGCCATTGAAGCATAACTATGAGCCAATTGCACATACCTTCCAGCATCCCCATGATCCAACTCTGAGATTTCTTCGGCAACAACATCTCTAAGTTCTACCAGGGCTTTTGTTTTGCAAGCATCAAGAATTATACCTAAAGCATTGGCCATTGGTTCCGGAAAGTTTGTCTTATAGAAGTTGTATGCATCTTTCACCCTACCAGCTCGACAAAGTAGGTCAACTATACAAGCACAATGTTGGAGTTCAGGTTCAATCTTATAATCCCTTTCCATAGAATCAAACAAGCTCATACCTTCATCGACAAGTCCATTATGACTACATGCATAGAGAACAGATAAGAAAATAACACTATTTGGTGTAAGACCGCTTCGCACAAGCTCTGTATACAACTCCAAGGCAGTCTCCCCTTTGCCATGACTTCCATATCCAGCAATAATTGTGCTCCACGAAACGAGATCGTGTTCTATGACCCTGTCAAAACACTTTCTCGCATTGTCTAAGTCACCGCATTTGCAGTACATATCAACCAAAGCCGTACCTATCTTGACGCAAGGTTCAAGATAGCTCCTAACAACAATGTTGTGAATCCACTTCCCTTGCTGATATGCTCCTATAGACGCACAAATTTGAAGCAATGAAACCACAGTTATTGAGTCAGGTCTTTGATGGGTTATCCTCATTTCATTAAACAGATTCAAGGCCATTGATAAATGTCCGTTCTGGGCATTCCCTGCAACAATTGCATTCCAGGAGACCACATCTCTGTTTTTTATTGTATCAAAAACAACAAGAGCTTGCTTCAAATAGCCACATTTCGAATACATAGTCACAAGTGAATTTTGGGCAGGAGTGTCAATGGCCATTCTTTGCCTCAACATGTAGCCATGTATAGAAGTTCCTACTTTTAATGAACCTAATTGAGCACAAGCTGCAAGGACACTTGCTATGGTAGTTGTAGACGGTTCAATTCTACTACACAACATGCTTTGAAACACTTCAAGTGCTCCATCTGCACGTTCATTCTGAACAAGTCCTGAGATAATAGCCGTCCACAAAACCACATCTTTATCTTTCGCCCGCTCAAAAATCTTAAACGTGTAATCCGTGTTCCTACATTTTAAATACATAAATATAAGTGATGTCTCAAGATGCACATCTAATTCAAATCCAGCAATAACTATCTGTCCATGCACCACTTTTCCAAATAAAACACTACCCTCTTTCGCAATCGCAGAAACCAACGACCCATATGTTTGATAATCAGGCCACGTATTTTCCAACCTCATTCTATACATTAGCCTCAATAATTCCTCTATGTTCCCCACTAAAGAATACCCTGAAACCAAAGAATTCCAAGAAACATTATTTTTTTCATCCATCCACTCAAATAACTTCCTAGCATACTCAACTCTTCCACATTTACCATACAAATTCAACATACAATTCAACAAAGCAATGTGACCTAGAAAACCATATTTTACTATACAAGCATGGAAACACTCCACATGAATGCTCTCTTTCACTCCAGAAAGCATAGTCAACATGGTAACGGAACTCGGCTTTATTCCTTCATGTAACATAGAATTGTACATATAAAAAGCATGCTCAACATCACCAGTTCTTGAATAACACCCAATAACAGCCGTCCACGGGACAATATTTCTCTCAGGCATTGTATCGAACACTTTGTGTGCATGTTCTGTAAGGCCAAAAGAAGAGTAAAAACTGATTAAGGAAGACCCAATATAAGGATCAGATGAAAACCCATTAACGAGAACGTGTTGGTGTAGGGAAAGGCCGTGGGGGAGGAGGTTAAGAGAAATGCAGGATTTGAAGAGAGTGGGGAAAGTGAAAGGGTCAGGAGGTATAGAGGAGTAGAGCATGGAGTTGTATGTGAGTAAAGCATCATGGTGGGCACCTTCTGAGGAAAGGCGGTGGAGGGTGGCGTTGAAGGACTTGGTGGTGGTGGAGGAGCGGCGAAATGGCGGGTGTGTTAGAGGGTGGAAGAGGGTGTTGAGTTTGAGCTTATGCATTATTCATGGTCATATTCTTCCGTTTTTCTGCAAAATTTGATGTTTAGGTGAGTGGTATGAGTAACTCATAGTTCTAAAATGAAATCTTTTCACCATAACTCATACTGATACAACATGTAAAAGTCACAAATACACGGGTACAAATTGGATTCAAGCCCAATTGACCCGCCCAATCAATTCTAATTTTAATGTATTTGGGCATTAACATATTATTAAATGGGCTAAATTTGAGCTAGTTCAACTTAATTAATTCATCTTGAACAGCTCAAATCAATCCATTACATCAGTCCAAAGTAACGCATTTACTATTCTATTGTTTACCCAAGTATTCTATTTCATATTTTTTTACTTTTATAAAAAAATATTAAAAATATGATTTTTTTTTCTTACCTCCTCTCCTACCCCTCCACCCCATGCCTTACTCCATCATCAAATTTCTTACCTACCCTCACCTCCCGCCCTACTCTACTCCCTCCGCCCTACCCACACATATCCTCTCCACCTCACTCCTTCCACAAAATTCTATTTCATTTTTTTTTTACTTTTATAAAAAATATGATTTTTTTTCTTATCTCCCTCTTACCGCCCTAACCTCACCTACTCTCACCTCATCCTCAAATTTCTATTTCATATTTTATTACTTTTATAAAAAAAAAATTAAAATATGAAATTTTATCTTACATTCCCTACCTCCACCCTACCCCAATATCAAATTTTTTTTTTATATTTTTTTACTTTTATAAATAATTTATAAAAATATGAATTTTTTTCTTATCCACATACCACGTCTAGCTCTGTTATACCTCGTAAGTTTAAGGCGATAATTAGAAAACGTAATTAAGAAAATAAGATTCTAAGTGTTGGAAGAAAAGTATATTTAAATATGCTAATAAGAAAATTAGTATACAAAAGGATGTGATTCCGGAATAATTTTGGTTACTACGAGTGTGATAATAAAAATTTATAATGATAGTTGTATATTCCCATTAAGGATTAGTAACGTATTATATAACTTATAACCACGAGGATACGAGGTCTTATGAAATTTTCAGATTTTATGTATGTGATTGATTATGTGGGAGATTAATTAATTGTGAGATTAATTTTATTGGAAATGGATATTATGCATGGAACGAGATGGTCAAGTGGCCAACATACAATGAGATTTTCAGCCCACATGCTCACATTTAACTATGCTCTACTTATTTCCTTCCCCATTTTCGAAAATCACTCACCTCTCCTACCCCTCCAACCTCTCCAAACAGACTTCTATCTCTTTCATGGCTAAGTGAATACTACACCAACTCATTCTTCCTAGATTAAACTATTCTACTAAGTCTAAGCCAAGGGAAGCTCCGAAAACAGTGGGTCACGGCAGTGAATGCCGAGAAACTGCTCCAGAAATTAGCCCCACAACTTTAGAATTGAAGATGAACTATTTGGAAGAAAAACAAGTAAGTAAGATTGTCTCAAACTTGTAGAATGCATGCATGTCATTTTGGGTTGAAGGAATGATGAAAAATGGTGCAAAAGAAAATGGGGCAGTGACCGATTTTAGGGACTGTTTTGGGCAAAAATTAAGGTAAGATTTCTTCTTTTTATAGTATAATTGAAGTTACATGATGTGGTAAATTAAGGAATGAACTTGTCTTAAGAGAAATTGGTGATAAGAGAAATGCATGTGACTATTTTGGGTGTTATATAGCCTAATTGGGGACTGTTTTTGATACATTGGATTTGAGTGTTGTTGTTATCCTTGTCACTAATTGCATGTTAAAAATAGAGGAAATCTTGATACTTAAAGTTGTAGTTGTTATATGGAATTATTGAAATGTGAATTGGATGTTAAGGAATTAAAAGAAGAGTTATGGTATGGTGTTCTTGTGGTCGTGACTTTCATGAAATTGTTGGACATCGTTGCAATGTAATTAGAGGTTGTTTTGTTAAGATTAGAATGTTGGAAATTTAAATTATGAACATGTATATACGTTGTGGTAATTACTAATACATGTCTTAAAGAATTAAAGTGTAGAAAGGTGTTACTTTGTATTCTCGTTATTGTTGGTATATTGACTGTTTTAGGGGCTGATTTGATATGAATTAAGAGGATGGATTAACATGAGAAATAGGTGTATAAATCACATTGGTTATTGTGGTTGTTGTAGTACATGAAAGTAAAGAGAAAGAATGCATAACTATGGTGTAGATATAGTACATGGACTGATTTTGTTATATCTTGGAATTATGCTTGGTATTGTTGGCATTGTTTATGAGTTGTGGATATGTACATAAATAGGGGAAGTGCTGCCTAAATTTTTATAGAAAAGAGAGACGTCATTCGATATAACTTACGCTAGAAATCATAGAATTGACGGACGTATTACCATTTATTATAGGTTGAAGTGTTAGACGAGACGTATTCTAATATTGAGTTGGTTAGTTCGACTAAAAGGTATGTGAAACTATCATTTCTTCTTTTGACATGATTTATATAAAATGAGTGTACGGCGGACGTACATAATTCTATTGAATCCTAATTCTTAATGATACATGATATGATAGTGCCTTGATTTTCTAAGTGATAGATATTCGATTTATTCCATTGAGAGTCAAATGATGATTTAATTTGTATAAAGTTACTCATGATAATCTATTCGTGCTTGATGTGATTATATCATTTCATCGAGTCCCGGGCCAGTCGTGTTACCGATTTATTGTATTGATTCACCGAGTCCCTCACTAGAGGGTCGGGACACGTTATATGTATATATGATAATTCCATGGACAGGCATCCGTGATGATAATGAGCTCACTGAGTCCCAGAATGGGTCGGGACACATTATATGGACAGGTATCCATGATATGATAATTCCACTGAGTCCTTCACTAGAGGGTCGGGACACGTTATATGTATATGTATAGATGATGATACTATGGACAGGCATCCAGGATTTTGATATGACTCTCATTTTATAAGGCACAGTTGACTCTCATTTCATATGGTATAGTTGTATTGATATTTGGATTATTATATTTGTCTCCTGACATCTCTTGACCAGTTATGATCTCATTTACTGATTTCACGTGTTTACATACTCGACATTATTTCAGATCGACCCCTTTTCTGTGTGTTTCATGCCCGCAGGTACAGGTACTCAGTTTGGTGATCCTCCAGTCTAGGATTTCCTGTTCAGCTGTTTGGAGAGCTCCATTGATCCGGAGCTTAGTCGTTTTGGTACAGAGCCTTATTTTGACTTATGCATATTTAGGGGCACGACGGGGCCCTGTCCCGTCATATTTATTTATCGTACTCTTAGAGGTTTGTAGACAGTTGTGGGTGATAGATGTGTTTTGGACTTGTGTCGATTGTATATGAGTTTTGGCCAGTTGTACTGTTGTACTCGTTGTGGGATGTTCCCGTATTTAGTGGCGGCCTTGCCGGCTTGCCTATTTTGATATGATTGGCAAATTTCTACATTATCCTTGGTATCCGTGTGATTATATGTGACAGGTGGGTGTAAGGGTGCCCAGATAGGGCACCGGGTCACGACCCGTCGGATCGGGTCATGACAAGATCACAGCTCAAGACTGTGCTCAGCAGTGATAATAATAATAATAATAATAATAATAATAATAATAATAATAATAATAATAATAATAATAATACAACAACAACATACCCAGTAAAATCTCACTACGTGGGATCTGGAATAATAATAATAATAATAATAAAAAAAAGAATACAAACGGATGTTATAGGCCACATAGCCAATGAGGTCCATGCATTGTACAAACAACAAGCTATTCCTATCAGTTTTCTGCAAAACGCTCCATATTTTGCCATCAAGCTGCAAAATTATAAGGTACAAATTTGCATCAGGTTCTTTCACAAAAATGTGTTCATCAACCTAGCTCGATTACTTCTTTGCATATTCCCTTGCACCAATTCTAGTAGATCCCACCCGAACATTTGTACTGCCCATCTCAACCTGTAGGAATAGACAAATCATTATAAGTATGGTGTGCTTAAACATAGCTGAACATGAGGTTAAATGGAGCATATGTAGAATTCAATATCAGTGCTGGCTAATAAGCATGAGTGATAGCTGGTTCTTTTTTCAAATATAGCAGGAAACCAAGGATAAAATATGCTTAACTGATATAATAGCCTTAGACTATCTCCTTTAGAAAAAATAAGTCGTAAATTATTAAGGGAGTCACAGGCTACAAGCATAGGATGACGAGCGACTGCAATAAGAGTCGTCAGATTGGAAGTAGGATGAAAGTTGACTGTATATCATTGATAAGATATCCCTAAACAATTTACATTATGAACTCCAAACATATTTAACACAATAACCAACAACTAATCAATGAAATTCTATTTTAACAACAATCTAACCTGTTAGTGTTAGGTTCTGTGTCCTAACATTTTTCGTAACATGTCTCTTTTTGGTGTTAAGTAAAAACAGGAAAATGTCATCCCAAATGTCGTGACATCTGGGAGGACATTTCTGGCAAAAGTTTTGCCTATCTTCACGGAGCAGATTCTGAAGCTGAGAAGATTTTATCACGTGAATGTTTGGCTTGGTTAGGAGCTAAGGGAAACACGATAGTACTTGACAAGACCAAGTCCAAGGAGAGTGCATAACGGAAGGAGCATTCTCAGGAAGACAAAGTCAAATCTGGTGAGAGTTTTAAGGCTAAAGAATAGCTCCAACCAACCCTATTCTGCTCAACCTCCACCGAGAATCAAGGAGCCTCTCGGGTGGACTCTCCACTATAAATAGAGTGTTCACTCCAAGGTTTTGATATCCAGTTTTTGCAGAACAAAATTCAGATCTGAGACGTCTCAAATATTGCCTCAAACACAGCTGGATCGAGCAGCCTGTTTTTGTGATTACACTTGTTCAAAATTACGAATTGCTTTCTTAGATCTATAAGTGTTCTTTCAACTCAAAGCAATTGTAATAGGGTGTTTTTCACTTCTATTTTAGATAGATTTTTCAGGCTTAGAAGTTAGGATTTAACTTCTTTTAATCCCTTTTGTTTTACGGATTACTATTCATTCTCGAGGATTTGTAAGATTGTATAATTTTTATACAATAAATTTTTGGTCATGAGACCACTATAAGTTATATACAATTATATAACTTATGAAAAACAATCTTTGGTGTCCTTGATTTATTTCATTGCATCTTAAACTCGCTTTTTAGTTCTGCGTTTTGTTAATGTTCGATTCGTGTCACGTAACATTTTTGGGCACATTACTTACTGTCTTTAAGTTTACCTCTGTTCTTCTTTGCTGATTTTATTTATTCCATAGTTTAAGTTCGATAATCCCCTTTCAATTGGTATCAGAGCCGACACTTGACATAATAAGTGCTACGGTCCTTTTACTTAACTATGGATCCGGTAATCCAAATATTGGTAGACTTCTATTTTAGATGGATCAAACTATCCTTATTGGAAGATTCGCCACGTTCTCACATCAAATCCATTGATGTTAGAGCATGTAGATCTATTACAAATGGATACATTGTTCTATGCTTCCACCGGACGAGAAGGCGACATTTTGGTCAAGCTGAGGCCGAATGGACTTTCAAGAAACTAATAGTGCGAGCTTCAACGAAAGGCACTAAATGCTATTTTCGGATGGGTTGATCTTTATATGTTCAAACTCATCCAAAATTGCTCTCGCCGAGGATGCTTGGGATACTTTACAAACTCATTGTGAAGGTAGCTCAGTGTTGTTCGACGAACGAAGCTTCGCTCGTGAGTAAGTATGAGCGTTTAAGGATGGAGGAATCGGAGGATATTAAAACCTATTTTGAAAAGTTGATTGATATCTCTAATGAATGTCAAGTTCTTGGTTCTCCATTGACCAACAATCAACTTGTTGAAAAAGCCGCCGATCTCTTCCCGAAAAGTTCAACATTAAGATTTGTGCGATTGAAGAAGCACAACCTTGCCACAATGGACCTACATACCTTAATGAGCATTCTCAAAACATATGAGATGAACATGGAAAATCAAAGGTCTTTATACAAAGCAAGGATGTTGCCCTTCAAGCAAAATCCTTAGAGACGGAAGTCAATGAAGAGGATGGAACACTTGAAGAAATTGGGGATGGTGTCAACGTTGCTCTTCTTACTCGTAGGTTCAATACGATGTTAAGAAGATTCAACGAAGATAAGAATAAAACTAAGTCTAAAGAGCACCAAAACCAAGGATTCAATCCACGAATTACCAAGAATTTTCCCACAAAGACAAAAAGGCAATCATCTTGGAGAATAAATTACCGA
Source organism: Przewalskia tangutica (assembly GCA_029844215.1). NCBI lineage: Eukaryota > Viridiplantae > Streptophyta > Magnoliopsida > Solanales > Solanaceae > Przewalskia > Przewalskia tangutica. Next base: position 118,481,644 of record CM056726.1, on the reverse strand, counting down.
ACCGTGTTCGATTCCGGCTTCGACAAAGATTCAATGTCACGCCTGCCGGATGGGCCATTATGCCAACGAGTGTGCAAACACTCTAAGAAAGGTTGGCAAAAGTCTATGGATTTCCCTAAGTGATGATGAAGGTGAAGGGGAAGAGAATACAGAAATAGAGTCACAAGCAATGCTGGTCACTGTTTTTGAACATTCTCTGTCAGATGATGAAGGTTTAGTGATCGTGATACACTAAATGTCATGACATTTCCGGAACATCAGTTTATAACCTGCAGAATCTGACAATGATGTGTATGAGTTTTTAAATTCTTGGATGTCAATTGCTACATGGCTTTATTTCAAAAATGATTCTAAACACGAGACTCGAAGACTACAGGATGATATGTTTCAGGAATTGCAAGTCCTTTGCAAGGAGTGAATCATTGAATCTAATCAACTTGAATCAAAGGTGAAAACTCTAACTCATGAGAATGCAGATTTGATAAGTACCATTACCCGACTGGAAGTGACTCTTACCAAAAAAGATCTTGAATTCGGAAAGATAAGTGCAAAGTTAGATCTGGCCGAAGCAACCTTCAAAAAGCTTAACACAGGCACCTCCAAATTAGATGAAATCCTTAGTATTAGTCAACCTCAATGTAATCGGTTTGGGCTCAAGAATCCTATCAATACATTATGCTCCAACTTGTTTGTTAAAAATGGAAATGAACCGTAAGAAGGGTATGTGTGCAATTATTGTAATAAATCTGGACATTTAAAACCTTTTTGCTTTAAGTTACTAAAACTCAGAAAGAAAAGGTCTTCCAGAATGCTGTCAAGAACTTCAGACAGCACTCTAAAAGACTCATCTATCTACAAAAATCGTAAGGTAACAAAAAAGGTATGGGTTCCCATCAAGAAAACAAGTTGTAATGTAGCCATAATCGCACTAAGGATCAATATCTCGGATCGTGGTACTTTGTGATGCTGTTCCCGCCATATGACAGAACAAAAGGCATCTAAAGAACTACGAAGCTCTAAATGGAGGAAATGTTACATATGGAGGAGGTGGAAAGAGTAAGATAATAGGAAGAGGCGTTAATGTCCCCGGAATTCCAAAGATTGAATAATGTCTTGCGTTGATGGTCCGATGGCTAACCTAATTAGTATAAGCCAACCGTGTGATGACAACTTAGAGGTAAGCTTCAATAAACATGCGTATACGATCATTGATGAAACTAACAAACGATAATGACAGTCTGAGAACAAGTGATAATTGTTATCTTGTCGGAGAACATAAAGTTTGTAATAGTGTTGGGGTGATGACACAACATTGTGTCATCAAAAACTAGGACATGTCAATTATCGCAACCTTAGAAAATTGATATCTTATGAGGCGGTAAAGGCATTCCTAAACTAAGTCCTATGAGTGAAACAGTGGTGTGTGAAGATTGTCTCAAAGGTAAGCAAACCCGTGTCCTCACAAAGTTGTTCGATTGATGGACATTTCTCAAGCACGTCATTGCTTTCAACTTTTACATATGGATCTTATGGGTCCAATCGAGGTAGATAGCCTAGGAGGCGTACTCTTTGTGATTGTAGATGACTTTTCAAGATACTCTTGGATATTCTTTTTGAAAGAAAAGTCTCAAACGTTTGACATGTTTAGAATATTGTACTCTAGAATTAGAAATCTATATCATTCCTCTATTTTTCGGATAAGATCTGATCATGGAAAGGAGTTTGAAAATAATCAATTTTCTACATTTTGTGAGAAAAAAGGTATTTTCCATGAATTTTCTGCTCCCAAAACCCCCCAACAAAATGGTGTAGCAGAGAGGAAGAATAGAACCCTACAAGAAATGGCTAGAGTTATGCTAAGTTCTAAAAAATTGTCAAAGCGTTTTTGGGCAGAAGCCTTAAACACTGCAAGTCACATCTCTAATAGAGTCTATCTTAGACCAGGAACAAAAATGACACCCTATGAGATCTTGAATGGAAAGAAACCAAATCTACGTTACTTTCATGTTTTTGGGTGTGTATGCTATGTTCTAAATGATAGAGATAATCGAGCAAAGTTTGACTCTAAGAGTGATAAGGGAATTTTCATAGGCTATTCTCAAAATAGTCATGCTTACCGAGTGTACAATCTTCGAACCAAATCCGTACAAGAATCTGTTAACATTGTTTTTGATGATAATGCAGATTATGCAGGAAATACACCAGTAACAGATGCTGTCGTAACAATACAGGAGGGGCAGACCACAGAAAATACAGATGTTACACAAAATGTCACAACATCTGCAGCAACACCAGAATCAAGATGAGAACACGATGAGGATTACGAATCAACTTCGTGATTCAAGACGCAGGATCCTCATCCGTAATCGAAGAAACCATCCCTGAGCATGTAATAGGAGAAGTATTCGAAGGAATAAAAACAAGGAGAAAAGAGCCAAAAAATTACCGAGACATGGTGAAGTATGCGTGTATGTCCACCATACATCACAAGGTAAGTCAATCGTGCTATGTTTCTACTTTGGAACCTAAAAACATTAATGAAGCACTAAAAGACAGTTGGTGGATACAAGCCATGCAAGAAGAACTAGACAGTTCACCGTAAAATGAGGTTTGGGATCTAGTTCCTCGCCTGACGACTAATGTAATAGGAACTAAATGGATCTTTAAGAATAAATCGACTGGAACTGTTATTAGAAATAAAGCTAGACTAGTGGCTCAAGGATACTCTCAAGTCGAAGGTATCGACTATGATGAAACCTTTGCTCCAGTAGCTAGAATTGAATCAATTAGATTATTACTTGTCATAGCTTGTTGTTTAAAGATAACTCTTCACCAAATGGATGTGAAAGGTGCCTTTTTGAACGGATATATTGATAAGGAGGTATATGTTGAACAACCCAAAGGATTTGAAGATCCTCACCATCCACAACATGTATACAGGTTAAAAAAGGCCTTGTATGGACTAAAACAAGCTCCACGTGCATGGTATGGTCGTTTAACTCAATTTCTTCTTGAATTTGGCTTCCAACGTGGTGTAGCTGATTGTACTTTATTTATAAAACACCATGGATCAGATATGGTTATTGCTCAAATCTATGTAGATGACATAGTTTTTGGTTCGACTTCAATGTCTCATCTTAAGACTTTTGTCGAAGCTATGTCCTCAACATTCGAAATGAGCATGATAGGGGAACTAACCTTTTTCTTAGGCTTGCAGATAAAACAAAATGAGGAGGGTATCTTCATTTCACAAAGCAAATATGCCAAGAACCTGGTTAAAAAGTTTGGATTGGAGAATGCCAAACATATGAAGACTCCGATGGGATCAACCTGCACTATATCCAAAGATGATGTTGGGGAGAATGTTGATGACTTTATACGGATCTATGATAGGTAGTCTTTTGTATCTCACCGCGAGTCGCCCGGATCTTATGTTTAGTGTTTGTGTGTGTGCACGATTCCAAGCATGCCTAAACTTTCCCACTTAAATCGTCAAACGTGTCATAAGATATGTCTTGCGACACGTGAGTTAGAATTTGGTATTCAAAGACACTAATCCTAATCTAATAGGATATAGTGACTCTGATTGGTCTGGTGATGTGTTAGATAGAAAAAGTACTAGTGGAGGATGTTTTTACCTTGGCAATAACTTAGTTTCTGATGCGATCGTAAACAAAATTGTCTCACTCATTTCTTTGAATCTGAATATGTAGCGGCGGGAGTTGTTGCTCTCAATTAATATGGCTAAGACACGTGTTAGACGATTATGGTGTTTCAAAAATATCTTAGTTTTGTCTTTGTGATAATATGAGTGCCATCAATATATCTAAAAATCCGGTTCAAGACTCTCGTACAAAACATATAGATATAAGACATCACTTTCTTCGAGACTTGGTTGAAAAACAATAGTTAGAATCGATTATGTTGACACTTCATCAACTAGGTGATATTTTTACAAAGCTTTAGATCGTAGAGGTTTTCAAACTTGAAAAACTCTGCCTCTCTTCAATATAAAAATCAACAACTGGGGGTGTGTTATCCGAAATGTCACGACATTTGTGGTAACATTCATCCATGTAAAATTTGGAACGCTTTTCGTAAATGTTAAAGTTGTTTTGTGTTTCTAACGTCATGACTTCTCAAAGGAACACCTTTTTAAAATGATACCGTTCTGCGATGATATAAAAATCATAAAAGGAGTATCAAAAAATAAGGCAAAGCCTTAAATTCCTCAAGAATTGTAAAAAGTTGGGCAAAGCCCACAAAATTGATACCTCCTATTCTATAGGAGTATCAACATACTTATAATGATAGACACAATATCTTATCTATTTGGAATCAATATAAATAGATACAATAATTTAGAGACAAAAATCTAAAAATTGTCTTGTTTAGTTCAAAGCTACATTCTATGAGAAAATGACTCAGTGTTACACAAAATGTGCTAACATTTACGATAACACTCAGATTTCAGTTTTTGTCGATTAATGTTGAGTTGGTTTTTGTTGAAAAATTTCTCTTGGTTTTGATGTCTATTTTGAAACAATCTCTAAACCTTAGGAACTAGTCTTTGTATAGAATTTAAACACTTATGTAGATAGTTTTTGCCAAGTGTATAAATACCCATTCACTAAATACTAATTCTCACTTCCAAAGCAACTTCCCGGAAAAGAAAAAAAAAAAAAAAAAGAAAAGGTGGGAACGAAATTTTCGTTAAAATTACCCACGATGAATCCCTCACACAACACATCTCCCTCACAAACTTCACCCATTCCCGTAACCTCAGAAAACCCTAACTTCTCCTTCTCTTCTTCACCCTTCTCTCCAATGGATGTCTCACCCATGTCACCGAAAATGTCACCACCAGTCCCAGAACACTCTCCAATGAGTACAAGTCCACCATTGTGCACAGATTTGGTGATAAGTGCTTTCCAAGAACCTCTAGAAATCGCCTATCCAGGGGAAACAAATAATCCTATCAACTTAGAAACCGGATGTTTCCGTCCTACCAAAGAGGACAAATCAAACAACTTTTCCCACTCGCAGGTCGGTCCGAAACTTTGAGAAGGCCTTTGGCAGTGGTGAATCCTCCACCAAAAGGAAGAAGTCAGCAACTCCTCCCTCTTCAAGCTCCAGTTCTGCTGATTCAGAAAAGACCCTTTCGGGTGAGTCCCAACCGAATCACCGCTTCACCTTCCTTCACAAATCTGCGAGAATCCGGTGAGGAAGATGAGATTCGACGACACCCTCGAATAAGTTTTATTTCAAGAAATCGTCATACTTCGCGGAAACAAAATCATCATCAACCCTCAAGATGTCACGAGAAAATGTTATGACATCTTACGAATCATCTTGATTCCATTGTCCGAGGTCTAACAAGCGGTAGCTCGAATCTGCGTGCGAGGTAACCCTTTCTCTCCCGAATTTTTAACACCAATCACTCAAAACATCGGTCTTGGTTCAACGGTCGAGCCATTCGAACGGAAGGTATTGGACATTGCGTCTTGTAGTAGCCACGATGCGGTGGATTTCTTCACTTCAAGAAATCTACTAGATTCCGTAAATAACAAATGTCCTTATGTAGACAAGGTAGTGAAGTTATTTTATGCAAATCTAACAAGCAAAACAGAGAAACCCAAGTCGAAAAACTTTGGGAAAGTGTTTCTCATAACAAATTTTATGACTTCACACCGACTACAATTAACCAATGTTTGAATAGAGTGAATGATGATGAGAGCGAGCGGGAAGTGATAAATGATAGGGATGAAGTGATTTCATACCTCGGTGGAGTTGTGAAGAAATGGATTTCAAGGTGTCCAACATCCGGACTTCATCGCTTATTTCTTTGTTTTGCACAAGTTAATGATACACAATTGGTTGTGTTCTTTGAACAAATCAATTGTAACAATTGAACAAGCATTGTTCCTATACAAAATAGGAAAAGGTTTAAGTGTTGATATAGGAAAAACAATCTTTCAGCAGTTGTAAATATGGCGAGAAAAGGACACAGTATCATCCTTCCTTTCCTCATTGATCTTTAAGGTACTAACCTCACAGGATTTCAAGCCCCTGCCAGGATCTGCCTGGAAAGAACTCGAAGTATCGTCGTTAATCGGGCGATCACGAAGAGCGAAGCGAGTCATTGATCTTCCATGGGCGAATACGGTGGAAGTGCTAGTGTTACGAAATGTCCCGAACATCTCGGTAATATCTCACGATCGTCTTTACTGCTTGGCTGGTGCGAGATTGCAAAGCTCAATGCCAGATCGCGAGTGGACCAGTGCGAAAAGCCACGGTGGAAGCTAGAGCGTTACTATTTTTGCTTTCTTCCCAAAGGGGAGATGGTTATGGAGTGCAGTCGGGAGCAACCGAGTGAATGTTCAAACCAGAGGATCTTGATACTGAGGAGATGAAACCAGAAGACATCCGAGACGAAATAGCTACGAGGTTGTGTTCTTTGTGTTTAAATTTGCTAAGTAGCTTGATTGTTGAATACTTTTAGTTGTAATTTGTAGTTATTTGGCTTGTGATTTGAGACATTTTAATTACATTTTATATATTGCTATTTATTCTATCTTTGTTTATGTGTATATTGATGGTTTCAGTGCATTAATCTTTTAGATGTATACTCGCATTTGCATCATACTCTGATTCGAGTAACTTACTGGCACATAGTGTATATATCGTGCTTTATAACTGTTGCAGGTTGAAGGTTGAGATATTTGTCTGTGATAAAATCATTAAACTATTTAGTTTTGTGAAGAAAGGCAAAAAGGGGGAGATTGTTAGTGTTAGGTTCTGTGTCCTAACATTTTCCGTAACATGTCTCTTTTTGGTGTTAAGTAAAAACAGGAAAATGTCATCCCAAATGTCGTGACATCTGGGAGGACATTTCTGGCAAAAGTTTTGCCTATCTTCACGAGCAGATTCTGAAGCTGAGAAGATTTTATCACGTGAATGTTTGGCTTGGTTAGGAGCTAAGGGAAACACGATAGTACTTGACAAGACCGAGTCGAGGAGAGTGCATGCGGAAGGAGCATTCTCGGAAGACAAAGTCAAATCTGGTGAGAGTTTTAAGGCTAAAGAATAGCTCCAACCAACCCTATTCTGCTCAACCTCCACCGAGAATCAAGGAGCCTCTCGGGTGGACTCTCCACTATAAATAGAGTGTTCACTCCAAGGTTTTGATATCCAGTTTTTGCAGAACAAAATTCAGATCTGAGACGTCTCAAATATTGCCTCAAACACAATTTGGATCGAGCAGCCTGTTTTTGTGATTACACTTGTTCAAAATTACGAATTGCTTTCTTAGATCTATAAGTGTTCTTTCAACTCAAAGCAATTGTAATAGGGTGTTTTTCACTTCTATTTTAGATAGATTTTTCAGGCTTAGAAGTTAGGATTTAACTTCTTTTTAATCCCTTTTGTTTTACGGATTACTATTCATTCTCAAGGGATTTGTAAGATTGTATAATTTTTATACAATAAATTTTTGGTCATGAGACCACTATAAGTTATATACAATTATATAACTTATGAAAAACAATCTTTGGTGTCCTTGATTTATTTCCGCTGCATCTTAAACTCAGTTTTTAGTTCTGCGTTTTTGTTAATGTTCCAGTTCATGTCACAGAACATTTTTGGGAACATTACTTACTGTCTTTAAGTTTACCTCTGTTCTTCTTTGCTGATTTTATTTATTCCATAGTTTAAGTTCGATAATCCCCTTTCATAACCTACTGTTACAGACAGGAAACCAATAACGAATTGCGCAAATATAAAGGGCTGCCCCGTGCACAAAACATCCCGCATTCCCGTAGGGTCTAGTGAAGGGTCGCACCTCCAGGGGTGTTATGTAGGAAGCCTACTACCTAACATAAGCATCAACTACTCCACGATTCAAATCCATGACCTATAGGCCACACGAGGATAACTTTACGGTTACTTCAAGGCTCCCCTTCAAAGAATTCACGTACATATTAAAAGATAAAACTGATTAACATTTGCGTTGCAGCAAACTGTTAAGGGGTGAAACTACTCTCCTAGTTTGGATAAGTGCCTTACTCATATTGGAGTGGCCGGAAGCTGGGAAAATTGGTTTTCCAGATATTGGGCATTATGAATCAAACTCAAAACCCTTATAATAACAGAGACCAGTAATGAAAACTGAGCCATATGTCTAATTAACATACTTGGTTTACTTCATAAGAAGAATATTGTAAACGTGTCAGACTACCACATGCTCCCTAGAGAACTAGTGTTATTCAAGTTCCTTACAAGCTTACTAATTGTTTGATGTGCTTAGTGACAAGTCAGGTAACTCACAGCAAATTCAAAGTCGCCCGACATGCCAATTGATCTTCAGATATTACAAGTGCCTTGCAAACCTCACTTCTACATCTTGCTAAAGTCTGAAACCAAAGCACGAGAAATATCATGATATTTGAGTTGAGGATGTAACAATAGCAACCAGGCCAAGAAGAAGCAACAAAGATAAAACGACAACCTTAAAGTTCTCAGGAGTTGACGTATAATCTGGCATTACAATAGTCATCAGGCTACAAAATGAGGTCGAAAAATACGTGGCTTGATTATCAAACATATGGGTCGTTGGTTTCTGCGATTGCGAAAGAGGGTAGTGTTGAATTTGGAAAAGTGGTGCATGAACAGATAATTATTGCAAGATTTGAATCTTGAGACATCACTTATATTTATGTATTAAAAATGTAGGAACATGGATTACACGTTTAAGATTTTTGAGCGAGCGAAAGATAAAGATGTAGTTTTGTGGACGACTATTATCTCAGGACTTGTTCAGAATGAACGTGCAGATGGAGCACTTGAAGTGTTTTAAAGCATGTTGTGTAGTAGAATTGAATTGTCTACATCTACCATAACAAGTGTCCTTGCAGCTTGTGCTCAATTAGGTTCATTAAAAGTAGGAACTTCTATACATGGCTACATGTTGAGGCAAAGAATTGCCATTAACACTCCTACCCAAAATTCACTTGTCACTATGTATTCGAATTTCGAAATGTACCTATTTGAAGCAAGCTCTTGTTGTTTTTGATACAATAAAAAACAGAGATGTGGTCTCCTGGAATGCAATTGTTGCAGGGAATTCCCAGAAAAGACATTTATCAATGGCCTTGCATCTGTTTAATGAAATGATGATAACCCATCAAAGACCTGACTCAATAACTGTGGTTTCATTACTTCAAATTTGTGCGTCTATAGGAGCATATCAACAAGGGAAGTGGATTCACAACATTGTTGTTAGGAGCTATCTTGAACCTTGCGTCAAGATAGGTACGACTTTGGTTGATATGTACTGCAAATGCGGTGACTTAGACAGTGCGAGAAAGTGTTTTGACAGGGTCATAGAACACGATCTCATTTCGTGGAGCACAATTATTGCTGGATATGGAAGTTATGGCAAAGGGGAGACTGCCTTGGAGTTGTATACAGAGCTTGTGTGAAGCGGTCTTACACCAAATAGTCTTATTTTCTTATTTGTTCTCTATGCATGTAGTCATAATGGATTTGTCGACGAAGGTATGAGGTTGTTTGATTCTATGGATAGGGATTATAAGATTGAACCTGAACTCCAACATTTGTGCATGTATAGTTGACCTACTTTGTCGAGCTGGTAGGGTGAAAGATGCATACCACTTCTATAAGACAAACTTTTCAGAACCAATGGCCAATACTTTAGGTATTATTCTTGATGCTTTCAAAACAAAAGCCCTGGTAGAACTTATGTTGCCGAAGAAATCTCAGAGTTGGATCATGGGGATGTTGGAAGGTATGTGCAATTGGCTCATAGTTATGCTTCAATGGCCCAGTGGGAGGGCGTTGGTAAAACCTGGGTCCAAATGAGGGATCTTGGGCTCAAAAAGCTTCCTGGTTGGAGTTTTATCGACTTACATGGAGTAATAACAACTTTTTTCATGGGTCAAACTTGTCATCCTCAGCAGGAGGATATAATATTAGTTCTGAAGAATTTGAGTGAAGAGATTAGTGAAAGGGTAATCATGTCAAACATAGAGAATATATCATAAGCGCTTATGTACGGCATCTTCTCCGTGGTGTTTTTCTACATTGGGGATCACTTGATGTCAAAGGCTTGGTAAAATCCAGAGAGGAACGGAGATGTCCAAGAGTAAATGTCAATTTGCTCAAGATGCCATTGTGTAATTAGTAATTGAGCAAGGGTATATCAGTTTAATCTGAGTGCAAGCCATAATTCCATAAAGTGTTACAACTATCATTGCTCTTTTCTTAGATAGCGCAAAAAAAATGTTAGTTAAGTTATACTTTTATTTTGAAGATACTAGCTTGCATAACGCTTAAAAAAGCGCTATCCAAGTGTTTTATCTGTTTTTTTTACTTTTTATTTATTGTTTTGGTACCGATTTTTTCTCCCCCTGTTTTTTATCTAATAAATAAAATATCAAAAATATAACAAAAAGAATACCCATTCAAAATATAATATAATATAATCATTCGCATAAAACATAATAATATATTTAAAATAGTATCTCAATCATTAGCTAATAACAATACGACATAGTCAACAATTACATCAAAATACTAACCTGCCCAATTAATTCGAAAATTCATCATTTTGCTTGTAGGATAAATTTTGAGTGGTGAACTATGAACAAAATGCAAAACATAGATGTTACAAAAACATAGTTAGAATAGAAACGTCCAACAAATAAACATACTTACACAAATAACCTCATACAAATATGGTTGGGTATGAACAATGACCCAGATCATTTACTTTTTAAGAAATACCTACTATATGATATGTGCATGATTTTATTTATCTAGGAGTAAACCCGTTGATAACCCAAAATATTGTCATACTGCCAAGTATAAAATGAAGATCGATATACTTAAATAAAGAGGAATACTTGTATCACCCGAACTCAAAATATCCTCAATGAAACATCAAATATAAAGTATAGTATCTGAAATAGCGACAAGAATTAATAAGTAAACTAAAAATAAAACCCCCCAAGCATGTTGGTATCCAGTATATATGTAATAAATCCATAAGTGTCATCATCGCCTTAAGCAAACCGAGGGACAACCTTTCCGGAAGGGTCATGTAGTATCATGTTCAAATCAGTATTATACCGAAATCGAAGGAACGCGGACTCAATTTCAATTTCATTGGCCTAAGTGTAGCCTCTCATTCGAATCAGTGAATATCGGGGATATTATAGTTGTCTAGAACAGTTTTAAACATCATTTTTCGGCCAAGAAAACCAACAACAACTATGCTAAAAGATACGGTAGTGACTGACATTAAACAAGTCCAGTAATACAACGATACTTTGACTAGAACGTTACACCTATTTTAGCTCAAAATATAGCATCAGATTCAACTCCACCTGCAGTAAACTAATCGGGTGTAGCATCTATTTTTTAGTGAGCGAATTTATCAAGGGATATCGACCTGCAAAGATGTCGAACATCTGACGTCAAAGCGTGCCTAAGGAAATTCTCATTTGAAGTTTTGAACATGACACTCTAAAATGAAGCCACCATCCAAAACAACTTTGGTATCTCAAAGAAGAAAGCATCAATACCATCAAGCTTTTGTACTCAGCTAACTAAAAACTACAAGATTCTGACAGATCAGTCATTTAAAATTGAGAAATAATGACAGGTAAGAAACTAGCTAGTTAATTGAAGACGTCACTTACTATTCAGGTTTTCGACATGTGATGATGGCAAATTTAATGAGACCTTTCTTGTATCCTTCGACATGGGATGATTGTCTTCCATCCTGATAAGGTATTAACTCCAATGAATCAAATACAGAAAAGGGGTACTCAGTACACATTTTGGCACAAACACAACTTACCACTGCGTATTACTGATGTGAATCCCTTCCATGTCAGTGCTGATTTTATAACTGCTGGCCAAAATGGAGCAACATTCTCAGACCAATCTGCTGCCTTGATATCCTGCCATATTAGCCACAACCGATTAGCCGGGAACGAGAAGAGTTTTGTTAGAAACAGTATGTCAAGTGGATAGCAGTTAGTAGAATTAGTTACCTGAATAGAGTTAGATTGAAGTAACTTCACATAATCAGCAGTGGAACACCATGCAGGAAGATAGAAGGCTTTACATATCTTATTTAACAGTTCTTTCTCCTCTGGAAGCAGACATTCTTCTGAAGGCGAAAGATCACTGTACAAATTGCCTTTGTAGAACTAGGTTCATTGAGAACAATTGTCTTAGCCAGTCACAAGAATGACTGAACAACCTTACTTCTCACTAATTTTCCAACCAAGAAAATCCCAAGTTTATGCATGTGCAAAACTTACCACTAATTGGGGCTAAAATACAATATAGCTGACATAAGAAGGATCTACAAAACAACCCTTGTATACAGCTTGTTGCATCATGTAATATCGTACAAATAGCAAAAAACAGAGTTCATCTTTACAAAAGTGACTAAGTAAACTTACTGAATATTGCACAACCAAAACCAAATGTATGTTGTTACTTTAACAGGAAATCGGATGTAGCTGTTACTAGCAATCAATATATTTCGAGTAATACTTTTGAGACACAACATCACATATGCTCGAGGATGCTATTAGATAGATGGCAAGTACCTAGCTAGTCCTAGTCCTAAGGCGCAAAAGCAAAACGTATGTTTTCAAGGATAGCGGCTAAGCCATAAAGCTATGAGTATTACAAGGGGAAGTGATCAAGCAAATTCTTTTTTCATAGCCGATTACCTGCCAGATATTTCCAGTTACTTTTTTTTCAATCCTGCCATATTCAATTGTCCTATGAACTTTAAATAATTACTCTATTCAGTCATGTATACAAACACATCATAAAAGCGATGCCTTGGCTTAAACACGATAACAATTGCAATCGCGACTACCGATGGCAATTAGCATTAACTTAAACATGCTTGGTAATAATTTAATAAGTATAACAATCATCGATACACGCTCAAGCAGTCATACAAACACATATTACACATACAAGTAGCAAAAATAAAATATAAGGCGAAAGGGTGATAATTTTACCTTATCCGGACAGCAAACCGAGGCAGCGTATCAAGTCGTCGAAGCCACTCGGAGATTTAGGCTATGCGATTAAAGGGGACGAAGCTTTGCTTTTAGAATAATTGCTGACCCTTAACTGTTTATCATGAAGAAACGCCAGAGAGGGGATTTGGGAGGTTAGGGAATTCGGTGATGTTATTTGAGAGGTGGAAGGGTATCGCTGGAGGCTGACCGACCTCAGGTGGAGGTCGGCCAGAGGCCACGAGGACCATCAGAGGCTCAGTGGTTGTCTGCGATGCAAATCGCGACCAGGGGTAAAAATGTCCGAAAATTCGATCTCCAAATCGACCACAAAAAACTGTGAATCGACGGGTGAATTGGTATGGAATTGAAGAGGAGGGTGAGACGAAGAGAATGAGACTGGTCTCGTCTCCTGGGCCTACCGGAGTTGGCCGAAAAAGACGAATCTCGTGGCGTTCTTGTGCGATCATAAATCGCCTATAATTTGAGAGCATTTGCATTAATTTTGGCTAAGTCCTTCATTATTTTGTAATGTCTTTACAACTTAACTTAGATAGCGCTTCCACAAGCGCTATCTAAGTGGAAATATTAATATTATTATATTAATAAATTACTTAGGTAACACAATTTATAATAACGCTTTAAATAAGCGCTATGCAAGGAGTAACTTGCATAGCGCTTCGATTAAAAATTTCGAAAAGCGTTATGCAAGTATTTTTTGTTAGATTTTTTTTTTAATTTGAAAATTTGAAAAAGCGTTATGCATGTTGTTACTTACGCGCTATCTAAGCTGCGTTACGCAAGCTGAAATCTGTAGTAGTGAACTTTTAAAATGAAAGAAAAGGAGATTTTCTTTCTTGTCTTACGAGAGTCAGTTTTGATCCATTATCTCGGGGATTTTTTTTAATTATTTTTTCACCATGCATCAAATATGAATTACTCATCTATTTAAAAGAGTTTAGATATAGTTAATTTTTTTCTATAATCAAGTTGTTTGTCTGGAAATTTTTTGGTTGCTATAGCTAGCACAATATTATTATGGAGAACATATATAATAATATGAAATATCGGTTAAAAAAAAACTTAATTGGTGAAATATTATTATAGAAATGTTTGATTGTAATTAAAATAATACGCTATTAATTACAAACCAAATTTAAGTCAAGGGGCGTAAATAGTTCAAGTAAGTTGTTAATATGCATGTCACAGTCAAAATCAGTTGGTAAAAAAAAGAAAATTTTGGTATCACCCAAATATAGCCGAGCAAATTGACTAGCATTTCAACACAAGCCAGAAGGCAAAGATGAACGTGTAGTACTAGAAGTCTGCATATATATATATATATAGTGCGTATGTAACTGATAAGTTGGAAAGAAAAACTCTAATTTTTGTTAGGCTAAATAAGATGCAGATTGAGGTTACATATCCTTACATACAATTTTAGCCTTTAGGTACCTTGGTGGCAAAAAAATGAAATCCCTCGCCCACAGGTCCTCCATCCCCCGACTCAATAAAGATTGGTGGAGGAGGTAAATTATGGTGATTAAGCGGCTCATTAGGTGAGAGACACAGTGTCTGGTGCCCACAAGGAGTCATCCACATTCTTATTAGCGTCTTTTCGGGCTTGCAAACTACTGTCAACCACCACCAAAATAGATATAAAAAGGAAAGAAACCAACTCTTTTTAATATTTTTACATTTTAATTTGGATTGAGCATCTTGATTATGCTTTTTATATGTATTATGCCCCAGTATGCTGTCAAAATTGGATTGATTTCCTTATTTCTTATTCTTGAAAAAATATGTCAATTTTCAAACAGTTTTGTTCCTTCTTTAAGCCAAACTTCCATGACTTAATTTTTGTGTAACGGTTATGACAGAGACCACCATTTACAAATTTCTACATAATCTTCTCTATAAATACCACATTGTTTATATTCTTCCTCCATCTTCACATAGAGCTAGCTAGTCACAATTAAATAGGCAAATAACCCCTAGACTAAAAAATGAAGTTATTCACATCCCTACTTGTTCTCTTACTATCAATTACCATAGCAATGACTCTCTTTCCTTCACTATCCAGCCAAGAATCAGTTCATGATAAAAAAAATTATGCAACATATCAAAGAGGAAAGGAGTCTTTTCGTCGTTATAACGTGTACACATGTAACAAATACCCTAGGGTTTGTGCTGCCAAGGGAAGTCATGGACCAGATTGTTGTAGAAAAAAATGTGTAAATGTGATGACTGATAGATTTAATTGTGGTAACTGTGGTAGAAAGTGTGGGTATTTAGAGATGTGCTGCGAAGGATGGTGTGTGAATACATATTTCAACAAGAGGCACTGTGGAAATTGCAACAATTCATGCAAGAAAGGAAGCACTTGTTCTTATGGAATGTGTAGCTATGCTTAATTAGAGGGCTAAATAACATCTTCTCTTGCTGCTCATTATATATATGTATTGCGATTAATTGATGTCAAGTTAATTAGGAACATTTGTGTTGGTGCATAGTAAATTTATAGTATCAATTAAGTTGTATTACGTGGTGTTAGCCACATACATATATAATTTAGTTCTCATATAGATGAAGTTTTATATATGCACGCTGAAATTAATTAAATGTTACAAGAAGAAAGAAAATTGTTTGTGCATGTTTTGAGTTCATAATATATATCAGACCTTATTATAGTGTTTTCTTGCCCTAAGCTTATAACTATGTGTCCATCTCTTGAATCGCAAAGAACAAATTAGTATAATTTTCTATGTTTCCACCATGCGTTTTTCTAGTGAACTAGTTCGGTGAAAATGAGGTCGAAAATTATATTTCATAGCACAAATCTCCCACTGAATTTTGATAGGAAATCTCAAATTCAGGATCTTCCTCAATTTTTGAGAAATGAAATCATATTCACGTAAATTCAACACTAGACCAGCTACTCCAATATTGCATGCTAATGATATTAATATTTCATGCCAAGTATATTAGACATTTATTTCACTTTTATATAGAAGAAATTGCTCTGGAATTCTAGTAGTTTGATCTTATTCTGTTACTTTCTAGGTTTCTACCAGTATTGTTTTTTTGGGTGAATCACAATCTTTCCATCACAGAGAATATTAGTCGTGCTTTCTTCATAATTTAATCAAGAACCTCAATACAATCAATATCTCTCCATGCAAAATATTTATATATAAATACCCTTCACTTTAATTCTTCTCTACAATCCATCCAATCTTCTCATACGTACTTCCCTAAAAATTAAGGCACGTTAAAAAGTTGCATTTTCCATTATACTGAAGATTAACTCTCTTCTTCTTCTTCTTTCTTGCCATTTCCATGGTTTTTGCTGGCACTCTTTCAGCATCAATTCAAGAGCAAACAATTCTGAAAGAAGAAAAAGAAGACAAAAATAATATGGCTGCAGCAGTAAAAGATACACAAGAAACAACCCTTAGAGGGACTACAAGTGATTCTTTTGCTAAGGAAGAAATTCATTTTTGGAGAATTTGGCAGCAAAATAATTACAAGCAACAAAAATCCTACAATATGCCTAACTAAGGGTAGTCCAGGGCCATTTTGTTGCAAGAACAAGTGCATGAATTTTTTAGTGGACAAAGAGAACTGTGGATTTTGTGGGAAGATGTGCAAGTTCAATGAGATTTGTTGCAAAGGATTCTGTGTTAACACTTTGGTTGGAAAAAAATATGCAGGGCATTGTGTGGTATAATTTGATATAACAAATGCAAGAAAGGCAAGGGTGAAAGCATAATAACACTTTAGCTATATATTTTCGTGCGTGAACAAATAAATGCCGAGATTAGGCATGTAAGCTTATAATTAGGTTCTATTCAGTTTCCTATATACTACTTTACTGATGTACTTAAATGATGGAATTAATTCATAGACGATATCAATTCATAGGCTAATAAGGGAACCATTGATCCATATACATTATGAAGTACTCATACAAGAATAACATTTAATAAACAAAAGTTCTTCATGCCTTGTCATCCAACAATTAGCAGGTTGACCAAACATTCAACTAAAGAACAATTCATTAGTAGAGGAATTTAACACTTGTATGTAGACAGAGTAAATAAAAGAGTCACAATTATAAAACAATAAACAAAAATATTGTCACATCAGATTAAAATATACGGATAGAAATAAAATTTCTTTGCAATCGTAGTGTATTCAAGTTAAATTCTTCCAAGTATTGTTAACTTGGGGAGCAGGCAATTATTGTGGGTCAACTCCTAAATAAGTAACAATAGTACTATACTATATGACAAGTCAAAGTGTATATGCTACAAGAAAAAAAGGGTGCATACCCTTTGGTACTTTAGTGCTTCTATACCTGTTAATCGGCTGACGTGGTTTGTAATTTATCGTCGTGGAGTTCTGCTGTCTTGTATTTCGAAAGAGTAAGCGGTGAGTTCTTCGTCAACAAAAGAAAAAAAGGGTGCATACCCTTTGGTACTTTAGTGCTTCTATACCTGTTATATATGAAAAAGTCAACACGTCAAAACCTTGCCTAAATAAAACTGCAGAAACGTTTGGGCTGCTATTCACATAGATTTAGCTAAACAAAATCTTGCTCAATTAATTAAATAGGATAGATTAGTTTCACATGTCAACTAAATGCGGAAGGCTTTTACTACTTATAAAATACGATTAAAGAGAAAGTAATTAAGAACACATCGTATTTAAGGAAAGTGCCTAATTTTGGTTAACTGTTTGACTTCACATATGTCGTCTTAGGTTAGCCGTGAACATAGACCACTCCACTAGCAAAACAAGAGCCAAATAGTTCCTCTATGCAATTCATTTCCTCTATATATACCCTTCCTTTCCTTCTCCAATTCCCATCCAAACATTTCTCTCAGTATTTGCGTTCTTTAATCTTCATCCTATTTACAAGTAGCCATGAATTGCTTTAAAATTTTCTTTTTGTTAGCCATTATAATGGCATCAGCGACTATACTTTCAGTAGCCTCATCAGTCGATAAATTAGAAGAAGAAATACCCGTAAAAGATGACAATGAAGTTGACGATGTGGTTGAATCATTTGAAGTCCCTTTGAATGAAACTGATGAAAGAAGTTCATCATCCATTATTCGAGGGGCTAGTCGTTTTCTTTTATCACCTTATTACAATTCGAAAATCAAACAAAAACGAATGACATGTAACAATAACCCTAGAATATGTCGTGCCAAAGGTAGCCCGGGGCCATTTTGCTGCAAGAAGAAGTGTGTAAACGTATTCACGGATAGACAAAACTGTGGATATTGTGGGAAGAAATGCAGGTATAATGAGACTTGCTGTAAAGGGCAGTGTGTTAACACTTTATTTCACAAGAGGCATTGTGGGGGTTGCGGTAACAAGTGCCAGAAAGGCAGTGCTTGTGTCTATGGAATGTGCAGCTATGCAAATTAATTTGAGTATGAAAGTATATGTATGTCCTAGATTGTATTAGGACACAATGTACTTTATACACATTCATATTTATATTAATGATGATTAATATTATGGCAATTTGCATTTGTTGAATTATTGGTTGATTGTTTATAATATTCTATAAATGCATCCCTAGAGATTACGTGTTTATTAATGATGTAAGAATTAATGTTATAACGTAACTCTTAAATTACCTCGACTAATGATCATCGAAATTGGGATATCGATGATATGCGATACGTCGACATGTGGTCTGCATCATATTCTTAGGGGATGTAGTATGTCTCACTTGCTACGAGTTATGGCAACTCGTGATGGACACATGGATACTTGTTGAAGTATTGATATGCCCTGCTGATGTACTGTTTTGTTATATGTCTATAATGTCATCGGCGTGTGGGAGATAAAAGTCCTTAGACTTGAGGTCAATACCATCTTGTTTACGGAGTAATGTACTTTGATCCTGTCCTAAGCTCAAATGCCTTAAAGGTTGAGACGCGGCTTATTTTGGGTGCATTACGAAGTATATTAAAGGTGATATGTGAGCCAAGAAAGGATTCATTCCTTGAATTTATATTCGAGTGAACACTCATGTACTCATATGGTATTAGGTTGACTAAGTCATTGACCAATGCAATGGAGATGTCTGTGATATGGTCCTGTTGTCAGCTAATATAGATGAGTTATAATAATTAAGCCATTTGGATAGACACTTGACAGATCCTAAGCTTGATTGAGTATGTCATGAATGAAAAAATTTTATTTTCCCGCATAAAGGTTCAATTCACAGGTTTCGTGTAGCTAGACTTCACATATTGAGTTCGTCTTCCGGCGCAGTCTAGGAGTTCCGTGTAGACCCTAATGATATTAGTGTCAGTATGTGAATGCCTGAAGGGTAACACTAAGTCAATTATTCCGTCGATTCAAAGGATGTAATCAGAGAGTTAATTAATTAATGTTCGGTTAATGATCGAGACATTAAAATAAAATAGAAACGAAGCAGAAATGGAGCAAGGGCCGCGACCCAAGTGAGGCAGGGCTGCGGCGCCACTTACTTAAGGGCCGCGGCGCCTCACGTCTAGTGGGTCCGAGTTGACCCAAATCTGCCTCGTTTTTCAGGCTTAACCGCGAGGAAACCCTAGCTGATTTATTCAGCTATATATACAGGGTTTAGCCTCATATTTTATACACCATATTTTCATAAGATTAAACTCTACTGAAACTCTGTCGGATTTCCTAGCTTTCCGAAAGAGAGTTACATCACAGTCTCTGACTTGCGAATCGAGGGACGATTGCTTGCGCACCCTCAGAATATACAATCCAAGATTGAATATTTGGAAGCTGCTCTAACTGTAAGTGTTCTCATCGACGCATTACAGTTCTTATATGTTTTACATTGTTGTAATCATCCTACATTTTTGCCAAAGTCAGGTTTGAAACATAAATTTTCAAATTCCGCTGCGTGTACGAACCCGATAAAACCCCTACAGAATATTCATGCATGGAGTAGTAAGGACGATTAAATTATTTATTTGGTTCTCCGGAAATTACTGTTCTAATTATACATTTGATTGTAGGTAGTGATTCCTTTTATTGTGTAGCAAACAAAGGCTATACCACATAATTGTTTGTTTCATTCTTGTTCTCGTATCTCCTTTTGGTTGTAATATGGATCATTTGTTAAATTGTGCTACTTAATTATCATTATAAAAAAAAGTTGTTCTTTCTTAATAACTTCCAGGAAATTACAATTTATACCATTAGTTAATAAATAATTATGGTTGAAATAAGCTAAAATATGGAGGTTCATGCTACAAGCTCATAATGACAACATGAAGCCATATGAGATTAATGTATTACTAAAATATACCACCATAATTAAATAAAATTAATGCACTCTAAATATCACATATGTTCTCATAAAATAATATCGTAAGAAGTAGACTACCAGAATTTATTGAACGCCGGTTAAACTTTTAAGCTAAAAGGACAGAATAGGAAGTTTCAAAACTCCACATCCATTTACTAGGTCCAAGAACATCAAAAGTATGTTGGGCACGTCTCTTAATTAAGAATACGTTTATAAAATTAACCTGCAATCTAAGAAGGCTAAAATTTACAAAGATATAGTAGGGATATTTCCAAATCACTCGACAAAAGTAGCATATACTCTATTCATCAAATCCAGACTTAGAGCCCGTTTTCATTAGTTGACGGTAAATAACTGATAAGTTTTAAGTGATGAAATTAATTTTATAAATTGCGCGAATAAAAGTGTTGAAGCTGCTAATAAGAGTAATTGATATGTTTGATAAAAATATTGTCATGACACAAATCAGAGAGCCGCGACGGTCACCCGGACCCAACCTACCGGGAACCCCTGACCATACAACTTATACTTAACCACATATATATATACATCAAGGTCAATAAGGCCATGTATGACAACTCACCACAGGACACTTATCTACAAGCCTCTAAGAGTAGAACGTACCATAATCAACTCTAGAATAAGTAGAGTGCTCTCACACAGCTGAACCATCAATCTCTTAGTACAATGTCACCTTATTAGTATGAACCTGCGGGCATAAAACGCAGTGTCCCCCGACAAAGGAAACGTCAGTACGACTGATGTACTGAGTATGTCAGACATAAGAAATAACATGACCGAGATGTATCACAATCTGAAATAGAAACAACTGACCAATAGTAATTACCTAAATGTTATGCATGATGCAGTATGCACATACCTCAGCCTCATCGGACAATCTTTCTTACCATAATAGCCTCTAGGGGCATCATTTCATATGATGGTTAATGAATGTATGCATGATGCAAATGCGGTCCATAAATATTAGTGTTGCGGATCGTGCAATCTGTCTCATCACATTATGTTAGTGTTGCGGATCGTGCAACCCGTCCCATCACATCACATCACATCGCCTCCATCACATCACATCACATCACATCATTTTGGCCTCTTAAGGCTCTTTTGTGATAGTTTGTACCAGCTGCAGGTGGTGTGCGGATATAACATCTTTCCCTTTTTCTCTAAATTTATTGGACGACAATAATATTTTGCTCCTTTGGGTAACATTTATGGAAACATCTTAAACAGAGCCTAATTAAATCTTATATGGGTCGTGAGTAATTATCTTTTTATAAAGATCTTATCTAATGAGCTGTGAACTAGAAAATGTAAAACAAATTGATTATATCTTAGTTTCTATGCAAATGACATTCTAACAAATTGATTATATCTTAGTTTCTATGCATATGACATTATAACATCATTTTAATATAATTGTTTGTCGATATCTTTTTTCACTTAACGTTGCAATGACTTATTTCAACATGTCTACTAAAATATACCCACTTATTTATTAAACCAGTCTCAACATTTAATCTCATATACCTTAATAAAGACTTAGAAACAATTTAGACATGCTTTTAACATAGATTACTACCACCTTACTGAATTTGAAAGAAGGGAAAAAGATAATTGCTGGAACATTAATTACCAAAGGCGGTTAAAATTGTTTATTTTTGTCCTATTTTAAATATATACATTGACATATAGGGCCCCACTTTAATAGATAAAAAATTTGACCACTTTCTCTAATTCTTTTCAAACTATTTTAAAAACACACTCAAATTATCCAACATTTACAAACTACTATCATGTTAATAAATATCCCATCAAAATATTTAGCATAAAAGAGAATATATAACATGTCATAACAATATATATATAAGTTTTAAGGCTTCAAACTTACAACATGCTGATAAGTTATTTCTTTTGTTAGAATAAGTAAAATGCGCTCAAGACTTTTGAAAAAAATAAACAAAAGTAAATTAAGAGTATCCTCATAAAGAAAAGGAGAAACGAGGGAAACAGATTAAAGAGAAAGTTAAGAAATTTATTTTGGAAAGATATTGCGAGAATTCGAATAAAATAGTAAAATATTTAATCAAATCAAAAATATTTGTAAGCAAAAAAGTCATAGGTTAGGGATGATCACCTTATGGCTTTTGAGGCTTTGATGTTTATCAAAAGCGTAAATAAGCTAAAAAGCACTTATAAGCAAAGTTTGATCAACTTATAAGTTTAGTCAAATTAAACGCTATTCAACTATATCCTGGAAGACCTAGAAAAGATAGTATAATTGATCATTCTTGTTACTAATATATCACTGTCATTACGTCGATGAAAAATAAAAAGTGAGTAATTACTTTTGCTGCACATGAATCCAATCTGCAAGTTGTAAGTGACAAAACAGTCATACCAAGCCTTGTGACTTGTTTCAAGCCATAAAGTGATTTTCGAAGCCAGCAGACATACTGAAGAGCCGAAGAATGCACAAAGTCAGGTGGTTGATGCATGTATACGGTTGTTAGGTGTATTTTGTATACACTTTTTGAGTTATTTTTAGTTAGTATTTTACGCATTTCATTTGTGTTTAGTATAGTATTGTGGTTGTTTTTCTTTCTTTTGAGTCACAACGGTCATAAATAGAGAAACGTAAAAAAGAAGATGAAATGAACTTATTTGAGATGGAATTGCACACTAAAAGGGCCAATAAATGAAGCCTAAGAAGTCCCGGAAAGTATAGAAGAAATCAGACGAAGTCCGGACGAGAAAATGACAAGGTTAGGAAAATATTTCTTTGCGATACTTTTCGGCCGCGGTTACCGTTATCTGCATGCGGTGCAAAGATCCGCGAGTTCGGGTTGGCTCTGAGGACTTCGGCGCAGCGTGCCATTCTGCAGGACCGCGGTGCCGACACAAAATTTTACAGATCCGAGCCGAAATTGAACACGGGTATAAGGGTCCAAAGCAATATAGTTTATAAGTATAAAACCCTATACCCTAGGTCATATTATTCATTCTACTTTGAGGCATCCTGTACATATTTCACAATTCTACTTTTGAGGCTAGAAAAGGAGGCAAGACAAGATTGGAGACCTAGTTCAAGTTATTTTATTTTCTCTTTTCTTTGTTTTTAATTCAGTTTATGTATGGATTTTGTGTTAGTTCTTAGCATGACTATGACTAGATGCTAATCACTCTATTAGGGCTTTCCTTATGAATCGCTTGCAACTGTTGTTCATGAATTAATGCAGTAATTTGATTTCTTCTTCGCTTGATTAAGATGTAGTCAATATTTGATAATTAATTGATCACTAGTTATCATAACCTATATGATTTCGAATCAAAAACCGAGAGGAGGGATTTAGATATGCTGTAATTGACTAGACATAGGTTAAAATCACGGACGAAAGTACCCCGATACTTGTGTAGCATTATAGGTTACTGTTCTTAATCCTCCTATGTGGTAAATCCTATCATAAAAATATAGAAGAGTTCTGCACTGGGGTTGAGTGATTATATGTCCTAACCGGAATATAAGACAGTCTAGTTAACCGCTATCTTAACGAAGAAGAAGAATCATTTTAGTTGCATTAAGGATTGAATAAAGTGGATAGTCGAGGATTTTGGAAGCCCTAATTCCTTCATAACTGATTTAAACCAAAGTATTATCATAGTTAGTTTATTTCTTAGCCTTAGTTATTAGATAAAAATACAAATCAATTAACGTTCACCAAATAGAAACCATAGCTTAGATAATCGGTACTTGATAACCAGTCTCTGAGGACGATATTCGGTCTTACCAGACTATATTACTTGTGAACGATGCGTGCGTTTGCGTGAGCATTCGAAATATCGCTAACAACAGTTTCTTTCAAATCCCTATGTAAGAACACATTTTTCACATCAAGCTGATGAATCGACCAATACTTTCCCATACCAATGCTCAAAATTGTGCGAATGGCGGCTGGTTTAACCACTGGACTGAAGGTCTCACCACAATAAATTCCCTCTTGTTGTCCCGTGTCATTTTCCACAAGTCTCGCCTTATAGCATTCAAGCTCACCACTATCCCTGAATTTGTGACGATACAACCACATACAATGAATCACAATGACCCCATCTGGTTTTGGGACAAGATCCCAAGTGTGTTGTGTAGTAAGCGCATTAAATTTCTCACGTATGTCAGCATTCTAATTTGGATCAAGCTTGGCTAATTTTGAATTCTTGGGTATAGGTGAGATGGCTTGAGTGGATAGGTTAAAATGGAGTTTTGGTTTGAATATTTCGTGCCGGAAATGGGTTTCCATGTGATATTGCGGGATGTTGGTTGTTTCGGGCAGTGGGCTTAGGCAGGGGGTAGTGAGGGGTTGACGGGAGCAACGAGTAGGGAAGTAGTTGACGGGGGCTGAGGGATTGATGACGGAGGCTGTGGAATGCTAGATGCGGGCAGTGTGTGATGGGGAATGGGGCAGCGAGGATGACACTGTCCGTAGGTAGGCAGTGTGTAGAGGGTCGGGCGGAAGTAGTGGCGGTCGTTTGATGGGCCGGACTACTAGTTCCATGAATTATGTTTCGGATGAGAGGGGATGTGTCCGAATCGTCAAGGAAGTTATAATTAGTGACTTGGTATTTACGGATGTTTGCAAATGAGAAATGTGCTCCTCAAATGTGACATGGCGAGAAACTAGAATTTTATTTGTGGACAAATCTTAGCATAAGTACCCCATATGATTCGACGGGAAACCCAAGAAGATGAAAGGAGTAGATCTAGGTGCTAGTTTGTGAGGAGTCGTGAATGTGATATTCGGGTAGCACAGGCAACCAAAAATTCAAAGGTGACCATAAGAGAAAGTTCGACGGAAGAGAATTTTGGTTGGAGTTTTATTTTGCAGCGTACTTGTTGGTAATATATTGAGAATATAGGTTGCCATGTGCAAAGTGTGGGCCCAAAAGGAATGTGGGATAGAAGCATGTAGGAGCAAGGTGCATATCATATTATTGATGGTGGATGCGCGATTTATGCACACACTAAACGCAAGTGCACGTGTCGTGACAAGTAATATAGTCTAGAAGACCGAGTTATCGTCCTCAGGGATTAGTTTTCAAGTACCGATTATCTATCCTATGGTATCTATTTGGTTAACGTTAATTGATTGAGAATTTTAGACTAATAATGCAGGAAATAAACTAATTAAGAAAATACTTTGATTTAAATCAGTTATGATGAAGAATTAGGGCTTCCAAGATCATCAACTATCCACTCTATTGAATCCTTAATACAATTAGACTGATTTCTTCTTCTACGTTAAGATAGCAGGTTAACTAGACCGTTTTATACTCCTGTTAAGGTAATATAAACACTCAACCCCAATGTAGAACCCTTCTACCTTTCGGTGACAAGATTGACTACAAATGAGGATTAAGAGCAATAACTTATTAAGCTACACAAGTATCGGGGTACTTTCGTCCACGATTTAACCTATGTTTATTCAACTATAGCATATTCACAATCTCCCCTTTCGGCTTTCGATTAGAGATCATATAAGTGATGATAACTAGTGATCAATTAATTATCAAGCAATCAAAACAACTATTGAATAAATCTTAAATAAGTGAAGAAGAAACCAAACTAATATATTAATTCATGAATAGAGTTTCAAGTGAATCACAAGAAAATCCCTAATAAAGTAATTAGCTCCTAGCCATAGTCACGCTAAGAACTAATACAATCTCCATACATGAACTGAAATAATTAAAGCAAAAAGAAAGAAAAGAAAATACTCAAAAACGAGTCTCCAAGCCTTCTAGCATCCAAGGATTGTGTTGTGGAATAATTACAAGATGGAATGGTGGATGGAGAATGGAATGGAATGGTGGATGGAATGTAGGATGGTGGATGTAGAATGTAGAATGAAGAATTCTTCTAATGATGTAGAGACTATTTATAGACCAAGAATCCTTTAGGTAAAGGGTTAGGGATTATGTAGGTAGGAAAGGTTATGGAATCCTTTTAGGTAAAGATTTTAGGAAAAGTTATGGAAAAGGGTTAAGGAATATGTAGGTAGGAAAAATTATCCCTTTTGGACCCTGAAAATGTGTCAAATTCGGCCCAAAAACTCAGAAATCCCGCGTCGGCGCGCGGCCAGAATCCGCGCGCGCTGAAAATCAGCAACTTTGAACATTGAGAACATTGGCGCATGGCCCGAGGCGTTACGGCGGATTTTTGTTTCGTCGTCCTTTTTTTCGTCCGGTCTTCATCTGATTTCTTCTATATTTCCCGGAACTTCTTAGGCTTCATTTCTTGGCCCTTTTAGTGTGCAATTTCATCTCATTTATGCTCATTTCATCTCCTTTTCGCCATTTCTCCATTTCTGACCGCTGTGATACAAAAGAAAGGAAAACAACCCTAATACTATACTAAACATAAATGAAATGAGTAAAATACTAACTAAAAATGACTCAAAAGGTGTATATATAATACACCGATCAAACACCCCCAAACTTAACCTTTGCTCGCCCTCGAGCAAAGATAAAAAATATAAACAAAGACACGGAAGAAAATAAAAGGACTCAAAGACACTGATCATTTTGCTGCACAATTGTCACTTAGAAAAGCATGAAGGTTAGTAGGATAATATGTAGGAACATATAGCATGAATTTTTAGCATTCTAAACACTTCAAGTCAGATATTTCGCAAATTCAATTTAATCATGCTAAATGAAAGTAAGAATACCTAACTATGCATGTCAATTTCAAAATCCTAAGGCCTGTTCACCTGCTATTCTCCACTAATCATGGATACACATATTAGAGATCTTCAGGACTTTTCAGGGTTGTAATGTAGGCTTAGGCAGGGGTAGGTAAAAATAGGTATTTAGGCTCAATTTACGTACCATAAGCTCTTTTGCTTTAAATTCTTCCCTTTTCTTTTGATTCTCTTTTTAACCTCATACCTATCTTTCCCCTCTTTTGTTTTTGAGAGAATGAGGTGTCTGATGAATAGTAAACACCCCCAAACTTAGGCTTTTGCCTATTTGTTATTACTTTTTCATTGGGGTGCATCAAAATTGTTCACTCTCTTTTGTCTCTTTTTCAACACTTTATATTCCAAACAACTCAATTTTTCCACTTATGGCACAAATATGAAATTGTAGGGTGTCAAATAAAGATCTTATTTTTAGGCTCAAAGGGGCTGACTAGGGATATAATTTGAATGTCAGGGATAGACAAAAAAAAATGGTAAGAAAGGGCTAACAAAGAAATGTCTGAATCATCTCCCTAACATGCATATTCTAACTATTTCGCCTCAAATAGCAAGCAAGCAGACACATAGGTTTAATCATTAACAATGCACAAATCAAGAAAGATACCCCAAATAGTTCGATTTCATGAATTTTTGGCATATCTAACCTTAGTGTTCAGATGGTTGCTTCTAATTCCATTACATTATTCTACTTTACTTCACTAGGCGTTTCAAGTAACTACAGCATGCATGATCTTTAAAAAAAAATTATGACTCAAAGAAAATACTCAAAAATACCAAAACAAATCAAAAAGACTCAAAAACAATAAAACATCCCCCAAAACTTAAATCACACATTGTCCCCAATGTGTGCAAGACTAAAAAAAATAGGGATAACTTACTGACACAACACAGCGGTCATAACGGAGGTCTAGGAGGAAAAATTCTGGAATTTGCACGGAATATGGCTCTCTGAAGTTCGCGCATGGCCCCAAATCTTGTGGCTCTACGAAGTTTCGTGCGCGTGACTGCTTTTCTTTTTTCAGCGTTTTTGCTCCTTTTTCCTCAGATTTAGCTTTCGGTCCACATATTATCCAACAACACAAAACAAGAACCCAAGACCGTGAGACTGTTCAAGACAAAATAAAACAACTAAAACAAAAATTAAAATAACATAATTAAAAACATTGGGTTGCCTCCCAACAAGCGTTGTTTTTAACGTCTTTTAGCCGGACGCAATTAACCTTTACGAGTGCCCATTGGATCCTTTTGCGAACTGCTTGCAATCCGCATAGTTATTGTTGCAGGTCTCACTTCAACTACAACAATTGCTTCAAACAAGGGTCTCAGATATACGATTATCCTCCAAGTAAACAAGGCATGCTTGTATTTTATGCTCTCTATAATGTAAGGATCAGTGAATCTCCCTACATCTCTCAACTCTAGGGCGTGCCCTTGATGGTATGGACTTCCTATTTGGGGATCAACAGTGACAGATGGTGGTGTTTCTTCTGCAATAGGTACAGGAAAAAGAATTTCTACAGAATCCAAAAAAGGTGAATAATTGGATCTCAGTAATCTTTTCCTTATCTACACCAACTATCTCGCCAGATTCCTCAACAGCTGGGTGTGGTTCATGCTGCTGAATTTGCTTATCACTTCCCACAATGGTGTCGCTAGGCAAATTTGCTTGAAGTGTATTGCTCATCCTTTCCATTAGTTGCCCTATTTGTGTCTCCAAATTTCTGAGGGACACTCTTGTCTCAGCCATAAACTGAGTCTGGCACTTGGTGAGCCTGAGTATGCATGTCTGCAACTCATCTAGATCTTCCTCTAGAACCTGTGGGTTAAGCTGCTGTTGATGAATCCACTATCTCTGATAGTAGTAGTCCATGTGTCCTGATTTTTTTTTTAATTATATTATTATTATTATTTTTTTCGTTTTTTTTTCGAATTTAACCTGCAAAATAAGAAAACAACAAAAGGTGATAAAAAGATGCTCGCAGAACAAGTTAGACTTGTTCTTGGAGCAACCAAATTAGAAATAAGAATAGATAAATCGATATTGAAAGTACGCCAATCCCCGGCAACGACGCCAAAAATTTGAAGCGCGATTTATGCACACACTAAACGCAAGTGCACGTGGCGTGACAAGTAATATAGTCTAGAAGACCGAGTTATCGTCCTCAGAGATTAGTTTTCAAGTACCGATTATCTATCCTATGGTATCTATTTGGTTAACGTTAATTGATTGGGAATTTTAGACTAATAATGCAGGAAATAAACTAATTAAGAAAATACTTTGATTTAAATCAGTTATGATGGAGAATTAGGGCTTCCAAGATCATCAACTATCCACTCTATTCAATCCTTAATACAATTAGACTGACTTCTTCTTCTACGTTAAGATAGCAAGTTAACTAGACCGTTTTGTACTCCTGTTAAGGTAATATAAACCCTCAACCCCAATGGAGAACCCTTCTACCTTTCGGTGACAAGATTGACTACAAAGGAGGATTAAGAGCAATAACCTATTAAGCTACACAAGTATCGGGGTACTTTCGTCCACGATTTAACCTATGTTTATTCAACTATAGCATATTCACAATCTCCCCTTTCGGCTTTCGATTAGAAATCATATAAGTGATGATAACTAGTGATCAATTAATTATCAAGCAATCAAAACAACTATTAAATAAATCTTAAATAAGTGAAGTAGAAACCAAACTACTATATTAATTCATGAATAGAGTTTCAAGTGAATCACAAGAAAATCCCTAATAAAGTAATTAGCTCCTAGTCATAGTCACGCTAAGAACTAATACAATCTCCATACATGAACTGAAATAATTAAAGCAAAAAGAAAGAAAAGAAAATACTCAAAAACGAGTCTCCAAGCCTTCTAGCATCCAAGGATTGTGTTGTGGAATATTTACAAGATGGAATGGTGGATGGAGAATGGAATGGAATGGTGGATGGAATGTAGGATGGTGGATGTAGAATGTAGAATGAAGAATTCTTCTAATGATGTAGAGACTATTTATAGACCAAGAATCCTTTAGGTAAAGGGTTAGGGATTATGTAGGTAGGAAAGGTTATGGAATCCTTTTAGGTAAAGGTTTTAGGAAAAGTTATGGAAAAGGGTTAAGGAATATGTAGGTAGGAAAAGTTATCCCTTTTGGACCCTGAAAATGTGTCAAATTCGGCCCAAAAACTCAGAAATCCCGCGTCGGCGCCGCGGCCCTGCAATCCGGCGCCGCGGCGCCTGAAAATCAGCAACTTTCGGAACATTCAGAACATTGGGCGCCGCGGCGCCTGAGGCGTTTTTCTGGCGGAATTTCGTTTCGTCGTTCTTTTTTTCGTCCGGTCTTCATCTGATTTCTTCTATATTTTTCGGTACTTCTTAGGCTTCATGTCTTGGCCCTTTTAGTGTGCAACTCCATCTCATTTATGCTCATTTCATCTCCTTTTCGCCATTTCTCAATTTCTGACCGCTGTGATACAAAAGAAAGGAAAACAACCCTAATACTATACTAAACATAAATGAAATGAGTAAAATACTAACTAAAAATGACTCAAAAGGTGTATATACAATACACCGATCAATGGTGCACATGATTTTTTAGCCTTTTCCATTTTGAGGTGAGGTATGGGGGCAAGAGAATCGAAACACCATGCCATTTTCGACACAAAATTTATGAAAAGGGGAATTGTTGAACTCATGACCATTGTCACATTGAAACGTTTTGATGTTTTTCTCAAATTGGGTTTTAACATACGCCTGAAATAGTAGAAAAGTGGAGTAAACTTGAGATTTATATTTTAAAGGATAAGTCCAAAGAAAGTGAGAGAAGTCATCCAAAAGTACTAAGTAATATTTATAACCCATATTGATGGTAATAGTTGTTGTCCATAAATTCGCATGAATGATATCAAAAGGAGAAAAAATTACACTCAATGAAGACATAAAAGACAGTCTAACATGCTTCCCTAGTGGACAAGAGTAGCAGTTGAGGATATAGTTCCCCTTATTACATTTAATTAAATTTTAACTTCTAAGAAAATTAAAAACAGGTGCCCCTGGGGCCCAAGTCTATTGTGCCAAGTTAATGGAGAGATTATGGCTAGAGAGGTTTGTTGAGTGACACTTGTTGCGGAATAAAATGAGAAAGGATAGAGGACCCCACACTATTGCATCTCGTAAGAAGTGCCCTCGTACATAGGTCCTTCACTGAAAAACCAAAAGGGTCAAACACAATAGATACGAAATTGTCAATAGCAAATTTCCTAACAGAGATTAAGTTTTTAATAATGTTAGGAGAATATAGGATGTTTCTTTAGGAAAAATAGAGGGTGGGGTGGTGGTGTTTGAGTGGTGTCATAGCCCTGAATTGAATTGCCATTGTCAATCAAAATAAATTGAGGATTTATCAAATTAAATAATTGAGAAAGATTACCAGAGGTGCGAGTGAGGTGGGATGTGGTGCCTATGTCCATGTACCAGGTATCGTCGGGCTACTGTAGATTCATAGTGATGTAGGCCTGGGCCAATTAAGTGAGGGTGAGTAGGCCGGAAGATGGCTGCTACTATTGGGCTGACGCAATATGGGCTTGCTCTGTGTGGCCTGCCTGACGGGAAACTAGATGCGGGCCTAGTAAGTTAAGATGTTGCCACTGGCCAGCGTGCTGGGCCGGCGTCGTCGGGTATGGAGGGACGACCCAGTTTTTGAAAATTACACAAGGTAATGGGTCTGCCCATGGTGATGGGTATAGGGCCTACTGTGTTGGGCCAGTGGAATTGGATCGTCCTCCGCGACCCTTTCCTCTTCTTCCACGCCCGTTATCGTGGCCACGTCCCTTGATGCCGCCTCAGTCACCATGGTGGGGTGGGTGGACCGTGGGTGGCGATAACCGACGGGTGTGTTGATGGTTGGCGGTACGTCAATCGCCAATGCATGTTGAGTGTGTTTGTCTTGTTTGGATTGTCTAGTCTCCTCCAACAACAATTGTGATCGGACCTTGTTGAAGCTAGGAGGGGATCATGTTGTTGGATCATCGTTGCAAGCGTATCGTATTCACCATTTGGCAAACCTTTGATAAGTTGTAAGATCATATTTGTTTAAAAAATCGGAGTGCCAACATTAGACAATTGATAAGCAACCAAATTTAGTTGTTTATAATAGTCTGACATGTTGGCAAAGTTTTCAAGACGAGTGTTATTGAATTGTTCCTCCAAATAGACAGCACGAGTTTGTTTGTTGTCTTGAAAGATTTCTTATAGTCTTGTCCATAGTTCATGAGTTGAAGCACTTGCCTTCATAATAGTATGAAGTATATCCTTGGATACGGTGCCATATATCCATTGCTTGACGATAACATCAAGCCTTTTCTATGTTGTGTTATCAACGTCGAGCGGATGGGGTATGGTGGTGTCGATGTGATCAAGAACGTTGTAGGCACAAACATGAATTTGAAATAATTCTACCCAAGAAGAGTATTGTCCATCCTCTTGATCAAGAACTAAATGGAGAAAGTTCTTGATATTTATTACGGCGAAGGCCGGATGAAAGGAGTTGCTAGAGGAGGACGGAAGAGGATGATGTGTGACGTCTTGTGTGGAGGAGGAGGAGGAATCATGAGAACCCATGTTGCCGCCGGAGGTTTGGAAAGAGGGGGGGGGGGATTCTTTTAGGGTAGGGGTGCCGCCGGAAAGAGAGGGGGGGGGGGGGCAAAAAAAGAAAATTTTAGGGTGTTATGGTTTGGGTGTTGATACCATGTAGAAAAGTGTAATTTTCCTTGGTTTGAGGCTTCTCATTGATGTAATATTTATAGGTGTTACAATTTACAAACCGATTTGAAGAAGGATCTCTACTTTACATAATTACACTAGAATAATAATTTAGAATATATGAAGAATATTAATATATTCTCCATCACATGAAGACTTCGATAAGATTTATAGAAGGAAGAAATAGGGTCCTAGGAAAAAAAAGGAAGAAATACGATCTGATAAGTTCCGGCTTAGCACTCACAACACAACACCCATACAACACAAGAAGTAAGACCTTGGAGCGCTACAAAAGACCAAGAATCAAGTTTGAAGCTACCTGTAAGATGATATTAATCTCCATTATGGAGTCTTCTCATTAATATCAAAGTATATATAGAGTACAATATTGATCCCTTATACAATAGGAATCCTAAACTTATACAAAAGAGGAATCCTAGTCTTACCATAATTATATTTACACAATATATAAAAATATTCTAATTATGGGGTAGGGATGGAATTGTATTTAGAATATACACTTTTACACTACCATTTGCAAATAAGTCTATGATATATAAATGACCATTCTACTAATTGAAACATACTTTTTGATGTAGAGAATTTGAAGGAGCAAAAATAGGAAGCGACCTTTTTCCAATCATTTTATCCTCATTTTCCTATGTAAGGAAAACTCCTACTAACATGCCAATGCGCCTTTCACAGCATCAGTTTTTATTATTATTATTTAACAGCATCCGTAGGACCGTAGCTACCTAAGAAAATTTTCAGGATAAAAAAAAAGAAACAAAAATGTACCAACTCTTTAGGATTTTTCTATGTTACAAGATTAAGTCTAGTTGGCTCGTAGCTAGTATATACATTGGCAACCATGGATATCTTAGAATATCGATTGCTCTCCCGACATCGGCCTCTTCATCCACCGGGATGGAACGATTCAACACGAGGTTGATGGACTTTTTCTTTAGCCTCTCGGCTTTAAACATATGATTTTCTTTAGCATAATTAATACTAATAATAGAAGCAGCGTAATCCAGTCGAATTCATTATACTGTGATTTGAACTGTGATCTCTTAGACAATTGGTCCCCTTGAGATTAAGATATTTCCCAAAGATGAAAGACTCCAAATTAATACATAATCATCATCTGGACTCATAGGTAGATTAACAACTTGAAATTTACGGATTCTGAATTTA
Organism: Przewalskia tangutica; assembly: GCA_029844215.1. Classification (NCBI taxonomy): domain Eukaryota; kingdom Viridiplantae; phylum Streptophyta; class Magnoliopsida; order Solanales; family Solanaceae; genus Przewalskia; species Przewalskia tangutica. The sequence continues at coordinate 118,447,513 of CM056726.1, read as the reverse complement.
AAGTTTATGTACATATTCAATAGCTTTCTCTACAAATATATAATGTTTATAACCAATATTGACTTATATTACTGGTTTCTTTGGGACTCGTACTTTTCATGCTAGCTCCGTCGCAGATTTTGGTTTTACTTTTTCGTATGAACGAGGTTATCTCTGAGTATTTTTTTTCTCTTATTTTCTAATTTTTATCTTATGTTAATTGTCAGAAATTAAATATCATTTTACTCTTGAGCCAAATCCTTGAAAGCATCCTGTTCAGGGAGCCAATCTCTCTGGTTCTTTCCGTACACTTGGTTCGAAATAAAGTACAATATGATTGAGCAATATTCAGTGCATATTTACAAATTTTACGTTATACTTTATTCTTGATTAAGTCAAATTATTACTATACTTAAGAGAGAGGTCAAATCCCAGTTAAGTGTTTCTAAAGAATAAAAATGCTAAATCTCTCAAGAAAGTCAATCATACAAAGCTCGTGCTATCACGTCTATTAATGCTCCCCAAAATCTTACCAAACGCTGACTAAATTTTGCAAAATGAATTAGTCTCAATATTCTATCATCGTGGGCACCACCTTGTTACACCCTAATAAATATCCGAATATCAACAATTCTCCATAGTTTGTCTACTCACCCTCTAACTTCCCTAAGTCATCATGGCCTCTTTAGCACTTGTACTTGCTCTTCTTTTTTTGAGTATCTCAACTTTAGAAGCAGAGTATTATGCACCTAGTACTAAAAAAACCATGAATGTGATCGATTCTTGTTGGCGTACCAAGTCAAATTGGGCCAAGAACCGCAAGGCATTGGCCGATTGCGCCGTAGGCTACGGTAAATCGGCCATAGGAGGGAAACTCGGTGCCATATATGTCGTTACTAATCCGTCAGACGACCCCGTAAACCCTAAACCAGGTACACTAAGATATGGTGTAATCCAAACCAAACCACTATGGATTGTTTTTTTCAAGGACATGGTTATAACGCTAAAGAACGAGCTTATGATCAATAGTTACAAGACTATAGATGGAAGAGGAGCAAAAGTGGAGATTGCATATGGACCTTGTATAACAATTCAACGTGTTAGTCATGTTATTATACATGGGATTAGCATCCATGATTGTAAGCCGGGGAAAAAGGGAATTGTCCGGGATAGTCCGGTGCATGCCGGCCATCGTAACGGTGCCGATGGAGATGGCATTGTTATTTTTGGAGCGTCACAAATTTGGATCGATCATTGCTATCTTGCACGTTGCACTGATGGACTTATTGACGTTATTCATGCTTCTACTGGTGTTACCATTTCCAACAGCTACTTCACTCAACATGATAAAGTATGTGTATATTACTCCCTATGTTTCAATTGAACATTTATTTTTAGTGTTCTAAAATAGAATGTACTTTTCTATATTTATAAACAATCTAATTTTAGAAATTCTCTTTTTGACTTAATGAAATGACTGGTAGCCATAAAAATATCTAAGGCTTATTTTATATCTCAACTTTTAAAAGTTTTCATTTCTTTCTTTCGTGCCTAATAAATGATGCAACATAAATTGGGATAGATCATGTAATTTGCTGCTTAGTCTATTTAGCTTTGTTTAAAACTTGTCTCTAATTAACGATTGAAATGAAATAAGCTATCTAGTGCGAGCTACTATTTTTATTTTGTCCAATTTTCTTTTAATACTGACAAAAGTCTCATGAACAGGTTATGTTATTTGGACACAATGATAAAAATAAAGAAGACAAGGTTATGAAAGTCACGGTAGCCTTCAACTACTTTGGCCCTGGTTTAATAGAAAGAATGCCAAGGTAAACACTATTTCTCAACCCCCACACCCCCAGAAAAAGAGTCTCACATCGACATATTTATTTTTCATTTGAAAATTACGGCTTAATTAATTCTCACATAAGTTGGATATATAAATGCAGAGTTAGATTAGGTTATGCTCATGTGGCCAACAACCGGTACGAAAAATGGTTGATGTATGCTATTGGTGGAAGTGCTAATCCGACCATCTTCAGTGAAGGAAATTATTTCTTTGCATCTAAATCCACACAAGTGAGTGAAATGCTTTAGTTTAAAATCTAATTCCACATTAATCCATGACAACTATATTTTTTTCGGATAACAATAGTGTCCGGGTCAGCTTGCACACACTTCTAATACTAATTTTACGAGGTACTTGTTACATTTCACTAGCATAAGTATCGAATAACTCTGTCCTCCAAAACATGGACAGATGGAAAGAATCACTTATTTTTGTACAACAGTACAAAATAACCACTATTGATGTTGTTTTGGCTCTGCTAACCTAAGATTTTATGGTTTAAACCTACTTTATTGATCACTAAACTACACCTCTGATGCCATGATAACAATATTAAGCTTTTTAATATTTGGATTTTTTTTATAAACACTAATACATCAAACCGTATATCACTTGCAATGATGGGTTTCTTTGTATATATATATATATATATATATATATATATTACTAACAATTATGGTTGGTTCTTTAGGTAACAAAGAGGGAAGCTAAGAATGGGTGGAAGAACTGGAAGTGGAGGTCTTCGAAGGATAAATTCATGGGTGGAGCCTATTTTATACCATCTGGTTATGGAAGTTGTAGTCCATATTACACAAAGGCTCAGTCATTCCCAGTGGCTGATGGATCTATGGTTCCTTCATTAACTGCTGATGCTGGACCTTTGCGTTGCACTGCTTATAAATGTTAAACTTTCAATTTTTTTCTTTCTATTTTGGCCTGGAATTGAGTGCATAATTGTTTGTGCATGTTATTTATGCACCAATTTTATTTTATTTTCTTCTACCAGATGGGGAGTCTTAAAAATCAAAATCTCTGAGAATGAGATCATGAGTACTGAAGAGTACGTACTGTTTTGATATTCATTTTGGATATTGTAATGATCATTAAGAATGAACTTTCATGTAAATATATGCGTAGTATAGTTGGAAAGACAAAGTTACTGTGCAATTGCTCTATGCTTTTATTTTATTGCTTATGTTGAAAAAATAAATAATATTGTACTTGTGAGTCTGTCGGTACAAGAAAATATATAATTGACAATAAAATTTTAGCAATAATAAATATATTATCGCTAAAAACGTAAATAGAAACAAAAAAATAATATATTATTGCTAAAAAGCGTAAATGACAATACAAAAAATTATTGCGAAAATTTTTCACATCGAAAGTTATTGCAACGACATCAACAACATCCAACATATGACAACAAAAAGTGTTGGTTGTCAAATTGTGTCATCAATTGTCTCTTTTGAATAGTAATTAGTAAGGGTTGCTGCTAATAGCTGGTTGTTATGTTGAGTTTTTTAAAAGGCGTGCATGTGCATGAGAAATGGAAGAGACATCTTTTGGATTGCTCCTTTTCATCTCACCCTTTTAATAAATTCAGAGGCCTTGTCTTAGATTTAAATAGACTGAAGATCTGAATTTTTTCTCCCCTTTAAAATGTTTCTCTGCATTTGTTTTTAAAACAAAAATATAGTAGAGTCATGTGAATTGCTCTGTTTATTTGAGTTCGCCGAAGTTCTCTAAATTGAAGTGTCGTTCGTCGGAAAAGTCGGTTTGCATGGACTCAATATCCGTGTTAATTGGCCCTGGAATCGTAGGGAAGAGGAAGAAGAAATGATTTGGGCTCAAAGCTAGAGCTTCTCTCTGTTTCTTCTTATTATTTCTGATAAGGAAGAAGACTACAAACCAGTTAACTATATGAACGTAAAGAGCAAATAAGGGAAATGATGAAAAGACGAAAATACCCCTTAACGGGAAAGGACAATAATGCCCCTCAACTAACAAACTAACAACTATAATTAGCCACTAATAACTTCAACACCCCCCCTCAAGTGAGGTGGTAAGAATAAGTTCTTCAAACCGAGCTTGCAAACAAGATGCGAATGATGTCCAGGTAGAAGAGCCTTAGTAAGAATATCGGCAGGCTGACTGTCCGACGCAACGTGTCGGGTGGAGATCAATCCTAGCTGAATCTTCTCCCGAATAAAATGACAATCAATCTCGATATGTTTAGTCCTTTCGTGAAAAACTGGATTATTGGCAATTTGAATCGCTGACTTGCTATCGCACGAGACTGAAACTGGCAATTGTATAGGCACATCTAATTCTGAAAACAGCCCTGTAATCCAAATAATTTCAGCCACTACTGATGCGAGACTTCTATACTCAGCTTCTGCGGAACTACGCGAAACAATTTGTTGCTTCTTGGACTTCCAGGAGATAAGAGAAGATCCAAAGTAGACCAGGTACCCCGAGACTGACCTTCTAGTATTTGGACACGAAGTCCAATCCGCATCACAATATGCCGACAGTGTATGTTGACACCCAATTTTGACCCTCCCGTCCAGCCATTAACTATAAAATTACACTAATTTTGTAAAATAATTTTTAGGATTTTTTATAATAAAATGCAGCGAATAAAACATTAAATACAGGCATAAATAATTAATTTAATAATGGCATCGCGTCTTACGTAGAGTTTTAAGCACTTAGAGTCTCGCGCCCGCATTAATTAACTTTAAGCTTTGTCGTAATTCTTAAATAATTAATAAATGCATAAAATAAATAATTTAGCGATAACGTCGTGTCAGGTAGCATAGCCGCATTTATTAGTAATCAGTTGTAATTTAAAATCAATTTTAATCTAATACATGCATTTAATAGCACCGCATTCGTAAAAGCTTTAAACAATTCTTAAATATCATACTTGCATTTAGCATTTAAATAATTTAATCTAAACTCTATTCAATTTTAATTTAACTTCGCAATAATGCACAATAATAAGATCCTAAATAATAGCGCCGCATTCTAGAGCATTAAGCATTAATTAAATAGCACACCCGCATTTAGTATTATAATAATTTAGATTTATAACAATTAGATTAATAATTTAAGCACAATTTATTAATTTAATTCACTATTTATTAAAAGCCTAAAACTAATACCTAGCTAATTAACTCTTTAAACTAAACTAACACTTAATTAAATACCTAACTAATACCCTAATAAACTACCCAGCCCAATCCCTTAAACCCGCAGCCCAACCCGCCAGGCCCTTTTCCCCCTTAGCCCTTTACTTATTTTCCCCTATATCCGCCCAAAAGCCCCCTCAGCCCATCGTCTAGAACCCTTCACGAAACGCAAACCTAGAGAACCCTAAAAACGCATCCGCCTCCATCACCAATTTCGCTCCAGATTTCCTTCCATGTTTACTATGATTTCTCAAATCAGTACCATAAGAAACGATGTAGGAATTAGCCCACAAAATCGTTCTAAAATCAGCACCCAAATCTCACGATTTAAGCACGAAATCTCAAAGACAAATCAATACGACTATTTACCTAACTTGGAACTCAATGGGGGGGCTATATAAGAGCATGCAAAGGCGTCGATAGAGGGGAGGAGAGTGAAGGGAATCGTTTTCTTTAGCATCGATTAAGGGCTCAGGGAGTGGAGAGCATCGACTCAGAGGCGGCAAGGCAGAGCCCAGGGAGGCAACACCAAAGCGGCGATTAAGAACACGAGCGAGAAAAGACAGGACCCATAGCATCGACGGGGACACCCTTAGCATCAGTCGAAACCTTCTCCTAATTCCAGCCAAAAATCAGCGAGTAAAAACCTTCTCCCTTTCATCCGCATCGCAAAACCCGAAACCCGTCGATTGGACCGACGACTTGATACGCTGCCTCGGTTCGCTGTCCGGAGAAGGTAAATTTATCGCCCTTTCACTCTTAGACTTCATTTGATATCAATGGGCAAAAAATGTATTCTTGCGCGATTGCTTAAACTTGCGTTAATTTGATGTCGATGACTGATTGTTCTTGCTGAAATTATGGTTAAGCCCGTTGTCGCAACTGCGGTTATAATCTGCATCATTAGAATATTGTGGTATGACTGAAGAAAGTAATTATCGTTTGAGTTTATTGGGTCGACTGAGCTAGACATTGCTTCTCGCTGAATCTACGATCATTGTAGGTATTATAATAGTCGTTTGTAATCATTCGTCCTGTTAAAATATTTGAACATGCATAGTTTCTGAAAGTCAGGGGACTGGTTCAAGTGGCTCGTGGATTTGTAGTTAAGTTAAAAATTGGCTAGGGATCTTCTACGCGTAATCGGGTTAATTTTAAATCTGTATGATGGATTTATGGGTCTAAATATGGTTTGTTGTTTGAATCAAGAGAAGTATTGTGCTCCTTAGGATGGCTACGAGGTAGTATACATACCTTTGCTTTCTAGTTTGGATTCTAAATACGATTAACTCTCTTATCCGTCCATATATATCCAAAGTTGTATCCTGGAGCTATCCTTCGTGTCGATCAGTAATATCAGTTGCATTAAGTAAATGAAACTGATTACATCAGGCTAATTAAAGTAATAAAAGATTTGTCATACACTTAAACTTCCTGAATGAAATCTCGGGGCCTTAACACAAGTCGGGCATAAATTTTGAATGAATCTTTATGTGTATATCACGAATACTTATGGAATGCATCATATCATAGTGTCGGAACTAGTCAGAATAAACATACTTGCATTGTTCTATCATATGCATGGTGTTTTAGACAAATTAGGATATTGAGCATCTAAAAGACCATTCCTCGAGGTGTTCCTTGTCAATTCTCTTCTCTTAATATCACAGTGATACATGTGTGCCAAATTCATCTCTTAATAATATGCTAGTAATGTGATATGAAATGTATACCTCTTAGTTGATTAAAGGAATATCGTTCGAGATGGTAGGCAATTTGACCATTTTCAATGATATGTGCCGAATTTTGTGCATCATTTGTAGTATCTAGCGTGCTAGCCTTCATATGAATAGGATAAATATACGAGGATTACATGTCCAAAGATGTATATTAGATATCCTTGTATACTCGGGTATGTGAAAATTGGTGTGATAGTTGTTTGGGCTTGCTGGATTCCCTTGCCTGTTTACTGAAAGCTCACTGCCAAGGTCCAATGCTCTCATCTCAACCTAAAAAAATGATCACTTAAATGGGTCCATTGTGCCTCTGAAACGATACTTGTCTTCTCTAAGTTAGAATTTATAAGTTTGGGGCCAGTTCTTTGTTTCTGCTTGTTGTTTGATATCCTAAGATTGGCTGAAAATTGTTGGGCTTTATTTGGGAGCGTAGGTCCAGTCCAGACCAAGATGGCATAATAAAAGGAAAATTAAATGTGCACCGCAAATATATATGAAGCATTTTATTAATTTGTGTTGTCGATAAGTTTGGACATTTGACTAATCCTTTTCTTTCTTTTTTTTACATGGCACGCATCGGAGCAAAACGAAGAGTCTCACGGCGAGACTCATCGCGAGCCACTTCAAATGGCGACCCGCACCCGCATTTGCATTCCCGCTTCAGAAATTCCTAAGACAAAATAGGATAAGACGATGTCGCCACGCATCTTGGAAGCCGCGATCATATCCACCCTCTATATTATTTGTTTGAAATTTGTTGCCTAATTATTTAATTTTGTAATTAATAGAATACTTAGAATAGTCAAACCTTGAATCAATAAATAGAAATTAATTTAATTTTGCTTCCCTTAAGTTAATTACTTTAGGCACGCCATACATTGTTTAGCATTTATAATAAATCACCCAACAATCTTAACTTGCATAATTAATCATATGTAGCTATGATATTATTTTCAAGATTTCTAACCCAATGCTATAGCACCCATATAGAAATCTTATTTTATACATATTAAGAAAACCCCCTTAAGCATGTGTTATACTAATCAAGGCAGGCAAATGTGTACATTTAGTCAAATGATCTATTTTTGCATTATATATTATTTAAGGCATGCTTTAAACTTTACACGCATTTTATAGCACTAATCTTATTAATCTTTTGCCAAAAAATACTTTCTATTAAAATATCTTTCAAACATGCATTTTCAATAGCATAATAATTACCCTAGGTTTGGCAGGACAACCGCAAGTTAGCGGATCTTAGAGGGTGCCTAACCCCTTCCCTCTAGATTAATAAAGAACCCTTACCCAGAATCTCACTAAGTTTAGCAGACCATAAAATGGAGTTAATGTTTTACTTTAAACTAGTTAAACATTTAGGTGTCCTAATTCACCCAAATTAATTAGGTGGCGACTCCGCGAACCCTTTTACATTTTTAGCACCCTTTAGCATTTTTAAAACCCTTTTTGTACTTTAGCATTTTGTTATTTATTTTCTAACCTTTTTATTTAAGCAGGAGTTAGAAAATAAAAGTCGCGGTCGAAAATGGGCGCGACAGAAATGGCGACTCCACTGGGGAATTTAGGTTCTTAACCACAACAGACCTAGGATAATTATTTGGCAATTATTTTGCATTTAATTTTTTGTGTATTGTATTTTGTTTATTTTTTGCTACCTGCTTTACTGCTTTCCTTAAACTGGCATTCCGCTCATATTTCTTCCACTCTGGAAAATTCACACAATCACACACTACATGCGAGGTGCGCTTGGTGCATCAGCAAAATTCTTTCTTCAAAATCCAAATTTAGGAGAGTCGGTAATATACGTGGAGTGCCTTGCCTAACAGGTGGCGTAGCCTTCTCGCTCGAGTTGTCCGCTCGGGAACTCAAGGCCTAGAAAAAGCCAAATCTTAGAAACTTAAGATAGAGCTATACCACCCTTATTTTAGGGCATGCATGCATTTACCTTAGGTGGGTCAATCCTTGGCATTGACACCACAATTAGGAAGACACCAAACTTGTCGACGGGTTTCTCAACCCAACGACCAACCAGCATATTATGTGTAGCGTGACAATGATAGACAAATCCAAACCTAATCATGTCATGCTGAAATTGGGAAAAGTGCACCGTCATTTGGTCGCCATTTCCAACGAAAGCATTACAGTTGGGCGACTTGGACAAATCCGTCATAACCTCGCATATCTGGCGTTTAGGCCCACCTCTGGCATTAAAAGAGGTCCCAAACATGTTAGAACACGCACTTGATTTACAATTTGCTTATTAGTATATATTGTCTGCAACTTTTTGCATATTATACTAACTTGGTTTGCTTCATTTGTTAAAGGTTTATTTTTAGCTTATCCCCCAAAAGGTTGATTCGCGTTGATTAGTAGAAGCACAATCATCCAATAAATGACTAATCCAGAAGCACCGGGACGAAACAACTTAGGACTCATCCCCGTTCATGTAGAGGATGCAGAGGCGTCAGAAAGGAGAAACACCAATGATCAACACCTCGCCAAACTATCAAAGAAATGGAAATCATGCAAGCGAAATAAAGGCTCAGAGATATCACAAACATGTCTATTAGCTTGAATGCACCACTCCCGAGCAAGGGACAAATGCAATCGTGTCACAAGCCCTTGAGCCTCCACTTCTCGAGCTCCCGCAGAGGCCGCAAACATACCAGCTCACACCAAAATGCCACTCGCCCGGTCAATTTGCAAACCGACCTCCAAAATGATCCGTTCACTATATACACATCTCAACCTCCACCTACTTATATCTCCCCACTCAACCCAAATTGCCAAGCCACCCAATACGAGCAGATGGCACACAAACAATATGAGGATTAGCACATCCGATCAAAGCCAACCATTTATCAGGCATGCATCCTCTCAAGAGACAGATCAATACAAGGAAATGGAGCGCAAACTCGAGCTAGAAATGAAAATGTGGCAAAAGAAATCCGCACTGAAAGAGGCATTCAAAAGCATTCAAATGAACAAAGGGAGGAAGGTTTAGAGTATGAAAACTTATGCACGCACTCGACGTTGAATTACCTGGGTACAAGGTGCCCAAATTTGACATGTTCGATGGAAAGGGAATCCTCGAGCTCATCTACGGTCATAGTGCGATAAATTGATTGGAGTTGGTAAAAATCAAGCAATCATCATGAAGCTATTCATCATGAGTCTAACCGCAGGCGCTGGATCGTACACATGCCAAGACCTCGAAAATGGGGCGGTTGGAATGCCATGGCACAAGATTTCATGGGCGATTCAGTTCAACACCGACACGGTCCCGACGATTTTATCTTATGAAACTTGAAAAGAAATCCACGTAAACTTTCGTGAATACGCCCGAGGTGGCGGTCGAAGCGCAAAGGTCCAACCTCCAATGGCAGAAAGCGAAATGACCACCTTGTTCGTGCAGTCGTTAAAGGACGCGACATATTATGAAAGAATGATCAGTGTAATTGGGCGAAGTTTTGCAAGTCGTAAGAATGGGCGACTTCGTGGAAGAAGGCATTAAGACAGCAGATTACAAACTTGATGACCTACAGCAACTAGCGAGCGAGCAAGGTCAAATTCCATCGGTGGTACCTCCCAGAGGATAAGAGATGCATCACACTCCATCATGGTCATTCAGGAGCATAGGCGAACAACATCCAAAGATATCAAAGCCCACCGCCTTCTTACCAAAACACTCGTAATCCATACCATATTATCAAGATCGCCACCCCATATCCCGTTTACCATACCCAACCAAAGATATCCAAAATACTCACCACAATCACGAACTCGCACTCCAAGCGGACCCAAACCCCGTGATAGATGCGAAAGAAAACCAACAAAACCTATACACCTTTAGCCGAGCCCATAGCTCGAGTGTATGAAGTGAAAGCCGCAGAATACTCCATCCAATTCCAGAATACTCCTGTGCCCACTTCCCGAGGGCACGATAAGACTAAACATTGTGCATACCACTCCGGTGCAGAGGGACACGACATCGAAAATTGATATACACTCAAGGACAGAGTAGAGGAATTAATCGAAGAAAGAGTCATTCAGCTGAAAGATGCTCCTCTCAATGCAAATAATAACTTTCTTCCGGGTTACGAAGACGCCCATGTGAGCATGATAGCTGAAAATGAAGAAGACAGTCTGGAAGGGACTATTACGCCAGCCCGTAAAGGGAAGAAAGTTGAAACATCAACCAACCGCCATAGAAAAGGAGGTGCTCCTTGCCGGAGATTGTTTAACCATTGAATAAGTCATTCGTCTAGTTGTGTGCTGCAAGAGGTGATCTGCGAAGACCCAAGTTGAAGACACAAAGCGAAGAAATGGACTCGTGCTCGCCGCCGGTGAGTCTGAAATAATTAGTTTAATGCATTTTGCCTTTATATGTGTAATTGAACTACGTTTGACTGATTCCTCTGGTGGATACGTGGCGCCGCCGTCGCCGGTCCCACATCTAGAAATTTTAATTTTTACCCAAAATTCGCTTGTAATGAACTACGTCATGACCTGATTCCCTCATGGGGATACGTAGGCGGCCTAAATCGGCTTCGGTCACACCATTAGGAAACTTTCCCTTTGTCCTGAAAACAACGAGAGTACACATAACACACACGCAACTCCGTTGAGACCCACTTTAAGGCCAAACGCCTTTTGCATATTCAAAACTGGGACAAGGTAGGAAACTGCATGCGGTGATGAGTCCAAACAAGACAGACATCCGAGCATCAAGAGTCTAAGGTCAACGCGGATCAACCGCCCCCCCAAAACTCACAAAACTTTCTTTGAGCGCAGGTCCTTCATATTAGCGGAGGATACAACAAAGGTTCTTCATATTAGCATAAAATACAAAGAAAAGCAGAAGCAAAGAAAAGCGTAAAAGACATCGACAATCAGCAATCAAAACTCAAAGTTCCGCAACAAAGCCGAACGCATCAGCTCAGACACAAAGTCAAATTCGCACACAACAACGACATCTCAGCACCCACAACATCTCAGCATTCACATATCAGGGACGACATCTCTACCCCTAAAATTGCACTTCTCGTATATATTTATCATTTCGTTTAAACAGGTATACACTAACGTTTTCTCAAAAGGCTTGCAGGAGCATTTATTCTGCAGGAGCGGCTGCAACACGTCCAGACAACGACGTTATCAGCACAGCAAGACTACGCAATGACGCCAACAACAACACGTCCAGGCAACGACGTTATCAGCACAGCAAGTCCGAAAACGACGCCATCATCAGCATATCACATCTACACGAGGAAGATTTTCTCTGTTCTCAAAATGACATTTTTTCTCATTTATGCTTTATTATTCTGTCTTAACAGTTATGCACTAACTCTTTCTTGAGCTTGATCATGCGAGCAGAAGAATAAGTCCAAACGACGCCAAGTCCGAAACGGCGACAAGTCCAAAACGACGCCAAGTCCGAAAACGACGCCAAGTCCGAAAACGACGCCAAGTCCGAAAACGACGCCAAGTCCGAAAACGACGCCAAGTCCGAAAACGACGACAAGTCCGAAAACGACGACAAGTCCGAAAACGCATTTACAAGTCAAGATATCACATCTACGCAGGACGATTTCTGTTCTCAAAATTGCATTTTTCTCATTTATTATTACGTCTTAGCGGTTATGCACTAAACTCTTTCGAGCTTTAGTCTACAAACGATTGCAGCAAGAACAACGTATCAGCATACACAATAGCAACACGTCCGGTGCAAGGCGAAATCACGATTTGCAAAGATCGCATCAACACAGCAGGCATCACATTTGCAGGATAACCTTTTCTACTCACAGTTGCATTACTTTTAAAATTATACATCATCATTTTTTGCCTTAACAGTTATGCACTAACCGTTTGTTTAAGTCTTAGCATGCAGGAGCAGGAGCACAACGTGGATTTTCTCTTACAAATAACCGGCAACTGCCGGGCCAACCTTCCCAACGACGCGGCGCCTCAGCGTCGGCCCACTCGCTCGCATCACCGTAGAACCCAAAGACCACAAGCCATGCGACACCCGAGTTCAAGCCAGTTATTTTCTTTTACTTTTTGCACCATAACCCAGTGTCGTCATAACTCGACACTGGGACAGCTTTAAGTCCGCGTTAGCCCGCCTTGGTGTTTTGACCATGGTAACCCAGTGTCGTCATAACTCGACACTGGGACAGCTTTGAGTCCGCATTAGCCCGCCCTGGTGTTTCGACCATGGTAACCCAGTGTCGTCATAACTCGACATTGGGACAGATTTTGATTTTTGCGCACTGTCCACTTGCCCAAAGATTTTTGCAATCGAAGATCGAGACAAAATTGGCTATGAGTCAACGTCTTTGTCCGAAGATTCTTCCATCATCTCCATACAAAGAGGGACAACTGTTGACACCCAATTTTGACCCTCCCGTCCAGCCGTTAACTATAAAATTAGACTAATTTTGTAAAATAATTTTAGGATTTTTATAATAAAATCACGTGAATAAAACATTAAATCTGAGCATAAATAATTAATTTAATAATGGCATCGCGTCTTACGTAGAGTTTTAAGCACTTAGAGTCTCGCGCCCGCATTAATTAACTTTAAGCTTTGTCGTAATTCTTAAATAATTAATAAATGCATAAAATAAATAATTTAGCGATAACGTCGTGTCAGGTAGCATAGCCGCATTTATTAGTAATCAGTTGTAATTTAAAATCAATTTTAATCTAATACATGCATTTAATAGCACCGCATTCGTAAAAGCTTTAAACAATTCTTAAATATCATACTTGCATTTAGCATTTAAATAATTTAATCTAAACTCTATTCAATTTTAATTTAACCGCAATAATGCACAATAATAAGATCCTAAATAATAGCGCCGCATTCTAGAGCATTAAGCATTAATTAAATAGCACACCCGCATTTAGTATTATAATAATTTAGATTTATAACAATTAGATTAATAATTTAAGCACAATTTATTAATTTAATTCACTATTTATTAAAAGCCTAAAACTAATACCTAGCTAATTAACTCTTTAAACTAAACTAACACTTAATTAAATACCTAACTAATACCCTAATAAACTACCCATTAATCCCTTAAACCCATGAACCCGCTGTGCCCTTTTCCCCTTAGCCGCTTTACTTATTTTCCCTATATCCGCCCAAAGCCCTCACCCATCGTGCAGAACCTTCACGAACGCAAACCTAGAGAACCCTAAGCGCATCCGCCTCCATCACCATTTCGCTCCAGATTTCCTTCCATGTTTACTATGATTTCTCAAATCAGTACCATAAGAAACGATGTAGGAATTAGCCCACAAAATCGTTCTAAAATCAGCACCCAAATCTCACGATTTAAGCACGAAATCTCAGCACAAATCAGTACGACTATTTACCTAACTTAGAACTCAATGGGGCTATATAAGAGCATGCAAAGCGTCGATAGGGGAGAGAGTGAAGGGAATCGTTTCTTTAGCATCGATTAAGGGCTCGGGAGTGGAGAGCATCGACTCGAGGCGGCAAGGCGAGCCAGGAGGCAACACCAGCGGCAGATTAAGAACACGAGCGAAAAAGACGAGGACCCATAGCATCGACGGGGACACCCTTAGCATCGATCGAAACCTTCTCCTAATTCCACCAAAAATCGAGTAAAACCTTCTCCCTTTCATCCGCATCGCAAAACCCGAAACCCGTCGATTGGACCGACGACTTGATACGCTGCCTCGGTTCGCTGTCCGTAGAAGGTAAATTTATCGCCCTTTCACTCTTAGACTTCATTTGATATCAATGGGCAAAAAATGTATTCTTGCGCGATTGCTTAAACTTGCGTTAATTTGATGTCGATGACTGATTGTTCTTCTTTGAAATTATGGTTAAGCCCGTTATCGCAATGCGGTTATAATCTGCATCATTAGAATATTGTGGTATGGTGAAGAAAGTAATTATCGTTTGAGTTTATTGGGTCATCGAGCTAGACATTGCTTCCATTGAATCTACGATCATTGTAGGTATTATAATAGTCGTTTGTAATCATTCGTCCTGTTAAAATATTTGAACATGCATAGTTTCTGAAAGTCAGGGGACTGGTTCAAGTGGCTCGTGGATTTGTAGTTAAGTTAAAAATTGGCTAGGGATCTTCTACGCGTAATCGGGTTAATTTTAAATCTGTATGATGGATTTATGGGTCTAAATATGGTTTGTTGTTTGAATCAAGAGAAGTATTGTGCTCCTTAGGATGGCTACGAGGTAGTATACATACCTTTGCTTTCTAGTTTGGATTCTAAATACGATTAACTCTCTTATCCGTCCATATATATCCAAAGTTGTATCCTGGAGCTATCCTTCGTGTCAATCAAGAATATCGATTGCATTAAGTAAATGGCCCGATTACATCAGGCTAATTAAAGTAATAAAAGATTTGTCATACACTTAAACTTCCTGAATGAAATCTCGGGGCCTTAACACAAGTCGGGCATAAATTTTGAATGAATCTTTATGTGTATATCACGAATACTTTATGGAATGCATCATATCTGTTAGGTGTCGGAACTAGTCAGGAATAAACATACTTGCATTGTTCTATCATGTCTGTTGGTGTTTTAGACAAATTAGGATATTGGAGCATCTAAAAGACCATTCCTCGAGGTGTTCCTTGTCAATTCTCTTCTCTGTTAATATCACAGTGATACATGTGTGCCAAATTCATCTCTTAATAATATGCTAGTAATGTGATATGAAATGTATACCTCTTAGTTGATTAAAGGAATATCGTTCGAGATGGTAGGCAATTTGACCATTTTCAATGATATGTGCCGAATTTTGTGCATCATTTGTAGTATCTAGCAGGCTAGCCTTCATATGAATAGGATAAATATCTGAGGATTACATGTCCAAAGATGTATATTAGATATCCTTGTATACTCGGGTA
This sequence comes from Przewalskia tangutica, assembly GCA_029844215.1. Lineage (NCBI taxonomy): Eukaryota > Viridiplantae > Streptophyta > Magnoliopsida > Solanales > Solanaceae > Przewalskia > Przewalskia tangutica. The sequence goes on along the minus strand of CM056726.1, from coordinate 118,431,813 downwards.
TGTGAAAATTGGTGTGATAGTTGTTTGGGCTTCTTTGGATTCCCTTGCTGTTCTCGAAAGCTCACGCCAAGGTCGATGCTCTCATCTCAACCTAAAAATGATCACTTAAATGGGTCCATTGTGCCTCAAACGATACTTGTCTTCTAAGTTAGAATTTATAAGTTTGGGGCGATTCTTTGTTTCGCTTGTTGTTTGATATCCTAAGATTGTCGAAAATTGTTGGGCTTTATTTGGGAGCGTAGGTCGATCCGGACCAAGATGGCATAATAAAAGGAAAATTAAATGTGCACCGCAAATATATATGAAGCATTTTATTAATTTGTGTTGTCGATAAGTTTGGACATTTGACTAATCCTTTTCTTTCTTTTTTTACATGGCACGTCGGAGCAAAGCGAAGAGTCTCACGGCGAGACTCATCGCGAGCCACTTCAAATGGCGACCAGCGCGCATTTGCATTCCCGCTTGAAATTCCTAAGACAAAATAGGATAAGGCGATGTCATACGCATCTTGGAAGCCGCGATCATATCCACCCTATATTATTTGTTTGAAATTTGTTGCCTAATTATTTAATTTTGTAATTAATAGAATACTTAGAATAGTCAAACCTTGAATCAATAAATAGAAATTAATTTAATTTTGCTTCCTTAAGTTAATTACTTTAGGCACGCCATACATTGTTTAGCATTTATAATAAATCACCCAACAATCTTAACTTGCATAATTAATCATATGTAGCTATGATATTATTTTCAAGATTTCTAACCCAATGCTATAGCACCCATATAGAAATCTTATTTTATACATATTAAGAAAACCCCCTTAAGCATGTGTTATACTAATCAGCGAGGCAAATGTGTACATTTAGTCAAATGATCTATTTTTGCATTATATATTATTTAAGGCATGCTTTAAACTTTACACGCATTTTATAGCACTAATCTTATTAATCTTTTGCCAAAAAATACTTTCTATTAAAATATCTTTCAAACATGCATTTTCAATAGCATAATAATTACCCTAGGTTTGGCAGGACAACATGAGTTAGCGGATCTTAGAGGGTGCCTAACCCTTCCTCTAGATTAATAAAGAACCCTTACCCAGAATCTCACTAAGTTTAGCAGACCATAAAATGGAGTTAATGTTTTACTTTAAACTAGTTAAACATTTAGGTGTCCTAATTCACCCAAATTAATTAGGTGGCGACTCCGCGAACCCTTTTACATTTTTAGCACCCTTTAGCATTTTTAAAACCCTTTTTGTACTTTAGCATTTTGTTATTTATTTTCTAACCTTTTTATTTAAGCAGGAGTTAGAAAATAAAAGTCGCGGTCGAAAATGGGCGCGACAGTGTACAGGTCTCTTCTGCTGCAATGAAAACTCCCATACCTGGGGCCTCTTTGATGTATCGTACCACTCTTTCAGCTGCCAGTAAGTGAGATCGCTTTGGAGCTGAAGCCCGACTCGAACCTTTGAGCGGGAAAGCAATATCTGGCCTGGTGTTGGTTAAATAGAGTAATCTGCCAATCAGCCTCTGGTATTCCCCTGGATTCTGCAGCAAATGATCATCTGAGCCAACCTTCTCGACTTGTGTAGGCAGCATTTTCTGGAGATGAGTATCGTAAGCAGTGGAATTAAACTTCAAGTTAGCTTCCATTGGTGAAGAGACATGTTTCGATCCTGCGAAGCCCATATCTTCAATTAGCTCCAAGGAGTATTTCCTCTGATGCATTACCATTCCTTCTCTGCTCCTAGCAAACTCAAAACCCAGAAAGTATCGTAACTCTCCAAGATCTTTAATCTTGAAGTGAGACTGTAGTATGCTCTTTGTCTCATCAATAGTCTCTTTATCATTCCCAGTTAAGAGGAGGTCATCTACATAAATCAGGACCATGGCAATCTTGTCTCTATTCCTTCTGATGAGTAAAGAATAATCAAACTTGCTTTGGAAAAAACCAGACGAAACCAAAGCAGCAATCAGTTTGATGTTCCACTGTCGAGATGCCTGCTTGAGTCCATACAAGGACTTGAGCAGTCGACACACCTTTCCTTGTTTGTGTTCAATCCATTGCGGCAAACTCATATACACCTCTTCATTAAGATCCCCTTGCAAGAATGCATTGAACACATCCATTTGCTGAATTATCCACCGCACAGCTCTTGCCCGCGAAATGACACTCCTCACTGTTACCATCTTGACCACAGGGGAAAAAGTTTCATGGTAGTCAATGCCCTCTTTCTGACTGTATCCTTTGGCTACGAGTCTTGCTTTAAACCTTTCCACCTCTCCAGTGGCTTTATACTTGATTTTAAATACCCACTTACAACCAATGGGTCTTTTATCCTTAGGCAAATCCACAATCTCCCAAGTTTTGTTGTCTTCTAGAGCTTTAATCTCCAAATGCATAGCTTCAATCCATCTATGATCCTTGACTGTTTCATGAAAGGAATTTGGCTCATGATCAACTGAAATCTTAGCCAGAAAGCAATTGTAAGAAGCAGCCAATCCACTATAGCTCATCACATCTGACAGTGGATATGCACACCCAGATTGGTTGGTTGGGTGGACAAAATCATTCAACCAAATTGGTGTTTTCCTCTCTCTGGTAGACCTTCTCCTCACTACTATGGTATCTGCAGCTTCAGCTATATCAAATTCTGAATCCCTTTCTGAATCTACTGTGTCTTCAGAGTGAACAGGTTCAGCAAGCATAGGAACAGAGGACACAGAAGCTGGAACAGGTTCAGCAATCATAGGAGCATTGGACACAGGAGCATGAATATTAGGAATTGCAGGCTGCTTTCTTTCTGTTGGCACAATGCAAGGAAGTACCTGCTCATCATCAATATACAAGTCAGAATTACAATTTGGAGAAGGTGTTGTTGAACTCCCACTCTCTTGAAACTGCTTATATGAGAATATTGCTTCATGAAATGTCACATCCCTGCTAATGAACACAGCTCCAGTAGTCAAGTCCATCAATTTGTACCCCTTTCTATGAACAACATATCCAAGTAAAACAGCCTTAATGGCTCTAGGTTCAAACTTGTCTTTCCTTACTAAGTTGGAAGCATAGCAAAGGCACCCTATCACCTTTAGATGGGACAGGGATGGTGCCTTCCCAAATAACTTCTCATATGGTGTAATACCTTTTAGTGTAACAGTAGGTACTCTATTTATCACATAAACAACAGATTCAATACAATCACCCCAGAATTCAGCTGGTAATTGGCTTTGTATCTTGATGGCCCTAGCTATTTCCAATATGTGCCTATGTTTCCTTTCAACTACCCCATTTTGTTGTGGAGAATATGGACAAGACTTTTGATGTATAATTCCCAACTGATCAAACAACTCGGAAACGGCGAGTGTAAATTACATTCCATTGTCTGTTCTAACTCCCTTAACAGTGAGATCAAACTGATTTTTTATCATTACAAACAATTTCTTAAGCATAGTAACTACATCAGATTTCATATGCAGCAAAAAAACCCATGTCCATCTAGTGTAATCATCCACCACAGTGAGAAAATACCTCATATTATTGTAAGATGACACCTTATATGGTCCCCAAACATCTAAGTGTAAAAGCTGGAAAGCAAAATCAGTGCTACTATTGCTATTAAGGAATACCTTTCTTGTTTGTCTAGCCAAGGGACACACTTCACAATGACTTATTGAAAATTCTGATTTATTCTTAAAGACAGCTAACTTTCTAAGCATACTCAATGGTACATGGCCCATTCTTCTATGCCATAACTCTGCTTCTAACTCAGTTTTGGTCACTGCAGTTGATGTAGCAGCATGTGCTCTAACTGATTCTCCATAACTCCTTCCAGACTCCAATATGTATAGGCCATCAAACTCTTTACCAATCTCCTTGACCTTCCCAGTAAATAGATCCTGCAGCACAAAGAAATCAGGGAAGAAAATTGCACAACAGTTCAATTCCCTGGTTAGCTTCCCGGCGATGAGGTTAAACTTGAAAGCAGGAACACATAACACATGTTCAATAATATCACCATTCCTAAGCCTACAGTTTCCTGTTTGTGTGATCTCAGCAACACCACCTGTTGGCAATTGTACCTGACCTAGGCCTCTTTTATCTTCCTTTTCAATCATGGTTGTGCTACTGACCATGTGGTCAGTAGCCCCTGAATCAACTATCCAATGTGCAGGCTTAGGAGTTGCAATGTTACCTGCCATATGAACCTTGGCTGCCACTGCTGTCCTGCTGTCCTCTTCCACCTGTGACTCAGATATTTGTCGACCCTGAAAGTGAGCCTGTTGTTCCTTGGATAATTCGTCAGCATGAATCCCTGTTACTGCCACATTGACCTTCTTCCTTTCTTTATTATCTGCAGAATACCCAACCAATCTGTAGCACTTCTCTGCAATGTGCCCTTGTTTCTTGCAATATTCACAGAACAACAACAGTTTACGGCAATTTTCTCTAGTGTGCCCTTTCATTTGGCGTGAGTCGCGGCCCGATGTAGTTTTGCTTCCTTTGTTTGTGATAAGTCGATTTTCCATACATCACCATAGAATCTGCTGAGTCATTGCCTCCAAACCTTCCAGTAATGGATTTTTGACTCTCATCTTGCGCAATCATAGCATACGCTTGGTTGACACTAGGAGTGGGTGTTAGTAGTAGAATGTGGCTTCGTGCTTGATTGTAGCCATCATTTAGCCCCATCAAAAACTCTAGTAACCTCTGGCTGGCCAGATGTTCAATGTAGGCTCTAGGACTGTCACATTCACATGCCGGTGGGGGTATTATTGAATCAATCTCATCCCACAGATCTTTCATCTTAGAGTAGTAGCTGGCTACAGGCGACACTCCTTGTTGGAGCATAGCAAGCTCCTTCTTCAATTGATACACCCTTGACAAGTTAACCTTATCGAATCTCTCCTTTAAATCTCGCCAAACTGCAAGAGCAGTAGATCTGTACAGTATTCCACTCAACAGATCTCTACTCACATTCTTCATAATCCACGAAATCACCATTGCGTTGCAACGATCCCATTGCTTCATCATATTTCCTTCGTACATGTCCTTTCTCACTGTTCCATCAATGAAACCAATTTTGTTCTTAGTTAGCAGACTCAACTGCATCGCGCGACTCCATAGTGTATAATTCTCCATTCCTGTAAGCTGGATTTCGACATGAACAGCTCCAGGCGTGTCTGATGAACTCAAATATAACGGATGATTGTGGTCCATTACATTTAAACTCATATTTGAAGCTTCATTTGTAATAACTTGTATATTCGGCGAAATGTTCTCCATAGATAGATCGATTTGCAGCAGATTAGTTGTAATTGAATCGAACAACAACAGCGACGGCACCGGTCACATCGATTTCAACAGAACTGTAACGAGAATGTATTGCATGAACTGGATTTACCTCGATCTGTAACAGATATGTATTGCATGAGTTAGAATCACCTCAATTTGGACCCGATTAAATCGAAACTTTGGATCTCAGATTGAATCGATTCGTTTCTGCGCTTTCTGCGCTGTTCTTCCTGTAATGTAACTTCAGATCTTCCCTATGGCTCTGATACCATGTTAATTGGCCCTGGAATCGTAGGGAAGAGGAAGAAGAAATGATTTGGGCTCAAAGCTAGAGCTTCTCTCTGTTTCTTCTTATTATTTCTGATAAGGAAGAAGACTACAAACCAGTTAACTATATGAACGTAAAGAGCAAATAAGGGAAATGAGGAAAAGACGAAAATACCCCTTAACGGGAAAGGACAATAATGCCCATCAACTAACAAACTAACAACTATAATCAGCCACTAATAACTTCAACAATCCGAGACCGGGTTCTCTGCCTACATAATAATTTTCTGTTCTATCTTGGGAGTTGGGAGGAATTAATCTGTATACCTAGGGCAACAGTGAGGGAATTAAATTTCTTAAAGATACACAAGAAATTTATGGACTTAAAATAATTTTTTGTTTGTTTATGTTTTGATTAAACTAACGTTTCTGCTTTCGTGCTTTTCTGTTTATGATCACAGATTAACAACATAATTAATGAATTTAACGATATTGATTCTATCAGGAAGTGCCACGTGGATCTCTGTTAAACCTATTTGTTTGACATCATTCTTGTGATTCATCCTAGTGCAAAAAATGAATAAATAACTAGATAATGATGGTGGTTTAATTTGACTATTCATTTTTATAGAAAAAGAACCCATTGATATGTTTTGGCCAATAGGGGTGTTTCAGTTACTTATTTGTTTGAAAATTAAGAATTGAGATGTGGTAGTTGTTGCAACATTGGATATCAAACGAAGGCGATGGCATGACTTGAGTGCCACATTGCCTCGCGCTGAAGGCTCTGACTCTATCGGGTGATGGTCGGGCTATAGGTCAGGGTGTTAAAGTATATGGGCAGCTCACTTCCACAGGCCCATTCATCCGACGAGAAGGTGGCCCAGCCGTGTGGGGCCCTTCTCTTTTCCCTTATATATTTGGTGAATATTAGACTTAGGTTTGTACCTTAATTAGTAATGTAATATTACCATAATTGTAAAGTTAGTCTTCAAATAGAATAGAGATTCCTAGGTAGAATAGAAAGAGGATCTTCCTTGTAACATGTATATATATGCCTTTCATTAATAAGAATAATCAAGGGATCATGTTGTAACTCGTCATGCAGGTGGATTGTTCTTGTCATAGAGGAAGTATGCAACAGAGATCATTGAGAGGGCTGAGATGTCATCATGTAAGTCCACTTCTACTCCAGTTGATACTAAACCCAAGTTGGGTGCTGCAGCTGGCTCTCCATATGAGGATTCGACCCGCTATCGCAGTCTTGCAGGCGCCCTTCAATATTTGACATTCACGCGACCTGATATTGCATATGTCGTACAACAGGTGTGTTTGTTTATGCATGATTCTAGAGTTGAACATATGAATGTGCTCAAACGCATTCTTAGGTACATTCAGGGAACACTTGAGTATGGTTTGCATTTGTATCCCTCGTTGACGTCTACACTTGTCTCCTACACAGATACTGATTGGGGTGGTTGTCCTGACACCAGACGGTCGACGTCTGGCTATTGCATGTTTTTAGGTAATAACTTGGTCTCATGGTCTGCCAAGCGTCAATCAACGCTTTCACGTTCAAGTGCAGAGGCCGAGTATAGAGGGGTAGCCAATGTGGTTTCTGAGTCATGTTGGTTACAAAATCTACTGTTAGAGTTTCACTGTCCTATTGAGAAGGCTACCTTGGTGTATTGTGATAATATAAGTGTCATCTACCTTTCTGGTAATCCAGTTCAGCACCAGCGTACAAAACACATAGAGATGAATATTCACTTTGTTCGAGAGAAGGTAGCCAAAAGACAAGTACGTGTCTGCCATGTTCCTTCAAGATATCAAATTGCAGACATATTTACAAAGGGTGTTCCCTCGGTCCTTTTTGAAAATTTTAGAGACAGTGTACGAAGACCGTCCGCTATGACTGCGGGTGTGTGTTAAAGTATATGGGCAGCCCACTTCCACAGGCCCATTCATCCGACGAGAAGGTGGCCCAGCTGTGTGGGGCCCTTCCCTTGTATATTTGGTAAATATTAGATTTAAATTTGTACCTTAATTAGTATTGTAATATTATCATAATTGTAAAGTTAGTCTTCAAATAGAATAGGAATTCCTAAGTAGAATAGGAACTTATATATATATATATATATATATATATATATATATATATATATATATATATATATATATATCTTTCATTAATAAGAATAATCAAGGAATTATTTCTTTGACAGGGGATCATCTTGGAGAGTCCGTTTAAGTTTGGCACTAGACCTTTCCTTTGGAGTATCCACGATTGTAAGCCTGGTAAAAAAGGCATGGTTCAGAGTAGTCTTGAACAATTTTGGTGAAAGATTATACTCTGATGGTGATAATTGTAGATCAGTACATGAGACTTAACTGAATGTAGGCATTGTATTGAATGATAAGATCGTGTACATACAACTATATAACTAGTCACACAAACCGACTAGTATACAATGTATCTAGACTAGTCTACAAACCAACTAGTATACAAAATATCTAATGGTTAATTACAAAAATATCTAATTGTAACTAACTAACCTCTATTAATAAACTTAACTACTTGTAATAACTATCAAGCGACAATCTTCCAATACATTGAGGTATACACAGTTATGGTGTATCTCCCCCCCCCCCCCCAAGCTAGGGGAAATAAAGATGTTCTTCATTCCTAGCTTGGATAATAGATGATCATGTTGTGACCTACTCAATGCTTTAGTAAGCAAATCAGCTGGTTGATCATTAGAAGATAAGAAGATGGTTTTGAGTAATCCCTTATGGATGTGCTCCCTGATGAAGTGGCAGTCAATGTTTATGTGTTTTGTCCTATCATGGAAGACTGGATTTGCCGCAATTTGCATAGCAGATTTGCTATCTGTGTAAACAGGTACTGGCTGCTGGATTTAAACACCAAGTTCCTGGAACAAGCCAACAAGCCATATTACTTCAGCTACTGAAGTTGCCATGACCCTATATTCAGCCTCTGCTGAACTTCGTGATACAATGTCTTGTTTCTTAGACCTCCAAGCCACTGGAGACATACCAAACATCACCAAATAACCAGTAACATATCTTCTTCTGTTGACACATGCTCCCCAATCTGCATCACAGAAGACCTAGAGCTGAAGAGTGCTAGAACTGGACAAAAGAATACCAAGTCCAGGGCTTTTCTTGACATACCTAACCAATCGTAAGCCAACTTCCATGTGAGATGTCTTTGGAGCATGCATAAATTGACTTAAGCAATTGACTGCAAAGGCTATGTCAGGTTTGGTAGTAGTAAGATATAATAGTCTGCCAATCAGTCTCATATAACCACTTGCATCTGGTAGGAGTGGATCTGGATGTGATGGTATAGTTTCTGATGTTGATGCAGCACCTCTGCCAAACTATTCAGTGGTGAACTTCACATTTGTATCCATGGGTGTAGTTGAAGGCTTGGCACCAGCTAGGCCCATGTTTGAGATCAGTTCCAATGCATACTTCCTTTGGTGCATCAAGATGCCTTGGAAAAATCTGGCAAATTCCACCCCAAGAAAATACCTGAGCTCACCTAAGTCTTTAATTTTGAAGGCTGACTGTAAAGCTGCCTTGGTGGAATTGATAAGGGTCTGATCATCTTCAGTGATCAGTAAATCATCAACATATACCAGCACTATCACAATATGACCTGCTTCTTTCTTTGTAAAAAGTGAGTAATCTCTGTGACTCTGAGTAAAACCAGAAGTAGTAAGAGATTCAGTCAACTTGATGTTCCATTGTCTTGAAGCTTGTTTCAATCCATATAAGGACTTCAACAACTTGCACATCTGTTTCTTCCCTCCCTTGTCAGCAAATCCATCAGGAATTGTCATATAGACTTTCTCAAAGAGATCACTTTGTAAGAAAGCATTGTAGACATCCATTTGTTGTATCACCCAGTGTTTTGCTGCTGCTATGGATATCACTGCTCTCATAGTGCTCATTTTTACCACTGGTGATAATGTTTCATGGTAATCTAATCCCTTCTTATGACTATACCCCCTTTGCCACCAACCTTGCCTTGAATCTCTCCACTTCACCTGTTGCTTTATATTTAATTTTGTAGACCCATCTGCACCCAATGACTTTCTTTCCTTCTGGTAATGTAACCAGTTCCATGTGTCATTGTCTTCCAAGGCCTTTATTTCAGTCTTCATATCTTCAATCCACCTTTCATCTGCAATAGCTTCTGAATATTTTTGTGGTTCTGTGTCAAAAGAAACCTTGGACACAAAACTCTGATATTGTTATGACAACCCTGTGTAATCAACACAATTAGATATAAAATATAACTAACTAGAATTGCTATGTTTAGTAATGTAATCCTTGTGCCAAATGGGAGGTCTGCTGACTCTGGCAGATCTTCTAGTCTCAAGTGGTGCTGAACCTGTTTTTGTGCATTCTGGATCAGGGTCATTTCTGGAAGAGTGAGTGTGTTGACCCTCACTAGACATGGAATCTGCAGCTGTTGTATCTGCACGGGATGTAAAGGCCATCTTCCTCACTACCAATTCCCCTCACCTTTCCAGATGAGAGATCCTGAAACACACAACATGTAGGAAACACTACAATTGAGCTCTCTGGTTACTTCTGATACAGTTATCAAATTGAATTTGAATGTGGGAACATACAGGACATTTCTAAGAGTATCACCTCCTCCTAAGTGATGGTCACCAATGTGAGAGATCTTGGTGGATTCCCCTATAGGTAACTGAACCTTTCCTGTACTTTATGTAAGTTGTTTATTATGTAAGTGCTTATGGTCACTAATCATGTGATTAGTCGCACCTGTATCTATGATCCATTTCTGAATAGCCTTAGGATCAGAGAAACATATACCTGCTACATTTGCACTAATTCCAGTGTGTTGTTGATTATCAAGCAATTTTAGAAGTTGTTAATGTTGAGTAGGAGTGAGTTGAGTGAACAATTGTGCCCTCTGATTCTGAAAATTCTGGTTCATGCTTTGTTGATACTCCTGTCCAGTGTCCTCAATTGCAGAATTCTCTCTTGTCACAACATAAGCCTTCTTAGTTTTATTATTTTTAGAATTGTCAGGATATCCATGTAACCTGTAGCAATCATCTTGAATGTGTCATGTCTTGTGACAATAGTCACATTTCATCAATTTATAGCAATCTACTTTCCAATGCCCTTTTATATGACAAAAGTCACACATAACATTTGGATTATATGGCTTCTTTTGTTTCACCACTGCATTTCCATTCTTGTTGCCAACTGTGAACATGACAGATGATGACTCCATCTGATCCTGCACCATTCTACTAGTTCCAGCTATCATCCTTTGACTCTCTTCTTGATTGATCATGGCATAGACCTGATTCAAACTCGGTATTTGCTGCATCATAAGTATTTGACTTCTGGCCTGACCATAACTTTCATTCAGTCCCATTAAGAACTGCAATAGCCTCTGGTACTGCAGATGATCAACAAACTCTTTCGACTTTGGACAACATGATGGAATTGAAATAATAGAATCATATTCATCCCATAGATCTCTTAACTTGGAATAATACATGGAAATAGACAATGATCCTTGTCGCATGGTAAAAATTTCTTTATGTAATTGGAATGCTCGAGAAGTGTTTATTTTGTCAAACCTCTCATTTAATTCCTCCCATATGACATATGAATCTGAATTGAACAACATACCAGTAAGTAATCCTTTACTTACATTCCCCATTAGCCAAGAAACAACTATCGCATTACATCTATCCCATAGTTTCGCCAAATCTCCACCAAAAGAGGATCTCCTTACCGATCCATCAACAAAGCCTATCTTATTTTTCCCAGTAGAGCAAGCTTCATAGCTCTGCTCCATAGAGTGTAATTGTCCATTTCAGTTAGGACAATTCCAACCGACAGTGATCCAGGCGCATCTGAAGGAAACAAATACAAAGAATGGTTATGATCTATACATATATTGACTGTGGCACCTCCACCAGTCAAGATCTCTTCATCATTCTCCATTACTCTTTGTCAACTGCTTGAGAAATCAGTAAAACAACAGAAAAATATGCTATATCAACAGAAAAATATGTTATATCTAACAGATCACACACATCACAATTTCAATCAAATTGCATGTGAGTAATTTCTCTCGATCCGTCAATCAACATATCGTATGTGTCAGATGTCATTCGATCTATTCCTATTGAGTTTTGATTCCACTCAATCTTATAGATCGATGCTCAGATTCAATTGCATGTAAAGATCGACTGCTTCAATTTGATTCGAGTACATCGATTCCACTCGATTTTGATACTATGATGATTGTCGATCAGTACATGAGACTCAACTGAGTGTAGGAACATAAAGTGAAGAATATTGAAGAAGAAGAGAAAAGAGAAGAGAAGTGAGGAGAAGGTGAGATGAGGGAAGAGGAGATGGAGCGTGAGAAAGAGAGGGGAAGAATGAGAGAAAAAGTCACTGCATTGTATTGAATGATAAGATCGTGTACATACAACTATATAACTAGTCACACAAATCGACTAGTATACAATGTATCTAGACTAGTCTACAAACCAACTAGTATACAAAATATCTATGGTTAATTACAAAAATATCTAATTGTAACTAACTAACCTCTATTAACAAACTTAACTACTTGTAATAACTATCAAATGGCAATCTTCCAATACATTGAGGTATACACAATTATGGTGTATCTTCCACAGATGGTGATGCCATAAGTGTGTTTGGATCGTCGAATATTTGGATTGATCATTGCTACCTTGCTCGGGCAACGGATGGCCTACTCGATGTTATTCATGCTTCAACTGCAGTAACCATCTCCAACAATTACTTCACTGAGCACGACAAAGTAAGTCATGTTGTTGTCAGTGTACATGACTCACTCACTACCTTCAATTCAAACTATATAGTTAAAATATTTTTAAAATATGTATGTTTATACTGAGTTTTGCACCCCAAGTGACTTGAAATTGAGCTACAACTAATGTAGCGGCTACAATGGTGTTCTATATCAACTGAATTAAAATCATGGACCCGCCTTTGGTTGATAAAAACATGTAATCTTTTAGTTCTGACCTTAAACCAAATTTTCAAGTTATGTTATTGGGGCACAACGATGAATATACTGAAGACAGAAGCATGAAAGTCACAGTAATTTTCAACCATTTTGGCCGTGAACTAGTTCAAAGAATGCCAAGGTACAAAATTAAGATTAATCACAATAACTAACTAAGTATTCAACAATGATTAAGATTTATTACACATTTGACAATCATTTTTTTACAGGGTTAGGCATGGCTATGCTCATGTGGCCAACAATTATTATGATCAATGGTTAATGTATGCCATTGGTGGGAGTGCAAATCCAACAATACTCAGTGAAGGAAATTACTTCATTGCTCCTGACAAAGCTTATAACAAAGAGGTATACAAACATCAAACTACTTATTCTCAATTTGGAAACCACAAATTTAGCAACTATAAACAAGAAACAACTTATACTAATGTCATATCATCCATCGCTATAAATAGATTATTTACGCTAGTCATGGTATAAATTACAGGTAACCAAGAGGGAGACTGAAGAAAAAGGATGGAAGAGTTGGAAATGGAGGTCCTCCAAGGATGTATTTTCGAATGGGGCTTATTTTCTTCCGTCTGGATATGGAAGTATTGCTCCAAAATACACGAGAGAACAATCGTTCATTGTTGCTCAAGGATCGTTGACTCCCTCTTTAACTTCCGATGCTGGTCCTCTTCAATGTATTGTCAATGAACCTTGCTAATACAAAAAATATTTTCCTTCGTTTTCCTATCACTTTTGGCAGCATTTTTTTAAGGCCTCAAAGTATACATAATCTTGGAATTACATGTTTAGTTTATACTTCGCGTATACCATAGATAGAAAGTTCAAGAAAGATTCAGGCTTTTGGTGTTTTAAGTTTCTTTGATATATGGACAGAGTTGTGCTACTTATCATAGTTTATACACAATATGTTTTGTTCAGAATGATATGGATTTTTCAAGGGTGTAATATAATGTCAAAAGGAGTAAATTATTAATAGCTTCTTGAATTGCATATGCTTCTATCATCTACAATATCTCTGTTAGCAAAGAGTAGTAGTTGCAATATAAGTTTAAGTTCAAAACTAGACATCAGAGATATTAAAATAGATTAAACTATACAACCAACCAACTTAACTGGTGCTAAAACTAAACTCAAATTTGATTCCCACAAGAAATGGAGTTAAAAACTGTGAAACAAAATGCGGCTTCATAAGGTGCAGAGATTCTCTAAAGACATTCCTTACTCCACATACAAGCAATGCCAAACATGCTAAGACCAAAAGTTGATTCCTTAAACTTACAAACAGAACCAATTAACGTGCAAGAATAAGCTATATAAAAAATAAAAAAGAGAGAAGGGAAAAAAAGTTGAAATATGGTAAAAGAAAGTGGAAGAAAGGAGGAGATGGAGCAATTCTTTTTTTTTTTACTTCAAAAGATGATCTCAGAAGAGTCTATTCTCATTTGTTTGAACTCCATGGGTAACTGGTGCTTTTGCTCTCAGTTTCTTCAAGTACCATACACCAGCTCCTATTCCAAATGCCCCTGCAACTGAAACTGCAGTTGCTGTCCCTGAAATATTCAAATAGTTGAGTTATACAATTGAAAGCTCTTAATATATCAATCAGCCAATGGGCATTGATCAATAAAATTTAATAGTTACCTGCAACAACTCCTCTTCTGTGAGAGCTCGTACGATCTGCAAATCATTAAAAGTAAATCAACTTCAGCCATATATACTTAATCGAGATTCACCTTTAAAAAATTGATAAACATTCTTATAGTGATGCATGTTGAAAATCAACCTATGATGACAAAACAAGAAGCAGACAGTACTTTCAGATGGCAGAATAACGTTTCAGAGTTTAAGTTATATGCATTGACAGTATATAAAATGTTTACACAATCAGTAATTACAGGTAACTCTATTTCACAAAATTTAATAATTAACTTACTCTAACATGATAAATTAAATCCTTCAGACGTACCGTTACAGTAGGTGGTACTGTTCCCTTTGTCACACAGGCACAAGAAATCCTGTGTTTCTGCATCAAATCCACAAGTTCCCCCTCCCTTAGCAGTATCTTGACACTGCAGGCATCGCGTAGTGACCGGAATATCAAAATCAACTCTAATTCCATATTCAGGGGCCTGGTCAAACGCGGGGGTCGAACCAAGATTCCTCCAATACACACTAGTATAGCTTGCACAATGCTTCAACATCAATCTCAAAGATTCAGTAGCTTTTGGATAGTAAGAACAACATGAGCTACTCCTCAGAGCAGAAGGACATTCGGGCATGTGCCTACAAAGATAACTCGAACTATCACATGTTGAATCACACTGATCAGGAAAACGCTCGCAGAACATTGGTTTTGGCTCAACTAACACATCACTTTCACTACAGTTGAAGAACAAGTAGTCATTTTCAGGGGATAAAGTGAAATGTGTGCTAGTATCTAGACTAAACGGTCTAGTTGGTCGAAAATTGTCACCATCTAGGCAATTCCACATTAAGAGGTCGGTCACAAGAATATGTGAATCAGTATAACTTAAATTTCTAACAGGATATCTACCAGAAGGGGTTCTAAGTTGAAGCTGACCACTAGTGCAAACAAGAATGTGCCTATAATATGGACTGCCACAGCCATCATCGATTCCGAACGGGTACTGAATTGGGAGATCACCACAAGAACTTCTGCAGATTCTTGATTGAGCTTCTGTTATGCTCAGAAATTGAAGTGTAAGAAAAATAGTGAATACGGACAAAGTTGATATGAAATTGGTTGTTAGTGAAATGGCCATGTGAGACTTGCTTGAAGGTGTTGGCATTGATCTTCTCTGCTAAGATTTGTATGGTTTAAGGAAGACTGTAGCATTAGGAAAGTGTTTATGATGATTAAGGAGAATCTTTGCTGTTGATTTTTGCTTTATATACCTTTCACTTTTTTCCTCTTTTTCTTTTCAGAAGCTTCATTTTGTAACTGCTGGAGCAGCGACAAATGCTTTTGCTTTAAAAATAATAATTGATAAAAGAGCTAGATAAAGTTTTTGAAAGAAAAGAAACAATGTTATTAGTTAGCACTACTTGCAATAATAATAATATTTACCCTCCGTTCACTTTTATTTGTCCACTATATTAAAAGTATATTTTCAATTTTTACTTCTTCACTTTAATATATTAAGAGAGAAAGACAAATCCTTTTTGTTATTTTACCCTTAATATTAATTACTCATTTCCAAATCATTTTCTAAATCTATTGATATTATACACTAATTAATTATACTTCAATTATTCATTCTTACGGGTTGTGCAAAATTAAAAGTGGACAAATAAAAGTGAACGGGGAGTACTTCCCACTATAAAGATTAGTTGCACATTACTTTTTAAAAGAAATAATCTCTGATTATTTTCATTAATTGAAAGATAATATATACACTTTACATATTTTCATAAATAGAAAAATCATATTCTTATTCTACTCCTAAAATCTTATTCTATTTGAAGACTAACTATACAATTATGATAAGTGTAAAAGACTAATTAAGGTACAAGACTAATATACAAAGTATACCTAAATTATATACAAAAATCGTGATGGCTATCGTGATGGGCTAGCCACACCGATGACCCAAATCCGGTCCAATATATCACGTGTATATTTCATATATTTAAAACACACCCGCAGTCATAGCGGGCGGTCTTCGTATGCTGAGACTGTCTCTAAAATATTCAAAAAGGACCAAGGGAAGACCTTTTGTAAAAATGTCTGCAATTTGATACCTGGAGGGACATGGCAGATGCGTACCTTACCACGTGCAACCTTTTCGCGAACAAAGTGAATATTCATTTCGATAGTTTAGTGTGTTGGTGCTGAACCGGATTGCCAGAAAGGTAGATAACACAACATTATCACAATAAATCAAGGTCGCTTTCTGAATAGGACAATGAAGTTCGAACAACAAATTCCGTAACCAACATGATTCAGAGACCACATTAGCTACCGCCGATACGGCTCTGACTGGGCGGAGACGGCGTCGTGCCGTTTGCGTAACATGAGACCAAGTTATTTCCAACAAACATACAATAGCTAGACGTAGACCGTCTGGTGTCTGCACATCCACCCCAATCAACATCTGTATACGAGACAAGTGTAGATGTCGACGAATGATATAATTGTAAGACATAGTCAAGTGTCCCCTGGATGTACCGAATGATGTGTTTGAGCGCATTCATGTGTTCAACCCTGAGATCATGCATAAACAAACATACCTACTGTACGACATACGTAATATCTGGTCTCGAGAACGTAAGATACTGAAGGGCCACTGAAAGACTGCGATAACGTGTCAGATCCTCATACGGTAAGCCAGCCGCAACACCCAACTTGGGTTTAGTATCAATCGGAGTGGAAGTGGACTTACATGATGAAATCTCAGCCCTATCGATGATCTCAGTTGCATACTTACTCTGTGATAAGAATAACCCACATGCATGACGAGTGACAACAATCCCCAAAAAATAACTCAAGGGCCCCAAGGACTTCTTCAACAAACATGGGAGTTGGACGGGGTACCAATTCCCATGTCTTATTATCAATAAGATAATTATATTCATCGGTCATGGCAATCTTCAAATTTGGGTCATTTAAAGCAGACACTATGAATACGGGGTAAGGGTGATTTAAGGATATTATAATTTAAAATAAAATGTACTTTTGGTTTAAAAATACCTCATTGACTGCGAGTGATTGATCTATGACTCGGTGGAGGATTGGGTGAATTTTGGAAATTTTCAGAATACGTGTGGTGGCGAGCGATTAACTCGTGGAGCTAGAATCGATATCGGACGGTGGGCGATCTTTGGACCCGAAAGTAGTATATCGAATCGGGCGAATCTGGCGTAAGTGTTAGTCGATGTTGGACCCATAATCGAGAAGGTCCGGTAGTGTGGGCCCGCTTTGTGGATGTGGGTTGTGTGACACTTCCGAAAGATGGTGAATAATATACGGGGATAGATCATCATCCAAAAAATTATATGAACTAGACACTGGATTACTCAATTTAGCAAACGAAAATTGTGATTCATCAAAAATAACATGACGACTAATGATGATTTTATTAGATGATAAATCAAAATATTTGTAACCACGATGATTAGACGGAAAACCCAAAAACACACAAGGAGTAGAACAAGTCTGGAGTTTGTTAATTGTGGTGGACGAAAGCAACGGATAACATAAGCACCCAAAGACCCTAAGATGAATACGAATGAGTCTTATTATATAAAATTTGAAGTGGGGATGAATTTGTCAAACCTTTGGAAGGGAGAAGGTTAAGAAGATATGTAGCCATTTGTAGAGCATGATACCAAAAATACGGGGGTACGAAAGCATGAATTAATAACGTTCGAACAATGTTATTAATGATATGAATTTTGAGTTAGACTTTTCCATTTTGTTAAGACGTGTGAGGACACGAAAAACAAAAATTGATTCCATTATTAGCACAAAATTCCTGAAATACCCCATTATCATATTCTTTACCATTATCACATTAGATATTTTTTATTTTTCGTTCGAATTGAGTTCTAATAAATGCTCTAAATTTTAAGATGGAAAAAACTTGAGATTCTTTCACTATCGAAAAAGTCCATAAAAATTTAAAATAATCATCCAAAAATAGAACATAATATCGATGATCCACAGAACTAAGAACATGAGATGTCCATAAATCACTATGAATAATATTAAATGGCATTAAAGTATGAGAAGTAGAGTCGACAAATGACAACTTAACAATTTTTCCTAAAGAACAAGATTGACAATTCGGAGTATTACGCGTACCCTTACATAAAATAACTTTATTTTTAGCTAAATAAGATAAAATAGACGACCCCGGATGACCTAGACGAGCATGCCACAAGGAAGGAGCAAGAGCTGCAAAAGTTGAGGGCATGGCTGGACTCAGAGAAATTAAAATGTGATGTGACAGGATAAAGATCTCCCCTATTATCACATCTCATGAGAGGGCTCCCCGTCTGGAAATCCTTCACAGAAAATCCAAAAGGATCAAAATCAACAGAAACCCAATTATCAGTGGTG
Organism: Przewalskia tangutica; assembly: GCA_029844215.1. Lineage (NCBI taxonomy): Eukaryota > Viridiplantae > Streptophyta > Magnoliopsida > Solanales > Solanaceae > Przewalskia > Przewalskia tangutica. The sequence goes on along the minus strand of CM056726.1, from coordinate 118,413,046 downwards.
AATTTACGGACAGACACCAAATTTTTAATCAATTTTGGGGCATGAAGGGTATTTTTCAAGACAAGTGATGGATGGGGGAGATAAAGTTTTATGACCATAACCACGTATTGAAATTGAATTACCGTTACCAATAATTATACCATGATTAATGCTCAAATTGAATAATATGAGAGAGTACCTTGGTCGGATGTCATGTGGGTAGTGACATCGTTGTCCTTATACCAATTTGGGTCCGATAGATTCAATCCAAGTGTGTGTATCACGACTTTGATGGGTTCCGCTATATGATGGGCCTGCGGGGGCCGAGGCTCAAGCACCCCTACTTGATGCCTCGTCCCAGTAGAATTACCAAAATCGGGCGGTGCCATTGTTGGGCCCACTTCCCACTATGGGCCGAACTGGCCGACCCGTTGGTTGGGAAGATGGACATGGCGTAAATCGGGTCGGTGGATGTTGGGCCACCGCCACCGGTCGTGCCCACGACCAGTTGGCCCAAGGCACCAGTTGGGCTATGGCCCACCGCTGGTGGAATTGTACCCGCTGCCACCGTTATTGCAGCCGAAATTATCAAAATTTTGTCACGGTTGAGTACGATTTTGGCCCGAATTATCAACAAAACTTGAAGAATTTGTGGAGGAAGTCATCATGACTATGGGGCTAGTAGTGGTAGCCACCTTCTTAGCCAAATCGGCTTCTTCCAACGTAAGAATTGAACGGGCTTGATAGAATTCCGATAGGGGTTTACTTTGACGAAGGATCGAAGAAACGTCGTTATAGGTCTCGGACCTGCCTGCAACCATCTGTATAATGAGACGAATATTACTAACAAGAGCACCCACGTTGCAAAGTTGATTCGCCAAGTCCTTGAGTTGTTTGCAATAAGATGAAACGTTCGAAAAATTCTCCATAGCGACTTGAGAAAATTCTTGTTCAAGGGTGGTAATGCGGGAATGAATGTTATCCTGGAACATATCACGCAATCTATTCTAAGAAGTCATAGCTGAAGAGTTAGGTTCCGTAATCGTCAGTAGAGGTCGAGGGAGATAGTGACATAAATCCACTGGAGAACCTTTGAGTTAAGAGTAATCCATAATTTAGGATCTTCCTCTTTGGTGGACACTCCCTCCGTACCAGGAGCCAGAGGGATTATGTGATGGAGGACTTGATGTGCTAGGGCATGAATTTTGAACAATTCTGCCCACGTCCCATATTGAATATTTTTTAAGTCAAGAACAATAGGAAGAAATCTCTTGATGTTAGAAACTGTTAGAGTCAGATGAAACATGTTCTTATCAGTCATAGTGAATAGAATAAGGAATTTGTTTTTGACAAGAAAAACGAAATTTAGGAAGGGATGTGGTCTCGGGTTTGGTGAAACCGAGAAGTAAGACAGGGAATTTCTGATTTTCTTTGGGAGAGGATCGGAAGTATTTCAGTCGTAGACTTTTGGAACAACGAACACCGTCGAAAAAAGTGAATTACGATGAAGCAGTGTCGGATTCTGAGGGAGATGCCGCCGGAAAATTTTGTGGAGAGGAGGAATTGAAGACCTAGACTCTTGATACCATAAAAGAAATAATCCCTTGATTATTTTCATTAATTGAAAGACAATATATAAACTTTACATATTTCCATAAATAGGAAAATCCTATTCATATTCTACTTCTAAAACCTTATTCTATTTGGAGACTAACTATACAATTATGGTAAGTGTACAAGACTAATATACAAAGTATACTTAAATTATATACAAAAACTGTGATGGCTATCGTGATGGGCTAGCCACACCGATGGCCCAAATCTGGTCCAACACGTGATATACGTATATTTAATATATTTAACACTTTTCTTATCTAATGTACAAGTTTAGCCACAAATTTCAATATTTGCAGATACGGGCCAAAAGAAGACTATGGATCCAAGTATAGTTGCTACATCAAAACTCGATGTGAAGAACACATAAGGAAACGAAGCAATTGGATAAAAAAAAAGGGTGCATTATAAGGTCTCAATTGAATATAAATCGAACCATTGACTCTGTATAAAACTGTGATCATGTATCATGGGTCCTCCAAGTCTAAAATTCTCGGATTTCCAGATGTACAGAATATATCCATGTAGCAGCATATAACAAACAATGATGCTAACACTACTATAATGAACACAGAGTCTTTGGGCAGTGTTGCGATATTTCTAGAGGCTTACGCAAGTGTACGTATCGTTCAAGTAATAAAGATCTGTAAGACCGAGTTTATCGTACACAGAGACTGGTTTATTAAGTACCGATTATCTATCATATGATATCTATTTGGCAATCGTTATTTTGTTTGAGAATTATAACTAAGAATTATGACTAAGTGCAGGAAATAAACTAAAGATTATAAGACTTTGGGTTTATAACAGTTATGAAGGAAATAGGGTTCCAATCTCCTCAACTATCCACTCTTTCACGTGTTAATGCAATGCTAATGATTCTTCTTCTTATTAAGATATCAGGTTAACTAATCTGTCGTTTTATTCCGGTTAGGACATACAAGAACTCAACCTTATGCAGAAACCTTTTATATTTCTATGATAAGTTTTACCACACAGGAGGATTAAGAAAAATAACCTACAATACTACACAAGTATCGGGGTACTTTCGTCCATGATTTTAACCTATTTCTAGACAATTACAACATATTCAAATCTCACTTTCGATCTTTTGATTCGAAATCATATAAGTGATGACAATTAATAGCTAGTTAATTATCAAGCAATCATAACAATATTGAATAGATCTTAATACGCTGAAGAAGAACTCAAAAACTAATGCATTAACTATATGAAAGATCTTCAAGAAGATTCGATAGAAACCCTACTAAAGTAATTAGCTCCTAAACATTGTCATGTCAAGAACTAAATTACAATCCAACATAAACTGAAATAAAGTAAAGGAAAGAAAATAACTTGAACAATGAGATGTCTCCAATTGTGTTTTGCCTCATTTTCTCCTCTCCAAAGTTCAATTCCCAAATAATGACAGGGTTTAGGGTATTTATATCTGAGAAAAAACATTGCTTCGGACCCCTTTACCCTTGTCCAATTTCGACCCAACTTTTCTGAAAATACTCGTCGGCACCGCGGTTCCATTGGCAGGCACCGCGGTGCTAATTCTTCTGAAACCACGGTAGCTCACTGTATATATGGCACCGCAGTGCCTTTAGCCAGGACCGCGGTGCCTTCGACGGTGTTTCAGTTTCAGACTTTCGGCAATTTTTACGCCTCGGTGCTAATTTTTCTGACCGCGGTTCCATGGCACCGCGGTGCTGCTTGGCCAGGCACCGCGGTGCCTCCCTGATTTTGTCGAAATCGCGGATTTCTTACATTTTCTTGGCACTTCTTAGGCTTCATTCTTTGGGCTCTGCTCGTGCAATTTTCATCCTCGCTTAACCTCATTTCATCCTCAAAAGTAGTATATTCTCTTTTATGACCACTTGACACAAAAAAAGAAAAACACACCTAACACTATACTAAATGCAAAATAAAAGAGTAAAATACTAACTAAAAATGACTCAAAAGAGTATAAAATACACTCAACAAACACCCCCAAACTTACACTTTACTCGTCCTCAGTAAAACACTAAACAAAAACAAAAATAAAACCAAAGACTCTATAAGATGGATCAGTAGTTATAGCACTGCTTCTTCAAAATTATGGATGAAAATTGGGATAATATGTTAGATCATACATAGCATGAATATTTGGCAATCTAGAATTTCAAGTTAAATATTTCGCAAATTCACTTAGATCGTGATCAATTGGAAATACAAATACCTAACCTATGCATGTCAATCTCATTCCATCTTTTCCAAACACTACTGAGATCTATTTACTTGTTATTCTCCACTAATCATAGACATACATATTAAAGATCATCGGGACTTTCCTTTGGTTGTAATGTAGGCTTAGGCAGGTAGGTAAAATGTTATACCGTAGTTCTGACCCTACGTATGGAAAGCGTTTAAAGTATGTAAGACTTAAAATTTCCGAAGGGCGAGGTTGACGTCGTTAGGACGGTTTTAGTCAACTTTGAGGCGGGTTATGACCCGGTACATTGAGAAGTTCCTAAGTGTTTTAAAGTCCTAGGGCGTAGTTCGTTGAGTCTAGATTCCAACGCAACCAACTGTTCGTCGATAGGACGTCGGAGTAGAAAGTTATGAGAGTTACAAGTTCGGCCTGATCGGTAATGCGTTTGAGCAAAGCGGCAGCGCGCGGATGCGAGGCATGGCGCCTAAAAATGCGAGTCGCTGAAGTTGCAGCGCCATGGCTGACAGCGAGGGCGCGGCGCGAAAGTTGAGAAACTGCGGAAGTTTCAGCGCCCACAGGAAGCGAGCGCGAGGCGGGAAATTTGGGCGGAAAAACTTAGAAAGTCTGATTTTTGTTTTAAAAGAGACCATGGGAGGGTGACAAGTGTCCCCCCCCATCTGATTTTCTGTTGCATGCAATATATTGACCAAGACTTGGTCATTTTCTATCTTTCATCTTCTCTCTCTCTCTCAAATTGCTCCCCCTTCTCTCTAAAAACCCTTAGGAAAATCTGAAAGATAAGAGCAAGAAAAGGAAGCTTGTGGCTAGCTTGTTGGCATTGTTGTGGTGGTGTTCTTGGCAAGGAAGCTAGCAATATTTGGAATAAGTTTGGCTAAAACTTTAAGGTAACATTTCTTCCTTTAGAATTAGTTCTAGTGTTGCATGTTTAGAAGAAGGAACTCGTGATAGTAGATAATGCTCTTAGAATCATTGCATGCAAGTAAATGTGGTTTGGATATGAAGAATGGGTTAAGAAGAAATTATGAGCATGTTGTAGCCTAAGAACCACCTTAGAATTGTTAAGTGAATTGTGGTAAACCTATGGGGCAGAATTTTGGGTGTGAAATCCCCTTTGAATTGTTGGATTGATTGAGCCTTAAATGTGGTGTTTTTGATGATAAATTCGGCCTTGAGAAAGGTGGCAAAGTGAGTAGAAACAAAGGAAATGCTGCCCAATTTTCCTTAGAATTTAGTGACTTTGAACTTGGATTGTTCTACATTAAGATTAGAGGTTAATAAACGTATCATGACTATTATAGGTTGAAATATTACTTGCGGTAGTTTGGACTTGGCAAGTGGATTGACCAAAGAGGTATGTGAAGTTTTCCTATCTCTTGAGCATGAATAGATAAAACTATGTAGTACGGTAGACGTACATGATTTAGTATTCTTACTTGTTTTGAGTATAAAATGACTTGTTTCGTGTTAAGAATGTATAAGTCCCTTGGTTAAGGGAAAAGTATGATTTTACTAAAGTATAGAGTTAATATAACAACTTTATGGGAAGTTGGTTTATTAGCTTCATAAAAGGTTAATGAGAAGGGATTTACTCTAAGTAAGATAATTATATGAAGAGGCAAATTGATTTAAAGGCATCAATTGCCCAAAGGCTTTTATGTATAAAGAAGAGTCACTTTTGAAAGAGTTGAAGTATGTAGTACTTGGGTTAAATTCCCGGTGTTCTTTTATTAAAGATATGGTTAAGTGCCTTAAGTAAACTAAAATGAGAGAGTATGTGAACAAGACTAAAAAGAAGTTATAAGTTTTTCTTAACTTATTATTATTATGATATGATGACAGTTTGAGATAGGGTAAGAGTATGTCTGAGGGGCAAGCCCCAAGATCGTCATACCACCTCCTTCAGTGTAAGAGTATGTCTGAGGCCGGCCCAAGATCATCATACCATCTTGATGTAAGAGTATATCGAGGCGGATCCGAGATCGTTATACCATCCGCACGATATAAGAGTATATCGAGGGCAAGCCCCAGATCGTTATACCATCCGCTCCAGTGTAAGAGTATATCGAGTCTGACCCCAAGATCGTTATACCATCCGCCGGGGTAAGAGTATATCTGAGGGGAAAGTCCCCAAGATCGTTATACCACCTGTTCCGTGGATTTGCTACCCATGATGCGAGGAATACCTCATGCGAGTCCTTATGGGCTTATGCGGGTGAAATAGTCCCATGCCGGCGGGTACAGCCGATGCGAGGAGTACCTCATGCGGGTCCACAGGACCCATGCGGGTGAAATAGTCCCAGGAGTAGGATGGTTTTATTGATACTACGGGCGAGGTACCCTGTTTTGATCATGAGCCTCCTATTTTATGCAGTATTATATATATATATATACTTGTCACTCTCATTGTTAGTAAGGCACAGTAACAGGTATTTTATTGTCTTCCATGACTTCAGCTTGCTTTTAGACTTATGATATCATATTACAGTATTTTCCCAGCTTTACATACTTGGTACATATCATGTATCGACCCCTTCCTTTGCGTTCATGCCGCGGTAAGGTAGCAGATTGAGGATCCTCGTTCTTAGGATCACTATTCCGGTGTCAGAAGCTCCATTCCTCCGGACGCTTGTTGTTTTGGTACGGATTTTTCCCTGATGCTATAGGTATTTTATACATTCAGGGGGTATGGCGAGCCTGTCCGCGATTGTTATCTTTAAGTGCGTGGTCACATATGTATTTTGGGCTACAAGAACCAGTTGTATTATAAATACTTTGTTTAAGTATGTTTATGGAAGGCAGCCTTATCGGCTGGCCAGATATGTTTTACCCTTTTTAAGAAGTTATGTGTTGTGCTATGTTCCGCTGCTATTCTCTGACTTATACCTGACAGGGTACCCCAGTAGGGTACTAGTCGCGGCCCCGGGGTCGGGTCGTGACAAAAGTGGTATCAGAGCAGTTAGTCCTCGGAAAGTGTCCATGCATCGTGTCTAGTAGAGTCTTGATTATCGGTGTGTCGTGCACCACATCTATAATCAGGAGGCTGCAGGATATTTAGGATTGGTTTCCATTCTTTCACTCTAAGATCGTGCAATATAGCTGAGTTATAGGTTGAATCTCCCCTGATGTTTTCCTTTATGTATCGCTTATGCCTCGCGCAAGGCAACCGGCCCGAAGAAGGGCAAGGCGGTGAGAGTCTTTGCTAGTGGGACGCGGAGAATCACGAGGGCACAGGCCCAATCCTTACGAGAGATGATGTTTAGGCGGCGAGTTCCGTCGTCGCCCGACCTCAGCAGTTCGGCGGCGGGCGTGGCTCACGAGACCGCGATGCGAGCCTCGGCTCCAACGTGATCGAGTACTGAAGATTACGAAACAGATTCGGTATCGGCATAGTGGCGAGCGGCAGCCGCGAGCGGCGAGCGGCGCCAACCCAGAGCGACGGTTCGGGATTTCTGGATTTGTCACCCACCCGAAGTTCTATGGTTCGAGATTTGATGAGGATCCGCGAGGAGTTTGTCCGGCGATTCTGACGGACCATGCAGGTTCTTAGGGCATCGGAGTGAGTGCGTTATACTAGCTTCTTACGGATTACGCGATATTGCGTTGAACCGGTTTGAGTCATGGGTATTGTCGAGGGTGATGATGCTCTTCCGGTGATTGGAGGAGTTCACAGGCGTTCCTAGACCACTTCTTGCCTCCCGAGGTGAGGAGAGCCCGCGTAGATAGGTTCTTGACCTTGAGACGGGGCGGGAGGACTATCGTGAGTCTGACCGGAGTTTGACTCCTTGGCCGGATATGCACACACCATTGTAGGCGAGATGGCGAGCGGGGTTCATAGATACGTGATGGGACTAGGCCGTCACATGATTCTGCTTAGGAGTGGCTCTTCACCGAGGATGGATATTGCCGGGATGCAGCATACGCACGCGGATTGAGGCGAGAGCGGGATCGGCTAGATTTGGGCCAGCCAAGAGGCGTGACATCGGGTTCTCGTGGCGATTTTGGCGGGCGGCCTCGAAGACTAGGTCCACCTTCCACCGGCACGAGTGCTCCTTCACGCTTTTCCGGCGGGAGTCCGTCGCGAGGTTATTCGAGAGCGAGCCGTGGCTCCAAGACGTCGAGTTTTGAGGCGAACCGGCGCTGTCGAGACCACCTACCTCTCGGTGCGTTCGATGCGGTAGGTCTCATCCGGGCGAGTGCCGTATGGGTTCGAGATCATGTTACTCTTGTGGCGAGCAGGGCGATCTGAAGAAGGATTGTACGTCCTTAGGCGGCGGGAGCATTACTGTTCAGCGGGGTGCATTCTTTGATCTTCATCGTCGACGGTTAGACGCCCCGGAGGGCAGGGTACTTATGGGCCAGCAGGCCGCGGAAGGGGTCGTGGTAGGGGTTCCAGTTCTAGCGGTCCTCAGAACCGCATCTATGCTATGTCGGTCGGCGGGACCGGGGCGTCGCCAGATGTCGTCACAGGTACATTATTGGTTTCTTGCTGTGATGTATATGCTTTGATAGATCCAGGTTCTACCTTGTCCTACATGTCTCCTCATATTGCCAGTAGAATAGGGATAGAGCCCGAGTCCATAAGACCTTTTGAGGTGGCTACGCCAGTAGGTGATTCGATGGTAGTGGCGAGTGTATAAGGCTTGCCCTGTGACTATAGATAGCCGTCAGACTCTAGCCGACTTGATAGAGTTGGATATGACAGACTTTGATGTGATTATGGGTATGGATTGGCTAGCATCTTGCTATGCCAACGTGGACTGTAGAGAGAGACTAGTTCGGTTCGGTTTCGTGGCCGTTATCGAGTGGAAGGGAATCTTGCATCGCCAGGGTAAGTTTATTTCTTACCTCAAGGCTAGGAAGATGGTGCGGAAAGGGTATATCTACCATATGGTTCGGGTATTCGACACTGAGGCTGAGGTACCGGACCTTCAGTCAGTTCCGGTCGTTAGAGAGTTTCCAGATGTATTCCCAGATGAGCTTCCGGGTATCCCTCCCGAAAGAGAGATTGAGTTCTGCATTGATTTGGCGCCAGATACTCGGCCGATATCTATTCCGCCATACAGGATGGCACTCGAAGTGAAGGAGTTGAAGGACCAGCTGAAAGATCTGCTGGAGAAAGGCTTTATTAGGCCAAGTGTTTCTCCTTGGAGAGCACCAGTGTTATTTGTAAAGAAGAAGGATGGGACGCTACGTATGTGTATTGATTCTGTGCGGTGAACAAGGTAACTATCAAGAATAGATATCCTCCCGGGATTGACGATTTGTTTGACCGATTGCGGGGTGCAAAGTGTTTTCAAGATAGACTGCTGATGCAGTTATCATCAGTACGAGTTAGAGATAGATATCCCAAAGATCGCATTCAGACCGGTATGGGCACTATGAGTTCGGTGATGTCTTTCGGGTTGACGCCCCAGCGAAGATTCATGGATTTGATGAATAGGGTGTTCAGGCCATTCTTGGATATGTTCGTTATAGTTTTCATTGATGATATCTTGGTGTATTCGCGCACAGAGCAGGAGCATACAGATCATTTGAGGACGGTATTGGGAGTCCTCCGAGACCGGCAGTTGTATGCCAAGTTCTCGAAGTGCGAGTTCTGGCTGGCGTCAGTGGCCTTCTTAGGGCATGTTATCGGGGCCGATGGTATTCGGGTTGATACAGCAAAGATTGAAGCAGTCAAGACTTGGCCCAGACCCACTACACCGACGGAGGTGCGCAGCTTTTTGGGCCTTGCAGGTTATTATCGGCGGTTTGTAGAGAAGTTTGCTTCTATTTCAGCACCTTTGACTAAGCTGACTCAGAAGGCAGCTATGTTCCGGTGGACGGATACTTGTGAGGAAAGTTTTCAGTTGCTAAAAGAGAAGTTGACGACCGCCCGATTCTTACTCTTCCGAGGGCTGAAGCGGATATGTGGTTTATTGTGACGTCAGTGTCGGGCTTGGAGTGCGTCTGATGCGGACGCGGCGAGTTATAGCTTATGCATCTCGGCGACTTAGGAAGCATGAGAAGAACTATCCCACGCATGACTTGGAGTTGGCAGCAGTGATTCATGCCTTAAAGATCTGGAGACATTATTTATATGGAGTCCATGTGACATTTACACAGACCACAAGAGTCTCGCACATCTTCGGCCGGAGCCGAACTTGCGGCGAGGCGGTGGTTGGAGCTACTTAAGGATTATGACGTTGATATTCGTACCACCCAGGAAGGCCAATGTAGTGGCGGATGCCCTTAGTCGCAGATCGATGGGTAGTGCATGCGACGCTCAGCAGAGAAGAGGATATGGTCAGAGTTACATCGCCTAGCAAGCCTTGGGTCCGCTTTGGTTGATTCTTAGTAACGAATTCGGGTTCGAGAGGTTGCGAGTCTTCCATCGCCAGGAGGAAGAGGCGGCGATGAGGATCCGATTTTGGTGCGATGCAGAGACGCACTCTCGAGAAGGAGAAGAGTCTATTTGCGGTAGCGCTGATGGGGTGCTAAGGTTCGAGGCGATTGTGTGTTCCGATGTGACAGACTTCGTCGAGAAGATGCAGGGAGGCACACGGTGCTCGTTATTCTATTCATCCGGTCGACTAAGATGTACCATGACCTCGATCGTGTATTGGTGGGACGGCCTAAAGAGGGGCGTTGCGGAGTTCGTGGCGATGCGAATTGTCGTGAGTTAAGATTGAGCACGAAGCCGGTGGGTCATTGCAGCCATTGATATTCGACTTGGAAGTGAGAGGTGATAAATATGGATTTTATTATAGGGCTACCTACCACTCGGAGGAAGCATGATTCCATTTGGGTGATTGTCGGCCGACGAAATCAGCCCATTTTCTTCCGATCGAGCAGCGTTTTGGTGAGGACTATGCGATTATATATTAGGAGATTGTGAGACGCACGGTCGGTGTCGATTATATCGAGATAGAGCCCGGTTCTCGGCTAACTTCGGAGGTCCTTCGTGAAGGATTAGGGACACAGTGAGCCTCGACGCGGCGTTTCACCCTCGTGACGGACGGAAAGCCGAGCGCACTATCCGTACACTCGAGGATATCTGCGGGCTTGTGTTATTGATTTCGGTAGTGGGAGGATCATTTGCCTCTTGTGGAGTTTGCTTACAACAATAGCTACCATTCCAGATTCGAGATGACGCCTTATGAGGCCTTATACGGGAGGAAGTGCAGTCACCGATAGGTGGTTCGAGTGGGAGAAGTCGATTAGTCGGGCGGACTTAGTTCGGCCGTGGATAAGGTGAAGCTTATCCAGGAGCGGTTGTTAGCGGCTGAGTCGGCGTAATCGCATCAGATCATCGGCGTCGACACTTGGAATTTGAGATAGATGATTGGGTTTTCCTAAAGGTATCGCCCATGAAGGCGTGATGAGATCGGAAAGAAAGGAAGCTTAGCCCAAGGTACATTGGGCGTGTCATTGTCGTAGGGTAGGCAAGGTTGCCTATGAGTTAGATCTTCCGTCCGATTTGGAGGCGGTGCATCCAGTTTTTCATGTGTCCATGTTGCGGAAATGTATTGGAGATCCATCTAGAGTGCACCCGGTTCAGGATGTCCAAGTAACAGAGGAGTTATCGTATGAGGAGAGTCCCATAGCGATACTCGATCGTCAGGTTAGACGACTTCGGACGAAAGACGTGGCTTCCGTCAAGGTCCTATGGCGGAACGAAAACAGGGAGGAAATGACGTGGGAAGCAGAGGATGACATGATGAAGAAGTATCCTCACTTATTCCCTATACCTCCAGGTAACCTACTTTCCTGCTTGTTAGTTTTGATTTAGCATTTACGCTTCTGTATGTTGTGGCTCGTGGAGCTTCTTTATTACGAATGAATAGTTAAGAGGGTCTATGTCGATGTTGTGATTTGAGTAAGCCTAGAAGGAACATTCGGGACGAATGTTTCTAAGGGGGGGAGAATGTTATACCCCGTAGTTCTGACCCTACGTATGGAAACGTACGAAAGTATGTAAGACTTAAAATTTCCGAAGGACAGGTTGACGGGTCGTTCCGGACGGTTTTTAGTCAACTTTGAGGCGGGTTATGACCCGGTACATTGAGAGTTCCTAAGTGTTTTAAAGGCCTAGGGCGTAGTTCGTTGAGTCTAGATTCCAACGCAACCAACTGTTCGTCGATAGGACGTCGGAGTAGAAAGTTATGAGAGTTACAAGTTCAGCATGATCGGGCAAAAATGCGTTTGAGCAAAGCGGCAGGCGCGGCGCGGATGCGAGGCAGCGGCGCCTAAAAATCGAGGGTCGCTGAAGTTGCAGCGCCGCAGGCTGAGACAACAGGCGCGGCGCGAAAGTTCGAGAGCTGCGAAGTTTCAGCACGCGCGGAAGCAGGCGCGCGAGGCGAAATTTGGGCGGAAAAACTTAGAAAGTCTGATTTTTGTTTTAAAAGAGACCATGGGAGGGTGACAAGTGTCCCCCCCCCCATCTGATTTTCTGTTGCATGCAATATATTGACCAAGACTTGGTCATTGACTCTGTATAAAACTGTGATCATGTATCATGGGTCCTCCAAGTCTAAAATTCTCGGATTTCCAGATGTACAGAATATATCCATGTAGCAGCATATAACAAACAATGATGCTAACACTACTATAATGAACACAGAGTCTTTGGGCAGTGTTGCGATATTTCTAGAGGCTTACGCAAGTGTACGTATCGTTCAAGTAATAAAGATCTGTAAGACCGAGTTTATCGTACACAGAGACTGGTTTATTAAGTACCGATTATCTATCCTATGATATCTATTTGGCAATCGTTATTTTGTTTGAGAATTATAACTAAGAATTATGACTAAGTGCAGGAAATAAACTAAAGATTATAAGACTTTGGGTTTATAACAGTTATGAAGGAAATAGGGTTCCAATCTCCTCAACTATCCACTCTTTCACGTGTTAATGCAATGCTAATGATTCTTCTTCTTATTAAGATATCAGGTTAACTAATCTGTCGTTTTATTCCGGTTAGGACATACAAGAACTCAACCTTATGCAGAAACCTTTTATATTTCTATGATAAGTTTTACCACACAGGAGGATTAAGAAAAATAACCTACAATACTACACAAGTATCGGGGTACTTTCGTCCATGATTTTAACCTATTTCTAGACAATTACAACATATTCAAATCTCACCTTTCAGTCTTTTGATTCGAAATCATATAAGTGATGACAATTAATAGCTAGTTAATTATCAAGCAATCATAACAATATTGAATAGATCTTAATACGCTGAAGAAGAACTCAAAAACTAATGCATTAACTATATGAAAGATCTTCAAGAAGATTCGATAGAAACCCTACTAAAGTAATTAGCTCCTAAACATTGTCATGTCAAGAACTAAATTACAATCCAACATAAACTGAAATAAAGTAAAGGAAAGAAAATAACTTGAACAATGAGATGTCTCCAATTGTGTTTTGCCTCATTTTCTCCTCTCCAAAGTTCAATTCCCAAATAATGACAGGGTTTAGGGTATTTATATCTGAGAAAAAACATTGCTTCGGACCCCTTTACCCTTGTCCAATTTCGACCCAACTTTTCTAAAAATACACGTCGGCACCGCGGTTCCGTTGGCAGGCACCGCGGTGCTAATTCTTCTGAAACCACTGTAGCTCACTGGACATATGGCACCGCGGTGCCTCTAGCCAAGACCGCGGTGCCTTCGACGGTGTTTCAATTTCGGGCTTTCGGCAATTTTTACGCCTTGGTGCTAATTTTTCTGACCGCGGTTCCATGGAACCGCGGTGCTACTTGGCCAGGCACCGCGGTGCCTCTTTGATTTTTGTCCGAAATCTGCCAGATTTCTTCTGTTTTTCTTGGCACTTCTTAGGCTTCATTCTTTGGGCTCTGCTCGTGCAATTTTCATCCTCAGTTAACCTCATTTCATCCTCAAAAGTAGTATATTCTCTTTTATGACCACTGTGACACAAACGAAAGAAAAACACACCTAACACTATACTAAATGCAAAATAAAAGAGTAAAATACTAACTAAAAATGACTCAAAAGAGTATAAAATACACTCAACAAACACCCCCAAACTTACACTTTACTCGTCCTCGAGTAAAACACTAAACAAAAACAAAAAATAAAACCAAAGACTCTATAAGATGGATCAAGTAGTTATAGCACTGCTTCTTCAAAATTATGGATGAAAATTGGGATAATATGTTAGATCATACATAACATGAATATTTGGCAATCTAGAATTTCAAGTTAAATATTTCGCAAATTCACTTAGATCGTGATCAATTGGAAATACAAATACCTAACCTATGCATGTCAATCTCATTCCATCTTTTCCAAACACTACAGATCTATTTACTTGTTATTCTCCACTAATCATAGACATACATATTAAAGATCATCAGGACTTTCACTGGTTGTAATGTAGGCTTAGGCAGAGGTAGGTAAAATGTTATACCCCGTAGTTCTGACCTACGTATGGAAACGTCTGAAAGTATGTAAGACTTAAAATTTCGAAGGGCGACGTTGTGGTCGTTCCGGACGGTTTTTAGTCAACTTTGAGGCGGGTTATGACCCGGTACATTGAGAGTTCCTAAGTGTTTTAAAGGCCTAGGGCGTAGTTCGTTGAGTCTAGATTCCAACGCAACCAACTGTTCGTCGATAGGACGTCGGAGTAGAAAGTTATGAGAGTTACAAGTTCAGCGCGCAGTCGGGCAGAAATGCGTTTCAGGCAAAGGCGACAGGGCCGCGGCGCCGGATGCAGGGCCGCGGCGCCTAAATCTTGAGTCGCTGAAGTTGCAGCGCCATGGCGCCAGACAGCAGGGCGCGCGCGAAAGTTCGAAGCTGCGGAAGTTTCAGCGCCGCGCGCCGGAAGCGAGGCGCGCCGAGGCGGAAATTTGGGCGAAAACTTAGAAAGTCGATTTTTGTTTTAAAAGAGACCATGGGAGGGTGACAAGTGTCCCCCCCCATCTGATTTTCTGTTGCATGCAATATATTGACCAAGACTTGGTCATTTTCTATCTTTCATCTTCTCTCTCTCTCTCTCAAATTGCTCCCCCTTCTCTCTAAAAACCCTTAGGAAAATCTGAAAGATAAGAGCAAGAAAAGGAAGCTTGTGGCTAGCTTGTTGGCATTGTTGTGGTGGTGTTCTTGGCAAGGAAGCTAGCAATATTTGGAATAAGTTTGGCTAAAACTTTAAGGTAACATTTCTTCCTTTAGAATTAGTTCTAGTGTTGCATGTTTAGAAGAAGGAACTCGTGATAGTAGATAATGCTCTTAGAATCATTGCATGCAAGTAAATGTGGTTTGGATATGAAGAATGGGTTAAGAAGAAATTATGAGCATGTTGTAGCCTAAGAACCACCTTAGAATTGTTAAGTGAATTGTGGTAAACCTATGGGGCAGAATTTTGGGTGTGAAATCCCCTTTGAATTGTTGGATTGATTGAGCCTTAAATGTGGTGTTTTGATGATAATTTCGGCCTTGAGAAAGGTGGCAAAGTGAGTAGAAACAAAGGAAATGCTGCCCAATTTTCCTTAGAATTTAGTGACTTTGAACTTGGATTGTTCTACATTAAGATTAGAGGTTAATAAACGTATCATGACTATTATAGGTTGAAATATTACTTGCGGTAGTTTGGACTTGGCAAGTGGATTGACCAAAGAGGTATGTGAAGTTTTCCTATCTCTTGAGCATGAATAGATAAAACTATGTAGTACGGTAGACGCATGATTTAGTATTCTTACTTGTTTTGAGTATAAAATGACTTGTTTCGTGTTAAGAATGTATAAGTCCCTTGGTTAAGGAAAAGTATGATTTTACTAAAGTATAGAGTTAATATAACAACTTTATGGGAAGTTGGTTTATTAGCTTCATAAAAGGTTAATGAGAAGGATTTACTCTAAGTAAGATAATTATATGAAGAGGCAAATTGATTTAAAGGCATCAATTGCCCAAAGGCTTTATGTATAAAGAAGAGTCACTTTTGAAAGAGTTGAAGATGTAGTACTTGGGTTAAATTCTGTTCTTTTATTAAAGATATGGTTAAGTGCCTTAAGTAAACTAAAATGAGAGAGTATGTGAACAAGACTAAAAAGAAGTTATAAGTTTTCTTAACTTATTATTATTATGATATGATGATTTGAGATAGGGTAAGAGTATGTCCGAGGCAAGCCCCAAGATCGCCATACCACCTCCTTCATGTAAGAGTATGTCCGAGGGCGGCCCAAGATCATCATACCATCCGCTTGATGTAAGAGTATATCGAGGCGGATCCGAGATCGTTATACCATCCGCACGATATAAGAGTATATCGAGGGCAAGCCCCAAGATCGTTATACCATCCGCTCCAGTGTAAGAGTATATCGAGTCTGACCCCAAGATCGTTATACCATCCGCCGTGGTAAGAGTATATCCGGCGGAAAGTCCCCAAGATCGTTATACCAATTGCCGTGGATTTGCTACCCATGATGCGAGAATACCTCATGCGAGTCCTTATGGGCTTACGCGGGTGAAATAGTCCCATGCCGGGCACGGCCGATCACGAGTGAGCACCATGCGGGTCCACAGGGACCCGTGCGGGTGAAATAGTCCCGAGTAGGATGGTTTTATTGATACTACAGGCGAGGTACCTGCTTTGATCACGAGCCTCCTATTTTACGCAGATTATATATATATATATACTTGTCACTCTCATTGTTAGTAAGGCACAAAGAATGTATTTTATTGTCTTCCATGACTTCACTTGCTTTTAGACTTATGATATCATATTACGATTTTCCCGCTTTTACATACTTGGTACATATTGTAATCGACCCTTCCTGGCCGCTCACGCCGCAGGTAAGGTAAGCGATTGAGGATCCTCGTTCTTAGGATCACTATTCCTGTCGAGCTCCATTCCTCCTGACGCTTGTTGTTTTGGTGCAGATTTTTCCACGATGCTATAGGTATTTTATACATTCAGGGTATGGCGGCCCCGCCACTTACGATTGTTATCTTTAAGTGCGTGGTCACATATGTATTTTGGGCTACAAGAACCGGTTGTATTATAAATACTTTGTTTAAGTATGTTTATGGAAGCGGCACTTATCGGTGGCCGATATGTTTTACCCTTTTTAGAAGTTATGTGTTGTGCTATGTTCACCGCTATTCTCTCGACTTATACCGGCGGTACGAAGGGTACTAGTCGCGCCCGGGTCGGGTCGTGACAAAAGTGGTATCGAGCGCTTAGTCCTCGGAAAGTGTCCACGCATCGTGTCTAGTAAGTCTTGATTATCGGTGTGTCGTGCACCACATCTATAATCGTGAGGTCGCAGGATATTTAGGATTGGTTTCCATTCTTTCACTCTAAGATCGCAATAGAGCCGAGTTATAGGTTGAATCTCCCGATGTTTTCCTTTATGTATCGCTTATGCCTCGCAAGGCAACCGCGCCCAGAAGGCAAGGCGGTGAGCGCTAGTGGGACGCGGAGAATCACGAGGGCACAGCCCAATCCTTACCAGAGATGATGTTTAGGCGGCGAGTTCCACGCCGCCGCCACCAAGAGAGTTCGAGGCGGACGTGGCTCACGAGATCATGCAGGAGCTCTCCACTCACAATCGTGGCCCGAGTACGAGATTACGAAACGGTGATTCTGCATCGACAAGATAGTGGCGGCGGCGACAGAGCAGCGCCAACCCTAGCGAAGCGCTTACGGATTCGGGATTTCCTGGGTTGTCACCCACCCGAGTTCTATGGTTCGAGATTTGATGAGGATCCGCAGGAGTTTGTCCGGCAGTTACAGCGGACCATGCAGGTTCTTAGGGCATCAGAGAGTGCATTATACTAGCTTCTTACGGTTCTGCGATATTGCGTTGAACTGGTTTGAGTCATGGGTATTGTCGAGGGGTGATGATGCTCTTCCAGCTGATTGGAGGGAGTTCACAGAGGCGTTCCTAGACCACTTCTTGCCTCCTGAGGTGAGGAGAGCCCGCGTAGATAGGTTCTTGACCTTGAGACAGGACGGGAGGACTATCAGGGAGTACACTGAGTTTGACTCCTTGGCCAGATATGCACACACCATTGTAGCTGAGATGGCAGACAGGGTTCATAGATACGTGATGGGACTAGACCGTCACATGATTACTGCTTGCTTAGGAGTGGCTCTTCAGCCAGGGATGGATATTGCCAGGATGCAGGCATACGCACAGGGGATTGAGGGCGAGAGAGCAGGATCGCCTAGATTTGGGCGGCCAGAGGCCGTGACATCGGGTTCTCGTGCGCTTTCGAGGCGGCCTCGGCAGAGAAGCTAGTCCACCTTCCAGCCAAGACTGAGTGCTCCTTCACGCTTTCCGGCAGGAGGTCCGATCAGCCAGGTTATCTCGAGAGCGTGCCGGGCTCCAAGACGCCGTGTTTCGGGAGGCGAGACCAAGACTAATCGAGACCACCTACCTCTCGGTGCGCTCGACGCGGTAGGTCTCATCCGGCGAGTGCCGTATGGGTTCGAGATCATGTTACTCTTGTGGCGGCAGGTCATCGAAGAAGGATTGTCCGCCCCAGGCGGCGGAGCATTACGGTTCAGCCAACGGTGCATTCGGATCTTCATCGCCGACGGTTAGACGCCGGAGGCGGTACTTATGGGCGGCCAGCGCGGCAGGGTCGTGGTAGGGGTTCCATTCTAGCGGTCCTCGATCGCATCTATGCTATGTCCGGCGACAGACCGTGAGGCGCCGCCGATGTCGCAGTGTACATTATTGGTTTCTTCGTGATGATATGCTTTGATAGATCCGTGTTCTACCTTGTCCTACATGTCTCCTCATATTGCCGAGAGAATAGGGATAGAGGCCGAGTCCATAAGACCTTTTGAGGCGGCTACGCGATGAGTGATTCGATGGTAGCTGAGCGAGTGTATAAGGCTTGCCCTGTGACTATAGATAGCCGTCAGACTCTAGCCGACTTGATAGAGTTGGATATGACAGACTTTGATGTGATTATGGGTATGGATTGGCTAGCATCTTGCTATGCCAACGTGGACTGTAGAGAGAGACTAGTTCGGTTCCGGTTCGTGAGCCTGCTATCGAGTGGAAGGGAATACCGCGCCGAGGGTAAGTTTATTTCTTACCTCAAGGCTAGGAAGATGGTGCGGAAAGGGTATATCTACCATATGGTTCGGGTATTCGACACCGTGAGGTCTGGGACCTTCACCGATTCGGTCGTTAGAGAGTTTCCAGATGTATTCCCAGATGAGCTTCCGGGTATCCCTCCCGAAAGAGAGATTGAGTTCTGCATTGATTTGGCGCCAGATACTCGGCCGATATCTATTCCGCCATACAGGATGGCACCTGCCGAGCTGAAGGACCAGCTGAAAGATTTGCTGGAGAAAGGCTTTATTAGGCCAAGTGTTTCTCCTTGGGGAGCACCAGTGTTATTTGTAAAGAAGAAGGATGGGGCCGCGTATGTGTATTGATTACAGCGGTGAACAAGGTAACTATCAAGAATAGATATCCTCCCGTGATTGACGATTTGTTTGATCGGTGCAGGGTGCAAAGTGTTTTCCAAGATAGACTGCGTCCGTTATCATCAGTGCACGAGTTAGAGAGATAGATATCCCAAAGATCGCATTCAGACCCTATGGGCACCATGAGTTCAGTGGTGATGTCTTTCGGTCGACCAACGCCCAAAGAAGATTCATGGATTTGATGAATAGGTGTTCGTGCCATTCTTGGATATGTTCGTTATAGTTTTCATTGATGATATCTTGGTGTATTCGCGCACGAGCGGAGCATACAGATCATTCGGCGACGGTATCGGAGTCCTCCGAGACCGGCAATTGATGCCAAGTTCTCGGCGCGAAGTTCGGCCGGGCGCCGGCCTTCTTAGGGCATGTTATCTGGGCCGATGGTATTCGTTGATACAAAGAAAGATTGAAGCCAAGACTTGCCTGCACTCCACTACACCGACTATGCGCAGCTTTGGGCCTCGCAGTTATTATCGGCGGTTCAGAGAAGTTTGCTTCTATTTCAAAGACTTTGACTAAGTCGACTCGTAGGCGCGATGTTCCGTGGACGGATACTTGTGAGGAAAGTTTTCATTGCTAAAAGAGAAGTTGACGACCGCCCAGCCTTACTCTTCCGCAGGGCCTAGACGATATGTGGTTTATTGCGACGCCAGTGTCGGGCTGGAGCGCGTTGGACGCAAAGACGACAGAGTTATAGCTTATGCATCTCGGCGCTTAGGAAGCATGAGAAGAACTATCCCACGCATGACTTGGAGTCGCGCAGTGATTCATGCCTTAAAGATCCGGAGACATTATTTATATGGAGTCCATGTGGACATTTACATTGCACTCACAAGAGTCTCCGCACATCTTCACCGTAGGAGCCGAACTCGCGCAGACGGTGGTTGGAGCTACTTAAGGATTATGACGCTGATATTCGTACCACCCGGGAAGGCCAATGTAGTGGCGTATGCCCTTAGTCGCAGATCGATGGGTAGTCCGTCGACGCTCACCGCAGAAGAGGATACGGTCCGAGAGTTACATCGCCAGCAAGCCTCGGGGTCCGCTTGGTTGATTCGTTAGTAACGGAATTCGGTTCGAGAGGTTGCCGAGTCTTCCATCGCCGGCGAGGTGAAGAGGCACGTGATGAGGATCCGATTTTGGTACGGCATCGAGACGCAGCCTTCCGAAGGAGAAGAGTCTATTCGCGTAGCGCCACGGGGTGCTAAGGTTCGAGGGCCGATGTGTGTTCCCGATGCGGACAGACTTCGCCGTAAGATTTCGTGAGGCACACAATGCTCGTTATTCTATTCATCCGGTCGACTAAGATGTACCATGACCTCGATGCGTGTATTGGTGGGACGGCCAAAGAGGACGCCATGGAGTTCGTACGCGGCCCGAATTGTCGCAGGTTAAGATTGAGCACCGAAGCTGGGGTCATTGCAGCCATTGATATTCCGACTGGAAGTGGAGGTGATAAATATGGATTTTATTATAGGGCTACCTACCACTCGTAGGAAGCATGATTCCATTTGGGTGATTGTCGACAGTCGACGTAAATCACCATTTTCTTCCGGCCGTAACGACGTTTTCACCGAGGACTATGCCGATTATATATTAGGAGATTGTGAGATCGCACGGTCCCTGTCGATTATATCGATAGAGGAGCCCGCTTCGCTAACTGGAGGTCCTTTCGTAGGATTAGGGACACAGTGAGCCTCGACGGGCGCTTTCACCCTCGACGGACGGACAGCCGAGCGCACTATCCGCATACACTCGAGGATATGCCGCGGCTTGTGTTATTGATTTCGTGGGTAGCCGGAGGATCATTTGCCTCTTGTGGAGTTTGCTTACAACAATAGCTACCATTCCAAAGATTCGACGACGCCATGAGGCCTTATACGGGAGGAAGTGCAGTCACCGATAGGCTGGTTCGAGGTGGAGAAGTCCAGCTTAGTCGGGCGCACTTAGTTCACAGCCGTGGATAAGTGAAGCTTATCCAGAGCGGTTGTTGGCGGCTCGAGTCGGCAGGTCGCATGCAGATCATCGCGCCGACACTTGGAATTTGAGATAGATGATTGGGTTTTCCTAAAGGTATCGCCATGAAGGCGTGATGAGATTCGGAAAGAAAGGGAAGCTTAGCCCAAGGTACATCGGGCCGTATCGATTGTCCGTAGGTAGGCAAGTTGCCGCATGAGTTAGATCTTCCGTCCGATTTGGAGGCGGTGCATCCAGCTTTTTCATGTGTCCATGTTGCGGAAATGTATCGAGATCCATCTAGAGTGCACCCGTTCAGATGTCCAAGTAACAGAGGAGTTATCGTGATGGAGAGTCCCATAGCGATACTCGATCGTCAGTTAGACGACTTCGACGAAAGACGTGGCTTCCGCTGGCGTCCTATGGCGGAACGAAACAGGAGGAAATGACGGGAAGCAGAGGATGACATGATGAAGAAGTATCCTCACTTATTCCCTATACCTCCGTAACCTACTTTCCCGCTTGTTAGTTTTGATTTAGCATTTACGCTTCAGATGTTGTGGCTCGCGAGCTTCTTTATTACGAATGAATAGTTAAGAGGGTCTATGTCGATGTTGTGATTTGAGTAAGTTTAGAAGGAACATTCGGACGAATGTTTCTGGGGGAGAATGTTATACCCGTAGTTCTGACCCTACGATGGAAACGCATTTAAAGTATGTAAGACTTAAAATTTCCGAAGGACAGGTTAAAGGGTCGTTCCGGACGGTTTTTAGTCAACTTTGAGGCGGGTTATGACCCGGTACATTGAGAGTTCCTCAGGGTTTTAAAGGCCTAGGGCGTAGTTCGTGGAGTCTAGATTCCAACGCAACCAACTGTTTGTCGATAGGACGCCGAGTAGAAAGTTATGAGAGTTACAAGTTCGCGTAAATGCGTTTCGTGCAAAGCGCGATGCCGCGCGCACGGATGCAGGCCGCGCGCAAAGCATCGAGGATCGCTGAAGTTGCAGCGCGCGCCAGATGCAGGCCGCGCGCCGAAAGTTCAGAGCTCGCGAGTTTCAGCGCGCGCGCCGGAAGCGTGCGCGCCGAGGCGGAAATTTAGGCGAAAAACTTAGAAAGTCCGATTTTTGTTTTAAAGAGACACGGGAGGGTGACAAGTGTCCCCATCCGATTTTCTGCAGATGCAATATATTGACCAAGACTTGGTCATTGACTCAGATAAAAGCGTGATCATGTATCACGGGTCCTCCAAGTCTAAAATTTCTGATTTCCGGATGCATGTAATATATCCATGAAGAAGATATAACAAACAATGATGCTAACACTACTATAATGAACACGAGTCTTTGGGCGGTGTTGCGATATTTCTAGAGGCTTACGCAAGTGTACGATCGCTCAAGTAATAAAGATCCGTAAGACCGAGTTTATCGCATACGTAGATCGGTTTATTAAGTACCGATTATCTATCCTATGATATCTATTTGGCAATCGTTATTTTGTTTGAGAATTATAACTAAGAATTATGACTAAGTGCAGAAATAAACTAAAGATTATAAGACTTTGGGTTTATAACGATTATGAAGGAAATAGGTTCCAATCTCCTCAACT